>OX344848.2:17529318-18729318 GCA_947037095.2 Nycteola revayana
TTATCCAACAGGCTTTTGCTATTTCACCGGGCATAAAAGCGAGGAAAGCTCCATCCTAAATACAGTGGAACGAAAAACAAACAGCCAGAGCCTATGCACTGTGCGACACGGATATCTAGCTTTATCGTAAAATGGGACAATCCCTTTGTGTTGTCTAAAGGACACACTAAAACCGAATCCGTATACCAGCATTCATAGAGCAATGCATTCACCAAATTCCATAGATGACTGATCATTCAGTTGCACCTCTGTGTAATATATTATCTGTGCCGTATTAATAGGCACTCTGGAACCTCGCCAGGTACCCTACCACGAAGCGTGAAACGGTTGAGAATGATTTAGGTTATTGAGATTGAATTATATGAGCAAAATGTATGTTATAAATATAATTTTTGTTATAAGTTTCATTTATACAGCTAATCTTATTTATGACCGTCTATCAGATAAATAATAATTATGAAATCCCTTTTTTTACTACTGTCTCTTTTTTATCTGTGTCTTTTTTATTCTAACATAACCGTAATCATATCATACTAATATATAAAGCTGAAGAGTTTGTTAGTTTGCTTGAACGCGCTTATCTCAGAAACTACTGGACCGTGTTGAAAAATTCTTACAGTGTTAGATAGCCCATTTATTGAGGAAGGCTATAGGCTATATTTAATTATAAAGTTCCGACGGGAACGGGAGTTACGCGGATACCGCGCGCGGGAGCTAGTAAATAAATAAATTACTGCACAGGTATTTCAGTGAATACGGTAGTTGCTTCTGAGACCTGGTGTCCTGGGTCCACCCGGGAAATGAAATGAAAACGTTTGTTGATAATGTAGACGAATCGATCTTACTTATTATAAATCAAATACAATGATAATGAAAACAAAAAAGAAAAAACAATCTTACCTAATAAAGAAGTTTACATTTCAACAATAATGTTATTAAATAAAATTTATTAATATTGTTATGGCATGTTCGTAATTAATCGCTTATTATAAAATATAATTAAGATCAACCAGCGCGGGCTGAGATTGGGTCTGAAGGATAGAACGCGTCGCGAGCCTCGCCTTGCGAGGACGACCGGACCCTATCCTAGCTTCCTACGAGTCTTTCTCTATCTACCTACGGTGTGACACTCGGAGAATAAAGACTATAAGAAACTCCGAGATCATTCTTTAGGTCATCTTTTAAAGTCTTTTATTAATAACTTGAACTTTTTTTTAGGGACAATTATTTGTGTGGACCACAGATAATTGTGTCTGGGTCTTCTTTGTCTATGAATTGAGTGTTGTAAAGTCCCTCGCGAAATGTCGTGCTAAAAAAAAGGAAAAAAAAATCTGCCCTTTTTACTGTAGGGCAACTTCCTTGCTTGCAGTGGTTTTGCTACTAAACTACCAAAGTTTAGTAGCCAATCCACTAAAATAAGTCAATTAAATTATTAAATGAAAATACGATCAAAGAGAACAATATATTAACAGGCAAGCCATCATTAATGGCCGTCTGCATCTTCATTAAGTTAAATTTATGCATCAGAATAATTTACCAACATCCCATAAAACCATTCCATTCCAATGAAATTACTGTGTTAAAAGATGTTATTTCTTACTTAGTGATTTATTTTTCCTGCAGTTATATTAATATGAAGAAAATCCAGATAACGGCAAAAAAAGGTATAAATTCAATAAAACTTTTCATATTATACTTCTGAAGATAATATTTGATTCATCATCATCAACCCGCTCTGCCTCCCGGGTATTTGCCATAGTCACCACGCCTGGCAGGCGTATTGGTGACCACAGTATATTATTATGTTGTACTACACAAGGAAACGCTGCTGCCCGTTCCTTGATATACGAATATTATAGATGATGTTATAACAATCGGGACCAACGGCTTAACGTGCTTTCCGAGACACGAAGGGTAGTCACTCAACCAACTAGATCCGGAAAGAAAACTTAGAATTTACTAAAAGATTTCTTGTCCGGCGTTGGGATCGACCTCCGAGATTTAAAGCGAGCCAAGTACGCTATGGAGGCTGCCTTGTTGACTTGTATATTTGATAAAACCTTATAATCTATACAAAGATCGGTCGACATTAGATGTATAGTGAAGTTCAGCAGTGTATTGTATCTAACGGGATTCTCCGCAATCCACAAGTGAATTTTATTCGAGAATCAATAGTAAGTCCCTCAGTATTTTCGCCTCGAAGCGTTTCGCGCAATATATTAACGCCAGTAGCTTTAGTTTCCGCGTAGCATTTTGTCAAAAGCGGTTGCAGCTTGCAGACATAGTGGAATTGGATTCTGCTACATTTTTAATAGGATTGTAGAGATGCTCCGATTGTCTTGGACTAGGTACAATAAGGATATAGTCTAATTACTTTAGAAAATATTATACAAGCGTTAATATAAAATGTTTTTAAGATCTACACTAAGTTGTTTTTTTTATATTCAGCGGATTCTGAAGGGATTGTTTGTTTGCTCGAACGCGCTAATCTTATGAACTACTGGTCCGATTAGAAAAATTCTTTCAGTGTTAGATAGCCCTTTTATCGAGAAAGGTAGGCTATACTATTTTATTATGAAGTCCCCACGAGAACGGGAGTTACGCGGTTGAAACCGCGCGCGGAAGTTAACAATAAGCCGAGAGATTTATACATAAAAGAATATTTAATATTTTTTTGTGCCTCGTGACAATTTTATGAAAAAAACAGAAGAAAACTATGACAGTTCGCGCACCTGCGCAATAGCGATGCAGAGCGCACGCTACTACGAATGTTACTAGTTACTAGTTTTAATGCAGACATATCTATACTAATATATAAAGCTGAAGAGTTCGTTTATTTGTTTGCTTGAACGCGCTAATCCCAGGATCTACTCGACCGATTTGAAACATTCAGAGTCAGATAGCCCATTTATCGAGGAAGGCTATAGGCTACAATTTAATATGTTTAATGTATTAAGTTTCCACGGGAACGGGAATAACGCGGGCGAAACCGCGCACAGGAAACTAATAATATAAGGTCTTATCCGAAGACCTAAGCTCAACCCGATAAAGCTGCTAAAGAAAAAGGTTGGATTTGTTGTATCTCAAAGATGTATTCCACCATAAATGTATAAAAAGAATTATAAATCTTTACAAGAATCTATTAAACATACTTTGGAAATTGATGCCGTGTGCATGCTGATATATTTTTATTGATAGTTGATTATAGGGCGTGATATGTTTGTGAATGCATAGTTATTTTATCATTTTTTTTACTGACATAAAATAAAAATAATAACGATAAAAAAACGTACCTAATTAGATAGTTACGTTACGTTAGTTAAAATAGGTGCCTATAATACCTAGACCGCTATCAAATATGAATGAAAAGAGTGAGCGAAATAGCGTAACTACCTACTTAGGTACGCAATTTTACGGTTACAACTTATGCTAGTAAAAAAAAACGATAAAATAACTACGCTGCCTTAGAAATCATTTTCATATACATATCACGCTGTATTATTTTTAAGACGGTAAAAAAGTCACCCATAATATAAAATAACCATTACTTTTATTTTGTGTAAAAATATCTCCATCACCCTTTTAAATTAAGCTTGATCAAATTACACGTACAAAAAAATTTACTGTATGTACAACATACTACTACAAATAACTAAACTAAACGCGTTTCAATGTATTCCTCACAATATAAAATCAAGAAGCAGCTGAATGCGTTCCATAAATAAAAGATGAAACACTTTACTATTATATTTATCACCGCACACAGTTCACAAATAATATCGTCTTCAACACATTCCGCATTAATTCAGTTACTCTCGTAAATCACGTCGTCAGTACTAAATTTTCCTGACCAAGTTACATAATCCGCATATTGCCAATATTACTTCGTGTCTTTCCTGTTTAGGCTCAAAATACCAATACACCCTGAGCCTATAATAATATATGCTTAAAGGTACAGTTACAGTATGCTTAAAACGAGCATGCTCTTTAAATTGATTTGCTTTTGATTAGCATGCTTTCCTTTAGCATAGGTAATTAGGTATAGGTGATACGTAATATTCTTTGAACCTATTTTCAATGGTACGATAATTTTTGTGCATGCTACGCTCAAAAATTGCACGGCTGTCGATTTTGAGCAAGCTCGAAATAAGCATGCTCATTATTAGCAATGGTTAGACACATGCTACTAAGTAGCAATTGCTCAATAGTAGCATGAAAGCATGCTGTAACTGTACAATTAAATTTTGTTTCACAAACCCATTTAAAAAAATTCTAGCTCCGTCCAACGGCGGGAAAATTACGTATCGCTGTTGTTAAAATGCCGTCGTGCGTGAGAATGTAGGTGACATATACCCATAAAACTAGAACATATTTTTATGGTTTCCACGATAAAATATCACGAGTTATTACTTTGTTGGGTTGCCTTTCTTTTTCTTTTACCATCATACACAGATTCATAGAAATATCTCGCAGAAATATAATAGTTATTCTATTTGTTACAATTTACATGACGCGGTCGCCGAACCACAGATCGACGACATTTACTTTTTAAATAATCTCACAGATTTTCTTGATCATTTGTTATGATATTTTTCATTGTTATTTCAGCTGGGCAATTTATTATCATTATGAATGTATGAGTGTTTTATTATGAGTCGTCTGTGTTGCCAGGAACTCGGAATTGGCCATGGTCCAGTGTTATGATATTATTATGTGGTGTCAGTTCAGTTACGCCTGTAGTGTTATGAATTAAGAAAGTTAGTGCGACGGTAACGCCTTGTTGGTTTAACACGTTTGTAAAGCACAGTGTTGTATTGCGAAAAGCTTTTACGTACATTAGTAAATGAAACTGGGAAGGCGAGTGCATTTTATATCTAACTTTGTTTCTTCAACGATGTTTGTTTTGCGATATGCATTTTCAAATGGTTGCAGTTTTGTTATGTAGAAGTAGCCGTTTTTTTTTTGTAATGAAGCCGACAAAGCTTTTTATTAAGTTATTAAAAACAACTGAATAGTTACATTTAGATAGAAAACTACTTTATCCAACGTATCTTTTTTTTTGTTACTAGGATGAAATGCATTGCCGCCTTGGAAAGTGGAACGTCTCCACGGCTGCGGAGGGGCATGTAGGACTAGCAGGCTTATCGATGGTTTGCTATTCAAACCACTAAAAGAAGCGAATTTCATGAGCACTCTGAAGGTTAAGTGGATAGGCCACTAAACCCCCGAGTGCCCCTAAAATTCGCAAATTTCGTAAGGGTTCGTAAAGTACCTAGCGACTTCTGGAAATCCTCCGGCGGGTCCCGCAAGATCAATGTTGCGGGAACTACTGGATTTATATCCAACGCACCGAAGACGACTGCCCTTGGCCATCCAAACCCTTCGTTTTTAAAGAACTTTCCGATGCCCTTCGGGTCTACGAAGGCATGCGTTCGAGATGCCCGCGAACTATGGATACACTAAAGACCCCTAAATAACAAAAAGTTATCATATCTAAATATCCCCCTCAGCGACCGCCCTGAGCCGAGGTCCATCTAAGTCCCACAGTCTCTTGCACAGGTTGCTTAGTTTGTAGTTTATAAACCATTTAATAAAGCTGAAGCTCTGGTCGCTTTTATGCCCGGTGAAGTAGCAAAAGCCTCGTGTCGTGCGAAAAAAAAGAACACTCCTGGATTATCCAACGTACCCTACAAATTTCTAACAAACTGTCATACAGTTAGACTTTTTGCTGTGAATAAATCTCATTTTTATTTCATTCGATGCGGGTTAAAGTACTCAATTCTTCTCAAAGGTAAATAAAATAATGTTATCTCCCAATATTAAAAAAATGCAATATACCTAAGCATTTTTATGTATTTTAAAAAACCAATATGTCATAAAAGCGAATGGCCTGTCAACAGGTCTGGTGGTCGTAAATCTCGCTATGAGCACTCGCTGAAGGGCGCGTCGGAAACGGCCAAGTGCGAAACGACCGCCATAAACATTCACTGGAACCTAATTGAGATTGGTACTGAGGTGTCAATGTGTCACGCCTCCTCGGGTACTGTTAGTATGGGTTAAAGGAAACGGAATAATATTATAAAGAGGAATGATTTGATTGTTTGTATTGAATAGGCTCCGAAACTACTTGACCGATTTGAAAAATTCACATTACCCCGTTGGGAATCTACACTATCCCCGGATGGCATAAGCTATATTTAATTAAGCGGCCGTAGCCCAATGGCTAGGGCGTCGGACTTGTGATCTTGAGGTTGCCGGTTCGAACCCCACCCATTGCACTACCGACGTGAACCCACTCGTAACACAAGCATTTTAGCTTTTGGCACGAGGGGTTAACAAAAATACTAGAAGACTGCAAAAATTTGCTAGAAATCTTAAAAAAAAATATATAAAGCTCCTACGGGAGTTACGCCGGTGTTAGTGCCGCACTAAAGAAACCAATCTGCGAGGTTTTTATCTAATAATTTGGCTCTCGGTCCCCACGGCCCCAGGTATACATATACGATATTTTATTAATTTTCAATTAACTTAATCATCTATTTCTAATCAAACTCTGCATTTTGTAACTATCTAACATAAAACATAATAAAATTGTATTGTAAACACAAAACTCGGGCTAAAATGCTGACCGCAATCTGTGAATAAAAAAATAAAAAGTCGTTGAAACGTCGTTTTTCCAGATTCGAAAGTGGAACGCGGGGGGATGTTGCGTGCCAGTTCTCCACAATGGCTCTCCAGAGTACTGACGTACGCTGCGTTTACTTTATATACACGAATGGGGCTTAAAAATAAATATGTTTCATCAAATACATGTACAGGTTAAACTGCGTTTGGTAATTATAACTGAATTATAATAATGAACTCCGCCCCGGCTCCACACGGATGCAATGCTGATGTATTATACATAATAAACGTTCCTCTTGAATCACTCTATCTATTAAAAAAAACCGCATCAAAATACGTTGCGTAGTTTTAAAGATCTAAGCATACGTAGGGACAGACAGACAGAGGGAAGCAACTTTGTTTAATACTATGTTTACGCCCGTTTTTGTCCACTGCTGAACATGGGCCTCCTCTTTTACAAACCATGGCAAGCCAGGGTAGTGGAAGGATATTGCCATAATCACCGTGTTAGTCGCAGTAAGATGGGAGTAACTTTGAGCTGATAGGTTCCACTACTCTTCCATCAGGTCCCTTAACCTCTTACCACACCCACTCCTCCTCCACACCTCCTACGATAACTTAGATATGGGGTGGTCTTTTCTAAGCCGGAAACCACACGGCAAATAATATATTAACAATTAAAGTAAGGGTCTTATTCTATTTAAATCGGTAATTAAAAACCTTATTTATGTTGTTGATGGGGAATCTGGTATTACCTGCAAAAAAGAAAATCTATCATTAGATTCAATATTTTTCACATAACAACACCTACATTAGAAGCAAAATTGACGCCGCATATAGATGGCGGAGGTATTCCTCGAAGCGCTACCATTTTGAGCCGCTCCTAATGAGGCGCTCCTTTTTTATTCCTCGGAGCCCTCCTTTTAGTAGCGCCTCCCGATAGTAATTTAAAATATTACATTTTTATACCTTGAAGCCACCATCATCATCTAAGTTGCTTAACTTTTGGTTAAGCAACTTCGATGACGATGATGCACAACTGAGTTTTTAAAAATCATCGATATAATTTATTACGTTTACTTCCCTATTTTTAAACGTGGGTGGGCTTCAAGGTTTTCTTCTATTTTAATATTTTTAATTACTATCGGGAGGCGCTACTAAAAGGAGCGCTCCGAGGAATAAAACAGGAGCGCCTCATTAGGAGCGCCTCAAAATGGTAGCGCTTCGAGGAATACCTCAGATGGCGATTTAGAAAATGTTTGTATCGTTTGTAAAATTTTAAATAGTTAGATATTCTAACTATTTACATAAACACAACAAGTCCTTTTGCTTTTGAGGTCTAGATACCTTAGAAGCATATGGACGGATGTACTATATACTTCAGAAGCATTTGGTCGTAAGTGACAGTTTATGATAAAGGCACATACGACGAATGTTTCTGATGTAGGTATAATGGCAAATCCGGCTTCTGAGCTCTAGATATTTAACCTGACGGCTGTAAATATTCTGTCAACGAAACGTAGCGGTCTAATGGTGATTTTCCACCAGAGTGGCGAGACGACACCTTCAGGCTCGCTTTAAATCTCGCAGGACGCGTCACTTTCATGATTTCTATTACCATAGCAATAGAGTCCAGAAAAGTGAGACACTACTTAGTCCAGTGAATACTTAAAGGCAAGTATTGATTTCGCATACCACTGTTCTCATCTTGGTTCTAACAAGAACAGTGAGCTTAAATTTACATTCGCAAAAAAACGATTCGGACAGACCACTTACAAGTACTACGCAGTTCTTTTCATGGAAACCTCTCTTTAAGTATACTTGACGATTGCTTTTATTGAAATAATTTCATATATTTTTACAGTTCGTTTTTCGAATGAGAATTAATTTGAATTTAGATTTCAAGATCGGATTAATATTGTGACGAAAAAACTCTGTTGAACTGTTTACGACCTTTTTTTTCTCTTAACCTAGCAAGCCAGGGTTGTTGAGGGATGGGCCGGATAGCTTAGGCGTACCCGGCCCCTGCCAACGGCGGATCGAAGGAGTGTCCGGGGGGTTTTAGTGGTGTAGGGTCCGCTCCTCGTGGTATGAGTTAGCATACCACGCTATGGAGAGGGCGAGTCCCACATATCCCATCGCCAGCGCGCGAATGAGCTGCAGAGGCGGTGGGAATGCGTAAACGCATTGCCCCCGGGAAACAAACAAAAAAAAAAACATTCATGGATATCGCAGAAGGCAGAAGGCATTTATTTGGCAGAAGAATTGGTTATCGCGGTAAGATGGTGACATTGATGATGGTGATGGAAGACATCTTGAACTTAACTGCGGGGCGCAACTTGTATTTAATACAAAGTAGTACATACGTCGTATCGAGTGTGTAATTTGACTCATAAAAGGCGTCCACTATAAATATTATTGTACAAAATCCCCCCCGAAACTCTCGTTCCCAAAAAGTCCTCAATCCTCAATCCTCCCGCTACCAACTGCCCTGAGCCGAGGACCCAGTCCCACAGGGGCGGCATCTTACGCAGCTTTCTTATTTTGTAGTTTTCAAACCATCTATTTAGGCTGGAGCTCGCCTCACCTTTATGTCCGGTGAGGTAGCAAAAGCTTCATGGGTACTACATAATGTCCGCAAAAAAATAAAACTGTACATAATAATTGAATTCCATTTTAAATAACCGCTCTACGTGACATACACTAGTAATAAACTGTCAGGCGCAGACATCAAGTCGAATAGACTTATTAAAGTTTGACGGGTCAATCAAAGTTCTATTGAGCGATTGAATGCCGGCTGAGTGGCTGTTAACGCGATGTACAGCGCTTCACGACAAATTCATGAAAGCGATATTTATTGGTTTAATAGATTCGTGTTTGGTATTCGTTTGGTAGAATTTTATTAAAAAGCTAGATGCTACCTGCACAAAGTCATGTAAAATAAGGATTTTATAAGCTATGTAACAATGAAAGTAATATACAAACAAAGTAAAACGCAAACGTTTTTTTTATTGTGTTATTGTTATTAATCATATACAAATGTGCACAGTTTGCAGGAACTGCTGGTCCGAATTAAAAAAATATTTCACTGTTAGATAGCCTATTTATCGAGGAAGGTTATAGGCTATATTTAATTATGAAATTATTACGGAAACTTGAGTTACGCCGATGAAACCGCGTGCGGGAAGCTAGATAAAAATATTCTCTAAAACTTACCTTCGCAGCCTCGCTTCAGTTGTAACACCAACCTACTTCAGTACCTACTATTTAAGTTTAAAACTCGTGCATGTGACTAGGTGCATTCTCGCTGTGGAGTTGTTACTTTAACAACTCTATTGTTTTCTACTTTCTACTTTATTCACCTTGATTACAAGGAGCAGTTACTTTTTTACTTTAAGTTAACATTTAAATATGGTACTCTCTCTACACTTTTAGTAAATACTAGCTAGTCCCGAGCGGTTTCACTCGAGTAGATGCCGTGGCCTTGGAACTAACTTTGACAAGTACAAGTGTATGTAAGTCTAAGTGCTGAATAAATTTTATAATTTCATTATTACCTTATCTTAAAATAAAGCCTTTTTTATTTTTTTGTTGTCCGCGGGTAAATGCATTTACGCATTCCCACCGCCGCTGCAGCGTGTCCGCGCGCTGACGACGGAATATGTGCTTTACTCATACCACGAGGAGACGACTCTAAACCACTAAAAGCCCCCGGACACTCCTTCGATCCCTCGTTGGCGGGGGCCGGGTACGCACGAAGCTATCCGGCCCCCCGACGGCAACCGCGGTCAATATGGCGCCGCGGGATCACCTGGACCACACTGATGGTGGCCCATTTGCCCAGTTATAATCTTAAAATATAGCCTACAACACTCACTAATAATGTGACTTTCTATTGGGAAAAATTTCCAAAGCGGTTCAGTAGGTCCAGAGAACTCTTCAACCTCACAAACCAACTATACCTCTTTATAATTTTATTATAGATGTTTCAATAGATAGTAGCGTGATAGTCAATAGCCTATGTCTCAATGAAGCTTATTAATAATTTGGATTAATACATACACATACAAGTATCTTCATAGAGAAAGAAAGAAATAACATCTATATGTAGGTACATTTAATCAGCACAACACACAAGATAATACTTTTTTTTTCGGATGGTCATACTTACGCCTCGAAGTTTATGCTACATAAAGGCGAGCAGAGCTCTAGCCTTAATACATGACTTAGAAACTACAAACTAAGCAACTGCCCAAGCCCCTGTGGGGCTTGGGCCTCGGCTCAGGGCGGCCGCTGGCGATGAGATTGAGGGCAAGATATTACACGGCAAATTATATTATACGATTTTTATTTTCAAATCCGTTAATTAGTTTTTGCGAGAAACAATTAAAGACGTAGGTATTTAGTTTCATGTTCATAATTTTAGTGAGATTTTTATTATATATTATTCAGAAGTCACATAACGATATGTGTAAGAATGTTGTGAGGAGGTATAAGAGACGTCTAATAGGGAAAAATGGAAGAGGATGACATATTACGTCGACCCAAAATAATGGGAGCAGGGTAGCCTAAATATAATAAAAAAAAAAACAAACTGTTATGTTTTTTTTAACGTTATATTTCAATAATTGAAGTTTAAGATTTAATATCGCGAAAGCAATGTATTTTGCTATATTTATGTAGCCAATAGTACATTTCTCCAATCTTTGCTAAGTACAGTCGCGCACAAAGCTCACTCGGCTGGATAAATTGCAACGATTGCAATGTACACTAATTTGCAGTAGCATATAGACGAGATGAGACTGCAACAGTTCTCGGGAACGGTTGCCAATAACGACACGTAATTGTTTGATCAATATTATAGGAGTTGTGAGACGTTCATTTATTTATTTACTGACAAAAAAGCGACGAACTAGATTGCGTTTACTATGTACTATATGGAAATAAATTGTTATTATTAATAGGATAAACAGTATTTTATAATTATAAATAGAATCAGGCTAACTTTGCGATTTATTAATTAGGAAATCTTTTAATTTATTAGTAGTAGTATTTAGTAGTATCTAAACGGAATTGGCTGAAATTTTGCAGCGGATTTTAATATAGGCTACAAAATATCACGCTCCAACCCACTGGAGCAGAGTAACGCGGGTAAAACCGTGGGACGCAGGTAGTCTTAAATAAAAACATGAATTATCTAGTCTTCATTCCGGCCAAAAATATGTCTAAATGCTGGGATGCACTTTTTGCACTGCCCTCTCGTCTGCAAAAAGTATGCACAATAGGTATGTCTTAAGCAATCTTTGCTAAGTACAGTCGTGCACAAAGCTCACTCGGCTGGACAAATTGCAACGATTGCAATGTACACTAATTTGCAGTACCATATAGACGAGATGAGGCTGCGACACTTCTCGGGAACGGTTGCCAATTACGACACGTAATCGTTTGATCAATATTGTAGGAGCTGTGAAACGTTCATTTATTTTAAGTAGGAAAATAAAGTGGAATGAGATTGCTTTTAGTTTCTAGTATATGGAAAAAATTATGTCCATCATCAGGATGGTGTTGACAAGTCGAACAGTTATGCACACACACGGAATCCTACTAATATTATAAACGGGACAGTTTGTAAAAGATTTTTTTAAAGATTACTAGCAGAGATTTGCAGTCTACTAGTATTCTTGTTAACCCCTCGTGCTTAGCAAAAATGCTTGTGTTACGAGTGGGTTCACGTCAGTAGTGCAATGGGTGGGGTTAGAACCGGCGACCTCAAGATCACAAGTCCGACGCCCTAACCATTGGGCTACGGCCGCTTGATGTACGTTTGTTACTCTTTCACGCAAAAACTTCTAAACGGATTTGGCTGAAAGTTTGCAAGCGGATAGTTTATAAGCTGGATTAACATAAAGGCAAAAGATCACGCTCCGACTCACTGGAGTAGAGTAAAACGGGTAAGCGGGGCGTAGCTAGTTGATACTATATATTTTGTGTCTTTAAAATTTAAAGTTATTTGATTTATGCTTCATTTAAATTAAAATAAATACCTACTTTGAAATACATTCATATGTGATTGTATGCAAGTTCAAAATCTAAAGAACAGTATTAAAAAAATCTGCCATTAGATCAAAAAATGCCTAAAGCATATCTTACCTGCATATGTTGTTTAAAAGAACTTTGAACAATAAATGGTGGATGAAGACGAATGAACCGAGAATTGCGTATTGACTACCTGCGTATACTACCTATTTTTTGTTTTGTTGTCCGGGGCGAAATGCATTTACGCAATTCCACTGCCGCTGCAGCGTATTCGCGCGCTGGCGGTGGGATATGTGGGACTCGCCCTCTCCATAGCGTGGTATGCTAACTCATACCATGACGAGAGGACCCTACACCATTAAAACCCCCCGAACAGTCCTTCGATCCGCCGTTGGCGGGGGCCGGGTACGCATAAGCAATCCGACCCACCTACCTAGACTACGTCACGGAATTACGATCCAGCTCCCAGTAAAATTTATATTTCTCTTCAAACTTTATTATTTAATTTACTTTGCATAAATTAAATACCATCCGTCTGAATGAAGGCGCGCGGCGCTACGGTAGGGTTGGAAGGACGAAAGGAAAGTTGAAAAGAAGTTAATAATCTAAGTTAAAAATTAAATCGTAGCGAAATAAGAAATGTATTTGAATTTTTTGCCTGGTGTTAAAATGGCCATTATCTACAAAATCTTATTTTTAGATATAATTATTTCAATACATTATGCATTTTGCCAACAAGTTAAATTCGTTTATTAGCTAGAACAATGAACACATTTTAATTGTTTATTAAATGCATATTACGTTGTGGGGCAGCGAGTTCTTTTTCTGATGGTTGATGCACATTTTTAAAAATGTAGTCAAATGAAATTTTGGATTTGTTTTTTTTTTTTGAAAGAACAACTCCCTCACTATGGTAATTAAACCCTGTATCGCGGGAGACTTTACAATCACTCAATTAAGGAATACAAAGAACACACATACTTACTCAGAAAAACTATCTATGGTTTACACAAATTATTTACTCAGGTGGAAATCGACGCTAGAAGACCAGGTCTAAGAAGCAACTATCGTAACCACTGAGGCACCGGTCAATTCACACTCCTCAAAACGTCGGCCCGTAGCTTTTTAGCACTAGGCTATAGACATAAATTTCTAGTTTCCCGCGCGCGGTTTCACCCACGTAACTCCCGTTCACGTGGGAACTTGACAATTAAATATAGCCTATGTCACTCAGGGTGAATTTAGCTTTCCAATGTTGAAAGAAATGTAGAAATCGGCGCAGTAGTTTTTGAGTTTATTCATTACAAACATACACAAAAAATACAAATCTTTCCTCTTTTTAATATTAGTATAGATATTGATATTGAGCCTCAACCGTAGTGCTACTACGGCGTAGTATAAAACTACTACGCCATTAACAACCGTAACGCCAAGTACTGGTACTAACCAATATTATGTTTGGATAAAAACTAACTGAATAAACTAAGTAATAAAAACTGAATATATTTATAAATATACCTATTGAGTTTCTCCCGGGATACCTTGGAGATTATTTGTATGAACCACGGCTAGTTGTTCCGAGTCTTTGTGTGTTTTGTGGTCATGACTGCCCACTGATTAATTTCCCTAGTGCACTTCGTTAAAAAAGCAAAACAAATTAGTTAATCTATATAAGATACTAGCGGCGCCCCGCGATTTTACCCGCGTCACTCTGCTCCAGTGGGTCGGAGTGTGATATTTTGTAGCCTACATGTTAATCCAGCTTATAAACTATCCGCGTGTTAACTTTCAGCCAAATCCATTCAGTGGTTTTCGCGTGAAAGATTAACAAACATCCATCCATCCATCCGTACTTACAAACTTTCGCGTTTATAATATTCATCATCATCATCATCATTTCAGCCGTAGGACGTCCACCGCTGGAATAGGCCGCTCTCATAGATCTCCAGTTGTTGCGGTTAGAAGCGGCTTGCATCCACTGGGATCCCGCGGCCTTAACCAGATCATCCGTCCATCTAGTAGGTGGACGTCCTACGCTACGCTTGCCGATCCGCGGTCTCCATTCGAGAACTTTTCGGGCTATAAGACCTGCCCATTGCTACTTCAAAGAACTACTCCGTTGGGCTATAGCGGTGTAACCCGCGTTTTTCTACATATCTCCATCATAATATATGTAGGATTTATTTTATGATGAGGTTCCTAAGGGAACTGGAGCTCCGCAATACAAACCACGCGAAAAAGCTAGTCATTTATTCACTTGCTGTCGATACCTCGTTCAACGTTAGCGTTACCTATCAAGACGTGTCTAGATTCCGGCCAATTCCGTGCGGTATGTCAATAATGGCCCACCGCAATCTGACCGCACCTAATTGTATTGCCTACAAGTCAGCTTCTAGCCTTTGTGGTAACCGCGACAATAGTGCAACGATGGTCTATGCCAGCAATGTATATTGAAATTGTGTTTAGCACTGTTTGTATTCTTACCGATGTGAGTGGATAAATGGTAAATGGAATTATGGTTTGCTTTGTTAAACTATAAAATGCAACTGTTCCTGACTTATCTCAAACCACTGAATGTGAAATGTGGTTTGTCTTCCCTTCAGGTTATAAGTAAATAGATTAGAAAATTTAGTTTCTCATACAACACAGACTATGTCTCTATTCGACTCGCTCGAGAAGAGTGCGAGTGCGCCCGTGAACCAGACTTGTCCCCCACGCATCAAGTTTGCAGAGAAGCTTCCAATGCCCTCATAGAACCAAAGTCGGCGAGGCCCGCGAACTGTTAAGTAGAGGGAAGGTTGTACAAAGCTCCCCTAAAAACTAAAAAACTTAATCAATCAACTCTTTTAATACCCCCGTCAGCGGTCATCTTGAGCCGTGGCTGAAGTCCCATAGGCAACGCTCCCTTGATCAGGTTATTATGGTAATTTTGAAACCACTTAATAAGCATGGATCTCTACTTGCCTTAATCCCTGTTAAAGAAGTAAAAGCATCGTATGTACATAATAGACATGAAGAATAAAAAAGTCTATTCAGTCCGTCAGTTAGATTACCAAAAAATATTAAACACTTATTTTTTTATTAGATCCTCAAACAAAAATGACGAAGTTACAGCGCGTTGAAATTTTATGTGACGTCACTTCTAAGTACAATTTTACCTAGTAGTGACGTCACAGACCCCTCTCCTGAACTTTATAGATTGTTCTTGCTCTGTTTCTTTGTCCATTTTAATTGATTTGATACATTAAAAAATACGTGTCCAATATTTTTTAGTAATCTAAATGACGGACTAAATATATATTTTTATTCTTCATGCCTATTATGTCCATAAAAAGAATACAAATACTCGTAAGTTTTGATTTATTATACTCCTAAGGCAATGTTGTGAATCGTTCAGCCGCTTGAAAACATCCATTAAAATTTCACCTTAATCTTTCTTTTTTCTTTGTTTCTATAAAGTTCGCACATACACGCACCAGATGTTCGTAAAAGCCTCCCCTTATGGTCTCCCGCGAAAATTACTTTCAACAAACGAAAGTAGGTACCTACTATAGCTTCTAAATTACCTTTTACTGAAAACGGTGCGATAGGTGCGGTTATTGAGATGTGATATTTCTTCCTTTCTTTTATTTGAGGTGTATCCCACCAGCTTGTATTATCTCGTCACATTATATAATTTTTTTTTTGAACATTCTCGATTTGTACCTATACATAATTGATCGTAGACACGGATATCAATAGCGGTATACCGTACACATCATCAGCCCACATAAAGTCCAATGCTGAACATGGGCCTGCCCCAGAGAAAAGTTATTGTCGTAGATACCACGCTTCTATGTATACGTAAATAATGTATATGAAAACCTTTTATACGTTCATAAGCATATTGCAAGTATTGAGGAAAAAAAGCGACACTCATAATGTCAATACTAGAAATAAGCATAATCTCTGATTTACATTTCGCACAAGTATCCCAGGGAAATGATAAAGTGTCAATTTATTGGTTTACTTTGCTAATAACATGTCGAAAGCCCCACTATAAATTTCGTATCAAAATCAACACTGTAATATCAAGTGTACGCTACAATTGAAACTGAATTCACAGATGAAACACATTAGGATCCCTTAACAATTTAATTGTACGCTCGCTGCTGAGAAATCACAAACATCTGGTGCGTTCGCTCAAAATTAATAATGGAAAACAGTTCCGGAAACCAGCTCATCTTTACGGTAAACGGTAAAAAAAAAGAAAGAAATCCTGAATCCTGAAAAATAAAGAAATCCTTTACTGTATGTGTCACGTTAGACAGTATAGGTAATTTTGTTCACTAAATGTCCGCATGAGACTGAAGCGCGCGGCTGATGCGATAATAATCAGAGGTCGACGGTAAGATAACGGTCGGAAACGGCTTCATACATGAACTTAAGGTTCCTTTCTGATAGATATCTCGGTCCATAGCGAAATTCATCCAATGCAAAATTTATTAATATAATGATTATAAGCAGTTTCTTCGAAAATATAAAATAGCTTTCTGTGATCCAAGATATCTGGGATTACTGGTTTCTATGACTAAAGTTTTCGGCGAGAAGTGCTATCTATGAACTGAGATTTCTGTCAACAGTGCTTCCTATAGACTAAGATATATATATACAGTGCAACCTTAATATAACGTACCTCAATATAACGACTTCCTCGATTTACCAAATTCTTCGTAATCCCCTTGAATTGTCCATAAGAGTCAATATAAAATATACCTTTACATTGCGAACATTTTTGCGAACAACCTATTTATAACGAATTTTCAACTATCAAGAAAAAGTATAAATACCTCTAATTAACGAGTTTTGTCAACCCAAAACCTTTATATAAAGTTCCCACCAAAGTATGACTCTTAATCACATAGTATGTGATTCATGTCGCGACATGTTTCCACACGCTTTTGTTCGTAAAACAATCATATACCTCTATCAACCTCTTTATAACGAATTTTAGACCAACCTAACCTCAACATAACAAACCTCAGTTCAACGAATTACTTGATATAACGAATATTTTCTTGTTCCCCTCCGATTTGTTATATCGAGGTTGCACTGTAATATTATCGACCATCAAAATTTTCGGTGAAACGGGTGTATAATGTGGTATCGTACAAGCGTGTTTCTGTCTTAAGTTGCACGCTCCTCTCGTCTCGTCCTAGATCGGCACACCGTTTTTTCCGGGGAGAAAAGTATTAGGCCTAGTGCCGGCTCGCATCTCACTCGCACTCATACAACACCATATGTTTGATTTCAGGGCGGGCCGCGCCGCACATCGCTCCGTGCGACGCCCCGCGTCTCCGTGAACGAGGCCTTAGGTATCCCCACCGCCGCAACCACGAGGTAGTAAGGAATCCCATGGCGATGCTATATTATTCATACCCACTAAAACCCCCCGGGTTTTTATCTGAACGCCAATGTTGGGGGCACCTACAACTGCCAACGCATACACCCAGTGCATGGTTAGTATTAAATATCCTTACAAACAAAATTAATGAACAGTATAAAACATCCTCAGTATTTTCTATCCACCAATTTTATTTTATGTAGGTAAGGACAATCCATCGATAAATATTTATTAGATGTTAACTAACTTAAGAGGCTTTCAGAATTACATAAAGAGAGGCGTCTTTTTATTCGATAGAATAATCTGAGATAAGATGTAATCTGAAGATTGCGACGGTAATAGGATTCATGTATTCAAATGTTAAAAAGATAAATTATTTAATACGCATAACTGTTAGTAATAATAATTACAATCGATGTATCAATTGAGCTGACTAATTTTTAGGTTTAATTAATTATTTGAGCAGCCGTAGCCCAATGCCTAGTATGCCCAATGTCCAATAATGTTATAAGTCTGAAGAGTTTATTTGCTTTAACGCTCTAATTTCAGAAACTGCTGTTCCAATTTGAAGAATCTTTCAATTTTATCACGCTAAGACAAATATTCTTTATTTTATTAATATTCGTTAATAATAATCTATGACAGAACACCTGTAGCTATATTGAATTAACAAACTCCATACAAACATTTAGTTCGAACAAATTTCTTCTCAAACAAACTTAATAATAATAATATAATTAATCAACGAAGCATCAGAACCCTTTATTAGATCAACCTCAACTATGCTAAGATGTTTCGCTTTGATCCGAAGTTCGGGCGAGCCCTCAGGGCTAATCAGTTCAACAGGTTCATTATAACTATTTAGAAACTAATATAAGTACACTCAACAACCTGGGTATTTGGAAAATATGTACTTTGTTTTGTTCATATTTTGATATCCAGTTTATTTAATAAACAAACATGAATAAAATACATAACTAAAAGTAACGAATTAAAAATAAAACTAACTTATAAAATACTACTATTCTAAATCTATTCTACTTGGCAAGGATCCCAGAATTACCCCGTTGAATGGCAATGCTTACCTGCTGTGCAAAGTAGAAACCAGCACTCGGAGAACGTGCCGCACTTAAGAGGGCTGCTGCGAGGTATAAATTAATTTGGCTCCCGGTCCCCACGGCCCCAATGTTTCGACACCAAAAGGCACAAAGACAAATATTTTAGTTATATCCAATATCTGTTTATTAATATGCGAAGAAAAAACTTTGTATTCCTCTTTACGAAAATTACGGGGACGGAGGAGTAAGAAATTTCGCACGTTTATCCATACTAATATACAAATATAATATAGAGTCTGTTTCGTTTACTTGAACCCGATAATCTCGGAAACTATAGGTCCGATACGAAAAATATAATATAGATTTAGATTACGCCCATTTATCGAGGCAGACCATTAGATATATTTTAGTATGAAGTTCCCACGGGAACGGGAGTTACGCGGGTGAAACCACGCGTGGAAGCTAGTTGTGTATATAGGTAATTAAAAATGAATCACGCAATAATGGATAAAAATGAATGGAATTTACATACAGATAATATTATTTGATTTAGCATATTCATGTACACTGAACCAGAAGAGCAATTGAACCCGTTTGAAACCGCAAAGCGTCGCTTGAATACATTATTTTGAATATAATATTCCGCTGTACAAGTTAACATAACACAATTGAGTAACTTTTCTAGTTAGCGTTTTTGTTTGCTTGGACGCGCTAATCTCAGGTACTAAGTACTGGTTCGATTTGAAAAAATATTTCAGTGGTATACAAATGGGCTACCATTTGTATAACCACGGGAACGGGTTACGCGTAAAGCTAGTTAAAAATATAAATGGACATTTCAAAATCTAAAAAACTCATGCGTTTTTGTATAAACATTAATAATAATATAATCTTTACTAGCGACGTGCTTTGCACGGGTGTAATGCTGTATCATACATATAAACCTTCCTCGTGAATCACTCTATCTACTAAAAAAACCGCATCAAAGTCCGTTGCTTAGTTTAAAAGATCTAAGCATACATAGGGACGGACAGACAGGGAAGCGAATTTGTTTTATACTATGTAGTGATAAGCATGATGAGATCTATGAGGGAGGCCTATGTCCAACAGTTGACGTCCTACGGATGAAATGAAGAAGTGATAAGCATAAAAAAAATAATGTTCAATAATATTTGTGAAGTCCCTGAAAGCCGTGCTAGGTGAATTACCTGTCCCTAGAGATCCCGCGGTACCGTATTGGCCGCGGGTGCCGCCGGGGGGCCGGATTGCTCATGCGTACCCGGCTTCCGCCAACGGCGGATCGAAGGAGTGTCCGGGAGGTTTTAGTGGTGTGGGGTCCTCTCCTCGTGGTATGAGTTAAGCATACCACGCTATGGAGAGGGCGAGTCCCACATATCCCACCGCCAGCGCGCGAATACGCTGCAGTAGCGGTGGGAATGCGTCAATGCACTTCCCCCGGACAACAAAACAAAAAAAACAGAAGCCAAAACATTGCACCTTCAGTCATATTTTCTTTCTCTACTAGTATTCCTTAACCTATTTTATGAGACCGCTTACGTCTACTGCTAAATATAGCCTCGTCTTTAACAGACCTTGGGAAACCAGGGGCATTGAGGGATATTGCCATAATCACCATGCTTGACTAAAGGTGAAGTAGCAAAAGCCTCGTGGCTAACTACGTATGTAAATCCGAAAAAAAAATGTTTGACAGGCGAATAGGTAATCGCATTAAGATGGAAACGTCTTTGAGCTGATAGATGCTGCTGCCTATTCATCCGGTGTATGTCCCTCAATCGCGTCTTAAGACACCCATAGGAAGTTACATTGTGGTCTATTCTAAGCTTAAATAGTTATAAAATTTGCGTATTTATATACTTAACTGACTGTACATTGTGGTTTCTAAGAACAAAATGTACAATATAGAATAAACTTTTAATAATCTCTTGAGTTTAAACATAGTTTGCCTTTCATTAGCGGCAAGGGCATTGATTACATAAAAATGAAGAATAATGTAAAGAATATTTTTACATTCCTTTTTAGGGTTCCGTAGCCAAATGGCAAAAAACGGAACCCTTATAGATTCGTCATGTCTGTCTGTCTGTCTGTCTGTCTGTCTGTCCGTCCGTATGTCACAGACACTTTTTTCCGAAACTATATGAACTATAATGGTGAAACTTGGTTAGTAGATGTATTTTGTGAACCGCATTAAGATTTTCACACAAAAATAGAAAAAAAACAATAAAGTTTGGGGTTCCCCATACATAGAACTGAAACTCAAAAAAAAATTTTTCATCGAACCCATACGTGTGGGGTCTATGAATAGGTCTTCAAAAATGATGTTGAGGTTTCTAATGTCATTTTTTTCTAAACTGAATAGTTTGCGCGATAGACACTTTCAAAGTGGTAAAATGTGTGTCCCCCCCCCCTGTATCTTCTAAAATAAGAAAATGATAAATCTAAAAAAAATATATGATATTAATAACCATGCAAACTTCCACCGAAAATTGGTTTGAACAAGATCAAGTACGTAGTTTTTTTTTAATACGTCATAAACCGTAAACTGCAATTTACCTTTCATTCAATCAACTATTATTAACATCGATCACAGTTACAACGAGCTACAAGAACGTTTATACTATGTTACTTGTTGTATTCTTGATATCAAAAATAGGTAGGCACTTGCAACTAGTAGGTACGGAACCCTTCGTGCGAGAGTCCGACTCGCACTTGGCCGGTTTTTTAAACACTAATATTAAAATATCTAGTTTGTACCCGCCACTTTAACCGCATGGAATAGTAGCGTGATGATATATTCATGATTTCAACCGTAGGACGTCCACTGTTGGACATAGGCCTCCCTTATAGATCTCCAGTTGTTGCGGTTAGAAGCGGCCTGCATCCACCGCGATCCTGCAGCCTTAACCAAATCGTCCGTCCATCTAGTAGGTGGACGTCTTACGCTACGCTTGCCGATCCGCGGTCTCCATTCGAGAACTTCTCGGCCCCAACGGCCATCTGTTCTCCGTGCTATATGGCCTGCCCATTGCCACTTCAACGAACTAATCGGTTGGGCTATGTCGGTAACCCGCGTTCTTCTACGTATCTCCTCATTTCTAATTCGATCTCGTAGAGAAACCCCGAGCATAGCCCGAGCATCATAATAATATATTACTTAGCTTTATTAGATAAATTCGAAAATTCTTTTACCATAAGAAAGTTTCGTTATCAAGGAGTAAGCATAGACTATATTTAGTGATAAAGTTTATACGGGAAAGGGGTTACGGCAGATGAAACTGCGAGCGTGAAGCTTTAACTATATCATCATCATCATCATCATCAGCCCGTATAACGTCCACTGCTGAACATGCTCCTCCTCCGGAGGGAGGGTATTTGCCATAGTCACCACGCTTGGCAGGCAGAATTGGTGACCGCAGTATAATGTTTTACCACACAAGGAAACGCTGCTGTCCGTTCCTTGATATACGATTATTATAGATGACGTTATAACAATTGGGACCAACGGCTTAACGTGCTTTCCGAGGCACAGGGGGTAACCCTTAACCAACCAGACCCGGAAAGAAATCTTAGAATTTACACAAAGATTTCCTGTCCGACATAGGGATCGAACGCACGACCTCCGAGATTTAAAGCGAGCCAAATACCGCTACGCTACGGAGGTTGCTTACTAGACAAAGACTACTTTTCTATACTAAAAAAAATCTTTACTATTGGTACCACTAACAAAATCACGCTACAAGTGTGACGTATGAAGTCTGGGGAACGTGGTTAATAAAAGGTTTCTCAACAAATGTCTACTACAAAACTGAATTCCGAGAGGCAATACACCCGAAGCCTACCTGTTGAAGTTTAGTGAACCACACACGTATGAACCAACCTATTATGTCCATTATTTTTGACTAGCTGCACCCCGCGGTTTTATCCGCTTTACTCTGCTCCAGTGGGTCGGAGCGAGGCTATATGTTAATCCAGCGTATAACCTATCCCGGTGCAAAATTTTAGCCAATTCCGTTCAGTAGTTTTGGCGTGAAAGAGTAACAAACATCCATCCATCCATAATTACAAACTTTCGCGTTTATAATATTAAGTAGGATTTTGATACTCTCTGATCAATATTCATAAAGAAGTAACGTTTGTGAGGTTGTAGCGATCTACTAAACCGATAATTCTTGTACTAATAACAAACCACATTATTTATGAATGACATAGTCTATATTTAAAGACTACGCTCCAAAGGGAACGGTTCTACGCGTGCGAAACCTTTATCTAGGAGGAAAATAGTAAGTACGGACACAGAAGCATATTTTCTAATGAGATTTTTACGGATAAGCGTAGCCGTAGGTAACCGTGGTCTTAATTAGTTCGCAATATTACGCAAAAATGAGTTTCTGTGTCTCATTCACTCTTCTCTCTGTCTGTTTACACTTCCAATTACTACACATAAATAAAGAAACGTCCAAAAACACATATGTTATATGTAAAGAAAATAAAAATCTCCTTTTTAGGTTTCCGTATCCGAAGGGTAAAAAAGGTACCCTATTAATAAGACTTCGCTGTCTGTCTGTCTGTCACCATGCTGTATCTTAAGAACCGCTATTGTTAGACAGTTGAATGATGTTTTTTACTGCCGCTGTAGCAACATATACAAAAATAAAATAAAATAAATATTTAAGGGGGGCTCCCATACAACAAACTTTTTTTGCCCTTTTTCGTTCGATTTCAATAACGTATTGTCTCTGCCTCCCCGCTGGGAAACAGGCGTGAGCTTATGTATGTATGTATGTATCAATAACGGCAACAGGTAGACGCGTGAAAATGGTACGAAACTCTTCGTGCGCAAGTCCGACTCGCACTTGACTAGTTTTATTTCACATAGCAAACAAAAAATAACAGATAAACGATACACCTGCTGTTTATTCCCTTTGAGCATTTAACAAACGGAAAAATTATAAAATAATAAAATAAGGTATGCTTCACAAAAATCACGAATATCTCCCATAGCAAAGCTTCAAGCGTCTGAGAAAATAAATTATTTGATTACATTCCATTACGACGTCGGCTTTTTACGGCTTGTTTAGCCTATTATGTTTTACAGCCGTTTGTTTTAGCCGTTTATCAGCTGTAATTTAAAAGTTGATTTGACAGACTGTGTCAATATCGATTGGGTTAACATTGTGTTTATTTTGAACACTATCCTATTAATATTATAAACGCGAAAGTTTTAAGTATTGATGGATGGATGTTTGTTACGCTTTCACGCAAAAACTACTAAATATATTTGGCTGAAATTTTGCACCGGGATAGGTTATAAGCTGGATTAATACACTGGCTACAAAATATAACGCTCCGATCCACTGGAGCAGAGTAACGCGGGTAAAACCGCGGGGCAAAGCTAGTACATTATAATAGAGAGTATTCAACTGTGAGCTACTGAATCTACCAAAGAAATATATCAATGTATTTGTTTATTTTTTATCAATAAATCCTTACCTATGTTATAAACGCGAAAGTATGGGTGGATGGATGGATGGATGTTTGTTACTCTTTCTCGCCAAAACTACTAAACGGCATTGGCTGAAAGTTTGTACGCGGATAGTTTATAAGCTGGATTAACATATAGGATACAAAAAATCACACTCCAACCCACTGGAGCAAAGTAAATCGTTGTAAAACATAACATGATTTTACCCTCATTAGCATAGGCTTAAATTTGCTTACCAAATTGAAACGCCGATATTTTGTAAAATTATTAATCAAATTATGAAATCAATTTCAATTAGCAAGTGACTTACTGAAAATTAGAGTTCTTTACAAAAGGAAGATTATAAACAGTATTACATACATAGTATAAAATTATTACTTGTTTTATTGTTATTTTATTAAATCAAAACTTAATACAGTACTCAATTATATTTACTTTTATTATGAACTAGCGGCCCGCCCCGGCTTCGCACGGATGGACTTTTATACCCTACCCCTGCCCTACCCTACCCCTACCCTAACCCTACCCTACCCCTACCCTACCCCTACCCTACCCTACCCCTACCCTACCCCTACTCTACCCCTACCCTACCCCTACCCTACCCTACCCTACCCTACCCTACTCTTCCCCTACCCAAAAGTATCCTATGTCCTTCTCCCAGTTCTTAGCTACCTCCCTACCAATTTTCAGCCAAATCGGTTCAGCCGTTCTTGAGTTATAAATAGTGTTACTAACACGACTTTCTTTTGTTTTTAAAATGTATTCTGCTATTCAGGGCGGAGACAAATCCAACGAAACAAAAACCATGAAAATTGATCCAGCCGATCTCGAGTTATAAGTGTTGTAACAAACCCGTCTTTGTTTTATATATATAGATAAGTAAGGTATGTAAGTAAGAGATGTTGTTTAGGGGAAACCTCTCGATCTTCACAACCGATTTTAAAATTTCTTATACCAATAAAAAGTCATATTATTATTGAATGTGTGGTCTATGAGTTTTCACGGGAACCGGATCTTCGTGGACGAAACTATGCGATAGCTAATCATATCTAATCTAGCTAATCTATCATGAATATAGACAACAAAATAGATAGGTTTACACCCTGTGAAACGCATTTTAAATTTATATGTGTATGAGAACAGTTCACTGTTATGTCTCTTTGTATACAGCAGCGAACTATTCGCCAATAAAGAAATACCGGCTGTCGTGCAGACAAAAACATTTTTATTTACATTTATTAATACAGAATGTGTTAACCTATCTCTTTTGTCAAATGTACATAAAAGGACTTTGTTTTCACTTATGTTTAACCACAACTTTAAAGCAAATCAAGGTGAGAAATTCCTTGTGAGGGAAAGACTCCTGGGCCGTGGTAGAAAAACGTCCACTTAATCAAAAAGCAAGATACAAAAAGTCACTGTCGCTTCTCACGTTTGGAAACTGAACCATTATTGACCCACAAAGATTGTCTAAAGCTGCACTTTGCTGACCCGTCCCTTGTAACGGTCGATTGCTCCGTAATTGCTAGAATATCTCGTGTGAAATGGCCCATTTCCTTCCCTCGGTTCACAATCTAAAATTTTTAATTACTCATATGTGAGCTAGTCGGCATTTATTTTACTTTTTGAACATTTGATGGCTATGTTATGCACATACATTATTTAAAAAACTAAGGAAACTTATAAAAAGGAAAGATTTGATCATTTGTTGGTTTGTTTGAATTGAATAGGCTCCGAAACTACTTGACGGATTTAAAAACTTCTTTCACCGTTGGGAAGCTGCACTATCTCCGGTGAAAATAGGCTATATTTTATTATGAAGTTCCCACGGGAACGGGAGCTACGCGGGTGAAACCGCGCGCGGGAACTCTATATGCTATATGCAACGTGGTTTTTAGGTGTCATATAATAATAATATATCAGAAAATTCGTTTCAAATTCGTTTCAAAAATCACTAGATCTTCATAAAAACCGTCAATCTTTCGCTGACAAAATAATTTGTTCTTAGACTTAAAAAAAAACTGATTGGTTTACTTTTATTAAAATACAGAGTATCTTATACTAATATATAAAGCTAAAGACTTTGTTTGTTTGATTGATCGCGGTAATATCAAAAACCACTGGATCGATTTGAAAAATTATTAGTCATATCAGTTTTAGATAGCCAATTTATCAAGGAAGGCTATATGCTATATTTTATTATGCAGTTACCACTGGAACTAGAGCTACGCGGGAAGTTGGTATAGTATATTACCTCAATTCTCAAATTTTGTTAACAAAACTAAAAACAGTTCTAGGCCATTAAAGGCCATTAAAGGCTTCCGGGCATGACGGATGAAAAAATAATACCAATTCCGCGACGCTTTTTGTGTTAACCTTCGCCTTGTATTTGGGTCGGGTCACGGGACAGTTGCCAAAATTGTGCCGTTGGACATGAACGAGTTATTCAGACCACAGGCGAAGTAACAGAAATTCCCTGTGAGGGAAACCGAGGAGTATTTATTGCGTTGTTTATGATGTTACAGCGTCGATAGAGATATTAAACAAAAACGTTGTACCCCTTTTTTACGAAAATTGTGCGAAGGGTGGAGAATGAAATTGTGCAGACTTATCTAAATCTATATTAATATTATGAAGAAGGAAAGTTTGTATTGACTTAAAAACTAGAACGGATTTTGATCATTCTTTCACAATTAGAAAGCTACGTTATACCTTTTTTTTTTTGTCCGAGGGGAAATGCATTTACGCATTCCCACCGCCGCTGCAGCGTATTCGCGCGCTGGCGGTGGGATATGTGGGACTCGCCCTCTCCATAGCGTGGTATGCTAAACTCATACCACGAGGAGAGGACCCTACAACCACTAAAACCTCCCGGACACTCCTTTGATCCGCCGCTGGTGGGGGCCGGGTACGCAATCCGGCCCAAGCTACGTTATCCCTGAGTAACATATGCTATAAAAGTCCACCCGTACGAAGCGGGGCGGTCCATTAGTAGTTTATATAGAGAAGTGCAGATAATGCTAATATTTTTAAATACTTTACGGAAATATTTACCATATACTATGTTTCAAAATTGAGATTAAATAAAAATAAAATAAAATAAAATAAAAATCATTTTTATTTACGTAAACCAATTACAGGCACTTGTAAATCGTCAAACATTATTTGAAAATAATATTTTTAAAATATTAATTGATTAATAAAATTCAACCACCGACAGGACGCGAACCTCGATCTTAGGTTAAGCCCCTAATGCCTTAACCAATTAGGCTACGGTGAAACCCTACCGGTCATCGAAAATTATCAATCTCTTTTTATAACTCGTCTCTAATTGGTTAAGGCATTTAAGGGGCTTAACCTAAGATGCAGGTTCGAGTCCTGCCGGTGGTCGAATTTTATTAATCTTAATTTTGAAACACAATGCTAATATTTTTTTAATTATGATCGATTTTTGACAACCGGTCGACCATTAGTAGTAATAAATGTTTGTAGATGTTGTTGCGAATAAAAAATACAGACGACTTTTACATAAGGTCGTTCAATTTGTTTTTTTTTAGTCTTGTACGTAATTGTTTATTTGGCTTGTTTCATTTTCTTAGTCTGTTTGAGGACGTAAATAACAATGAAACAATTGTAAACATATTGTATATATTGTTAACATATTACAGGCATTTGTGAATAATCAGACCAATAAAATATTATAAAATCTAAACTACTAATATAATAAGGTCAAGATGTGAGTTTGTTCTTGAATTACTCCGCACATATTCCCTTATGTACGTACCTACTACTGATCGGATTTTGACATTTCTTTCACCTTTAGATAGTTGCGGTTTGCTGAATTCAGACGAGGTTTCCACGGGAACGGTATCTACGCAGGTGTATCCGCGCGAGGCAGATCATAAAATATATTATGTTATGTGTACAGTTTCATTTCTAATTCTATCATTCTACCATCTTACGCGTTCGAAACCCTAATAAGACAAATGTTAACAAAAAATATTAATTTCTTTATGTCCTTCCGACAGATTTCAGCCAATATCAAAGGAGATTAGCTATCTGCGCAGGACATAATACCACACCATCTGTGCACAACTGTGTCCGCAAACAAATGCATTGTGTATTCCTTTCCTTTAAAATTCCGGTGGGACGGTTATACCGACTCGACCGGTGAGAGATTAGTATAGCTTAACGTGCTCTCCGAGGCACGGATGAAATACCACCGACTTCTAGACTTCGGGCTGGTACTTAGATTTTTGTAAATAGAAAATTTCCAGTAACACAATTTTTTTCCCGACCCGGGAATTGAACCCAGGAGCTCGCTAGTTACGGTTGAAAATATTATCTAGACCGGTGACTCCCATAGTGTGGTCCCGTGGACCCCAAAGGCCCAACCTGAACAGAAGAGAATCGACAGGGGTTTACGTTGGCGTAAAAAAATGAGTTCCCAAGTTGTGGGTAATATACTAATATAATAGAACCATCCACCGAACCCGACGCCTACCGCCCTTGGCTCGGCTTTGGGGAGTGGGGCACATGGGCCCCGCTCCCTTCGAGGCTGACCCATGAGGAGTAGGGACGCCTCTACACTCCGGGCGTCCCTATAATTGGGCAAATGGGCCACCATAAGTGTGGTCCAGGAGATCCCGCGGTGCCGCGGGTGCCGTCGGGGCGCCGGATTGCTTATGCGTACCCGGCCCCCGCCGACGGCGGATCGAAGGAGTGTCCGGGGGGTTTTAGTGGTGAAGGGTCCTCTCCTCGTGGTATGAGTTTAGCATACCACGCTATGCAGAGGGCGAGTCCCACATATCCCACCGCCATCGCGCGAATACGCTGCAGGTGCGGTGGTGGAAATGCGTAAATGCACTTCACGACGAACAACAAAAAAAAAGGGGGGTCCGCTGACACCAGTAAACTTATTGAAGGGGTCTACTTCAAAAAGTTTGGGTACCTACATGTGCTCTAGACCAAAGAGAAAGTCATCATCAAAAGGGTCAGAGCCCACTCGTCTCCTAAAATTCGTCCCCCGCATAAAAGTTGTAGATTCGGCCCCTATATAGGTGCCCATTGGTCTCCTGGTAGGGGACCAATTAATATTTTAATAAAAAATATTTTTTTAAGGTACCCATTCGTCCCCTCTAATATATATACAATATAAGTTAAAGATTCGGCACCTATTCAGGTGCCTATTGGTCCCCTGAGATAAAATTAGCTATATTTTACATAAGAAACGGTTAACATAGTACACTTGTGAACAGTTTATTAACGGAATTAATTTAATAAATCATAACAGATCATTGAAAAAAGAGCTGAGAGAATGATAATCCGTCATTATAATAATATAACCTGTCGATAGGCTTACGATGTAAAATTGTCTCACTACGAATGGCTTTTTAAAAAAACGGGTTATAAATAAGAGATAAGGTGGAATGCCGAAGCGGGAGGGGTAATCTTAGCCATAGTATCTGCGCGCGAGCAAATAACAAAGGCGTAGCCCAAAACAATAGACGCTCGATGAAAGGACTTGCACCTGATTGGCTAACACCAGTACTAGACAACTTCGGCGTATTTATTCCAGGAATGTGTTACTACATTAAGTTTACTTATAGTTGCAAATCCAAGCGTACTGATTTTTATACTGTCTCGAGTGAAAGTTTTCATTAGCGTATCCTGTAGGATTACTTATTAAATTTAATTAGTGAGTGAAGTGATCAGTGCATGTACGTGAAGGAAAAATACGTAAGTTCTACTATTTACATATACATTCCTATTTCAAAAGAATTACGTGTATATAATTGGAACGAAGACACAGAAAAAAAAAATCAACTGCTGCTACTTTTTAATAGTTACTATTAAATACTTTATTTTATTTTAAGGTAAAACATAGATTTTTAGTATGCTACTGTGTATGCACTCACATAATTTTCTATTTTGTATGATAAAATATTACTTTTTCTACTTTTTCAGTGAAAAATACGGTGATTTTAGCCAATTTTTATGTAGGTACTTCTAGTTACAATTTATTAGATTTAAGTTATTACGATTTTGCATGTAGTTGGTTAATATACAAAAAAAATATATGCTGATTTATCTAGTCTTCAATAATTACTGTGATTTTAGTATTTTTTTTGTACTGTTATAATTTTTTAGATTTAAGTTATTATGATTTTGCATGTATGTAGTTGGTAAATATACAAAAAATAAGAAGTGATTATTTACTGTTGATATGTGTTCTATTTTTTTTTTTGCATATTTTATATTTAATGTTTATTTATATGATGGTCAATCAAGGTTGATTTTTGTAAAAGAGTTGTATTTCGTTAGTTTCTAGGACATTGTGTTTTTTATGTGTTAATCTTATTTGAAATAAACATGATATCTACCGAATTACTATATTTTTTATTTTAGCCTTTTCTGCGCGACTGTACCCGGACTACCAAGCTGCAGTATACACATATACATGTACTTATATTAGAATAATGAATAAAAATAAATATTCTTCAGGGGGCGAATGGGCCCCTCAAAAGTTCCAGGGGACGAGTGGGCACAGGGTGCGAATCTTAGGAGACGAGTGGGCTCTGACCCCATCAAAACACCTATCAAGTTAAGCTCCAATCACAACATGAAAATTCTATTAAAAAATATCAGTTTCTACTAATACTTTTGTAATTGCCTGCCCCGGTCGCTCAGTGGTTACGGCAAATGCTTGTGAGAACGGAATTACATGCAATCCCGGTGTGCTTTATGTTCGTATATTATATGTTCCTAAAAGTCGTTCGCGACACAGGGATTTATTTCCAAAGTACGGGACCTGTCTTTTTTAAAGGAGAAAGAATAAACATAAATCAACCTTTAACTATACCATCAGTATCAGTATGGTGACGTCTAATTTTTTTATTTTGATTTATCAATTCAATAAAAATTGACTGAGGGAGAGGGCTAGTGTTGTCACCCCTGGGTAAAATTATACCTAGAAGCAACGTTGCATGAAATATCAGCTAGCTGTATCATCAAGAATTTTTGTTTACAAAACGAAACAAAAATACGTGCCCAATATTCTTAATAGCAATCTAACTGACGCACCAAATAGAATATTTTAGTCGTCATCCCTTTTATACTTAAAATAAGCCTTTTCATCCATTCCAAACTCCGGGATTGCCAACAAGCAACAAAGTTTAGTGGCCTGTAACGTCACTCCTAGGTAAAATTGTACCTAGAAGTGATATCATATACATGGAATGGCCACGCGCTGTATCATCATCATTATTTGTTTACGGATCGAAAAAAAAAATACAAGTCCTATATTTTTAATGGCTATCCAACTGACATTGACCAAATAGAATTTTTAATTCGTCATCCATATTCCATCTAAAAGAAAAAAGCCTTTTGATCCAAGTTCCGCGATTCCCAACAAGCGCATATATATTCCCAAACCGCGTAATTAGCATGTTAACATTGTCGGACCGGTGCTCACCTGTTGCGCGCGCACATCGACCGGTGCATTGTGCCCGATTGTTAACCCTGCAAATGTGGGTCGACCAACTTCGCGGCCAGCCATTGTGGGTTTGTAACTATTGAAAGATAATCAAGGCGTGTTGCAGATAAATAGTGAACAGTTGTGCTGTATTGTTAAGGTTGTACTATCGATGTATAATACCTTTTCATATTCAAGTGATATATTTTTTTGTATACGAAAATTTGTGGGCGAAATTCCCAGTAATACTTTAGTATACTAATAATGAGCCAATTTTTTGCAATATAACGTGGAATGTAGAAAGAAAGAACGGAAAAGAAAAAGAATTAATTGATACATTGACAAGGAAAAATACACAAACGAAAACAATGCTAAAAAAACAACCCGGACAAACAATATAAATATTGGACGCAGTGGACCGCGCCACCACGTATTCATAATATAGAGTCAATAGTAATTCATTCTTTTCAAGAAATAGATGTAAGTATAATATTGTCAAATACTCAATGTCCACAATAATGTATAATAATATGCTTTGTAAACCTTATCAAATGTCTATTTTCTGTTAAATTCGCATTCTTCCTCTAGTATTTATTATATATAATATATTGCATGTTATTACTAAAATAATCAATATTTGTTGAATTAATTTTAATTGAAAACTATTTATGCATTCAATTACAATAATCCCTTATCCGCTAAATATTCCACATGTTACATGTTATACATTAAGTATTTTAAATAACTATATAGCAAAACACATTCAAAATTATTAAAGGTTATTCAAGGCTATTAGTATTTATATTAAATAGTGTATGTCTTCAAAACAAACTGTTTGGACTATTTAAAAATGCCTGTAATAGGTTTACGAGAATAAAACTTTCTTCATTTTGTTATTCTAACAACAATTATAAAACTTCAAACACTTCAAAACCATAGGCGACAAATAACAAAGCAAAAAAATACAAAAACCTTACATAAACATTCACAGCAACAAAATAATGCGATTCATTCTTCCAGCGAGTGAACTGAATGGCAACAACAGCTGTTGTGTCCCAAGATAATTTAATAATAGAAGGGCTATCGCAGGAAATCTCTGCCAGCAGCGAATTATTTGTAATAGTGCAGAATTTAGGTCGTTGTCGAACGGCCATTTGACATACCAATAGCCAATGTTTGAGAGAGGGTTAAGATTATGGATTATGATAAACTGCGCCTTGCGGTTTTACCTGCGTCACTCTGCTCCAGCGGGTTGGAGCGTGATTTTTTGTAGCCTATACGTTAAAACTATCCGCGTGACTAAACTTTTACCAAAATTAGATTTAGAAGAATAATTTTAATCCATTAGAAATCTACGCGCATAGGAAGCTAGTAAGTAGTGGGAAAATACACGGGTAAACGCTCTTGGCTGTTACGCGATTATCATATTTATTATGATAATAATTGTGACCAATAGCTTTTCGTGAAAAAATTGTCCCTCAACCAACCAGGCTCGGAGAGAAATATCTTTCCGCCGCCAGAATTAAACCTACGGCCCCTCTACAAATATATATACTAAAGAAAGTTTAAGAGTTTGTTTGCTTGAACGCGCAAATCTCAGGAACTAAAGGTCCTATTTAAAAAAATATGTCACTGTTAAATAGCCCATTTATCGAGGAACGCTATATTTCATAGTGAAGTTCCCATAAGAAGGGGGTTACGGAGAAATCGCGAAAGTTAGTTTTATATAAAAACGTCAAGTTTTAATTACATCAGTCAATATACATTACATGCTCCATCGCGCGACGGTTTCGCAAATAAAACGAAGCAAGTTCATTAACTATTCCTTCTGTTACCAAATTCTACGGCGGACTTGTGAGTTGTTAAGCTTCTGAAACTCCGTGATGATTAATTTATTACCTACATTATATAAGGCGCTTCCAAAATATATGCCATACGTTTAATAGGTGACAGTATCATATGTGTGACGTTTTTACCGTCTTGAAAATAATAGGGCGTGATATGTAAATGAATTATGTAGATGACTAACGCATAGTTATCTAATTTTTTTTTCTCACTCGGAGTGAAAACCGTAGCGGTAAAAATGCATACCTAATTAGGTAGTTACGCTATTTCGCTCACTCTTTTCATATTTGTGTGATTACGGCCTAGGTATTTTATTATTATGCACGCGCTATGTAAGGTGTGGTAGGTATTTCTTTTAAGTAATTTATGAGATTTTCGAAACTCTCATTACCAATTCTAGTCCACTACACACCATATTATTATGAAGACGGTAAAAATTTCACCCAGTTTATTGTGATTGCGTTAGTGAAATATTTTTTTTCATTAAACAAATTATAGAGTTATATTAAGTTATATTAAAATTATGTATTTTTAATAGTGTGTCCTTCCCCATCAGTAGTTTTCTTGGCCGCGTCTCGTTCAGGCCCCCCGGTGTATCGTGGGGTGAGGGAGGGTCTCACCTTGCGCTTATATAACGTAATTTAATGTAATTATATTAATAATAATAAGAGTAACTACCCGTTATGTTACGGCTTTTCTATATACTGATTAAGGCCGTATATTTAAAATTAAAAATAAAGTAATATTTCAAATTAAAAGTAAGGAAATTATAATTTAAACTACATACACTAACGAAAAGATTACTTACAAAAATACTCTCTACATTTAAACCATTAACAACTAAAGCTAACCTTCAAAAAAACTTTGCTAATAGGAAACAATTCCCAGAATACTGGCAGCATTGCCACGTTGAATTGCCACGCTTATTTGCACATAGCGTTATAACATGATACTATCTGCCGTTAGAGGGATGGCATATATTTTAAAAGCACCTTATATAAAGTATTGTTCGCTGAAGTCTCTATGGTAATACATAATACCCGTTATTAAGGCCTCAGCATGCATGACGTAACATAATAACATAACGTGTTTTGTATACTGACACATTCGGTGGTTCAGTTGAGGCTTACAGTAAAAACGGTCCTTTTGATATTATTCGCTTAGGTTATATGATTACAAGCGTTTTAACATGGTTGCCAATATTTTAGGTATGGTATGGCCTTAGCCCAATGGCTAGGGGCGTCGGACTTGTAATCTTGTGGTCGCCCGTTCGATCCCCACCCATTGCCCTACCGACCGTGAACTCGTGACACAAGCATTTCAGTTTAACAGAAATACTAGTAGACTGCAAAACTCTGCTAGAATCTTAAAAGAAATCATGAGCATAAATTGTTTTAAATGAATATTGCTAATGGACGCTGCAGATGATGTTTAAAATAATATGAGTTCAAATATATCAAGCATCTGAGAAAAAAAAGTTTAAAATTACTAATGCTGTTCCAAATCGATGAACCTTTTTTTTTTAATATTATGACAACTAGTAATTGTTATATTTGCCGTGTGGTTTCCGGCTTAGAATAGACCACCCCATGTCTTTCCATGGGTGTCGTAAAAGGCGACTAAGGGACATATGGCTGATGGATGGGCAGCAGCATCTATTAGCTCAAGGTTTACATCTTACTGCGATCACCAATCCGTATGCCAAGCGTGGTGATTATGGCAATATCCCTCAACGATCCTGGCTTGCCAAGGTCTGTTAAGAGGAGGCCCATGTTCAGCAGTGGACGTAATCGGGCTGTTGATGATGAATTGTTATATTATAAAGTGTTAAATCTCTGGATGTACTTAATTGATTTTAAAAATCCTTCTACCAATAAAAATACACATTATTTGTGAGTGCCATAAACATATTTTAAGACGAGGGACGGGAACGAGATTTTCGTATTATTATTATGGATGTTGACAAAGGACTAAGAACTATAACGGCGGATCGAAGGACTGTCCTAAGGGTTTAAGTGGTGTAGGGTCCTCTCCTCGTGGTAAGAGTTAGCGTACCACCGCTATGGAGTGGGCGAGTCCCACATATCCCACCGCCAGCGCGCGAATACGCTGCAGCGGCGGTGAGAAGGCCTAAATGCATTTCGATAAGAACAAAAAAAAAATGAACAAATACTATTCTGTGCTTATTTTGGAATTAAAGTTTTGGTTAACTTGGTATTATTGGTAAGCTGTCTTCAACGTGAAAAATAAATAAGTCCATATTTTTATTAAAACCCTAAGAATGCATAGTAAAATGTACCTATTCAAAAGTATAACAACTGTTCTCGTACTAGCTCGTAGTCATTTTATAAATAAGTGAAATGAAAAGTAGTTTTATCGCAAAGTACGCATTAAAACAATGTTGTTCCAGACAGTCTGTTTGTAAATAAAACAACGCAATTACCATTAGTTTTACAGCGAAAGGTCTTAAAGCTAACAAATGGACCAACTCCATCCGCTTAATGTAGCGGGACTTTACCTTAGCAGAAACTTCTCAAACCTCGTAAAGAGAAAATAAAAAGTAATAAACGACTACAAAATTGGCAACACAGCCCCAGAAAAAAACAAAAGGATCGTTCTGAATACAATATTGAATATGAAAAAGGTTAACCTCAGGGAGCGTGGTTAGGGCCTGCCAAAGACAACAGCCAAAAATAATTGCATACCTGTTGCTTGTTGAATGCCACTGTATGGCTTTGAGAATACTTTCCAACTAAGTTTTTCGTGGCTGGCATAGTAATGAGAAATGGGAAGTTAGCCAAATTCTTATATATTGCGTTCACAAGCAGAGGTTTTAAAGCAGTTATAAATAATAGGCTATTAGTGTCATGTTATTTTCTTAGCTATTTGATGCATTATAAACTATTTTCATTTCGGACGGACCTAAAACTCCATGATACTTTTGCTATTTTACGGGGCTAATAGGCTAGCTTAGTTGCAGCCTTATTAAATGTTTTAAAAACTACAAACTAAGCAACTTGGGCTACTAAGCTCCTCTGTGGGACTTCAACCTCGGCTCGATGGCGGAGAGATAAAGGAATTAGGTCTTATAGTTTTAAACTAATTAGTTAGTAGTAAGTCGGACATATTCTAAGTCCTGGAGTGAACCTATAAATTTTGTATTTGTAAAATATTCATGAATTTACAAAGAAAAATAAGGAACTTCGTTCCAAAAAAAGGTTATACATACTTAAGTATGTATAACCTTTATATAGCATAGTTTAAACTATGCTATTACATCTACCCAAAACAGCTTCAAAAGTCGTAAGTAATTCACAAAATCCAATTCGTGCTTAATAAAAATGGTGGAGTTTCCAAACAAGCTCCTTTCACAGTAAAGGCGGCAGATTCATTCTAATCACCTCACCGCAACCATTTAACACGAAAATGCACTAAATGGCTACGTTTGCGGTAACTCGTGGTTTTGAAACGCCTGATCTGAATACGAATAAATTTAATTCTAAATCTCTTTTGTTTTGTTCTTTTTATTCATATATTCTTTAAAAAAAATACACAACATATTTTTGTGCTGCCATGGAATATTCATAACACAGAATAGCGGCGGTCCATTGTGTCGATTGTAAGCATTACTCCCGCTTACAATTGACACAATGGACCGCCGCTATTCTGTATGGCATGGCATGGCATGGCCCTATTCATAATTTTATTTATTATGGTTCCGTCAGTCAGTTTAATGATATATTTAACACAGTGGTAACATATATATCCTCAATTCAAATTTCTAATACCTTAGGCCAGCCACAAACCGTCTGCTTAAGCAGCTAGCTAGTGATCAACATACACGGACCGCTTAGCAGTCATAGTCGACAGAGACTGCTTAACCGCACGATTAAATGCCAACACCCTGCTAACCGCCCAAAGTTTCGCAATTGCACGAGCGGTTCCATTTAGGTATGTAGCGAACTACATTGTACTACGTACACACGTAGTAGAATGTAGTTCGCTATGCAGTGGCAGCTTGAAGCGACTGCTTCAAGTGATCCGTGTATAACCAGCCTTAGTGGTCTTAGCTTGACAAGGCTCTCCATATCCTCCAAGAGACCACACTATCACTAAGCACTGATATAAAAAAATGGAAGCAAATCTTCTAAATCATACATTACTAGCTTCCCGTGCGCGGTTTCGCCCGCGTAACTCCCGTTCCCGTGGGAAATTCATAATAAAATATATGTTGCCTATGTTCTTTCTCAGGCTCTAGACTCTAACTGTACCAAATTTCATTTAAATCGCTTCAGTAGTTAAGGCGTGTTGCGTAACAGACAGACAGACAGAGTTACTTTCACATTTATAATATTAGTAAGGATTGAGACTCGCAACGCAAACACTTATTACAATGAAATCACAATCTATCTATCAAATATTATATTATTTCACTATTATAAAATAGTTAATAATTAATAATTATTACATCTGACACTGACTGACAATCTCCTTCAAGTCTCTTTTCACTTCTAAATATAAAAATCGTTCATTATTCATATATCGGAAACGGCCAGTACGCCATAACAAACAATGTTCACTAAATTGTTTATTATGGCGTACTGGTGGTTTATTCCTTAACCTCACCATCAAGTTAAAATACAAGATCATCAAGTCAATCATAAAATGATACAAATATCTGATATTCGCTTGTTCAGTATTCCTCTCTTTTATCAAAAATAATAAGATTCTCCTCACGATCTTAACCTTTAAGCGCCACAAAATTAGTTTTTCTGAAACACAATACACTTCAATAAATAAAAGACCGGTCAGGTCCAGAATTTCTGTGAGCGACATTTATTTGGGAAATAAAAGTTAATTTGTGACTGGTGGACCTTTTGAGCGTGACCTGTGTGGGTCGAGTATCGAAATGTCACTCTTCCTAAAGTATTCATTTTGCAAATGGAACAATAAAATGGTCCACTTTTGTTTTGTCGTAATTTAAGTAGCATTTGGTCTAAAGTGTCGCAGCGTAGTGAAATAACCTTTGTAGATTCCTATTAATAGTTGTTATAAACAAATCTATATGATAATATAATATATATAGCTGAAGGGTTTGTTGTTTGCTTGAACGCTCTATTCTCAGGAACTAGTGGTCCGATTTGAATTCTTTTTTCAGTGTTATATAGCCCATTTATCAAATAATGCTATAGGCTTAATTTATTATAAAGTTCTTACGGGAATGTAAGTTTCGCGAGTAAAACCACTTCGTGGATACATTGCGTATGTCTACGGTATGGTCGTATTCCTGGCGCGTAGAACACTTTGTAACATTTCTAAACACAACAATCAATATTGTCTCTAAACAAACATAGTTTTAGTGAAGAGTGCACAGTTTTACGGACAATAAAACTATACAGCCGGCATTTTATTGGCTGTGGCACAGAGTAACGTAACGCCAGAGAGACAAATGACAAAGTTAAAGTTCTGTTGTAAATGTAAGCTTTTCATGGTAACGAATTGCACCGTTATCTAATCTATGCAAGACGAAACTTTTACAAAAGACAGCCTTATTCGATAAATAAGTATCCCAACTACTAAGAACCATATATTAATATGTTAAGCAAAAGCTTTGTACTCTGTTTGACGAAAATTGCGCAGCCGGATAGGAGTATGACATTTCGCACACTTATCTATACTTATATGCTAATATATAACTGAAAAGTTTGTTTGTTTACTAACACACTAACCTCAGAAACTTCTGGTCCGATTTTAAAAAATCATTCAGTGTTAGATAGCCTATTTATTAAGGAAGGCTGAAGCTTACATTTAATTTTGAAATTCCAACAGAAACGGGAGTTACGCTGGTGATACCACACGCAGGAAGGTAGTAATTTAGAGAAGAAGTGAAGAATGCAATATTATTTTTTTAATTGTGGTCAAATTTCAACTCCTGCGAACATATAGGTACATCACACATAACTTTTTTTTGTAACGGATTATCTCTGTACATTTCAGCGTCTGTAGCAATAAAGTCCGGAATAAAGATGTGATTCCACATAAGTTGATCAGATAACTGTCACCTTCGTACGTCGGATAATCCGGTGTAAGTAGACTTTGGAGAAGAAGCAGTAAGTATATGTACCGGATATACTACTACTAAGTAATGTATGTACGCTACTGTACATTTTATGGGGTCTACATTTTCCTGTCCGAATTTCATTGATGAAGGTTGCTTTTGAAGCATGCTATAAATATGTAGGCTTTGAGAAATTGGAAGCCTTTTTTTTCGGACGGAGATATGTAGTTAGCCACGAGGCTTTTGCTACTTCACCGGACATAAAGGGGAACAGAGCTCCAGCCTAGATAAATGATTTAAAAACTTCAAACTATTAGCAACCTGTGCAAGAGGGAGTACCTCATACCTGTGGACTTGGGCCTCGGCTCAGGACGGTCGCTGGCAGGGAGTTTTGTGCAACTGTCTCTCTATTTTACAGTTCGCGGGCCTCACAGACTTCAGGTCTACGAGAACATCGGAAGGTGAAGGCTGCAAGGCCGTGCAATTTACTTGACAGTAAACATTGTCACTTTAATAATTCTTAAGCAAGATATGCTACAATAACCACTTAATATCAGGCTTAATAAATAAAATTAATAACCTACTATACTTGATTGGGATTCGTGAATGACCCATTCTTGACAATGAGAAACCAATAAAATGGCTTGACTTTTACAAAAAACCATCACAATTGTTAACTATATAGTTTAATTGAAAAAAGGAAACCGGCGATCGTTCTAAGATGTGTAGGCGGTCTAATAGCCGGAGAGTTGGAGAAAAAAGTATAGTTAATACGGAACGTAATTTTATTCGAAGAAGTGAATACATATATTTAAATACGTATTATATTATAATAAAGCTATTCTATCGGCCGTACCTCAACGGCTAGGGCATCGGACTTGTGATCTTGTGGTCGCCGGTTCGATCCCCATCCATTGCACTACCGGCGTCAACCCACTCGTAAAACAAGCATTTTAGCTTATCACGAAGGGTTACCAAGAATACTAGAAGACTGCTAATGCGTAATGTTTAAAAAGAAATGAATTTTGCAAAATAATGATAGGTATTATAAATTTGAATAATTCTACCAAGTCACGATAAAGAAATAAAGTTTTACTATCAATTAAAGTTACTAAAATTGTTATGCTTCCACGGATTAAGGCATTCGGTATTAGTGACATATTGGACTTTTAACTGGCCAAGTTTAAAATGTATAAGAAATTGCGTAACTTAAATTTAAGAAATCCATCACTAGCTCTCGGAGTACAAGTATCTGCTGCAAGGAAGGCATTTTGTCGTTTTTTCACATCAGTAATTGAATTCCAAGATATTTAATAACCAGAGCAGTTCTCTTATTTCAAAGTATCAGTTCTGTTCATTACTTATAGAGCTATACTAATTATATTAAGTAGGTACACTAACTGTGAGAGCCCGGCTTAGCTCGTGAAAATTGCATTTATCATCTTTCATACTTCAATACCGACAGCTTCCGTAGCGGTATTTGGCTCGCTTTAAATCTCGGAGGTCGTGGGTTTGATTCGCACGCCGGACAAGAGTTTTTTGTGTAGATTCTAAGATTTCTTTCCGGGTCTGGTTGGCTGAGGGACTACCCTCCGTGCCTCGGAAAGCACGTTAAGCCGTTGGTCCCGATTGTTATAACATCATGTATAACAATTGTATACCAGGGAACGGGCAGCAGCGTTTCCTTGTATGTTACAACATAATACTGCGGTCGCCATCCCGCCTGCCAAGCGTGGTGACTATGGCAAATGCCTTCCTCGGGAGGAGGCCTTCGTTCAGCAGTGGACGTCGTACGGGCTGATGATGATGATGATGATACTAAAATTGTCCTGACAATTAGTAAGACCGTTACATACAATCAATCGTGATGAATTCTAATAGCCCGACCGCACATTAACGCGACCGCGTGTTCCTCGATCGTGTGACACATGCAAACTATAAAGTCAAAGTCAATATATCTTCATTCACAAAGACACATTGTTTTTTTTTTAATGTTCTTATGATGCGTCTTTTTTTTCTTTTTTTTTTCACCAGTTCTAGACGTGGCAACTCTGAGAAGAACTCTGGGAAGAAATTCAGAAGAATCCTTTTTTTTTTATTACAATAAGTTTAGCAGTATTTCATCGACGACAGTGGTATCGAGTGACTGGATCAGGAACTTGACGCTCGCGTTGTTCACAGGCCCGCGTAATGCGCACGCCCAATGTGGGGTCAGCTTTAAGGTCTAGCCCTGAGGGAGGATTTTGCCATAGTCACCACGCATGGCAGGCAGGTTGGTAAATCTTAACACACAGCTGCTGAAACGCCGCCGTCCATTCAATCCGCACCAACGCACTATGGGACCAAACAGTATTTTCCATCTCAAAAATGGTTTTGTCGAAAGTCGTAAATCCATAGATTGTTTTATGGTTTTATACTCTCAAAAGATGGAACTTACGAATAAATTACAAAATATAAAAAAATATAAAGTTTTACGTTTATAAAATGAACCTCAAACATTGGGCATAAATATTTTCATGCCAATTAAATTACCGTTAAGGGAGTTCAACACATAATTATTCGGAAGTTTTCCAAGGAAACATATTAGTGTTATACATCATTAGATAGCTTAGAATATACACTTTGCAACCACGTTCAGGTTTTGTAAAAAAAAAATTTATTTAATTTTTTAATATTTTTTTAGTGAAGTAAAGAAAATTTAGTTTTTGTTAATTTCAATTGGAGTTTTCGTTGTTGCCGAAAGCAGCCGGTGTCAAGTTAATTACTCTATTAGAGACCTTATCTACTCAGTAATATGAGGATTTAAAAAAAACTTGCGCGTTTTTTGCGCCAGAGGTGATTTTGAAGCAATAATGTCAATCGGGGAAAAATCCTCGAAAATTACGGTTCTTCTTTTTTATTATGAAATATTATATTTAGTTATTATCCTTTGATGTCTATATTGTTTTTTTCTATTTCTATGATAAAAACATACATTTGCAAATTAAAAAAACTGCTATTATATTTGAAAGAATGTTCCCATGGCAATTTTGTTTGGGGTGGTCACCTTAACCACAAGTATGATAAACTATATTGCTGCGGAAGTTCTATTTATCTGTTGTGGTAAATAATTACAATCAGTACTGATTACACTATTTCGATGAGAACTGTTATAATCAATTGTCCCATGGTTTTTGCACAAGGCACTAAAATATTAGTCCTTTAAATACCCGTGTATGTTCAGCATACGATTCATCAAAGTGTTCAGATACTTCTTTTCAATAACAACTAACGCATAAAAAACATTATTATCTAACAATGAGTGAATTCGTTTGTGTTCGACGCGATCTTTGTGATCAAATAATAAAAGGGAAAAGTACTTCAGACCTCAAAAAATATTTATTGGAAAATTTTCAACTATCGGAAACTGACGTTAATACTGTAATATTCAAAAAAATCTAACATCGAGTTGCAACCAGAAATGGACCAAAGCTCAAAGAAAGCCGGACCGGTTCGAGAGCCTATACTCAAATTGGTTAAATGGTGAGTTTAAAGTATCATTGAATTCTTGCAGTACCTCAACCACTGTAAATTCTGGTTTGAATACTTCTGGTGAACGTGGAAGACCAACAAAACAATATGACGAGTGCTCGGAAAACACAAAGAAACGAAAAAATATGGAGCTGGTCCAGGAGTATGGAATGGGCCATGTCCGTAACGCTTATGTGCAAGGTTTAAGATCCATGGGGGAAAATGACGAAGCGTCGATTGTGACTATTATCAGAAATAAGGAAAAAGAAGAGAAAAAAGTTATTCTACAAAACATACTCAATCCAGATAACGCACTTTCCTTTACAAAAGAGGAAGCATTGAGTATATGCATTGAAACTGATTTAACCAAAGCACAATATGCGTACCTAAGAAAAAGGCTCGTTGATAAGAATTTAAGTTCTGTATTGCCTTCGTATCAAACACTAAGTGAAGCAAAAAAGGCTTGCTATCCGCCTGCATCCAGCATTACGGTGACAAATATAAGCGCAAAAATCAACCTGCAAGATCTCTTAGACCATACAGTCTGCCGTATTATAAGGATAAAGTCAGGATCGACTTACAATCGTCTCAAGCTTTTCACTAAATGGGGATGTGATGGATCCTCCGGGCAAAGTGAGTATAAACAAACTCTACCGGAAGAAAACGAACAAATATCGGACGCTAATTTGTTTATAGTGTCCCTTGTACCACTGCGACTAGTAGACGAAAAAACTTCTACGGTCATATGGAAAAACCCTACTTGCTCATCTGTTAGATATTGCAGACCAATTTCATTAGAATTTGCAAAAGAAACTCCCGAAAAAACTACAGCGGTTGTCAGTGAAATTGAAGCCAAAATTAATCAATTGATTCCAACTCTTGTGTCAATAGAAGACAAAGTCATCGAAGTTAAACATCAACTGTTTATGACAATGATTGATGGGAAAGTTGCTCAAGTGTTGACAAACACATCATCCAGTGCTACCTGCACTGTTTGTGGAGCAACTCCCAGACAAATGAATGATCTTTTAAAAGTTACAACGAGAGTTAAAAATGAAAATGCGTTTAAATACGGATTGTCGACGCTACACGCATGGATAAGATTTATGGAAATGATCGTCCATATTTCTTACAATTTAGGTTTTGAGAAGTGGTCTGCAACAACTCCAGAAAACAAGCAACTTAAAGAAGACAAGAAAAAATTTGTCCAAAAACGTTTCCGACAAGTGCTTGGCTTGCATATTGATAAACCACGTCAAGGTTCCGGTAATAGCAATGACGGTAATACGGCAAGGAGATTTTTCCAAAATTACCAATGTTCTGCAGAGATAACCGGAATTGATGAAGAATTAATCAAGAGACTATATGTAATTCTTCAAACTATGTCATCGGGATTTCCTATAAACGCAGAAAAATTTGGTCAGTATACATTGGTAACCGCGCAATTATATGTAAGCAAATATAACTGGTACTACATGCCTTCTCCTCACCCAATCCAAGCAGGGGTGCCACAAGGCTCAGTACTTTCGCCACTCCTGTTCTCGCTTTACACAAGTGACATCCCGAAACCCAAGAAGGCCCATCTGGCACTCTTCGCGGACGATACCGCTTTATACTACTCGGGCCGCAGTCCTACTGCAATTCACGACGCTCTACAATCCGCATCAAATGCCTTAGGCAAATGGTTCAGAAAGTGGAGAATCGAAGTCAATCCGACAAAGAGTGCCGCTGTACTCTTCTCGAGATTCAACAGCCCACCGGTCATTCCACCGGTCACGATGTTTGGCGAACCAATCCCTTGGGAACGGCAAGCCAAGTACTTAGGCGTAATCCTTGACCGAAAGCTAAACTTTAGAGCGCATGTAGAAACCGTTCGTGCACGGGCTTCACTTACGCTCAGTCGACTACACTGTCTCTTAAATTCACGCAGTAAACTATCACTTGATAACAAGGTTAGGATTTATACCACGTGTATACGGCCGATTATGACGTACGCGAGCACTGTATTCGCTCATACAGCGTCTAGCAGTTTGTACCGCTTACAAACTGTCCAAAGTAGATTAACTCGACGTGCCACCGGGGCACCGTGGTTCATTCGTAATCGCAACCTGCATTCTGATCTCCAACTGCCTTCCATCAAGCAGTGGATGAAAGAGGCGTCGGAACGCTTCTTTGAATCCGCGGCTCAACATCCAAACCCGTTGGTTGTTGCAGCATCCGACTACAAGCCTTTGCCTACAAAGCGTCGTAAACACCGTCGGCCTCGGGGCGTCCTAGACGACCCGGACGACGAGATCACAACTTACCAACTAGCAGTACAGAGACTGCAAGAAACTAGCACCACTACACAGAGACCACTCTATCCGACCCGCCGGAGAAGAGTGCGCCCGCGAACGCGACGCGTCCCCCCACGCCCTCCCGACCCTTAGTTTGCTAAGAACCTTCCGATGCCCTCGTAGACTCGAAGTCCGAGAGGCCCGCGAACTGTAAAATAGAGCGACAGTTGCACAAAACTCCCCTAAATAAACTAAAAGCCATAATTCCTCAATCTCCCCGTCAGCGACCGCCCTGAGCCGAGGTCCAAGTCCCACAGGGGACGCCCTCTTGCGCAGGTTGCTTAGTTTGTAGTGTTTAAACCATTTATCTAGGCTGGAGCTCTGCTCGCCTTTATGCCCGGTGAAGTAGCAAAAGCCTCCTGGCTAACTACATATGTCCGTCCGAAAAAAAAAAAAAAAAAAAAAAAAAAAGGTACTACATGCCATCTTCGGTCCATAAAGTACTTATACATGGTGCTAAAATAATAGAGCATTATGCAGTTTTGCCTATAGGACAATTATCCGAAGATGCCCAGGAAGCTCGAAATAAAGATTATAAGAAATATAGGTTACATCACGCTAGGAAGTGTTCCAGATCAGCAACAAACGAAGACGTTCTGCATATTTTGTTATATACATCTGATCCTTATATATCTAGCTTAAATAAACCAAGTTTTCTAATATCCAAAGAATTATTTGACGAAGCTAAAGAATTGTTGGAAATAGAAAGTGATGGGTAGGATAAGTTAGTAATATTTTTTTTTTGTCATGTAACTGTTTGTTTAATAATAATAATTTAGTTTTAAACTTATTTTAAGCATAAGTGTAACTTTTATTGCTATTTTAATATAACTGTATGATTTTTTGTATGAAATTTCGTATAACTTTATCTTTGTCATTTTTTTTAGAATGATGATGTTTGATTTCTTTTATTGCCTAGATATTCAAAAATACGTGAAAAAAAAATCAAGGAGATAAATCACAAAACAACAGAGTTATCGATTTTTGAGATGGAAAATACCGGTTGGTCCCATAGTGCAACGGCTTAAGGTTCTTTCCGAAGAACTGAGATTAGCACACACCAGACCCGGAAAGAAATCTTATATTTTCCACAAAGATTTTTTGGGGTGGGAATTGAATGCACGACCTACGCGACTTAAAGCGATACTAATGCCGCTACGCTACGGAGGTTCAAGTTAAAATTGTTTAATTACAGTTCGTTAAATTACAATTCCGGAACGAAAACCAATTGAGTGTGGTACAAATGCTTGGTCCAAATTAATTGTTTTCAATTAATTACGTTCTTGATTTCAAAGGCTAGAGGAAAGGTATATAGTTTGGTCAATGTAGTGTTCGTATCTATCTTTATATATATAATTCTTCTGTGAGTGTGTATGTCACTGAACTTCTCTTAAACGACTGGACCGATTTTGATGAAATTTTTTGTGTGTGTTCAAGGGGATCTGGGAATGGTTTAGATTCACAATTTTGTCCGCTGGACAATGTTTTTTTAATTAATTTTTAATTAATTAGTAGTTGCCTGAAAACCCCTTAAAACAGCCTTTTTCTTTTTCTCATACAAACGTTTTCTAACTAAAATGTAGAGTCAATTTGAGGTTTATTTTTATTGCTAAGATTTTTTAGGGTAGGTGTAGGGTAGGGTAGGGGTAGATTAGGGGTAGGTGTAGGGTAGGGGTAGGGTAGAGGTAGGGGTAGGGTAGAGGTAGGGTAGGGGTAGTGTAGGGTAGGGGTAGTGTAGGGTAGGGGTAGTGTAGGGTAGGGGTAGTGTAGGGGTAGGAGTACCGCATAAACGAAGTCTCTACGGCCCAGTTTATTTTATACAAATGTTTAGGTCTTTTATGTATCGATTGAGGCAGTACGAAGTCTGCCGGGTCAGCTAGTACTAATATATAATGCTGATGAGTTTGTGTGTTCATTCCGATGCCCTCGTAGACCCGATGTCCGAGAGGCACGGGAACTGTAAAGTAGAGCGACAGTTGCACAAAACTCCCTTAAAATACTAAGTCACAATCCCTCAATCTCATCGCCAGCGACCGCCCTGAGCCAAAGTCCAAACCCCACAAGGGGCGCCCTCTTGAGCATGTTGCTTAGTTTGTAGTTTTTAAACCATTTATTAAGGCTAGAGTACTGCTCGCCTTTATGCCCGGTAAAGTAGCAAAAGCCTCGTGGCTACCTACGTAAGTAAATCCGAAAAAAATATTGTTTGTTCATCTCAGGAACTACTGGCCCGATTTGAAAAAATATTTCAGTGTTAGATAGCCCATCTATCAAGTAAGGCTTTAGTTATATATAACAATGAAGTTTTTACGGGAACTGGAGTAATGCGGGTGAAACAGCGCGCGGATCCTAGTAATAAAATAAAAGGATCATTTTGTATTTCTACTAATATTATGAAGCTGAAGAATTTGTTTGTTGAACTTGAACGCGCCCATCTCAGGTACTAATTGGACGATTTGAAAAAGTCCATTTCATATATAGTAGCCCATTCATCGAGGACGACTATATGTTACATATCATCACGCTAAGGCTAATATGTACCAATGAGGAATGTTTCAAAACCGGGGCTAGCCTAAAGTAACTATTCCACGCAGGTAAAGTCGCAGGCACTAGCTAGTACATAATAAAAATAATAGAAAGAAGAAGAAGAAAGCAAAATTCATTTATTTACGGCACATTATAGGTACAATGTCAAATAAATACATAACAATTATACACTCATCACATAAAACATCGTTGGCAATACAATCCAGCATTAATTTCAATTAAAATCGTCCATTCGATTCGTTGGTCCCCATGCATGTAATGCCGAATGAAAGAACAATGGAATTTGTGTATGATACAAGGTAATATTGTTTTAAACTAATTGTTTTTCAACTGAATATTGACGTTGAATTATACTCAGTCGATCATGCCAGTAGAATGTACAAAGCTCATATAGGGATTACGTTAAATTACGGAGTTATAACAAACGATACGGTAGTAAACGATAATTAGCAAAACGACGACAACAATATGGTACCTATTACGTAAAAACTAGACGTTTGGCGATTGTCAGCTGTTTCGTAATAGCCATCGACTTTTTTGAAATACATATACTGAGGATTTCAATTCCTAATGAATCAATGGACAGGAGTCAGTGACCATGAAAATCAAAGATTTCTTTATGGTTTCTGATTAGTCTAAAACTGTCTCTTAATTTAAAGTAGCGGTCGCCCATAGGTTGAAATTCGACCATAATTTAAAAATATTAGCATTCTACACTCCTTCCCTATATAAACTATAAGTATGCGAAATTTCATAATACTCCGTCCGCGCTATTTCTAACAAAGGGCTTCAAGTATTAATATATAGAGCTCAGAATCATAAAGTCGAATGGGCCATTATATGTACATCAGAAACCTTTACCGTAATCTGGCACTTACGACCAAATGCTCCTGTAGTACATTCATCATCATCATCATCAGCCCGTATAACGTCCACTGCTGAACATGGGCCTCCTCCCGAGGGAGGTTATTTGCCATAGTCACCACGGTTGGCAGGCGGGTTGATGACCGCACTAATATGTAGTACCACACAAGGAAACGCTGCTGCCCGTTCCTTGATATACGATTATTATAAATGATGTTATAGCAATCGGGACCAACGGCTTAACGTGCTTTCCGAGGCACGGAGGGAACTCCCTTAACCAACTAGACCCGGAAAGAAATCTTAGAATTTACACAGATTTCCAGTCCGGCGTGGTGATCGAACCTCAGAGATTTAAACCGAGCCAAATACCGCTTCGCTACGAAAGTACATTCGTCTTATTATAAAGATTAAAAATGTAAATTCTCATGACACTATCACTTACACCCGCCGGGTAAAAGTGGCAAGTCCTAATTGAAGCGATGACGATGTGCTACCTACTTTATTAATAAAACTTATTCGGAGAAGTTTTCTTCGGGAAGTTCCGTCGCGTCGCAAGTTTTTAGTTTTTGCCATTGACCAAATGCGGAGTGGAGTTAGGGTTGGCGATCTTAGAAGATGGCCAGATAAGAACGTATTCACTGGATAAAATTATGGGAATTCCTCCATGATGATATTTATTTCCGGTCAATCGTGCGCTGCGCGCACTCAATAGCTTAGTAAATACGGGACGACTGGATCTGTTTTGGTGTACGCTAAGGGAATTCACAAGGGCTATAAATATACTAATAGGCAATAAATTTTTTGATATTGTTTAATATTGTGTAAGTAGTTATAGGTATAATTTAAGTTTGTTATGTTTAACCTATTTGTCATGTTCCACTATTGCATTGGTTGTATAACTGTAATGATAGTGTGTAATTTGGAAAAAATAAATAAATAAATAAAAAATTTGCACAGCAGATAAGTGTTGCCATTCGGGGCACTCGCGGGTCATAACGGGACAATGCAAAATAAAAAAATATTACTATAAGACATAAAAAATGTCATTTTTCGTTCTAGATACGCGTGGGGCAGACATGGGGGTAAACACAGGGCGAGCAGAATTGGGCGTAGGAACAGGGCGGCAGCCATGAGCCTAATTAAGGATGAGACAGACATGGGCAAAGGAACGAAGGGGGGCAGACATGGACGTAGGTCTGGAGATGGCAAAAATGGTGGCGGGCAGGCATGGGCGTACGAACGGGGCCGGGCAGGCTGGGCGCGTAGGTACCTACAGGGACATAACTACGGCCGTAGGCCGGATTGCTTATGCGTGCCCGGCCCCCGCCAACGACGGATCGAAGGAGTGTCCGGGGGTTTTAGTGGTGTAAGGTCCTCTCCTCGTGGTATGAGTTAGCATACCACGCTATGGAGATGGCGAGTCCCACATATCCCACCGCCAGCGTGCGAGTACGCTGCAGCGGCGGTGGCGGGAATGCGTAAAGCATTTTCCCCCGGACAAAAAAAAGCCATGCAATTGTAATTTAACATTGTTACACGGGTAAAGCCGCGCGGGACAGCTACTAAATAAATAAATAGGTTTACCGCCGTTCCACCTTCATAAAATGGAACCAAAAGCTAAACCGAACGCAATTAACGCACTGACAGGTGAATAAACGAGTATAATACTAAGAAGCCAATAAAAAGGCATTCATCGGAATTCCTTTAACAGTTTTCTCTTACTCAATTTCGAACTTAAGACGTACAACATAAAGGCCAAAATGAGATAAGGCTTCAAATTGTGATAAATATACAATTTTACCGTGGGAGCAATTATCCGGTGATAGACAATTCTCCTATCCACAATTTCGGATTCGATCTAGTAAATCAATATGTTGTATGTATTTTATCCTACTATAATTTAGTCGAAGTCAAGCTCGAGTGTGCTAATATCAGCTATACTAGTAAAAAAAAACACAATATATTTTCATTCTTTTATTATTACTTATTATTTATAATGATATTAATTAATTTCATTATAAAATAAGTAGTTTTGATAGGTTTATAAATAAACAACAAATGTAATTTAAGATAAATAATAATTAATATTCAAATAATGTTTGACGAATTACAAGTGCCTGTAATTACAAGTGCCTGCATTTTATTTTATTATTACTATTTTATTGATTCTTGCTACAATTGGCATTTCAAAAACCGGGTGTAAGTACATTTTAACTAAAAGTATTTTTTGACGTACCTAACACAGATTTGGTAGACACAGTAAGATTTGATAAACACACTATACTGTAGTTTAATTATATTTTTAATTGAGATTGAACATAAGTTTATTTACAAGAATGTGGCTTATTTTTGATCTAATTAATTAATTTTATGTGTTTATTTATTTCTACGTATAATAATAGTTTATATAACTTTAGCCTAAAAGCTGTCAGGTATGATAGTACAATATTATTTTATTATTTTATATTTATGATTAAATCTAAGTTCTGTCCTTTGAGTATGTTATTATTTAGACGGACAATAAGTATCTCGACGAACGCGCTTTAGTAGTCACCGGATCCAAAACGCCCCAACTGAGAAGATCCGGCGAAACAAACTCAGTGGGGTTATTCTACTGCCGGTTTCAGCGCGGCCTCATCGAGACGATCCGGCGAAACATACTCAGATGGGCAAAGGCCTTACGATAGCTCTCGTAACACAAGCATTTTTGCTTAGCACAAGCGGTTAACTAGCATACTAGTAGTCTGGAAAAACTCTGCTAGTAAAAAGAAATCGTATTAATAGTAGAAAATATGAAACGTAAGAAATGATATTAAACACACTTGATCGTATATTTTGTCTGACGTGTAATAGCGTAAACATGGCGACGACGGTTACCTCGCTATATATTCCAGTTCAGCAATAAATCACGAGCCGCGACACCGCAATTTTAACACTATGTGCACAAATCATACGATATTATTTATTTACTACGACACTTTTGATTCTTTAAAACAAACTTGAACCGCGTTTAATTGCTTTAGAGGCTGATTTTGGAAAAATCTTGTCTTACCTTTTGGCCTATGTCATAACAACTAACTGAGTGACAAATTTAAAAAAAAATGGAAAATCCAAAAGTGCACGACTCATAAGCACTCTCTAATGCTTCGCATTATGATTCGTGCAATAGTAATAAAAGAAAAAATGTTTACTAATAAAATATATATAGGTATATAAGCACTCGTGTTTTATTTGTTAATTTTAGTTTTTCGTTAATAACAATTCAACGACGCTAAATAAGATAACCATTTTCAATAACAATCTCCGCATAGCAGATCTAAAGCTAATAAAAAAATATTTTTTACGCCAGCTATCGTGTTTCAAACGAAAAAAAGTGTTCATTGACGGGTTTTTTTTTATTTCTATATTTTTTTCCGGTTCTGTTATCTTAAATCAATTTTTACTAGTAACAGATTTATTCTCCATTAATTTATCTAGAAAATGGTGCGCAGATTCAGGAGATTACATGGATTACCGATCGAGAAATTAATTAAATAGTCGCGGAACCGAGGCAAAACGATTTTTTCGGTAGTAGAGCACTCTCTAATGCTTCGCATTATGAGTCGTGCAAAAATATTCATATAAATATGAATAATTGGTTAAATAAACCTCTTCTTAAAATAGCACATGCTACTCTGTGAATGTAGTTTTCTTTTGGTAATTAATAGAGTATTGGAGTGTATCATTAATTAACTGCCTGCGCGCGTAGCATCTGTAACCGTGGAATATTCATAATTAAATATAGCGTATGTTGGGAATAGATAACATAACTTCCTAATGGTGATATATTTTTTGAAATTGGTGCGTTAGTACCAGAGCCTATACAATGCCTACAATCAAACCTTCCACCATAATATTAGAAGGTATAATCAAACAAATATAAAAAAAAAACTAGAGAAAAGATTTTATAATATTAGTAAAGAAATATAACTAGTTTTTTTTGTTTGTTAAATCCAACAAATCACTTTCCAGTCGTTTACGGAGCAACAATCAAACGCGTTTAAAACCGGTATAAAATAATCTCAAGCCTTAGACACAACCCTACAGGTCTTCTACCGTAAGCTTCGAGATAAATACTACTTATCACTTAGAACGAGATTTCCTTCTATAATATTTTACTCGGACAGCTCAAACTTTAAAGGCTATTTTTTTTCAATTCTCGCAAAAAGTTATCAAAGGAATAAATTTAAATTGTGACAGATTATAATATGTCGAAATTTTAACTATTAGTCAGATATTTTTAACTGAGCATTGGTAAACTAGATCTAAGTGTAGATAATATACTACATTCTTCAATTATTATAAATGTAAAAGTTATTGCAAATTATGTGTGAAAATTTATAGTGTTATCATGTTGGTATAAATTATATTTAGTATTTGGTAGATTACAAACAAGATTAAATGAGAGCTATCGCGGTCAGTCGCACCGGACAAAATATCAACACGCGCAAAGCTGTGAGGCACCTAGTATGAGTCAGATATCATATATCAGACCGTTTAAAGTCCACTGCTGAACATTGGCCTCCCTAGAAGAGCTTGGTGGGTTCATGACCGCATAAAATATTACCAATGTATCTGACCCTGTAAACTAAGTACATAAACAAATTTATTTATATTTGTCAAACGATATTTAGTCTGAAAGCGGTCTGAGACTCAAAATTTTATTTATATTTTGAGATTGTAAATATATTTAAAAGCCTTTCAGTACCAAAATATATATCTTACGATGCCCTCGTAGACCCGAAGTCTCAGAAGGTTGTGAACTGTTAAGTAGCTTGAGAGTTGCACTGAAATGTTAGGTGCGCATTTCACGAGTGTGTGATCAGCGGTGTTCGTGCTAAACACATGACGTGCGCTCGCGCCGATAGTAGGGTCAGCCAAAATTATGATTTTTACATTTCTAGAGTAGTTTTAAGCTTTAGCAATCCATCGAATGTTCTGAGCCGACAGTCTAAGCCACACAGGGCCCACCTCTAAAGCAGGTTGCTTATCTTGTATCTTTTAAACTATGTACTAAGGCTGCAGCCCTGGTCTAGGTCCGTTAAAGTAGCAAAAGCTTCGTGGCTTTTCCCACACAAGTCATAAAAATACAATTTTATATGTGAAACTTATTTTACTATGAAATACAATATGTTGTTGATGAAAGAATCGTGTTAGCGATACAAATGGCAAACTTTACTTAAGGTCGGTAAATTGTATGGATAAGCTGATTATTGTACTTGTAAGCTTCGAGTCGAAGGGTTATTTATGGGTAGGGTTGTCGTTCGTCTGTCAATGCTTGTATTATTTATCTTATATTAGTCTTTTGACAACCTCCGTAGCGTAGCGATATTTGGCTCGCTTTAAGTCTCGGAGGTCGTGGGTTCGATCCCCACACTGGACAGAAAATCTTTGTGTAAATTCAAAGATTTCTTGCCGGGTCTGGTTGGTTGAGGGACTACCCTCCGTGCCTCGGAAAGCACGTTAAGCCGTTGGTCCCGATTGTTATAACATCATCTATAATAATAGTATATCAGGGAACGGGCAGCAGCGATTCCTTGTGTATTACTACATAATACTACGGTCACCCGCCTGCCAAGCGTGGTGACTATGGTAAATACCCTCCTTCGGAAGGAGGCCCATGTCCAGCAGTGGACGTTATACGGGCTGATGATGATGATTAGCCTTATATACGTCATCTGGAGACAAATACTGCTATACATCCGTAGTTGAAGGAATATTTTTTGTTGATAAACAAAATCGACAGAGTTCGTATCGAGAATCGGAATAGGTAGTTTTTAAATACCAAGAACGTTCATTTTATGGCGAAATCTTAACATGGACATGCCATATCTACGATACTGGTATTGAAAATACTATGTAATACCTCTTTTATAGGGTGACTGGTAATTAGTGACCGATACCTAAACACATGATTGTGCTCATGATAACAAACAACTTTTACTATGGCACCAAACCTGAAATCGCGAAAAGAAATCAGCTGTTCCATACATTCATGTTCACATAACCCGTCAACATGGTAGGGAGCAGCTGATTTTATTTTCGCGATTTCAGGTTTGGTGCCATAGTAAAAGTTGTTTGTTATCATGAGCACAGTGATGTGTTTAGGTATCGGTCACTAATTAACAGTCACCCTATATATTGTCGTAATCTTAATATGGACATGTAACATTACTAAAAATTACAATAAGTTATTACGATTACTGGTCATAACTGAATATTAAAATAAACCTTACTATTAAATATGTTTTTATTTTTTTAACGTCTATACTGCTGAACATTTTGACCGGAGGCGGAATTAAAAAATAATTGTAATAATTAAATAATTAACACAAGCACTGAAAGCTTTTAAGGTATCTACCTATTCCTACGGCGTCAAGCCGAATCTCCCACTTTTACTCCACTTGTTATGTAAGATTCGTAGCGCCAAAACTCCCTAAACTCCTAAGAGTTTTATAGTTCTTGTTCTAGTTGGAAAATTCTAGAGTTTATTTAATATATTAATTAAAAAAAAAGGTTATCTCCGGCCTTGACATAAATAAATATATCACATTTTTAATTACCCTTCATTCCCGTTTAACGTAAGTAGTTACATTTTAAAGTTGCAAATTCTATGATAAATTATTACTGACGATGGTTTTGTCCAATTTCTCGTGCATTTCTGATCCATTCTGAACCGGTTTCCATTGTCGACCTTCACTTATTTTCCCGTCCCTGGAGTACCACTATATTATTCATCATCATTATCTGATGATAATAGAATACATTAGATAATAGAAGTTATACTTGATAGTTAATAGAAGAGTTAGAGTAATAGAAGTTGGACTTCTATTGGGCCTCCTGTCCAGGCAGGGGTTTGCCATAGTCACCACGCTTGACAGGCGGGTGGGTAATAGCAGTATTATGTCGTAACACACAAGGAACTCTGCTGCCCCTTCCCTATACGATTGTTATTTATAACAATCCTGATTTATAACAATCGGGACCAACGGCTTAACATGCTTTCCGAGGCACGGATGATAGTCCCTCAGCTAACCAGATTCGGACCTAGAAATCTTAGAGTTTACACAGAGGGAGATATATTATTCTATTACCCACGTCCAAGTCTCATTGTTGTATCAGCAAATGTCCTTCCTATTTCTGTTCAAGGGTTAAGCAAACTTCACATTCTTTCGTTTGTATACGTTGTTTTAGCACTAACAGTACCAAATATACAAGGGTCAAAGCCTTAAAATGTGAAAGCCTTATTTTAAAAAACCCGATCGTTACGTACCAGCCCTCAAAGTTGAACACAAGCTCATTAGTTTTACAGCCCTCGACCAAGGGTTACAGCCCTTAAGCCGCACTAAGAGGGACCGTATCACTAAGCTACCCCTACGGGAGTAAGCAACAACGGGAGTAAGCAACAAGTTTCTTGATAAACTTCAACAAGCAACTAGTTATATTATGTATTGCTATATGTGTTTCGCGGTTTTACCTGATTTACACTTAATTTCGAATGGTTGATCAACGTTAAGATTAACTTAACGTTATCGACTCGCGGTATATGGCTCGCTTTTAATCTCAGTGGTCGTGGGTTCGATCCCCACTCCGGACAGGAAATCTTTGTGTAAAATCTTAGATTTCTTTTCGGGTCTGGTTGGTTGAGGGACTACCCTCCGTGCTTCGTAAAGCACGCTAAGCCGTCGGTCCCAAATATTATAACATCATCTATAATAATCGTTTATCAAGAAACAGGCAGCAGGGTTTCATTGTGTGGCACAACATAAAACTGCGCTCACCAATCCGTCTACCAAGCGTGGTGACTATGGCAAATACCTATGGCCCATGTTCAGCAGTGGACGTTATACGGGCTGATGATGATGATGATGATGAAGATTAACTAATAAGCTGTCAAAACTTTGGTTGAGTGTCACATGAGCTTTCGAAGGCATGATTAGCCAATTTAATTTCATTATCATTTTAGTTACTGGCTGTTGTTCGCGACATCGTGCGCGTGAATTTCGATTTATCCATACAAACTGTCGTGTGGTTTCCGACTTAGAATAAACCACTAAACTTCCCATGGGTGTCGTATGAGGGACTAAGGGATAAAGACATGATGGATGGGCAGCAGCATCTATCAGCTCAAGATTATTACCGTCCTGCTGCGATCAACCACCCGCCTGCCAATGTTCAACCTTACACTGTACATATGTACAGTCTGCTCATCATATTCTGTGGAAGTGTGATCTCTGGCAGGACCAACGCAATACTATGGTATACACTAGACAGCTTGGAATATCCAATTGTAAATATCTCATTCGTTCATTTATTTCTCCCGCTTTGCGGTGAAGGAAAGTGGAATTTTACTTTCCAACTCCTCCTATAGACTTTCTGATTAAATTCGATGCGGGATCCAAGACATTTATGTGTCCCGGGACCAGCCTGAGCCTAACAGGTTAAGAGTCTCTTTCGTGTGTGCCGCTGTTGATCCTGGTTTACAGGAGTTACAGTTACAAAAAAACCATACCCGCCTGCTAAGCGTGGTATGGCAATATCTCTCAGCGACCCTGGCCAGTGGCTTTTACGCCCATAAAGATCGAAAATTTTAAAGATTCTACGAAAAAGGTACTTTGAAAACAGGAGCTACATTTCTCTTTAAGCCTTCACCATAACACGTGTTAGGTAACTACATACCTAGCTACTATAAAATACATAGAAGCGAATTTATTCATAAAACCATTTACAAAATCCCGTTGGATCCCTCGGTATATAACATGTGGAAATTATTCATGAAATATTCTGTACGACAGATAGCGATTTAATACGACTTTTACAATATGTAACTAGATCACACATATGTATTTTAGTAGTTACATATTATTATATAAAATATGTAATGTAGCTAGTCATATACATAATGCGGTATAGGAACGTGTAACAATCATCATTTCAGCCGTAGGACGTCCACAGGTGGACATAGGCCTCCCTCATAGATCTCCAGTTGTTGCGGTTAGAAGCGGCCTGCATCTACCGTGATCCCGCGGCCTTAACCAGATCATCCGTCCATCTAGTAGGTGGACGTCTTACGCTACGCTTGCCGATCCGCGATCTCCATTCGAGAACTTTTCAGCCCTAACGGCCATCTGTTCTCCGTGCTATATGGCTTGCCCATTGCCACTTCAACGAACTAATCCGTTTTAAGTATACATACATTTGTTTTTCTTAATGTTCACGAAACTAATAAAAGCCTGTTATATTATATCACAAATAGGTAACTTACCGTATCGTAGTTTACTAAGTACGTTGACTACATTATTAAGTAAATTACATCAACAGCTGTTGAATAATACGCGTCTAAAAATCACACAGAACATAAGAAATAACAAAAAGGGTTGCTTAGTCTGTAGATTTTAAACCATTTAATAAGGTTATTGATGCCATTATTCACAATGCCTACATTATTTACAATGCCAGATAAATGTATTTCTTTTTCTGTGGCAAAAACTTTGTCGACCTGTCTTATTTTTATTGGGAGACTAGGGAAATTAATTAGACATTTTTTAAACATATTTTGACTTAGTACAACATTAATAAGTCAACCGTAGATAAAGGCGAACCAATACACATATCCTATTTTAGTTGCCCTTTCAAAATTTTCAAATTTAACTTACCGCTTTTAGTACTATCTTGTTACGAAACAAACGGTTCGGCTTACCTGGAAAATAAAAAAATCTTTAGCAAAATATATTGCAAAAAATACGACCATAGACACAATTTAGCCGTTCCCGCCATTACATTTACCCACTAAACCATAAACCTTTATTATCTTTGCAATTCTCCAAGCTCTAAATCAGAGACAAACGCGGTCTCATCTTCTTTTTATATCTATCGCGTAATATTTTTACTAATGTTGGTAAATGTATTTTTAAATCTATACGTTTTCCTTTAATTAATATACTTATTTACAAAAGTATTTGATATTTTAAAAAGGAAATGATCGTTGCTGAGTTCTTATTACCACATAATTATCGCTGCTTCAATGTAACAGTGACACAAAATCAAATGTGTAACTTAACGATAATGAATTTTAGTCGCATTATATTACGGATCAATTTGTGTTGAATCATAACCTTATTTAATGTCACTATCACATTAAAGATGCGATATGTCAGAAATTGTTTCTTTTTAGGAGTAAAAGATCTTCATAATTTTACATAAACGCCAATACTATACCATTTTCCATTATTTTGTTTCTATGTGTTTCTCATTATCTGAAAATATTAGTCTTCCTATTCTCCAGCAAATGTCATCAAAATGTTATAACCACCAATAATTTATATTTATATAACCGTATGAGACAGGACACACCGCACGCGCACGTCTACGTTACGCAAGCGGTGTTTCCTGTCTCATACGGTTCCATACATTACAACTCAGTGGTACGTGCACGTCTACGCATACACATCCGGTCTGCTCGAGCCTGAAGTTGGAACTAAACTGACATTATTTATTGTTTAGTTATATTTGTAAAAAAAAAAACAAGCAGGAATGAAAAATAAAGGCTCAACATAGGAGCATCGTGAAATAACTTATAGGTACTATAGGTATAAACAAAAGATTAAATAAGTATATTAACGAAACGATGAATTATTTCCTACGATTTCGTATTACATTTATTTTGATTCATTCGTATTTTCCTAGCTATGCCCCGCTCTTTTCCCCGCGTTGGATCTGGGGTATCCAGTTTATAAACTATCCCGACGCAACATTTAAGTTCAGTAGTTTTTACGTGAAAGAGTAACAAACATCCATCTTACCTACTCACAAGGTTCGCGTTTATAATATTAGTCAATATTAGTCAGGATTTAGATGTCTAATTAAAAGAAGGGAGCACTCTACAAAGGTCTGTTATTAATTAATATAATTTATTTTATTTATTTATTTATTTATGTACAAACACACAAAAGAAACAAAAAGAAAAAAATTATACATAAGGAAAGAAATTGTACAAAGGTACTGCTTATTTCAAAAGAAATCTCTTCCAGCAGACCCGCAAGAGGAAATGTGAAAAAGAAAAGACGAATAGTGTGCGTAGGTCTCAAATAAACATACATACTAATAATTACACATATACTTAGATACATACATATAAATATAAACCACATAATATGCTACGTTATATATTATATAAACTTAGGATGAGATAGAGAGATAGTACCCCTTGACTCGTTTTTTAAAGGAAACACTTGAGTTACAACTTTTTATTTCGATTGGTAGGTCGTTCCATAGCCTGACCGTTTGAACAGTGAAGGATCGGGAATAGAAAATGGTTTTATGGAGAGGAATGGAGAGGTTGTAGCGGAGATGTGATCTGCAGGAGGAGCCAGGTGGATGAGTGTAGGAAAAGCGCTCTCGCAGATAAGAAGGGTAGGAAGGATTGTTAAGGATATTATATAGCAAACATACGATGCGAGCATTCCTTCGGAAACGGATAGGGAGCCACTTGAGATCTGTTGAGGTCGAATGCAAACATTTTGCAAACGCTCAAGTTTGTCTAATAGCTCCTCGGTGGCATCCAAATAGCAACTATCGGCGTAATCAAGAATAGGTTGTAGGAGCGTTTGGCAGAGAGAAATTTTCGTATTCAAGGGCAAGAAATATTGCAGGCATTTTAGCGAGTGGAATGTGTAATGAATCTTTTTGCTCACATCAGCAACCTGGGCTACCCAAGACAAGTGTCGGTCCATTGTGATACCAAGGTTTTTGACCTTTTCGGTAAAATTGATGGGTACACCATCAAGGACTAATGGTGGAACATCAATGGTGGAATTTGCACATTTTTACATTTAAAATGTCAGATTGACCTTCCACTTCGAACCATTTCTCTCACACAGGCATTAATAATCTAAAATGTTACGTTAACAAAATATAAACCGTGATAAAACCGTGTTCCATTGAAAGATATAATATGAAACTTAAATATTTTTAACATATTGATTTACGACGAAATGTTACGTTCGATTTACTAAAATATATTACTGAAATAAAGCTGTCATTTAGTTTGAGTTAATTTACTTGATATATGAGTTAAATGTATAATTATATTTATTGAAAGTAAATTATTGAAATTATGAAACTATAATATTTAAATGATTGAATAATAATTTGGTTTTGAATTTAGTTGTAACATTTGCTTTGTTAATATTCAATTATCTATACTAATTTTATAACACTGAAGAGTTTGTTTGGTTGCTTGAAAGTGCTAATCTCAGGAACCACTGGTCCGATTTGAAAAATTAATTCACAATTAGAGAGCTACTTGATTCAGGAGTAACATGAGGTATTTTCAATGAAGAACTTCTTACGGAAACGGGAGGTACGAAGCTAATATAGTAATTTAAATCAAGGTGAATTCAATTGATTTGTCAATTGCACATTAAACAGGAATAAATTTAATTTTTAATTTATTTTTACAGAAATCTTTGTATAATTTTAATATTTCTTGCGGATTGCTTGAGGTAGTACCTCAACCAATCAGACCCGGATAAAACCCCCGGACCTCGAAAAGTAACATAAGTCATTAGTTCCGATTGTTATAACATCATCTATAACAATCGTATACCAGGGAACGGTCAGCAGCGATTCCCTGTGCATTATGATACTATGCTGCGGTCACTAGCCCGCCTGCCAAGAGTGGTGACTATGGCAAAACGCGGGAGGAGCTCCACGAACAGCAGTGGACGTTATACTGACTGATGATCATATTTATCTCGTATATACTAATATATAAAGCTGAAGAGTTAGTTTCTTTGCTTAAACGCGCTATACTTAGGAAATACTGGTCAAATATGAAAAATAAATTCTTTCAGTGTTAGATAGTCCATTTCATAATGAAGTTTCCACGGGAACAGGAGTGAAACCGCACACATTAATACAATTTATTTTATTACCCATTTAATGCTCAATTTCTTCACATAATATCGTAAAACTGGCCAATTTATTAGTAATATAGTATATAGCTTACGTAAAGATATCTCTCAGAGGATTGCGTACTTAGCATGAGTAGGGTTCGATCACAAGGGATCTCCCTCAAATATTCACCAACCACCTGCAAACTCAACCGATGGTCTATTATTACAATTATGGTAATTAATGGTATTGGTATTGAATTAACCTTATTAAACATTAAATATTTAATGAGATTACTTCAATAATTTAATCGCTTTAACGGATACATTGATAATCATGTTTATGTGGTTAAGAATTATTGGCAATGGCGCTGATCCTCTGCCCGTAAAAAAAGCATAGGCTTGGGTACCCGCAAGAGAAGCGTGTTTGCCATAGCAATGTTGTATGTTTGTAGAACCGAAGGAATCACTGCTGCCCGTTCCCTGTGCCATTAGTCTGCTATCATAATGGCGTGTCCATGAATTGTCAATGACAGTTCAATGGTCGGATTTTTTCCCATTTGGTCATCTACTAATCCTATTGACGTCATAATGGTGTCACAATGACGCCACGATGACATTAGCGTAGTTGCATATAATAACAACTGATACATTTATAAGTTTTGAAATCGCCTAAATAAATATTACAATCTCCCTAAACATCTCCCCTGCTACTTCTGTTGACGACCTTTTTCTGCGGTAGCAACACCGACTGCCATTCCAGCGCCGACACCATAGTGAGATTAGTAGATTACCGTTTTTGGCATAATGATATCATGACGGCACTACGGTGGCACAATACTTAAAAAAATTACAGACTCGGCCCCCTGGTATACAATTTCTACCGATGACGTTATAAAAATCGGTACCAACGACTTAACGTGCTTTCTGAAGCACGGAGAGTACTCCCTCAATCAACTAGAGCCGGACACAAACCGGACAAAAACCTTAGAATTTACATTAATATTTCTTGCCCATGTGGGAATTGAACCTACTAGCTCCGAGACTTAAAGCGAGGCTTATACCGCTACACCAGAGAGATTGTCGAATTATAATGAATACGAGCTGTGCCCGTGAAATTCGACCCTAAAAAATAATTTTATTTTATTTTATTTTGGTACATGTACCGTATATACGAATATATTCCTTCCTATGCATGTAGTAAAAAGCGATTATTTTAATATTATTAACATACACTCCAATTTTATTTATTGTTACCGATATAAAATTCAACGTAGTTATTGGTAGCCAAACGCCTCATATATTCTCAATCCATTAATTGTTCCCTAACTGCATCTTAACATAACTAGCCTCAATCAATCACCACACGAGCGCTTATATGACTGTTCACCATTACCTTTTACGATATCAAGCTCTACAAGTCGCAGAACACGCCAACACCTTTTATAGCCGTATCGGTAATCTTAAATAGAAACCAATGAGTTGTTATAAAACTAGACTGGTCAAGCTCATAGATTTGATAGAGCTTATACATCAATCTACGTGTTTTAAGCGTCCTTGTCACACGTAGTAAACTAGACAGAGAAAGAAAGATAGACATGGACTACAGTGTGTAATGTAACGTTACAGTGTATAGCATTTCTTTGTAATTTTACATTATTGAGAAAAAAAGAATCGAACATTAGGTAAATCTTAATATTCCAGATTTGAGCATAACTTTGGCAAAGGAAGAGAAACGAGCAGTACAGTACGCAGCTTGATTATACAATGTGTATCTAATATTGTGTTACAACTTGAAAATCTAATAAATTTCAAAAAAAAAATTTTTTCGATCTCTCTCTCTGATGTCGGAGAGATCGAATCTGAAAATATGTTATATTAGGAATACTTAAGGTGAATCAGTACCTATAAGCGGCGTTGCCTATCTAGTATTAACAAATACATCTATGGTTGGAATTGATTGCTAGTATCAAATTATTTCTATAAAAACGAGTGTGGCATTTATAAAGCGACGTCGAGTGCTATTAGTAGCCATATTTGTCACGCTGTCGGAATAAGTTGAGGTGCCCACTGAGGGTTGCATAAACGAGAAGAAATGTGGCTTAATGGGAGTGGTGCCATCCTTATTACATTATTTTTTTCAAGATACAGTGTGTGGAAATTTCATTTGACGTCACTTCTAGGTACAATTTTACCTAGGAGTGACGTCACAGGCCCCCACTCCAGAAAATTGTTACTCTGTTTCTGCGTCAATTGAATATTAACAAAAATACCGAGCAACGATATATAAATCGAATCAGATATATTGAAAAAGCAAAAAATACATATCCAATATTTTTTACTAATGTACAAAAATAATTTAAAAAATGGTCAATTGCGAGTTGCACTCGCGCTCGAAGGGTCCATTTTCAAGCGTCTACCTATTGCCGTTATATATATCGAGCAAAAAAGGGCAAATAAAAAAGTTTGTCGTATGGGAGCCCTCCTTAAATATTTATTTTATTTTTAGTATTTGTATATCCTGGTGACAGACAGACAGCGAAGTCTTAGTAATAGGGTACCGTTTTTACCCTTTAGAAACGGAACCCTAAAAAATGGATCGAATCACACGACTCAACTAATTATGAAGATTTAAGATACCTTTATATAATTATTTGATTGAACAGATAAGCTCAGAATGTCAACTACAGCTCAGATATAGCGATAAACTAGTTTCAAATGGATGCCAATAGTTGTTCACATTCAATTACTGTACATTTATTTAATAGAGGCAAAGTCAAAATATGGTAGTGTTCAATTAAGTAAGGGATAAAATATAATGACCACCAAAAATATATACTTGACACCAGAAAAATAAAGTCTAAAATTATAATAGTACTAGCTATTTTAGTCACGACTGCACTTCAAATTGTATTCGAACACCAAATGTAGTTAATGATCACCAAATCTTAGCGAGCAAATTATTGCGCTATTTCTACCTTAATAAAATCAATGAAAAATGACAATCGGTTAGGTTAGGTTAGAGCTGCGGCCATACAACGGCCAGAACCGAATAGTAAATTAGTAAAACATATAGGTACTTTTGGTGATCATTTACTACTTTTGGGTTAACAATGATTTATTTGGAGTCATTTTGCTTAAATACAATAGCGAAATGTTAAAACTTTGGTTACAATTTTACATTAAAATGCGGGTTTAATTTTGGTGATCATTTTTACTATATCTGATGGTAAGTTAAACATAAGCCATTAAGTTATAGTTCATATCCATTTCGATGATGTCCAATTGGGTTATCTAACTATGCACCACTGTAATTTGTAATGAATAAACTCAAAAAGTACTGTACCAATTTCAAAAAATTATTTGATAATTGAATAGCTATATTCACCCTGAGTGACATAGGCTATATTTATTGCTAGAAAAGATTAGGGATCCTTACTAAAACTTAAGTAACGTAACCAAAGGTGTAATAAAGTGCCCTAAAACGTCTTTCGTCGCACGCGCTGCGGAAACTATTGATGGTAGAACAAAAGTATGTTCTACAATATGAATGAACATATCAATACCTACAAAAAAATTCATAATACCATATGTCTAACTATAATAGTTATGTAACTATACCTCCTTTAAACCAGACCCTGCCTAAAGTACCACGTTATTCATATTTTCGTATTAATCCTTATCTGAATAAATTATTTCTCATTACAGACTGTTTCAGTACCTTTTTAAATGATTAAAATCGGCCATTGCATTCAAAATATATGAAAGAGTTAAAAAATGTGAACCTAAATAAAATATCAATATAAGCCTTGACACTGCAACAGCAAGACATTTCTTTCTGTTAGATTTTCGATTTCGGGTTGGATCGTGGCTACAAAATTTTCAAGACTATGATCAGTTTGAGCCAATCCATATATGTTTATTCCAAAATAAAAGTCCACCCGTGCGAAGCTGGGGTGGGCTGATAGTATATAATATACCTATACAATGTAATCCCTACTGTTACGCACTGATATTATATTATTATTGGAATAAGTCGCTGGTCTGAGTTGCACTATGACTGGACCAAAACCTACGCTCTGCCCATTTGAGTATGTTTCGCCGGACCGTATCATGTGGGTCGTGTTTAAGCCGGCAGTAGAATAACCCACTGAGTTTGTTTCGCCGGATCTTCTCAGTTGGGGCGTATTGGATCCGGTGGTAGCATTAAAGCGCGTCCGTCGTTATATACTCATGGTCTGCCCAAATAATGACAATTGTTCTTAATATAACTTAATATAGACAGAACAAGCTATTGAACACAATAAAGATGAATAATAAAGTTAAGACTAAAACATTATTTAAAACAATAACTAAAATACCTGCTTACCTAATATGCTAATTTATAAATGTTAAAATTATACATAGATTAATAATAAATTATTGTTTTGACTATTTGCAAGTGCCTGTAATAGGTTTACGTAAATAAAAATGATTTTTATTTATTTATTTATATTTATTTATATATTTTATATATTTCAGATTTCATTGTGAATTTTATTTTCACAATGAAATCAAACAAAAAAGTATAAAATATTACAAGTACACTAAAATTTAGAATAGACAATACGTTCCAAATAGTTTCTATTCGTTACACCTACTATAATATTATAAATGTGAATGTAAGTTATCACTCTGTACACTTATTCTTGGAGGTATTATAAGTAACATAAAGACATTGTCTTCAATGCGAGGAATAGTAAAAACCAGTACCTACTAAATAAAGGAACAACTGCTTGGCTTTATTCTCGGAGGTGGTGGGTTCGATCTACACTCATAACAAGAAATATTTGTTTAAAATCTAAGATTTATTTTCGCAACTTACAAACTAAATAATATCTCTGAATATTTGCAACGACCAAAAATTCACGGTGTACGTTTTCAAATCTCCACTTTCCTTAGTTCAATACTCAATACCTACTTAGCCTGCTTACCCCAGCAGCGATTACCCGGGTGATATTACCTTTCCTTATACCGCTTACACGTGCCTGAGCTGCTCATATTATGCGAGTGAAATTATATAAGCCTCGAGCGGAAGATTGAGCGGCGAGACTGCAGAGAACGTGTCTATAGAAAAGATCGTTATACAGGGTGTCCCAAAAGATTACGTAGCTGGGAAGGGGGGTGATAGGGATGGTCACAAGGGTCACCAGAAAAATATAAAAAATTCCCTCTGGGTGTTTAAAAAAATAAATGGCATTTTTTAAAAGACTAAAAATTTTACACCTTGTGCTAACTGTACCTACAAATATGGCTGTATTTAAAAAAAATGCTGTTATGTAATCTTCAATAACAACAAGGTCATCAACATCAACATCAAAAATAACTAGGTGTAAAATTTTAAGTTTTTAAAAAAATGCCATTTTTTTTTTTTAAATACTCAGAGAGGATTTTTTATTTATTTTTCTAGTGACCATTGTGTCCACCCCTGTCACCCCCTTTCCCAGCTACTTAACCTTTTGGGACACCCTGTATACTCGTATGTAGTTGTAACGTTGGTATATTTTATTGTAGAATAGCCTTGTGGTTTCCAGCTTATGTCTTCCCATGAGTGTCGTTAGAAGCGACTAAGGGATTTTTGGCTAATGGATTGGCAGCAGCATCTATCAGGGTCAACATCCTACTGCAATCACCAATTTGTCTGTTAAGCGTGGTGATTATGGCAATATCCATATTATGAGGTTGTGGGTTACAGCCAGAATCATTATATGATATGGATGATATATCAATATCATATAATGATTCTGGCTTGCCAATGTCTGTTAAGAGGAATCCCATGTTCAGCAGTGGATGTAAGCGGGCCGTTGATGATGATTGTAGAATCATCATCAGCCCGTTAAACGTCCACTGCTGAACATGGGCCTCCTCCCGAGGGAGGGTATTTGTCATAGTTGCCACGCTTGGCAGGCAGGTTGGTGACCGCAGTATTATGTTGTACCACACAAGGAAACGCTGCGGCCCGTCCCTTGATATACGATTATTATAGATGATGTTATAATAATCGGGACTAACGGCTCAACGAGCTTTCCGAGGCACGGAGGGTAGTCCCTGAACCAACCAGACCCGGAAAGAAATCTTAGAATTTACACACAGATTTCTTGTCCAGTGTGGGGATCGAACCCACAACCTTTAAAGCAACCACAAGATTTAAAGCGCGCTAAATACCGCTATGCTACGGAAATTGTAGAATGGAGATTTATAAATAAATAAGTCTATTGCTTTGTTTTCAAGTGGACATGTTGTGTAGAAAAGCTGACAAAGCACTGATACGGCGACAGCGACGTGGCGGACATCTATATTATAAAGCTAAAGAATTTGTTTGTTTGTTCTTTGCTAAAGCGCTAATCTCACGAATTAGTGGTCCGATTAAATTAATAAAGTTTCTACGGAAACGGGAGTTGCGCGGGTGAGACCGCGAGCGGGACATATTTTTACACGAGTTTGTTTTCACCAGACAACTGTCGCGTTAGTAATGCAGCTTCAGCTTGAGGAGCAGACATGAGGCTTTTGCTACATAGCCGGGCAAAAAGGTAAGCAGAGCTTTATTGCAACCAACCTACGCAAGTGGACGCCCTATACCTACTACTACTTAAAGGTCAAATCAATAATACTACATCCTACACTGTTAACGCAAAAACAGTGGCGTAGCATGGGGGGGCGGAGGGTGCGGTCCGCACTGGGCGGCACTTTGCCGGGGGCGGTAATGCGGAGGTAGCAGTTAGAAAAAAAAAAATTAAAATTAAAAAAAAAGTTAATTTCTTTCAGTGTTTTTTTTTTATCTTTTTTATGTTACCAAATACCCAGGTACCTATGCAGGTTCTATGCATGGGTGATGCAAGCGCAAGGTTTCTCAATAACTATTATTTAGGAAACTTATTTCGTTGTACTTCACCGTAATACGGTAATGACAGACCGTCGTTTCACAAGGCATTGATGACTTTGAGTAAAAAGCAAGATATAAAAACAAGCTTGCGGATTGTTGCCCCAATTTGTCGATTTCGCGGCTTCTCGTATGAAACTACGTACATATTGATATTCTGCGTATCTAGTTTGCAGTATAAATCCTTTGATGAATACTTAGGCAGTATATATTATATATACCTAATAATGAGTTATTGCCATCTATACTAATATAATAAAGCTGCAGAGTTTGTTTGTTGGAACGCGCTAATCTCAGCAACTACTGGTCCGATTTGAAAAATTATTTCAATGTTAGATAGCCCATTTATTGAGGAAGGTTATAAGCTATATTTTATTATAAAGTTTCTACGGGAACGGGAGTTACGCGGGTGAAACCGCGCGCGGAAAGCTAGTCATTCAATAAAACTAATAAAAGTACTCTTTTTACCATGCCCAAATTTTTTATAATGGATTACAAAAATAAGAGGGCGGCAAATTTGGAATCCGCACCGGGTGCTAGTGACCTATGCTACGCCACTGCGCAAAAACCATTAACACATTTAAAAAGTAATAAGCCACATTTAAAAAAAGAAACACAAACCATAGAGCCAACCGAAAAGCGCGCGATACGAAAATTAAAAAGAAATTAAGAAAAAACAAAAGGGGAGAGAATCGTCCGTCCCGACCGCGTGCAACACTTTTTGTATATTTTAAATAATTAGATAGTTACTACGGGCAATAAAACTATTATATATACAGTCCACTATTTATTTCCACCTACACTGAAATTGTTTCATAAAGTTTTCTTTTTTCTTTTTTTTCTTTTAGACAACTCCCGCACTAGGGAAATAAATCCCTGTGTCGCGGGGGACTTTACAAACATTCATTTCACGGACACAAAGAACACCCAGACTCAGAACAACTATTTGTGGTTCACACAAATAATTGCCCCGGGTGGGAATCGAACCCAGAACACCAGGTCTCAGAAGCAACTTCCGTAACCACTGAGCCACCGGTGCAGTTTTAAAGAACAAAATTCAATTATAATACATCAATTCACTTTGTACGCATTTAAAAGATAACCGAATAAAGTCGCTTCTCCGCCAAAAATGACAAGTTTATGTAACGGAAAGTTCAATACATAATTAAGCATAGTACCATGACTCGCGAATTTATCAGTACGTGTTGATCTGAGAAGCGATATAACTAGTATTCATATTATTTACATGCTTCATATAAGCTTAATTTAGTTTTCAACCCATCATTAAAATCGACAATCTAGTATATGCTCATTAAATTTAATGGGCAGATTTTGTCGTAAAAACTAAAAAGTGCGTGACTTGAAAGAAAATGACATAAACTTGTAGGTAGTTTGTGTGGTCTGTAGTAAACCTCGTTACTATGCTGCTCTGCTCCTATAGGTAAGCCTGTAGCGTGATATTTTGTTTGACTGTGTTGAAATTCTTTGTTTGCAGGTGAAATTACATGCAAAGAAGAGGCTGTAGGATCGAGCTCTGCTCGATTTTATGCCCGGTGGAACAGCTTCGTGACTTACAAGGTACTAATATCCATCCGAAAAAGAAAAAATATATAATTCCTACTTAATATAAATGTGAATGTGAGTTTGTTTGTTACGCTGTCAAGCGAAAACTACTTACCCGATCATCATGACCCTTTGTACACATATTCTTGGAGGTATTAGAAGTAGCATGGGACATTGGCTTTAATGCGAGCGAAGCCGCGGGTAAAAGCTAGTATTTATTATAAATGAACCAAACGGTAAGGTCACAATTGAAACAAAAGAGCTTAGGCGTTCATTTCACAATCATGGCTGATGAACCAAAATCATGCCATAGTAAATATACTACTTACCCAATCTGACACAGCGAAAAAAAAAACGAATTATTCCCGATTGTCCCCTCTAGCCATGTCCTCCGGGGTGACATCTGGGAATTTTCTTCCCAGTTGTCACCAGGGTGACAATTTGTGCCGACTGTTCCCTTTGAAAACTGATTAAAGGGGACAAACGGGAAGTATTTTTCTCAGTTGTCACCGGGGGGGTGACATTTGCTACAATAGGCATGAGGCAAGATTTTGAAATCCTCTTGCGCAACGTGGGTAGTCATTTTCTAAGAACGAAAAACACAATATTTCGGTAATAAAATTAAATTTAACGAAGTTTAAGCCATATTTCTATTAAATTTTAAATAGCGCGCGAAAAAAGGCCTCAGGTGTCATGGCGTCGTCTATGACGTCACGCTATTGTAAAAAATGTCATTGAGTCCGCCAAACCTAACGTAGTGGTTAAATTATCTTTGATGGTCACAATATCGTGACGTCATGCGCCGTGATTGGTGTTTCAGTCAAAATGGCCGATTGCAGTATTTTAATCTTTAATATTATTAAAAATCACATTAATCTCAAGGTTATATATAAAAATAAATAAGTGTAATAATTTCTTTTTATATGTACTTTCCCCTAAAAACATTAAATCTTTAATTTTTTGATACTGTCGTCACGCATATTGTTACTTTTTCAGGAAAAAAATGTAATCACCGTACATTTCAGCTTTTTTTATTTGTTATGTTACATAGAATCAAATAAAAAAATAACACAATGTCATCACGCTTACAACATAGGAAAAATATTAACTATTAAGTAAATATAAATGTCAAAAAAATTAAGAAGAATCAAATAAAAAATCATCAACATTATGTTTCCGTTAATAGGTACAATCACAGAACTTTAATTAATACTAATCGATAATCACTAAAGGTATAGTTACACGTGCTTATTAGTCGCAAGCTTATTTGAAATATTGCTTATTAATTTTGTGCCTAGCGCCGCAGATATCATGACACAAAATAACTGTCGTAACAAAATAGTCCGTCAATCTCATTTGGACTAGCTTATTTCAAGAGTGCTTAGGGAGAGATGGAGGAATGAGTTCGATTTCAAGTTATGCTACCTGCGGCGCAAGGCACAAAATCAAAGAGCAAGTTTACATACAAACATGCTACTAAATTAGCACGTGTATTATCTGTGATTATACGATTAGTATTAATTAAAGTTCTGTGATTGTACCTATTAACGGAAACATAATGTTGATGAGTTTTTATTTGATTCTATGTAACATAAGAAATAAAAAAAGCTGAAATGTACGGTGATTACATTAAGAAACAATCGTAGCAAATGTCACCCCCCCCCCCCCGGTGACAACTGAGAAAAATACTTCCCGTTTGTCCCCTTTAGTCAGTTTTCAAAGGGAACAGTCGGCACAAATTGTCACCCTGGTGACAACTGGGAAGACAATTCCCAGATGTCACCCTGGTTGCGTACCTACACATTCAATACTAAAATAATTCTGTTATTTGTCATTGAATATGTTAATTTGTTTTAACTCAATGTTGGAGAAGCACTGATTCCTATATCACAGGTATAAATCTATTTGAAAATCAGGGATTCACTCTCTTTGTATGTCAAAATTTGTATGCCATAATAGTTATAGATATATAACTACTACGCATCTAAGTTCTTGACAATAAATATAGAAATATCAAAACAAATGCTAAGTACATAGAAATGACAATCACTGATTCCCATATCACAGGTATAAATCTATTTGAAAATCAGGGATTCACTCTCTTTGTATGTCAAAATTTGTATGCCATAATAGTTATAGATATATAACTACTACGCATCTAAGTTATTGACAATAAATATAGAAATATCAAAACAAATGCTAAGTACATGAAAATGACAATTAATTTTAACTTTGTTACAAAAATAACACCACCAAATGAAATTCACATAGCAACGAACTTAATTTCATCTCTTTTAGATTATATTTTTTGCACATCAAGAAGCGTCAATCACACGACGAGACCATTAATCTATGTGACGGTCTTAAATTAATGAACATAAGTTTTGCAGATTCATCCATTCACTATATTCAATCCTTGAGCTTTACTCGACTGGCAACTGTTTTTTCATTATCATATCAGCCTGTGTGCGTCCACTGGTGAACATGCCTATGTCCACCAGTGGACAACAACAGGCTTCTTCATCGATTTCCAGGAACAATTGCTAGCGGCCTGCATACACTGGCTCCCTGCAACCTTTATGAGGTCGTCGGTCCATCGTGCAGGCAGTCGTCCCGCGCTGCGCTTGCCAGCTTGCTTTGCTTGCTTTTTTGCTCTATCGACCGTCAGTTCTTTGAGCTATGTATCCAGCCGCATGTGTATTGTTTTTTACCATACAGACAAAGGGCGGTTTGAATCGATTGGACTCGATTTATACTTTTTTTTTCGTTAGCCACGAGGCTTTTGCTACTTCGCCGGGCATAAAAGCGAGCAGAGCTCCAGCCTTTAAAACTACAAGCTAAGTAACCTGCGCAAGAGGGCGCCCCTGTGGGACTTAGACCTCGACTCATGGCGGTCGCTGACGGAGGTATTGAGGGATTATGACTTGTTTAGTGGAGTTTTATTTGTTTTGAGACATCGGAAGGTTTGATTTAAATTCGAATATTGGAAAAGATTCGTGAATGTCAGCCGTGTATCAGCGGACAACCCATTGTTTTTATCTATGCGTACGTACATGCTCCGCCAGCATTTGAATTATTAACAGTATTTTTTTTATTCAAATAACCTTATCTCGTGTAAGGTTTTTAAAATTCTGTCATGCAATATTACAATCTGAAATGTAATCAATGATCTACTAGACTCGTCTAATTAATTTATATAATTACTAGCCTGTGAAAGCGACTTCATCCGCGTGTATTACTTTCGGCTATCCCAGATTTTGAAACATTCTTCATTAGTGCTTCGCTCCAGTGGCGTAGCTATCGAAGGGCCAGGTGGTGCAGTGCACCAGGGCCCCAGACCTCCGGGGGTCCTCTAGCCTAAGCTTTGAAAAGAGCGGGTCAGCCAACTCGCTAGCTCTTGAAGCTATGCACCGGGGCCCTTGCCCACCTAGCTACGCCACGGCTTCGCTCCTATTTGTCTTAAAGTTATGATAGCCTATCTAACACTGAAAGATCTCTCCAATCGGAGATTAGTAAGTTCAAGCAAACAAACAAACTTTTCAGCTTTATAATATTAGTATAGATGTACCTATATCATATATATGTACTATAATACGGCTAAGTCAAGCGACCTGCTGTGAAAAAGATCGATAGACTCGTTAAAAACTTTTTTTTTTTAAAAGTATTGAAATAAACGTTCTATTTTTAAATGTTACAAGAATAAATAATGACTCTCTTGATACTTAAAATATTTGAAGAAAGGTTGCCACTTAAAATTGGTATTTAAAATATCCGGAATAAAAACACGACATCAAACTACGATAGGTATACCTACAAACAATGTTGCAAATAAAATGCGATAGGTATGTACTTTCTTATAGATGTGCCATTATACGTCAGAAGCAATCGTCGTATGTGCCTTTATCGTAAACTGGCACTTACGACCAAATACTTCTGAAGCATGATAGACATCCGTCCTCCTCGCCTCTGAGGTTTAGAGTTGTTTCATATTATTTTTTTCCAACATTTTATCTAAATTAGAAATAAAGGAAAAAGATCGTTTTACTCAGGGTCCTATTTCGTTCCCAGATGTCCAGCGCAATTGACGCAGTAACGCCGTCGAATTGGACAGTTGGCAGCGAACAATTCCGAAATTGGACAAGTAACATGGTCCAATATTTGGACCAAGGCTTGGTCATTTGGACACTGAACGAGTGAATTCGATGAATATAAGATAATTGATGTGAAAGTCACGTCATTTGTGAGTGTCATCATTGATAAGCTGTTGATATCGGTTAAGCTCTTTATCTTTAAACAAGCTGTTACCCATCTGCGTATAATAAGGATTTTATAAGCTATCTAACGATGATAGTTACTTCTAAATCGGTACTATCCCGATCCCCACCCATTGCACTACCGACGTGAACCCACTCGTAATAATAGCATTTTAGCTTAGCACGAGGGGTTTACAAGAATACTAGTAGATTGCAAAACTCTGCTAGTACTCTTTATCTATTTATAAAATATATATTATAAAGAGGTAAAGTGAGTTTGTGAGTGGGTAATCTCTGGATTTACTACCGACCGATTATGAAAATTATGTTACCAATAGAAAGTCACGTCATTTGTGAGTGTCATCACTACATAGTATAAAACAAAGTCGCTTTCTCTGTCCCTATATCCCTATGTCCCTATGTATGCTTAAATCTTTAAATCTCCGCAACGGATTTTGATGCGGTTTTTTTTAATAGATAGAGGGATACAAGAGGAAGGTTTATATGTATATAACATCAGCATTCTACCCGAGCGGAGCCGGGGCGAGTCGCTACTATATTATAAAGAAGTTAAGTTTGTGAGTTCGTGAGATTGTAGTGGGTAATCTCTGAATCTACTACCGACCGATTTTGAAAATTATTTTACCAATAGCAAATCACGTCATTTGTGAGTGTTATATGCTATATTTTAAGTCAAGGTTTCCACGGGAACGGGATCTAGGTAGGAGAATCCATGGCACATAGCAGTTTACGATAAAGGCACATACGACGATTGTTTCTGACGTATAATGGCACATCTGACCCTATTCTTATGAGTTCTAGAACTGAATTTCTTCAGACCTTGGCAAGCCAGGGTCATTGAGGGATATTGCCGAAATCTTCACGCTTGGCTGGCGGATTAGTGATCGCAGAATGTTGGGAGTATCTTTAAGGTGATAGATGCCGCTGCCTATCCATCTGCTGTTTGTTCCTTAGTCACCTCTAAAGATACCCAAAGATAGATATGAGATGGTCTATTCCGACCCGTTAACCACACGGTACTAAAGTAGGTATAAGTATTTTAACTATATTGTTTAGCCGCGTACATTTTTCATTGCGACACAAGGTCCTTAACTGCTACCAGTTCCAAGTCCAAGTTCGAATCGGAGAATATGCCCACATGCCAACTCTACGCCCCTAATCATGATCACGTCCATACCTACACCCATGAATACTAAAGGTACCTATATATTTAGTAAAAAATCTAGCTAGACTATCCCTAGGATTGTTATAGTCGTTAGCAGGACTGCAAATCCTCAGTGTGTACTTATTTTCCCGAACAAAAAAAAACTTTCACACGTGTTAAGGCGCGGTGAATAGACGACTTTTACGTATTAGTTTTGTCACTGTTGCTCCGCGTAGAAATGAAAGAGACGCCGCGATTGCGCAACATTTCGTTCGACTCGTTCGAGTTATTAAATACATTAATCCTTGCAAATATCTTATTCCAATCGATAAATAAAAACAACAGTTCCCTTTATTATTATATGTATAATTGTTATTCATCACTGTTATTAATATTATCAAGATTTGTTTATAAATAATACAGTTACAATTGCTACAATTTCAATTTAAATGGTTATTTTATGGTTTTTTTTATCGAGAAAATTTTCCGAAAACTTGTTTTGAACACAATGGTCCCCCCATAAATATGATCAAGATTAACATATATTTTTTTAGCTGCTCTAAAATGTAAAAATTTGGCTAAAAAACTGTTTTGTGAAGCCTATTTTGACTAGGTACAGCGCCTTAAAAAAAAAACTTGATGCAGCACATAATTTTTAGTGTGTTTTATTTGTTATTAAATATTTATTTCCAAATATGGAATATTTTTAGCACAATATCTATGGAACGGTACGGTATGGAACTTAAAATTACATAATAATAAAAATGTATTTTATTATTACAAATTGTAACACAACACATCTGAGTCAAGAGATGGCGCTGTTTTAATAACTATAAAATTATTTTTAACTTTGATCTTTTTTGTATAGAGCTAATCTAAATTTAAACGAAGCGAAATTAAAGGCGATTAAAATTCCACATAAACATGCTGGTATAATAAAACCACCGGTTCTAATACATAATACTTGTACCTACATACAACAAACTGAAAACACTTAACTAATTCGTATGTCATGTGAATGCGCAATGAACAAAGCTAGTCTCATTTAACTTAGTTCATTGATCTCGAAATGTTATTAAATTCCAAGCGTCGACTTTATTAACACTTGTAAGCGATATAATTGAATAAACACGACGGACGAAAATTGCATTAGAGTGCGCTCGTCTCCGTCCTAGGGTTGTTTGTGTATGTTGCTTCCAGCGCAGCGTCCTGCGTGGACTGAATACTTATTGAAAATACGGGTCATTCTTGAATACCTAATTTTTGAATTCGAAAATGGAAGCTTGATTTTCGAACTTCTTTTGTTATTTTGTATGGCTGGAATACCTTATTTTTGAATTCAAAATTGGAAGCTTTTTCTCGAACTTTTTTTATTAATTTATATGGCTAGAATACCTAGGTTTTGAATTCGAAGTTTAAAGTAAGTAAAGGTAAGTTATATGGCTTCAAAGATTTGATGATCATTCTTAGAAAGGACTCAATCAATACAGCTGCAATTATTGTAACTCAAAGTACGTAACTGTTTTTTTATTGCCCCCCTTATTTTAAGCGATAAGGTTTTACATACCCATAGAAATACATTATTGGGAAAGTCTATATCTATGTGGTACTAATAAAAAAATCACATATTTTTTTTAATTGTCTGTCAAGGCTAATTTCAGTAATGGATGGAAAAGTATTGACAGTACTTATGCTGGTAGACAGATCATTTTAAAAGATATAATTTAAGGTACATTTTATTTTCTCTGTCTATTTGTTTTATCCGTGTATTCCGCTTATTCTCCAAAATTGTAGTACTGATTTAGACTAAAACCTTATTGTTGGATAGCTTATTTTATCCTTATTTAATGAAGACGAAGTCGCGGGTAGCAACTAGTTATATAATTTAATTCGAATAAAACTGTATATACCTAAATACATATATTTGTTATTATAATACAACCAATACCTATATACTAAGTTTGAACCCAATCTTGCAAAACATTTGCACAGGAATCCGGGATTTGTGATTCAAACCTCTGGAATCGTATTGGTCTACCATTCATGAATATGCGCACACAAATGGTATATAACAGACGAGCACTCTGTTTTAGTATCTACATAGGATCTTTGATAAATATCAGTCCAATCACGCAAAATTTATTCGTGTCTATATTAGAATTGCTTTGATTGACGTTTAAGTAACCCAGTGTTAGTACAGTAAAATAAAACCGTTCTCAGCTGCACTGGTGGCTCTTCTCGTCGCAGCTTCGATACCATCATCATCATCAGCCCGTATATCGTCCACTGCTGAACATGGGCCTCCTCCCGAGAGAGGAATTTGCCATAGTCACAGTTATAACAATCGGGACCAACGGGTTAACTTGCTTTCCGAGGCACGGAGGGTAGTCCCTCAACCAACCAGACCTGGAAAGAAATCTTAGAATTTACACAAAGATTACCTGTCCAGTGTGGGGATCGAACCCACACGACCACCGAGATTCAAAGCTAGAGTTAGACCGCTACGCCACGATGGTTGTCAATCCCGGGACAATTATTAGTGAGATAATTTTTCTGAGTTGGGTTTGCTTTGAGTCCGAAAATGGTGTGTCTGTAAAGTCCCACGCGAGACAGGACTATTTTCCTATTGCGGGAGTGGTCTTGCATAAAAGAAAGAAAAATACCCGCATTAATTTCTACAATTCATATAGATTTTAATACACGCGCCGGATAATTTTATTGTAATTGGACGAAATGTTTCCTCGAGTAAAACTTCAATTTATTTAATAACAGCTACAGACGTTACCAACGTTAAAATATTATTTCCCCTTTAGACGGCATTTCGAAAAAAATGTTTTTTTTTATATCTTTTTAAAGGGCTACTCCGGTCGTCGTTATAAAGATTATAACAAGGGGAATCACTCATGAAAATTAAAAAAAGAACAACATGGCAGAGCAACGGTTTTTCAATTAAGTTAATTAATAAAAGAATATTGTTTGCAATGGTTTCAAGTTACAAAAGATTTAAGCTTATACATATTAAATTATACTTCAAATATTGAACTTGTAGATTTTTTGGTTCAGATGAATTTTAATTTAATTATAACTAAATTTTTCATGTCATTTTATAGTACTTCATCATCATCATCATCATCATCAACAGCCCGTTTATGTCCACTGCTGAACATGGGCCTCCTCTTAACAGACCTTGGCAAGCCAGGATCGTAGAGGGATATTGCCATAATCACCACGCTTGGCAGACGGATTGGTGAACGCAGTAAGATTTAAACGTTGAGCTAATAGATGCTGCTGCCCATCCATCAGCCATATGTCCCTTAGTCGCCTTTTACGACACCCATGGGAAGACATGGGTGGTATATTCTAAGCCGGAAACCACACGGCAATACTATAGTACTTATGGAATTATATTTTTCAATAAATAACTGATGACAGAAACGCTAATTTCTCGATCGTCATGTACCTTTATTATTTATTTGGTTTATCCCTGACCAAACAAATGACCCCTACCTCCTGGTGGTAATTGGTATAAAGAGGGGTCTAACAAGGACATCTAGTGCCAATACAGTAGATGTACAACAGCTAGCCCTTATTCCGCCGATCCTTTCACCTACCCCTCGTGAGCTCTGTCGACTTTACTCATGCTCAGACACGTCATCAATCAATAATGTTATTGGGCTGTGATATTCTCTAATATACTTCTCCAGTCGATCAGCCCCGTAATCAGCAATGGCGTTCGTTACTATAATACTCCTAGATTCACCCTAAAAGCATGAAAGTCCCCTTGTTTTCCAATTCCAAAATTTGTATTATGAATTCAGAAATTCCCGGACGAAGTTCCGAGCATAATCTTTTACCAGAGAATAATATAAAACAATTCCATTTTCAAAATAAATAAAAATCTTTTCATTCTGTATCCATAAAAATGTACCTAATAAATTGTTCATGAATGCTTAAGGAAACAAAAAATATTTTTAACGAGAAGCAATAAGATTCTGATACTCCTTTACTTAATTAAAAGCAGGGAATGCTGCGGTTCATAAACAATGTTATGTACCTACTACCTTCATTGATTAAGTCTGAAATCTAAAATCATGTATTTATAAAAATATAACATCTTGTTTTCCGCAGTAATAATAACCAAGAGTCATCGTATTGTAAGTACATACTAGCTTCTCATACGCTTTCACCTGCGTAAATCGTGTTCCCGTTGGGCCTTTATAATTAAATATAGCCTTACTCAATAGATATAGCCTATCTTACTTTCGAAAATTGAAAGAATTTTAGCAACTGTTACTTACGTGGTATTGCAGTATAAAGGTCACAGCTCATTACAGCCACCCGGCACCGCCTCGTCGCACGGCGTCCACTCGTTGTCGACAGGTGGTCCACAGGTGGACGCCGCGTTATCACCAAAAAACTTAGCGCGGTCAACCAGTGGACCCCGCGCGGTCAACGAGTGAACGCCGCGTGGCCAACGAGTGGACGTCGCTTGGTCCACGAATTTTCGAGTAGTCTGTTAACAATCGGCGCAACGCCAAGTATCGTCCTCGCGTGAATCATACGCGGGCAGCGCGTTCTCAACGCGCAGTCAACGCAAGGCAAGCATGCTAGCAGCGAGTTATCACCGTGTGGTCCACCCGCCGCGCCGTCCGCGCGTGGAGGTCTTACGACCGAGACGATCCGGTGACGCTACGGAGTTGATATAGTGAGCGCCATACAATTCTATAAATTCTTTATATAGAATTGTATGGCGCTCACTATACTAGCCGCAGGAGGCGAGGCGGTGCGGAGTGGGTGCCGGGTGGCTGTAATAAGCTGTGACCTTAACAGACGAAATATATCTAGAACTTAGAAGCATACAGTCGGATGTGCCATTACACGTCAGAAACATTCGTCGTATGTGCCTTTACGTACACTGGCGTAAGTGCCAGTGTACGGTACGAATCGCACATCCGACCTTATGCGCCTACGTTCTTGTTTGTCTGTAACCAAATGCTTCTGAAGTATAAAAGACATATCCGACCGTATGTTTCTAAGTTCTAGATATATGTGTATATTTACACATAAATTCCACCGACAAAATGTTACTTTAGTCACTTACTCGGTTTAAACTCGTCACCTACAGTATGTCCTTAGAGACCGAAGTGTTGGAGATATATTCAACTCACTCAGCTCTCGCTTACCTAAAAGAGACAAAATAAAGTTCTTAGTATTTTGATTACATTTACAACTTAGAGTTGTTCTATTTGAATATCCTACTAATATTATTAACGCGAAAGTTTGTATGTATGGATGAATGGATGGATGGATGTTTTTTATTCTTCCACGCCAAAACTGCTGAACGGAATTGGCTGAAAATAATAGGCTAAGAGACTCCGAAACTACTGGACCTATTTCTACAATTCTTTCGGCATTAGAAAGCTATGTTATCCAGGAGTACGTACGCTGTATTTAATTACTAGCTTGCAGCGCGCGGTAAGTCCAGTACCTGTAGGAACTTAATAATATTTATTAATAATAATTAAATATACATGAAAGTCGCAAGGGAAGGCGCGGAAAGCTGTCTCAAATAGAATCACGATCAACAATGAAAAATACCTTAACTACAAATTTTTAAACTAGACAAAGAAACGTCATATAACTAGAACAGCCAATAAGTCTCGAACACTAATATTAATACAGTCTGAATTAAAGCTTGGAAATGTGTGTATATGTTACGGCTAATAGCCGAAGTGCGGCTACACCCAGTTTTAGCCGGCTACAACTAGGTGCAGCCGACAACTTGCGGTTAAACTTAGGTCTACTTTAATAAGTTACTATAAGTTTATCTAAGTTAACTCTTAATTAAAGTGTTGGGGTGGTTAAAAAAAAAATAACCTAAACCAATGGAGTCGAACAGGGACTTATAAACGCATGTGGCCGACTGCACCTAGTTGTAGCCGGCTAAAACTAGGTGTAGCCGCACTTCGGCTATTAGCCGTAACAAATATATATAACCAGCAATTGTTACTGACTGATCTAAAAACACGCAGTTTAAATTATTTGTATTTAATAAAAATCACTGAACTATACTGAAATTTGACACGTAAAGTATTATGCTAAATACGTGCATACCGAATTCAACGCGAATGAAAGCTAGGGAGCACAACACTCACCAATTCGAAAATTTTGCACCGAAATTTTAACGCAAATGAAGCCGTGGGCAAATGGTAGCGAAACATTCCGGCGTATACCTACCTTCATTATGTCTGTATATGCGTTACGTAACTTAACATTTAAACACATATGTACCTTTAAATGTTCATATAAAAATCTTTTCACCTAAAGTACCTAAGAAAGGAAACTACTTAGAATTCTAGACGAGTGTGCAGGCTCTTCATATAAAAAGTCCTAAGGGATCCGATATATGGGATAGGCACGTGTAAGGCTGAAGATGGGAAAGATACGAAGACCTAATAAATCAAATAAGTAACAATCTTGAAATATGTATAGAATTGCTTAAGAACATTCTTTAACAATTCTGTATTTTAAATATAGAAATTTGATCGTGAGAAATAATTCTCAAGAACTAATTTAGTCATAGCAGGTTCAATTTAATACCGAGTATATCGTATATCTATACTAATATTATAAAGAGGAAAGACTTGTATGTAAGTATGTTGGTAACGAATTGGCTCAAAAAGTACTGGACCGATTTTAAAAATTATTTTGCCATTTGATTGCTACATTATCACTGATTAATATAGGCTATATTTAATTATGAAGTTCCCACGGGAACGGTAGTTACGCGGGTAAATGCGCGCAGGAAGCTAGTATATAATAATAGTATATATATATATATATATTACTATATTACTATATTTCCGCGCGCGGTTTCACCCGCGTAACTCCCGTTCCCGTAAAAACTTTATAATAAATTATACCTTATAGCCTTCCTCAATAAATGGGCTATCTAACATTTAAATCATTTTTTAAATCGGACCAGTAGTTGCTGAGATTAGCGCGTTCAAACAAACAAACAAACTCTGCAGCTTTATAATATTAGTATAGATAATAATGTTTCATACTACCATAGCATAAATATACAGCATAAATCGTATAGTTACGACTAAGTAGAATATTACTAAGATTACATTGTTGATTACTTTACAATAAAATACTAATTAGTATATAAAAATTTATAAAATTTAAGAATCTGTCTATTTACCCGATTTTTCAAATTCTCTTACCAATAGAAAGGCACATTATTTTCCATAATCTTTAAGACGAGAACGGGATTTAGGCGAATAAAACTGCACGGGACTGCTAGTACATAATATTAGCAATAACATACAAAATATTTTACATTCAGCACGATAAATATACATAATATTTTCGTAAATCTCTAATTTCTCCCCGAGTAGCTGTAATTTTGATTCATGTTCCCAAATATTGAATATTTATGTAAAGTGTGCATACAGCAAAGAAGCGTAGAGTGGCCATCAGATCAAACAAGTTTCGAAGTGTTAAACGAAATCTGAAATTGTTTTGATAAAGTGGGAGCACCGTATTGGGAACATGAACGCTGCGACTTATGAGTCTGCAGAATATGTTAAAATGGTAAATTTGTTTCGATGTAGAAAAATATTCTTTATTCAGTACCTACTTTCTCTCATTTGAAAAATCTTTGCTATTAATATAGAGATTTCAAACCATAAACGCAGAATTATTACTTTACTTATTATTATATTGACAACCTCCGTAGCGTAGCGGTATTTAGCTCGCTTTAAATCTCGGAGGTCATCTTCAAGAAATCTTTGTGTGAATTATGACATTTCTTTCCAGGTCTGGATGGTTGAGGGAATACCCTCCGTGCCTCGGAAAGCACGTTAAGCCGTTGGTCCCGATTGTAAGAACATCATCCATAACAATCGTATGCCAGGAAACGAGCAGCAGCGTTTCCTTGTGTGTTATAACATAATACTGCGGTCGCCAACCCACCTGCCAAGTGTGATGACTATGGGAAAAACCCTCCATTGAGAGGAGGCCCGTATTCAGCAGTGGACGTTATACAGGCTGATGATGATGATGAATTATTATATTATTACTGTACTTATACCCTTATATTATATATTGTAAAGTAATATAAAAATATCGGCACACGCACTACATCTTCGCTCTCCACCGGTCAGACATCAACTGACTCATCCGCAGCCCTTATATACATAGATATTGTATTACTATAACCTATACACTACAATTAAGTTACAGCCTCTCTACGTCGACTGCATGTAGGCCTCTTCTAATACACGTTGGCAAGCCAGGGTCGTTGAGGGATAGTGCTATAAAGACCATGCTTTGCAGGCGTATTGGTGATTGCAATAAGATGGTGGGTATCCTTAAACTGATAGGTAGATGGTGCTGCCATCCATCCATCCATCAGCTGTATGTCCCTTAGTAGCCACTAACGACACCCATGGGAAGACATGTAGTCTAGTCGAAGCCGGTGCTATTCTTCTTCTTAGCGTGTCGATGACAAATTTAAAATTCCCGGCCCAGAACTTAGCTAATTCGACCGCACTATTTGTGGCGTCCATCAAGTCCTGCTGCGAACAGGTGACAGGCCGGCTGGACAGGACACCAAAGAGCCATGGACTGCACTCCTTGCTCCGGCCAACCTGAGTCCGAAGTCGATTTAAACACTTCCAGATTGGCTATGGCAATCTATGTCCAGCCGATAGATGGTGCTATTCTTTTTAGTGACAAGCTGTAATTCTTCACTCTGATCTCCGTTAAACATTTCTTAGCTTAGTTATACCATTAAACAATTTACAATAGAGAAAACCGAACAAAGTAAACAAACATCAAACTGTCAATTAACAAAACAAAAGCGCACGTTGTTCAGCCCTCGAGCAAATCCGACTCAATTCAACTACAGCTTACATACAATACAGAATACAGTCTTACATCTGTAGCCGTTTAGATGACAACCGTGCTTCTTAAATACTGAGAATACAAAAGGAAGTGCTTCACAACTCTACCTTATTTATAAGAGAATACGATTCAATTTTGAGTGGAACTGATGAAGTGGATAGGACGTTTGAGAAGTGAGAGTACGGTGAGCTATACTGATTCAGTTCACATATATGTAAATCCGCGCTACGGAGCCATTAGTTCTGTAAGCCGTTCGGGACTACTTCGCTTGTATTGTATGTGTGTTCGACGTGGGGTAGGACAACATTTTTAGTGGATGCTTGGAAAAAAGAAAGGATTTTGTTTAAACAAAGAAACATACCTATAGGTTTAAGTAAAATAGGCGTGACGACAGTATCAAAAAATTAAAGATTTAATGTTTTTAGGGGAAAGTACATATAAAAAGAAATTATTACACTTATTTATTTTTATATATAACCTTGAGATTAATGTGATTTTTAATAAAATAAAAGATTAAAATACTGCAATCGGCCATTTTGACTGAAACACCAATCACGGCGCATGACGTCACGATATTGTAACCATCAAAGAGAATTTAACCACTACGTTAGGTTTGGCGGACTCAATGAGATTTTTTACAATAGCGTGACGTCATAGCCGACGCCATGACACTTGAGGCCTTTTTTCGCGCGCTATTTAAAATTTAATAGAAATATGGCTTAAACTTCGTTAAATTTAAATTTATTACCGAAATATTGTGTTTTTCGTACTTAGAAAATGACTACCCACGTTGCGCAAGAGGATTTCAAAATCTTGCCTCATGCCTATTATGCGACTGTGGCAAAATATTGTTTCAAGGATATTGTAAAAGTTTAGAGTTTGCACTGTTTCGTAGAATCAATTTCAGTTTAATTTTAGTAGCCTGTAGGTAAATCTATAAAATCGACACTATTATACCTGAGTATGCATTGAATTATAGTGGCAAAATAATTTATAACTTGTAATACTTATTAATTATCATTTTTTATGTTAAGACATAATATATGACATGAAGAAGTGCACACATCTAAATTCTCCTGCTAATGTCTAAGAGATACAAGTGACTTCTGCAGTAATATCAAAATTCAGGATAGTGTATCGAAAGTTGGACGCCAGTATCGATATTATTTGATATTGAAATAGTTTCGACGCAAACTGCTAGTTTCAATATAAAACTTACACCTGCTAGAGCAAAATCTTGTGCAATTCCTTCATATTACGATTTTATTTTTTATTTTACGTTCAAGTCATTACAGGGTACGCAATTTAAAACAATTTAAAATACTACATAACAGTAATCTTATTCGAAGAATATGACAAAAAAAAAACATTTTTTTTTTGTATGGGAGCCGCTCAAAGACGTTTGTTATATTCTGCTTTTAATATCCTACTAATATTATAAATGCACAAGTTTGTATGTGTTGTTGCATGTATGTTTGTTACTCTTTCACGCAAAAACTACTGCATGGATTTGACTGAAAGTTTGCACGCGGATAGTTTATAAGCTTGATTGACATATGGGCTACAACATATCACGCTCCGACCCACTGGAGCAGAGTGACGCGAGTAAAACCGCGGGACGCAGCTAGTTTGTTAATAGGCAACGAAAGTACATCATCTGTGAAAATGTCTACTGTCTAGCTATAACTGCTCATGAGAAACAGCCTGAAGACGGACAGTGCAGTAATTGTTGGTAATAGGGTCCCGTTTTCCCCTTTTACCCTTTAGGTACGGAACGCAGCAACTGTCACATGAAAATTGATATCTTAATTAAAGTACAGTTAATAAGGTAGGTACATAATAGCTACATAAAATACACCGAGTAATAAGAACGCTTTAAATCTCGGAGGTCGTGGGTTCGATCCCCACGTCGGACCGGAAATCTTTGTGAATTTTCTAAGATTTCTTTCCGGGTGTGATTGGTTGAGGGACTACCCCTCCGTGCCTCGGAAAGCACGTTAAGCCGTTGGTAATGATGACGATGAATAAAAAAAAAGAACACTTTAACATGCTTTTAATACATTGACTGGATATAAGTCGATATTTCAAAATATTAATACACTTAAAAATATTTTATAGTATATAATTGTTGGGCGCCATAAATAAAAAAAAAAAATCTTATGCGTTTAATGATAGTTATAAATGAATAAGATGTATCAATTTACCCTATCTACAAAATAAAGCAGATACCTTTTTTTTTTTTTTTTTTTTGTCCGGTAGGAAATGCATTGACGCATTCCCACCACCGCTGCAGCGTATTTGCGCGCTGGCGGTGGGATATGTGGGACTCGCCCTCTCCATAGCGTGGTATGCTAAAGTCATACCACGAGGAGAGGACCCTACACCACTAAAACCTCCCGGACACTCCTTCGATCCGCCGTTGGCGGGGGTCGGGTACGCATGAGCAATCCGGCCCTCCGACGGCACCCGCGGCCAATATGGTACCGCGGGATCTCCAGGGCCACACTTACAGTGGCCCATTTGCCCAATTATAGGGACGCCCGGAGTGTAGAGGCGTCCCTACTCCTCATGGGTCAGCCTCGAAGGGAGCGGGGCCCATGTTCCCCACTCCCCAAGGCCGAGCCTAGGGCGGTAGGCGGCGGGAAATAAAGCAGATACCTAGATTAATTTTAATCGTCTTTTTAAAAAGTTGTCACATCGTACACAGCTTAAATAAATGCCTACTTTATACAGCCAACATGAATCCAGTAACTACCAACTAACTATTCAAGACGAAAGAATAAATATGTTGAACATCTCAGTAGCGAGTCTCTTTAATGCGCAGGTTCTGTGGAACGGTTGAAAGGCCGTATTAGCATATGTATGCGTCATTCTACTGTAATTTCACTCATACATTTCACCGTTTCACAAGATTTATAAAGCGGAGACACGGTCGAATTACACTTCTTTCAATGAAAGCTTCGAAAAAACATTATTCAGTTATAAATAGGTAGAATTGAACCCAATGTTATAGGAAATTGAGTTAATGTGATTTAAGTTATTTTTATGAGCCGTTTAAGATGTTTATAACTACTAACTAATAGGTGACCATAATACAAAAATAATATTGTTTACCTTTTCCATAACTATATTAGGATACATATATTTCTATCTAGAAAATTGTGATGATGGTTCATATATATCGTAAAAAAAAAATGTCATTCGGCGCCCAACGTGGGACTTTCAGTTCCAAACCATAATACTTCCAAAATTTTCTTAGAAGTAAACAAATTTCGCACATTCCAACGAAAACTTCTAAACACCTCAAGTTCCTGAGTAAACAAACTCCAATAAAAGTGCCAAAAGCAGCACTCGATGCTGACAAGTTAATATAAGATAGAGTAGGATACAGTCCGGAAGAATATTGGATATTTTGCCTGCAAGATATTATATTTATACCATTGAATAATAATATATTGAAGTGCCAAAAGAATTTATAACTGTAACTTGTACTACTTCAGACACACATCGTCTTTGATTTTTCTGTGTGAATAACTTTAATATCTACTTTAAGATGACATCTATAAGAAAAACGTACGTTGAAATAATTAGATTGTATTTGTTTCGTGTCGAATGTACTTTTGTCATAAAATGCATATCGAACAAATTTCAGTGAAAAAAAATTTTTTTTTTTAAATATTACTAGCTGATCCGACGTCTTAACTAAATCTCTTTATTAAATTGAACTATAAATATTAGGCGTGATAGCAGCACGCATTCTGTCAATTTTATGTCAAACGTCATAAGATTACTTTAAAACAGATTACAAAATTTTAAATGGTGTTCAAGTTTTCTTAATTTTTCTAATTTTCCGCGTAATTTTCTTATTTATTTCTTTCATAAGAACCTTTTCTTGACAATAACGAATACAACAAAAAAAAATTAGTGAAATTGGTCCATGCGTTCACGCGTGATGCGATGACCAAGGGATTCATTTTTATATATATAGATTATCCTTCACTTACGACTACTTATGAATCAATATCTCCACAAAAAATCTACAAAAGAAAACTGCTTTTAACCAATACTACAAGGTTCAATCTACATAATATTATAGATATATGTTTCTTTGTGTTTGAATTTCCGATTGGCCAGTCTTATCCGGAGTAATCACGTGTGTCTATCCTTCGGATCCAAAAGAAATCCCGATCGGATAGTTATTTATAACAATTTATACAAACGGACCTTGGGGTACGATAAACCTCATAAATATCCTTCAAAAAAGGGGCCAATCCTTGAAAATTGAAAAAATAAAAGAACTACGGCCCACGGTACCGAAACTAGCAATGTATCTTATAACGGCACTGACAGATTTATAGGCCGCCCTTGAACTTGACAGGTATATTTGCCTGGGGGACCTTGGCACGAGATATTATACTTTCAGGTTCAAAGCCGAAGGTATTAAGAGAACTTGCTTCTCAGAAGCGGAAACAAAATACCTACTTGAAATCCGTAAGAAATATAAATCGATATTTATAATAAGGTTGTACAATTTGTTTGATCGCCTTCGTGGAAACTGCGTGGAATAAATGTATTCAAAAAATGCTTTAATGTTTCTGAATAGATGATCTAAGTTGAAATTAAGTAATCATTTTCTGGTCATCAGAATTTCTAGATGCATGCACAATAATCCATTAAGTACATTATTGTGGTAGTTAATCGATTTGATTATTATGTCATTCCGAATCAAATGAGAATTATAGTATTGGATTTACTGTAAGTTTTTCTTCATTCATATTCACATTCACATTCATGTTAACTTCGCAATCAAAGTAAAAACAGTATCTGTTTTTACTTTGATTGCGAAGTTAACAGTTATTTAGTTGACAAACCTGATTTTGGTTACTGATTCAATTCATATTTATTGTATTAGACACTAAAAGCTATCGATTTCAAAATACTATATTGTAACTCTGACTGAAAAGAAAATAGAATCAATTATAGATTTTACTTTGAGGAGCCATCCATAAAGTTTATCAGACAAAAAATCATGAAATTCGTGCGACGTACTTTATGAATGGCAGCTGAGTGGAAATGGCAATTAAATAAACATTTTCTAGTAAAAACCAAGTAGACGTCTGTCGTCTCTCTCGTCTTCTTTATCTTAACTTTATAATATTTTACATTTTAAAGAAGTTATTCAATGACATCGTTAGTTATTTAGTTTTCAAGAAATCTTTATTGAACCCTTTCAAGATGTGAAAGCCCTGGTCACAGTGAAGTTTTATTTAATTAGGTACTATTAGCTATTTTATTTATGCCGTGTGGTTTCCGGATGCCGTGTGGTTTCCGGCTTAGAATAGACCACTCCATGTCCTCCCATGGGTGTCGTAAAAGGCGACTAAGGGACATATGGCTGATGGATGGGCAGCAGCATCTATTAGCTCAAGGTTTTCATCTTACTGCGATCACCAATCCGTCTGCCAAGCGTGGTGATTATGGCAATATCCCTCAACGATCCTGGCTTGCCAAGGTCTGTTAAGAGGAGGCCCATGTTCAGCAGTGTACGTAAACGGGCTGTTGATGATGATATACATATATATAGATAGGTATACATATTTTTTTCCCTGTTAATCGTACAGTGAAAAATGAGCAAATTTATGAAGAATCTTTTTACCTACAAAAATAATTACAACATACTTATGCAGTAAAAAAAAATATTTCTATTATTTTTGCTAGACAATATGCTATGCTATCGATTCTGCTGGATATTTTTTTATAGAATTAATTAATTTATTAATAAATCAACACATAAAAACATGAACTACTGATACCTAGTTGACTAATTTATCAATCTAATCAACATTCTATCCCGGATTTGTACATAAGTGCAGTTTTCTCGGAGGATGACAGTCCAAATGTTTACATAATTATAAACTCTTAACGCGTAGTCCGATTTCATTCATTATTTTTTAGTATAAAAAGGTTGTGGTCTAGGTAATAAGTAACATTTACAACTTTGTTGGATAGGTAGCTTTCAAATTTCATAATCTGAAAATATACCTATTTATCATTCGATTTACATATGCGAATCGTAATTCAATGTAATAATTATTATTCAATGTAATATATATGACAAAGCACACAGTAAACAGTCGATCATAGGTCGTATTAAGTTGGACACCCCTGCTCTAAAGAAATAAAACGGAGAATCTAAGTTTATTTGGAGAAATTGAAATTCCAGGCAACATCTAGTTAACTATATAACTAACTATTCAGTTGTTATGTGTCCATTGAACTGTGAACATACAATCAATTATTCAGGTCAGAACAAAGTGCGTATCGCACAAGAAAATACAAGACCGTCCGTTTGATATCTAAACAAGATGGATCGGGCGACAGTGTTATTATAATATTTATGAGAACTCCACTTTTTCTCAACTGTTGCTTGTTTATAAACGTCGAGATGAAAATGTTTACTGCAAAAACTTTGCGATGGACATTAAATATTTATAAACAGCGGTTTTCATAAAGTGCATTGCCTTTATATTATGGTTCATTTAATGTGTTGATAGTTAAGTTTTCTTTGTACACAATTGGGTACTTTTGTGATTTTGTTCGCCATCGTTTTATTATTTACTTCAAATGCAACTTTGGAGATATTTTTAAGTAATTATAAACATTATCAATAGATGGCACATACTTTGAACTACGCTCCCTTTCATCATCATCATCATCATCATCAGCCCGTATAACGTCCACTGCTGAACATGGGCCTCCTCCTGAGGGAGGGTATTTGCCATAGTCACCACGCTTGGCAGGCGGATTGGTGACCGCAGTATTATGTTGTACCACACAAGGAAACGCTGCTGCCCGTTCCTTGATATACGATTATTATAGATGATGTTATAACAATCGGGACCAACGGTTTAACGTGCTTTCCGAGACACGGAGGGTAGTCCCTCAATCAACCAGACCCGGAAAGAAATCTTAGAATTTACACATAGATTTCATGTCCGGTGTGGGAATCGAACCCACGACCTCCGAGATTCAAGGCGAGCCAAATACCGCTACGCTACGGAGGTTGTCTTAGGTCTTGGTTGTCGCTCCCTTTAGAGACGTGTTATAAAAAAATTCATACATTTTGACGAGTGATTCCAACCGGTCGTCAAATTGTATCAATTTCAGGCCGAATGATCTAGGCATTAGGGTAATGGGCTTAGATGCCAGTTGTCTAAATTTATTAATCTCCGTGTTAAAATTCAGTAAAAATATTTTTTAACGAATATTGTTTGTTTGAAGTGTTAGAATAAATTAGTCATACTCAATACTTTATTGCGTTTCACAATGTGTTTACAGGTGTTTTAACATTATAGTGGTACCAATTATGAACCCTGTCGGGCACAGCAACATCGTTAGATATAATCTAAATTAATATCATAGGAGAGAGGAGCCTACTATATTATAATGCACGAGCAATTATTAATTGCGATAGACTTTAATTATTATTATTAAAGTAAAGTAAAATATAAAATATGTGTATGAAATATGTGTATGTGTGTGTTTAACTCATCATCGTCGGTATCTACTAGAAAAGTAGATTAAGTTAGCGTTGCGATCGAAAATTATACCAGAAAAGGAAATAGGATACAACAGTGACCATAAAACGTAGCATTTTGAGAATATAACGTTTCGCAAAATGGACCAAATTTACACGGTGACAATTTGCAAAAGTGGCGTTCTGTGTCAAGACCTAACATAAAAATTAGGACTATTTTAGCGTTGTCTATAAATCTAAGTAACTCACTCCTACATAATCGCCAAATGCTCCAACACAATAAGAGTTAAACATATTACTTAACTTTCATTGTGTAGGCGTACAAAAAAGCTAAGTAAATAATAATATACTTTTACCTCCTAACATAAAAGTCAATAAAACGATTACTAAACTGTTATTGGTTCATATGACAACAAAATAAAGTCGGTAACTAATAAATAGTTTTTTTCCCGGTAATCGATGGCTCTCGGTCTCATATCGAATATTGATGAATCGAGTCGAGTCGAGTCGGAATCGTTTGCCGTAACACTTGATTCATTGCGAGACTCAAGGTGCTTTATGGAGGCTTGACTTTTTCACTTATCGCTGAACGTGACTTAGGGAAAGATGTTCGAGAGAGATACCTAAACGCAAGCTCGCATACAAAAATATAAAGTCTTTTGATGTATTAATAAATACTTTAAAAAATTAATCCCTGTTTCCCGGGGGACTATATAAATAGGTACATGACGGACACAAGGCGCACAAAGACCCAGAACCTCTGTCCGTAGCTTACAGAATCATTGTCTAGGGAAAATGAATCGAGAACTGGGTGGTTCAGATGCAGGTACCTACCACAAAAATGTGGGTGTACCAAAATGTTCTTTATAGACTGTAATAGAGCAGTTTATAAAAAACTAGTTTTTATTATAGATGATAAAAAACATATTATTTATATAATAGCTTGTGCCCGCGACTACGGCCGTGTGGTTTTTTTTTATTTTTATTATATTCAGGCGTTTGACCATAATCTCGCTTGTTGGAAGGCGAAGATAAGGCCTAAGATGATACACGCTTGCCTAGAAAGTGTCAGTTCAGTTTAGTCTTAAAGACGTGGTATCCATCCGTGGGGTCATATTGGTCTTATCGTGATGATAGTATAGAAAGGTGGGCTTCATGCATTAGGCTAGCCAGCCAACCTTAGGGTGGTGCAGATACATCTTGGTATGTACCAAGACGGCATTTTACTATTAAATGGTGAACATTCAACTTTTCTTGTTACAAAACTATTGCCAAGCTCTGAACCATACCTCCGTTAATCCGTTTAAAATACTAAAACGCGATACAAAAGTATTAAGTGACAAACAACATCCGCATATACAACTGATTATTATATAAACAAATGACAAACATAAATGATGACCCGTTTTTGTGAGATACAGCGAGTTAAGTCAGATAAATTGATCGGATGTCGTAATTATGGGACACATAAATTACGGATATGGGACACCATTAAACAGGGTTATTTGTAAAACACCGGTAACCTCTCAGAACTATATAACTAACACCATAAACAACAACTTTTGTTTTACGACTTTTTACAAAACATAATACATTTACCAAAAACCAACCTTCAATATTTCGTTGTCCTATCTAACACATTTCAACTCTGTATTCCCCGCTCCCATCGCTATTGTCGGTACTATCGCTTTTTTTTGCTTCGCATAGACTTCGTAACATTAAGAGCGTTGAATTTAAATATTTTTATTTTTGTGTGTAAATCTGATGAATTAAAATATGATGAATTTTTAAAAGTCATAGAACAAAATTTGATGATTGTGATGTTAGTTACGTAGTCCTGAGAGGTTACCGGTGTTTTACAAATAACCCTGTATATTGTTACAAGATAAAAGTCATATTTCTGCATTAAAATATGAATAAATTTACTTTCGTGAATAAAGTTGCAAAGATTTATTGGGGAGAGAGGATCGATTAAGAAAGTTTGAGACACTCCAAAATATAAAATTGAGTAACTTATCATTTGAAACATTGCTAACATTGAAATATTTTTCCAAATCGAACCACCAATTTCTTGAGGTTAGCGCGTCCAAGCAGACAAATAGACTCTTCAGTTTTATATATTAGTAATAGCTGTGCTCGCGACTTCGTCCTCGAAGAATAGTGACTCTGAATAGCAGTTTTAATGATTTAGACCAGGGGTCTCCAAACTTTAACGCCTTAGGGCCATAACGATTTTTTCAATATGTTCGAAGGGCCAAAACTGTTTTCTATCCTTAACTATACTCTATTTCTAGACTAGTGGCAAAGTGCGCTACCGAGTAATTATCATATTTTGTTGTCTTTTTCAACTTATCACAGCAATAGTAACAACGATTAGACATTAGATGCGCGGGCTAGATCGATGACACTAGTCTTTAAGTTGTCGCGGGCCGGATTGTTGGCATTGGCGGGCCGGATTTGGCCCGCGGGCCGTAGTTTGGAGACCTCTGATTTAGACTAAAAAATGACGATACTTCCATAAAATCTTCATCCTTCCACTTCAACCACCTACAACTCTTTTTTCGCTATAAAAATATGCGTATATCCTTTTTCGGGTTCTAAACTATCTGTGTACCAAAGGAGATTGCCCAGGAGCAGTACTCTTGATAAATGACTTGTGTCTCAAAACCTTGAACGGCATGAATTATCTAAAATCAAAATATATTTTTTAAAAAGACTTTGATTGATATTTATATTGGGATAGTTTTTTTGACAATAATTAGTACTTTTATGTTTCCGACATTTTTTACTATCGGCTGTCAATTCTAGGCTAGGGATGTCCATTTTTTCTATTGCGGGTAATGTGCGTACCAACCTACATAAAATAAAATGATATCGATTTTGTATTGATTGTCCAATCTATTATTGTAAAGTAATAACAGAGTTCTATATCACATGTTTTTGCTGGTATTTTTAATATCAGTGGTTGTAAACGGTGGCATCGGTGCCAAGTTGTATTCGTAAAATGCCACTGAATATCCACGGAAATCGATAAAAAATCGATCTTTCATCAGTATGGGTGCAACCTTATTTGACATTTATTGCGCGTCTGTCTGTCATATTATTGCAATACAATACCTACAGTTATTTCTGTTGTTTTTGTTACGTTGTGCTTCGAGTCGAGCCTTTTACTTCACCTAGCCACCTGACAGAGCTAAACCGTTACAGATTTTACACAAATGTGCTTCAAAGACACCAAGCTCACCCGTAAACCCATTCAGACCCTTTTAAATAGTTTTTTTAAACTAGTTTTTGGTCGAACATAACATCAAAATAGTAATTTCTTTTTTGTAAATATCTCGAAAATGCCATTGTAGATTGTGTTAAATCTTTTGAGGTACTATCTAGATATGTCATCGAGTATTTTAAAGATGATTTGATGAAGACACAAAAATGTTGAACTGAGTACATTTGTCCATAGCGCCGTGGGCGCTATTCTCCTTTCATTTAAATCGGTACAGAGTTACTTTCGCATAGGTATATAATATTAGTAAGGATAGATATTACGAAGATAACTGATGATCATCATAACTACATAGTATAAAACAAAGTCGCTTCTCGCTGTCTGTCCGTCCCTATGTATGCTTAGATCTTTAAAACTACGCAACAGATTTTGATGCGGTTTTTTTCAATAGATAGAGTGATTCCAGAGGAAGGTTTATATGTATGATACATTAGCATTGCACTCGTGCGAAGTCGGGGCGGGTCGCTAGTACTCAATAAATACTCAATTGATATCGCAGCTTCGCTTTAAATAATAATTTTATCAAACCATTGCAGCTCACATAATCGAATGATCCCAAAATCCCTCATGGTATCGACAACTTGAATGGTGCGACAAAATCGTATTACCATCGAGTAGAATTTAATTTGGGAACTTAATGGTTTTACATTCTCGTTTTCAATAACATCGTTTCCATGGTAATAGGTTGAATAATATATGTGTATAAATTTGCATCATTTTATGAATAAAGTACTCCGTTCGCGTTAAATATGGATTTTATAACCCACTAGCTTGCCGCGCACGGTTTCACCCGCTTAACTCCCGTTCCCGTGGGAACTTCATAATTAAATATAGCCTATGTCACTCAGGGTGAATGTAGCTTTCCAATGGTGAAAGAATTTTTGAAATGGACACAGTAGTTTTTGAGTTTATTCATTAAAAACATACACACGAAAACACAAATCTTTCCTCTTTATAATATTAGTATAGATCTAACATTGAAAAACCCGTCTAAATCGGCAGTAACATTTTAAAAGATTATGCGGAGACAAAATAAATGTAGGCTATATTATCTATCTTCTATCTATCTATATATATAAAAGCAGAAACTGACTGACTGATCGGTCAACGCACAGCTATAACCAGTGGGCCTAGAACCATAATTTTATTTATTTTATTCTTTTAGTGACACAGGGGTGTACTAAGATAGAATTTTAGAAAATTCAATCCTAATAAGGAGTAGAAAAGGGTTTCAATGTTAGCAACATTTGTATGAAGAAATCGAAATCTACGCGGATCTAGCTATCTACCAGTGAATTCCTGTTAAATGAATCCAGCTATTAATGAGATGCTGAAACAAACAGACACACAGACAGACAGAATATAATTAATTGTGGTTTTGAATTTTGTGGGTGGTAGTGTGATACTTTGTAAGTGCCAGTCGCTAGTAACGTATAATTTCGTACACCAACAAACATTTTCTTTATTTGGGTAGTAAAGGGCGAAATATTAATTTGGTACACTCGATTTTCAACCTTATTAACTATTGTCACTTATGCGGTCTCACACTATTACCGACTATGTGCATCAAGAAATCACATAGCACCCACGTCACATTCCGTGTTCCGGTAGCGACGGCACCGAAATGAAGATAGGTGGAATGCTTCGTGTAATTTGTACGAAACTCGAACGGAGTGAGTTTATCTTCCTGTTTCAAGTGTTTCTAGGTACACTTGAGATTTATAAGGTATAAGGTGCTTCCAAAAGATATGCCATCGCTTAAAAAGGACTTAGTGTCACGGATAGAGATTAAGTCAGTAAAAATATATTTTTCAAACCAAAATAAATATTATTTTTTTAAATATAACGATATTTGTTGTAGGTGTCGGACAAAAGTAAGCCGTCTGGAAGCTTTCAAAGTTACTAAATTTTGCAGACATCGAAAGGTAAATTGTTCTTTTTTTACCCGGATTGACATAATGTCATAGGCTTTTGCTATTTTACCAGACATTAAAGCGAACATTAAGGTGAACAGGGCTCCAGTCTTAATAAATGGTTAACAACGGAATAAGCAACCCGCTCAAGAGGGCGCCACCTGTTTTGTCACTGGATGGGGATTACAGAATTATGACTTTAAGTTTCTTAGGGGAGATTTGCAACTGTCACTCTACTTTACATTTCGCGAGCCTCTCTGACTTAAAGTCTACGAGGGTATCGGGTGCCGTGTGGCTTTACGGCTTAAAATAGATCAATCTATGTCTTCTCATGGGTGTCGTAAGTGGCGACTAAGAAAATACGGCTAAAAGATGGGCCGCAACATCTTACTCCGATCAACCAAGCGTTACAATACCCTTCAAAGATCCCGGCTTGTCAAGTGGAGGCCCATGTTTAGCAGTGCACGTAAATGGGCTGTTGAAGAAGTACTGCTAACCGTCTAGGACACTCCGTAAATTGATTTGACTGCAACGGTCACTCAGTGGTTACGATAGTTGCCTCTGAGACCTGGTGTTCTGGGTTCGATTCCCACCCGGGACATTTATTTGTGTGAACCACAAATAGTTGTTCTGAGACTGGGTGTTCTGTGTGTCCGTGAAATGAATATTTGTAAAGTCCCCGCGACACGGGGATTTATTTCCCTAGTGCGGGAGTTGTCTTTTAAAGAAAATAAAATAGATTGCTTAAAAAAATGTTTGTAAGCAATTTTATTTGCGGTAAATAAAATTTTAAAAGCCCATGAATTATTCCTAGAAATTTTCTTGTCCATATCACGGCAAGTACACTCCAAATAAATGGTACAAACCCCAGATAATTATTCATAATAATATAATATACTTTTAAATCCTCCATATAATTAACCTTGGTACATAACGTTAGCTACGAAACATATAACGTATAAGATTGGATGGTTATGAGCCGCGGAGTCGTAATTGGCAATGGCAATACTCATAAATTATGGCCATATACTACGTACAGTTGTGTGATGTGGAGACTGTGGAGTGCATTGCATTAGTAATAATAACCTGCCATATATATATATATATATAATAGGTACATTAGTGTGGGAATGCGAGATTCACAAGAGTATTTTAATATCATGGTCGTAAATTGGTGATTTGCAATTGGGAGTTCAATGTTCTGATAAGTATTCCGCGGAGTTTTAGTACCAAGCTATATTTTCATAGGAAGCATTCTGTCTTGTTCTTAAAATTGAAATATGCAATAATATTTGTTATAGCTGGCGCTTACGGCAGTTAGAAAAAATAGAGTAAATCCGGGTTACAGTACCGGGCCAGGCAAAAATTTGCCCTCTCCATCCAAATGGTACGCTACTTATGCCACGATAAGAGGGAACCCCTTTTAAGACCCCTAAACGTCTTTAGTTATTCCTTCAAGCCCCTTGTTGGAAATAGCATGAGTTTACATAAGATCGATTGACTGACAGAATGGAGTGGCCGGTAATCCCGCATCGTCTCGCCGCGTACATACCTAGAGCGCTGAACATAGTTGTCGGTCAAATGATTCTATTTAATTAAACATTCTGCAATCCAATATCACAAATTTAGCTCTGCATTACAAAATGTATTTCAAATAAATCCAATAATTGTAACTACAGACAATATCCTGCATAACTCCGTGCGGAGCAATCGCAAGCCAGGTATACAAATGTTTGTATTAATTTGAATAACGAGATATTTCAGTTACTGCTGCAATAAATACGAATTCCAAGCATTATATCGTAATATATCGATATACCTACTAGACAGAAATAAGTTTAGTATCAAGAAGAAATAAGCCCGTATAACGTCCACAGTTGACCATATGGGTCGAAGGGTACTTTTTTGTCATAGCCACCACGCTTGTCAGGCGGTTTGACCTTCAAATTCCAAACGTGAACTGTTAACTATAACAGCTACACAATACTTTCCTAAACATTTAAAAGTCACCATTCCGCAATCATCCCCTCCAAGGGCAACCCTGATCGCCGTTCTTCTGGTAAAGTAGCAATAGCGTGGTAAATTTAATATTAGCTTTCGAAAAAAAGTAGTGATGACATCCGTAGTATTGTATATTTACACAAGTAAAAGATGCCTCTGCTTAAGAAAATAGCTAAATATCAGACAGAACTAAGACTAACAAAGAAAAACATTTACAACACAACAAGAAATATTGCCGTTGAATAAATAGCATTGATGTATCCGTAATTGTGGTGTTTTAACGCTTTAACTAGAAGATAATTTGTTTATAAAATAACTCGATAGAATTAAAAGTTTCTAATTTAAATTAAAACTCGTTTATAAAAATACTAACTATTCTAAATGTTTACTACTTGGCAAGGTTCCTAGAATACGGTAGCATTGGTCCGTTGAATGGCAATACTTATCTGCTGTGCTAAGTAAATACCAGCATTCGTAGAACGTACCATATTAAAGAGGGTATTAAATATATGATTAAAATTTATTATTGAATTTAAGCTTTCGTCTTATTACAAAGGTTTAAATATTAGATTCTCATACGCTTGATGTATTCGTTTTATATTAGTTTCTACATCAACATAAAAACGACAAAAAATATCGAAAATGTTGTACATCACTAGTCAAGAACAAATGATTGGGGAAGGGAGATATATAGGTACTCCGAAGTTTTTCATTCAAAGGAACGGTTCGAAGCTCTATTTTATTCTTCAGCCCAGCAATCACTTGTCAAAGTTGTTAGAATTAACCTACTTTACAAACATTTCACCGACGTAAAGAATTTGGGGGGCATTTTCCAGAACTTTATTTTATTTGGCTTCAGATAAGTTAAACTTTATTAGTTTTTGGGTTGTACATCAACTAAGGGAATTCTTATAAAAACCACATTTTTTTATAGATTCTACTCTTTCAACATGCATATATCACTTAGCTATCATTTCTGACTACATTTCTTAAGGGCAGTAAGAATTATCCTATAAACGATTACAATATGAAAGGTATAAAGTACGCTTGCATCAACGCGTGGCAACCATAATTATTGCTAGTCCCACAATTGAACTATTATCTTACTATCCAACAGAAACGTAAGATTAATCAATAATAATTTTAAGACTGTGGGATTAACTCTACAATTATAATCTGAGGATCTTGCAGCAAACATACATTTCATCATCATCAACAGCCCGTCTACGTCCACTGCTGAACATGGGCCTCCTCTTAACAGACCTTGGCAAGCCAGAATCGTAGAGGGATATTGCCATAATCACCACGCTTGGCAGACGGATTGGTGATCGCAGTGAGGTGTAAGCCTTGAGCTAATAGATGCTGCTGCCCATCCACCAGCCATATGTCCCTTAGTCGCCTTTTACGACAAACATACATTTAATTTGTTTGAATACCATAAATAGGTGGGTGACGTCACGAATGTCAACCGCGACGTACATGTTTGTTGAGACAGTGATTTACAAAAATTCAATTAAATAGATTAACCAAGTGTTTATTGATAAAAAGTTTATTTACAAATATTTAGTGAATATATACAATAAAATACACAGTTTAGTGAACATTATTTAGCGTTAAATTAAAAAAACATTAAAATAGTGATAAAACAAGTACGGAACTACCCTATAATATATAACTATTATATAAAAATAATTGAAGTGCATAAATAGGTGTTTTCCTTTCTGGTGAATAAGGGACTAAGGCAATAAATTTCATTTACTACACCTTGAGGTACTCCATAGGCTTTAAGATCATCCTCTTAAATAGAAATAATTAAGAAGCCAACTGTGACAACAGCGCCATCTTTTATTGAGTGGCGGAACTAAAAAGATAAACAATGCCTAAATCTTGTGGAGCCTGTGGCAAGTTTATCTCAATATCAGCTCCTGACAGTGTGCGATGTGGAATATGTTCGACGCCGCATCATCGTGGCTGTGTGGCCATACCTGTCACAGCCATTGTTGGTGCTTCCTGGATGTGTCCCGAGTGTAAGGTAAAGATTCCTAGAACAGACAATTCTGCTACCCCTGTAAAGGGAGTGAGTGATGTTTACATCACCCAGGGAACGCTTGACACCACCATCAGGACTCATAATAATAGTCCACTGTCTCTGTTAGATGACACAGCCCATGATGAGACCATGGACATCAAGTTAGACCAAGCGCTTGAAATCAGGTCATTTAGATTGGAACTGAAATCAATGAGAGAGGAACAAGCCAATCTGAGAACTGCAATATGTGGCTGCACTGAAGAGGTTAAAAGATTTCAGGCGACGGTGGTGGCATTTGACAGTCGGATCACTGAGATGGAGCAAAGGATGTCCAAGTTAGAACAAGACACTGCAAGCCGTTCATCTCCTGAGTCCAACCTATCCGACACTGTCGATGAGTTGCGAATGCAATTAAACGATCGTGACCAGGAAATATTATCGTGTGACCTCGAAATCACCGGCATACCCGAGACGAAGGAGGAGAGCCTGCACCACATCGTCAAAGTCACCTCAACCGTACTGGGGGTGGATCTCGAAGAGCGCGACGTGGTCTTCGCGGAGCGAGTAGGATCCACTCGGCGTAACCGCTGGGACAGTTCCGCCGGCGCCTCGGCCGCGCCGGAGCGACCGCGCGCCATCGCCGTGCGCCTGGCGCGGCGCGCCACGCGGGACGCGCTGCTGCGCGCCGCGCGCGTGCGCCGCACGCTGTCGTCCGCCGACCTGCAGCTGTCGGGCGCGCCGGCGCGAGTGTACCTCAACGAGCGCCTCACCAAGACCAACCGACGCCTGTTCTTCCTGACCCGGGAGGCCGCCCGCCTTCATGGGTGGAAGTACGTTTGGACGAGGCGAGGTGCGATCCTGACGTGCAAAGGTGAAGGCGTTAGAGCCGATCGAGTGCGCTGCGAGAAAGACGTTGCTACTATTTTTGGGGTGTGATTGTTTCGTGCGACCCCATATTTGAGCATGATCACCATCACTTATATTACAATTGTTTATGCGTGATAGTCCACGGCAAACCATCTTACAAAAAAAATAAAGGTTATAACTACTTGACAATTCACACTACTAGAACAATGCTATTTACTACCTACTCATATACATATTTAAAACTTAACAATAACACTGTACACTTAACTCTATATATTATTCAATTTACACAGCAAGATTATTTCGATTTTAACATTTGCAAACTTTACTTAATGATGACTAATGCTATACTATTTAATTATATTAAGCATGATGCCTATACAAAATCAGCTAATTCACCTATATAAACAATTTTATTATTCCAATAATTATTTTCTATTTAATATTTATAATTCCAATTATTTCAAATTTATTATTATATTGCTAGTAAAATTTCATCAAAGAAAATATATTTTTAAAACAGCACACCCTAATGAACTTATTCTATTGAAACTAGCTATCTACACATTCTTACATGTATCAGTGACTTACATAAACCCATTAAAAAATGATTAGAGGTAAGTCCCTTAAGGTTGGTCTATTCAATGCGGGATCATTGGGCTCTAGGCAGGATGACTTTATTGTAGCTATGAAAGAGGTGAGTGTAGACATCATGGCAATAAATGAGACTTGGCTTAGACCTGGGCAGGACTCGATAGCCCCAGCAGTACCAGGATTTAGGCTTAAGCATGTCCCCAGAAGCTCTAGTGTGCGGGGAGGAAGAGGAGGCGGTGTTGGTTTCTACATACGGCGTGATCTCCGAACAAGCATATTACAACACCCCTATGCTCCTGACGGAGTAGAGCAAATGTGGCTGAAGCTGACAGCAAATTCACAGGCCATCATCATCGGCACAGCTTATAGACCCCCATGGTTGGATATTAATATATTTCTGGATGCTGTCACGGAGTCCTTGTCCACATTTTCAAACTCGGACAAGGTCATAATTCTGGGAGATTTTAATATTAACATGCTGGATGTGAACAGTAGCAAAGCAAAAATACTGAACTGTTTCCTACAATGCTCAAATTTGAAGCAGGTAGTAGAGTCTCCTACTCATTTCACAGACCATAGTGAGACACTGATTGATGTTGCATGTACGGATGCCAAGGTTTCTAGGGTGCACATTCTGCATAAACAGGAACTGGGGCAGCATGCTATGATAAGTATGGAGCTCAGTCTTAAAATAGAGAAACCCATTCCCCACTATGTTACAATGAGACCTATGAAAGATATATTACTAGATCAACTTAACCAGGACCTGGATAGGATTCAGTGGGATGGAATCCTTAATATGGATAGTGTATGTGATATGGTGGAATGTTTTAATGGATGTATCATCGGTTTATATGACTTGCATGCTCCACTGAAAAGAATTCTTGTAAAGGAACAGACTTATCCTTGGATCACACAGACAGTCCAGGATGTGATGGCTTTACGGGATGAGTATCAAAGAAGACATAAGTCATCTAAGTCAGACAGCGGCAAACAGTGTTACAAAAAACTAAAAACAATTGTAATCAAGGCCATTGAGGTGGAAAAGCAAGCATATTACAGAACAAATATTAATAACAAAATTAAGGATCCTAAAAAGCTATGGAAAAACTTAAAGGCATCTATCCTGACTAAGGCAGATAATTACACTCTTCCTTTTGAGTGCAGGGATCCGGACCTTTTAAACCGGCACTTCTTATGTGTGCCTTGTGAGGATGTAGCTCCTATAAGCGACCATACATACTTTGAGTTCCATAGGTATAATGAAGAGTTCAGATTCAGTCTCGAAAAAGTAAATGAAACAACTATTTTGGGACATATTCAAAGTCTCAAATCTAACGCCATGGGTGCTGACAATATGTCTCTAGAAATGCTTAAGCTTACTCTACCTCAAACATTGCCAGTCATTACTGCCATAATTAATAAGTCATTAACTACATCAACTTATCCTGACCAATGGAAGACTGCAATAGTTAGACCTATCCCTAAAGTACCGGACGCTTCCTGTGCTAAAGATCTCAGACCTATTAGCATCCTACCATGTTTATCAAAAGTAATGGAAAAAGTAGTCTGTAGCCAGTTGAGAAAATACCTTGAGAGAAATAGGATATTGCCTGATGTTCAATCTGGTTTCCGGAAGGGTCATAGCACCACTACTGCTCTGCTTGAAGTTGTGGATGATGTTCTACGCAGTAGAGATGCTGGTATGTGTACAATTCTTGCTCTTCTAGATTTTTCTCGTGCCTTCGACTCTATAAGTGTCTCTCTTCTTCTTTCTAAGCTTACATATTATGGTTGTGACACTGCATCAGTACGTTGGTTTCACAGTTATCTCACAGGCAGGTCTCAATTTGTACAGCTGGATTGTGATGCGGATGGTGGTAGAAGGGCATCTTCAGTGAGTCCAGTGACCAGGGGCGTTCCGCAAGGTTCAATCCTTGGACCTCTTCTTTTTATATTGTACAGCTCTGATATCACCAAGCGCATTGTCAACTGTAGATATCACTTGTATGCTGACGATCTTCAATTGTATCTTCCATTTAAACCAGGACATAGTATGGAGGCTGTAAATAAAATAAATTGTGATCTGAATGGTGTGTCAGACTGGGCTTATAGAAATTGCCTTGTTCTCAACCCAAATAAGTCCAAGTTTCTTTTATTGGGCTCAAAGAAGTCCTTGCTTAACGTCGGATCTCTGGCTGGTAATATACAAATAGAGGGCTGTCCTGTAGAACAAGTAGCAGAGGCCCGTAATTTGGGAGTCATATTTGATGGACAGCTTACATTTGAAGCCCATATCATGGAGGCGGTTAGAAACTGCTTCTATCGCTTGAAGATTTTATACCGAATTCGCCCCTACCTTAGTGAGGATATCCGAATCATGTTGTGTGAGTCATTAATACTATCCAAGCTCAATTATGCAGATTCTGTATATGGCGCTTGTTTACTAGCCAGAACAGAAAAGCTCATTCAAAGAGTTCAAAACGCATGTGCTCGCTTTTGTTATAATATCCCGCCAAGGACTCACATAACTCCATATCTCAACAATGGGAATCTCATGAAAATGACAGCAAGGAGGAAGCTGCACTTTGCTACTATGTTGTTTGGTGTAATATTATCCCAGAAACCTACATATCTGCATCAGAAGTTGAGTTGGGCTCGATATTATAACGAGCATAATACTAGAGCCTCAGCTTACCTCATGGTTACGCCTCGCCATCGTACATCTGCATTCCGGGGATGTTTCACGTTTGCCGCAAGCCACATTTGGAACGTTTTACTGCCACCTCCTTTGAGAAACCTAAAATCAACCAAAACATTCCAGGATAAGTTGAAATTATACCTACTTTCTCAACAAAAACCTGCATAGATAGTCAAACTTACCTGGAATTATGTCTCTATGGATTAGGAAGGTGGCGGTATGCTTTTAATTATTTTAGACTGGCGGCGAAGGATGAGACACTTTGTATAGCAGTAACTTTAGAACTGTAGATAAATTCACCACAAAATGTACACTACGGGATGTTTATACAAATATACACTCCAATTCAGAACAAACACACATTACACTCACAACTACTTATTATTATAACACATCAAAATCATTTTAAACAAGTATTCTTAATTATTAATTCCATACAACTAAAAAGTTAGTGCATTGCGTGACATAGTTTGTCGTGACATCTTGAATTTTTGAATTCCCGCCGTGCGTAGGGACGCTTCGACGCTTCTTCGAGTAGCCGGGGTGCACAGACGAAAATTCTTTTTTTTTTACCCATTTAGAATGGAACGTTAGGATGCGTCCGGCTTCCGGCCGAAATCTAATTTCGCTTAATCTTAGTTAATTATATTAATTCATAAATTTATTCAATTACCCTAATTTTATCATTATTTCAATTCTTAATTTTATGTTTTTTGTATTGATTGTAATTAATTAGCTGTTATCTATCTGATTGTTGTTATTAGTTATTTGGTTTTTTATTTTTTATTTAATTTATGGTTTATTTTAGTTATTTGGTTATCAAAATTAGAATGAAATATTGAATCAGTAATAATTAGGTAAATATAATTTTTGCATGAATTACTGCCAACTTTTTTATCTGTCTATATATTTTTATTTGACGTTTGGCATGCGTGGCGTCAAAACTGGGGCTGGCTAGAATACCAGCGCTGCGCAATGATCTTTTAGATTTTTGTTGTAGCTTAATGCTGAAGCCAGTTCCCATTTATGGTGCATATAACTGTAATAGTGTTAATCAATTTTATGTTTTATTTCCTTGTATGTGCCGTAAATAAAATTATTTTCTTTCTTTCTTTCTTTCTTTCTAAATATCCAATAATGAGTTTTCCCAGCAAAACCACTCATTTAACGTTCTAACACTGTGCTGTACATCTCACCGAGGGATAGACAAACAGAATATATGAACGCAGCTCGCGCAGGTCTGTTATACGGACGCACTCATTCCTAATATGCCCAATTTTTTCTTCAATAAAAAAAACGAATTTCCTGCTAATTTCCTGAAGTATTAATTGACACTCAAACACGGTTGTTTGGCTGCAAAACAATACTATTCTACTTATCAATTGATAGATTCGAATACTTTTCATAATGAAATGGGAAAAAATGTAATGTTTAATTTCAAAGTTAATAGGTAATTCTATCGTATCTAAAATATTATAACTCATGGTAAAGGAAGGTTTATATTATTATGCATCCAACAGGAAGGTAGCGGCAAAATGTGAGATCGTAAACGCTGTCAATGTTCCGTTATAAATGAGAAACATTAAGTAAGTCTTTACTGGCGTGTCCCTTTGAAGATTCCATATATAACATCAGACAAACTCCGTGCCATCGCGGTATTAGTCTTACATTAAATCTCGTAGGTCGCTGGTTCGATTCCCACGTCGATATCTTCAATAATATCTAAGATTTATTTTCGGGTCTGGGTGGGTTGAAGGACTACCCTCGGTGTTACCATGTCTCAGAGAGCACGGTAAGCTGCGCTTAATCTTATCGGTGATATTGGTAAAAGCATCAGCTTAAAGGAATATAGAATGCACTGTGTTTGTGCACAAACTTGTGTACAATAATATAGTTCATCATCATCATCATCAGCCCGTATAACGTCTACTGCTGAACATGGGCCTCCTCCCGGGGAAGGATATTGCCATAGTCACCACGCTTGGCAGGCGGGTTGGTTACCGCACTATTATATTGTACCACACAAGGAAACACTGCTGCCTGTTTCTTGATTTACGAATATTATAGATGATGTTATAACAATCGGGACCAACGGCTTAACGTGCTTTCCGAGGCACGGAGGCCTCAACCAACCAGACCCGGAAAGAAATCTTAGAATCAACACAAAGATTACATGTCCGGTGTGGGGATCGTACCTACGACCTCCGAGATTCAAGGCGAGCCAAATACCGCTACGCTACGGAGGTTGTCTCATATCGGAATTCCGATAACATAGTTAGAGGATCGGAATAAGTATAATAAATTGTGTAGCATTCCAGTGTATATTAGGTGTATATAGGTTATATACTAGTAAAAGGCTAATTAAGCTAAGTGACACCATGGGTGATATTAAAATATATATTTTATGTAATCCCATCATAAGGTATATAATTAAATAGGTATCGTTTACGGTGTCGCTTAGCTCAATTAGCCTTAAGTTGTTAAATAAACTCACAAAAACGTTAAGTAAAATAAATTATATTGGGAATGACATATCTATAAAGCAGTTCACACACTATAACGCATGTCACGATTTCTGTCTTTATTAAGGTATTTATGCTAGGTTATTTGTCCAACACATTTGATTGAGCTGTATTTGTCGAACCACAACACAGGGCCAAAGCTATTACAATAAAATAAATGTTTGGCTGTAAACTGGCATGGGCGGCAAATCCATCCATCTGCTTTCATCGAATTGATACTGACATATTTAATTCGGCAGTTGATTTTTACAACCATTTGCGATAAAGCCGATAGGCGATTTCCCCAAACATTTTATGCATACATACGTTCTATTTTACCGCCGGGGTGTGCCGACTTGATAACGCCTCTTTAACTACATATGTAGCAGTAATTTACAGCTTCGTGTGTGTATAGGGGTAATATGTTGAACCGCAATAGAAATGGTTCCGGATTGAACCAAAAAATGTGTTAGTGGGTTTTTTCTCAAGATAAATGTTAGTAATAGCCAGCAGTTGGAAAGTTGCAACCATGCCTAAAAGAACACTTAAAAAGGTAATATATACATACGAGAATATTTCAAAATTGAGATTAATAAATTTAAACCATCGGCAGGGTTTAGTAATCAGTTAACTTTTCCGTAAAAGTATTCAACATTTTTTAAAGGTAATGACTATGATATTTTAGTACAATGGATATTAATCTAAATTAAGCCCGTTACAGATAAAAAGCGTTTTTCTTTTTGGACGGATATATTAAATTAGGTTCGAGCCCTTTACTGCTTTACATAGCAGCAAAGGGCTCGAAGGCAGGCTAAAGTGAACAGACACTTTCTAGGCAAGCGTGTATCATCTTAGGCCTTATCTTCGCCTTCCATCAAGCGAGATTATGGTCAAACATAAGCCTATATTTAGAAAAAGAAAAAAAACATAGCATACATAATATGATGTAGCATAATATGCCTGTGAAAAAATAAAAAAAACAATGAATGCATGCGTTAATTTATCTTTATAAAAATATAAATATTTATATTTTTCTGACAAAATACAGTAGTCCGTTTTACTAATCAACATGTAAATCCCACGCTAAGGCAAACACGATTAAAGTTCTCTAACTTTTTCTTGATTTTAACTGCCTCATTTGAGAAGTCAATTGTGCTTACCAGGAAGCTCGACTCAAACACATTTAAGTTAAACTAAATGTTCAACGAGTCGACACTAACCATGTTTCTTCTCAACAAGAAAAAAATAACAAGAAAAGAATCGGAGAGTTTATAGACGCTGAATGTTTATTGAATTTTGTTCCAACCAACCCATCAGTTACCGTAGCCTATGAACTTTTGCAATGTTACATTTGTTTTCAGAATGGGAACTTAAAACTTTTTTATACATTTTACATGACTTTTCCAAAAATATAGTTTACAGATCCATAACATAACCAAGAAAAAAAAATCGCTCGTACAAGTATTAGCATAGAATAGACCAACCCATATCTTCGTAAGAGGCGACTAGAGGACATACAACTGATGAATGGGCAGCAGCATCTATCAGCTCAAAGATACTCTTCATCTACTCAAGAGACATCTACCTGCGATCGTGGTAATTACGACAATATCCCTTAACGACCCTGGCTTGCTAAGGTCTTTTAAAGAGGAAGCCCATGTTACAGTAGTGGACGTAAAAAGTCTGATAAAGAAGAGAAGAAGAAGTATTTGCATAACAGAATTCGCACCCGCAACAAGAAACAGATACACTACAACTCCATTATACCACGAGTTGCACACAAATGTTATTTCAGCCTCAACTTTACCGTATATTATACAGTCGTAAGGCTTCTATCTAGAGTATTATCGAGGCCCTCAACTGGCACGATCGAGTTTCCAACTTTAACTATCAGAAAGTTGCTGAGTTAAAAGCGGGATTCTATTAAGAGTAAGACATAGAACTGTTCTATTGTATTAATAGTGAGCAAAGTTGATGTGTAAGTTAGACTTAAAGGTAACTTCTGTGAGTCGTGCTCGATGCGACAAAACTTGCGCTGGAAATGTGTGGTGGCTTACACGAATCACGCACGCGGTTTTCACCCAGGCGAGGTTACAACCGCGCCACTTCCGTTCCCGTAGTCACGTCATAATTAATGATAACCAGCCTTCCTCGATAAATGGATTATATAATTAAACTACTACTAAAAAACTACTTTCTACTAAAAAAATACTTTCTACTAAGAAATCTACGAAACTATCTAAGAAATAATGTTTCAAATCTGACTAGTTGTTCTTGAAACTGAACGCGCTATCGTTCAAGCAAACAAACAATTTCTTCAGCTTTATATATTAGTATAGTTTTTCGTTAAATTAAATATACCTACTTCAATTTATGAGAAGAATATACTGTGGTGGTTCAAAAATATATGCCACTACTTTAATTGTAATTCACATATTATTTTCACACAAAAACCAACAACATAACAACTGCTTTATGTTAGGTAATTGATTCAGGATTGTTAATTAAAAACCTACCGTCGATCTTGTTAAATGCCATTAAATTGAGTGTTTCTAAGCTAAATTAGTTTTACTTTTACCCACTTCCTGATTACAATTTTGCCGGAGAACGGGGAAACGTCGTCGTTTAATTAAATAAATGTTAATTTCCAGAAACAAAGGGATGCTTACTTACAGTCACTTTAAGACTGACGCAGTCTTATTGGACTAAGTCAACGATTGTAATGTTAAAAAGTTGTAGTTCTATTTTACAAAAAACCGACTTTAAAGAAAAAACTTACAACGAAAATTTAGGTCATTTTCTCATGGATGCCACAGTCGGAACTAAAGAGACCACAGGGACAATCTTTTAAATAAAAAAAAAAGAATTATTAAAATCAGTTCACTGAGTCGAAAAATCCTAGGGGTAAACATTATAAAAATCAGTCGAATCGAAAAGATTCTCCTTTTAAGAAGTCGTTTCATAATTTTTCGTCACAGACGAAATCTATACTATTAGTATTACCCGCGTTACTCTGTTCCAATGGGTCGGAGCGTGATTTTTTGTAGCCTATAAGTTAATCGAGCTTATTATTCCGTAGTTTTTGCGTGAACGACAAACAAACATACATACATCCACACATATAAACTTTCGCATTTTTAATATGAATAGGATTTAGCTATTAAAAATCTAGTATACAACCTTTTATCTAAAAATAAAAGAAAATAATCAATTTCATTTTATGAAAATTCTTACTCCTTTTTTTTTGTTGTCCGCGGGAAGTGCATCGCATTCCCATCGCCGCTGCAGCGTATTCGCGCGCTGGCGGTGGGATATGTGGGACTCGCCCTCTCCATAGCGTGGTATGCTAAACTCATATCACGAGAAGAGGACCCTACACCACTAAAACCCCCCGGACACTCCTCCGATCCGCCGTTGGCGGGGGCCGTACAAAAAAAAAAACATCTGGTTTTTACTCCATCGCTCGTTCTAACCGAATAGTTAGTAACAATAGAGGCGTCAGCGCGAAACGGCCTCGGGCTGCCCGTGACTCGGTGTCCTTGCTCCCTATACCGAGTGCTCTGGAGTTAACGGCATTATTATTTCACGTGACGTCGCCCGACCTTCGCCTCTGAATAATAACTCACTGATGGAATACATAAACGATGTAGTGATTCCGTTTTAGAAACGGTCGATTAGCTGAACATTTCTAGAGCTCAGAAGCATAAGGTCGAATGTGCCCATTATATGTCAGAAACATTCGTATGTGCCTTTATGGTAAACGACCAAATGCTTCTGAAAATAATAGAACATCCGTCCTGGGCCCCGAGTCTACTATCGAAATGGCGTATCCATGAACTGTCAATGACACTTCAATGATCGGTTTTTTTCCCATTTGTAATCTACTTATCCAAATGACGTCATAATGGTGACACCATGACGGCACGATGACATTAGCGTAGTTGAATATAATAACAAATGATACATTTATAAGTCCTCTGCAATTCTTCACTTGCGCCCGCCCTGAGCCGAGGTTTCCAAAGTGTGCCCTTTCTTGCGCAGATTGTTAAGTTTGTCGTTTTAAACCATTTAATAAGACTGGAGCCGTTATGCCCGGCGAAATATCAAAAGCCTCGTGGCTAACTACACATACCAGACGCTATTATATACTAAACAGACGCGTCGAGAACCCTGAAAGATGGTTTAGGAAAAATGTGTGATGACACGCAAACGCGTCGTGGGCATGCTTAAGTATAGTTTAAACTCACAGACGCGTCACGGGTACTTAACAAGAAAACATACTCAAGAATCCATCACATTCAAAAAGAATAAAACACATTAAGTTTTATCTTTGTGCCCTAAAGTAAAATGTCTCTTCACAATAGTTTCAGTGAAACGCGATGCCTCTAAGGTCACCGGGAAGAATATTTTAATACCAATGAGCGCCGTTTCTTTGAAAAAACAACAGTAACTATACTGAGACATGTTTTTTTAGTAGCTTTTGTTATTTCAGATACTTTCACTGAAATCTTCAAATAAATATAGTAATAATATATGAGTCGTTGTCAACTGTGACTTTAGGATTTTGTTTGTGTATCAGAATAAATTATTTTAAAAGGTTTTATACTGTATCTGGAATCCTACTTATATAATAAACGCGAACGTTTGTAAGTATGGATGAATGAATGTTTGTTACTCTTTCACGCCAAAACTACTGAAAGGAATTGGCTCAAATTTTGCACCGAGATAGGATATACGCTGGCTTAACATATAGGTTACAAAACATCATGCTCCGACCCACTGGAGCAGAGTAACGCGGGTAAAACCGTGGGGCACAGATAGTATGTAATACAGGTATCTTCTAAAATGTATCATTCTTATAAATGGCTGACAGATCAATGCCGATCGAAGAGACTTGAAACAAACTTGAGTGTATTCTATAAATGACGTAGGAATCCTATAATAAAGGATTATAAAAAAACACCCCTTAAATGAAATGGGATGGAGCAATCGAAATCTATGCCTAAGAAATCGGGGGCAATTTTGAAAAATCCACCTTCAATGCTCGGTAGTCAATAACTAATGAATATATTTTCCAAATTTCAGGTTGGTGAATCTTGTTAATTTTGAAGATGGTAAGAATTTCTTCTGTAAAACTGTCTGATAATACTTTGTTTACTAACTTTTCTTAAAAAAAAAACAGTCTGGCAGTCAGTTACTTAGTTAGAGTCGCTTATCGGTTGACATTGGCGTATAGGTTAAGCCATGTAAATTGCGCCCGCGCTTCTATCATTCAATTGCGAGTTATATCGTTTCATTCAATTGTCAATACCTGCTGCTGTAACTCCCTATATGACGTAAAAAGTAATATTGTCGGCAACATTATCCGATTTTATATAAAAAAACACGTGGAAAATTATATGTGAATAATCGATACTATACGCCTAAAGCGAACTTACTCGCTTCTTAGGGTTCCGTACCCGAAGGGTAAAAACGGGACCCTATTACCAAGACTTCGCTCTCTGTCTGACACCAGGCTATATCTCAAGAACGTCGATAGCTAGACAGTTGAAATTTTAACAAATGATGTATTTATGTTGTCGCCATAAGAACAAATACTAAACATAAAATAAAATAAATATTTAAGGGGGGTTTCCCATACAACAAACTTTTTTTTCTTGATATCAAAAATAGGTATGGCACTTGAAACGGGTACGGAACCCTTCGTGCGCGAGTCCGACTCGCACTTGAACAGTTTTTTTCTTATCATTAGTAATTTAACTAGTATTCTACGTATGTAATGATTTCTGAAGACATGCTTAAAGTACTTATACATTTCTATGGAATTTTATCGACAGTAAATTAGTGCAACTATATTTTAAAGCCTGCCTTTTTACTGAAACAAAATATGCTACTGGACTGCGTTAAATAGAATAACTATGTAAGTATGGTGTTTTGTGGGAAATACTATCACAAAATTAGTGGACCCCATATCACTACATAGTATAAAACAAAGTCGCTTCCCGCTGTCTGTCCGTCCCTATGTATGCTTAGATCTTTAAAACTACGCAACAGATTTTGATGCGGTTTTTTTAAATAGATAGAGTGATTCTAGAGGAAGGTTTATATGTATGATACATCAGCATTGCACCCGTGCGGAGACGGGGCGGGTAGTTTATTATAAGATGTAATGGAATAAGGATAGAACGAAGTAAGTTAATGATACAGGCAGGCAAAGACAAACTTTGTTGCGGAGCGGGTAAAGTCTCGGAAGACATTGGTTCGGTCCCGATGGCGAACAAGAAATCTTTGTGTACATGATAAGATTTCTTTCCAGGTCTGGTTGGTTGAGGAACTAACCCTCATCATCAGCCCGTTTAACGTCCACTGCTGAACATGGGCCTCCCCCGCGGCAGGGTAATCGATAGTAAAACAGCGTGAGGTTGGGGTTACAAAGACAAAAAATCGTTTCATTATTACATACTAAGAATGAAAAATAATAGCATTTCTTATTATTTTTTTTTCTTTTTGATTGGTTATCTCACTTGCCACAAATTTGAATTCTAACCAAAATTTAAGCACAAAAAATCCTTTCGATTATTTTTATATGCGAATAAGATTATCGATGTGTCTGACGACGCCTAGAGCCGGCCGAAACAATATTTTCGTGTTTGAATTCTAAATAATGTTAAAATGTTTCTTATCTGTTTAGTACTAGTTAACTGTGGCTTTTTCTAAATCGGGAATTCAGAAAAAGCCACAGTTGAGCCGAGTTATACATTTTTATTAGTGATACTTTTTGATGACAAGCTAACTCAATTTAACCTGTAGGCACAATGCAATAGAACTGTTTGAAATGTCATAGTAAATGCCAAGCGTGGTGACTAGTTAGCCCTCCCGACCCTTAGTTTGCTAAGAACCTTCCGATGCCCTCGTAGACCCGAAGTCCGAGAGGCCCGCGAACTGTGAAGTAGAACGAGAGTTGCACAAAACTAAAAGCCATAATCCCTCAATCTCCCCGTCAGCGACCGCCCTGAGCCGAGGTCCAAGTCCCACAGGGGACGCCCACTTGCGCAGGTTGCTTAGTTTGTAGTGTTTAAACCATTTATCTAGGCTGGAGCTCTGCTCGCCTTTATGCCCGGTGAAGTAGCAAAAGCCTCAGGGCAAACAATTAACGCCCGTCCGAAAAAAAAGACGAATTACAAAATAGTCACCACGCTTCGCAAGCAGGTTGGTGACCGCAATATTACGTTGTAACACTCTGGGAAACACTGCTGCCCGTTCCATATACGATCTATAAGTAACCAACGACTTAACTTGCTTTCCGATGTTGTCACCCTCAGTGCATCGGCTCAGGGCGGTCGCTGACGGGGAGATTGAGGGATTATGGCTTTTAGTTTTGTGCAACTGTCGCTCTACTTTACAGTTCGCGGGCCTCTCGGACTTCGGGTCTACGAGGGCATCGGAAGGTTCTTAGCAAACTAAGGGTCGGGAGGGCTAACTAGTCACCACGCTTGGCATTTACTATGACATTTCAAACAGTTCTATTGCATTGTGCCTACATATTCAATTGAGTTAGCTTGTCATCAAAAAGAATCACTTATAAAAATGTATAACTCGGCTCAACTGTGGCTTTTTCTGAATTCCCGATTTAGAAAAAGCCACAGTTGACTAGTACTAAACAGATAAGAAACATTTTAACATTATTTAGAATTCAAACACGAAAATATTGTTTCGGCCGGCTCTAGGCGTCGTCAGACACATCGATAATCTTATTCGCATATAAAAATAATCGAAAGAATTTTTTGTGCTTAAATTTTGGTTAGAATTCAAATTTGTGGCAAGTGAGATAACCAATCAAAAAGAAAAAAAAATAATAAGAAATGCTATTATTTTTCATTCTTAGTATGTAATAATAAAACGATTTTTTGTCTTTGTAACCCCAACCTCACGCTGTTTTACTATCGATTATACATTAAAAACATCTATTAATTAAATGATTTCTTCATACAGGAAAATAAAGCAATATTTGGGATACATGAAAAAAAAAATTGCCTATTTCGTTATAACATCATCTATACCAACCGTTTAACAGGGCACATGTATTTTCTTATGTGTTAAGACATACACTCACCGCGTCACCAACCCGCCTGTCAAGCGTGGTGACTATGGCAAAAGACTCCCTTGGGGAAGGCCCATTTAGCAGTGGACGTTACAGGCTGATGATGCCTCGGTTCTTCCAAAAAAAATAGATAATAACGAACAGGCTAAGTTTTATTACTGTATGACCACAAAACTGTTGCAAATCGTACAGCTATAGAATCTTGTTTGTTTTGAATTCAGTGCGTAATGGCTGACGAAACATTTGATGAAGTTGTGTTTTACGATCAAACTTCGATTCACTGTGGCAGTTGCAATAGATTGAATACTGTGTAGTTTCTGTAAACAGAATTATTAATTTACTAGCCAGTGTTGCCTGTCATATTATTGTTACACCAGAGAGTGATTTAACAATAATATGTTTGACCTTAACTAGGGAAGTCCCGGATTTGAATCGCGGGTCGAAAAGTTTTTTTGAAAAATCCAACAAATTCAAAACTATAATCTCTCTCTTTCTCTTCGTGGTAGTAGCTGAGGGTCATGACTAAAATTAAAAATTAAAAAAGCATGTTATAATAAATAAAAAACTAGACAAAAGGATTATTGGCGAAAGTACGAGTATAACTTAACCAACTAATGAAAGACCGCCCATTCCGTAGTAGAACCTTTTTTTTTTCTTGCGGACATTTGTAGTTAGCCCTGAGGCTTGCTACTTCACCGGGCATAATGTAGTAGAACCGCCCCTATTGGAAGCCTATGGGCAAACTTAATAAAATGAAGTTATTCGTACTCACAGTCGTAGAAAGCCTTTGTTTTTTCTCTAGGACACAAAACTTACCTGGAAGAAAAACAAAATAACCATAAGCACAATAAAATTTTGAGATAATTTAAAATTGAAAGACGAGAAAGTTTTCAAGTTAAATTCGGGTACTATCTCAGGGTAAGAGCCGTGATCAGAAACTCCTATATAACAGTGCGAATTAGGTTTTATTTATTTACTAGCTTCCCGCGCGCGGTTTCACCCGCGTAACTCCCGTTCCCGTGGGAAATTCATAATAAAATATAGCCTATGTTCTTTCTCAGGCTCTAGACTATATCTGTACCAAATTTCATTTAAATCTCTTCAGTAGTTAAGGCGTGATTGCGTAACAGACAAACAGACAGACAGACACATTTATAATATTAGTAAGGATTTGGTTGACCAACAATTACTTACACTAACATATAATTATATTTAAAAAAGTTATATTAATTAATACATTGTTATATAATTAAATTAAATTAATAATAATTATTAATCGAGGATATGATAACATTCATTCAATAAATGCTACTAATATAATAAACGCGAAAGTTTGTAAGTATGGATGGATGCATGGATATTTGTTATTCTTCCACGTAAAAACTACTGAACGGAATTGGTTGAAATATGTCACCGTGATAACGCTGGATTAACATATAGGCTAAACATCAGTGGTTCCTAATATTTTAGCAGTAACCATCCTTTACTGAAAAAATATTAGTTACTACTGAATTCTATAAAGAAGTAATTGTCGCTAAAGACACTTTTAACATTGACAACAGAAAACAATGATTTACAAAACAAAAATAATTTTCACATTATTCCACGAAATTGTTAAAAATATCATACAAAATGTGAAAGAGACTGCGATCCAAAAACGTAATTACTATCCGAATCTGTTTGTTTTACAGACTATTAAAACAACCATTTCACTGGAACTTTTATTGGGAATTCGTAGCTGTTACACAAATTTAATGTTTTTTAATAGACTGCAAATTGGCGAAATTTGTAGGCAGTGGTAATAGGGATTTTATTACCCAAACCTAACACAGAATTTTCAAACCTTTTGTTTGAATATTCACTAATGAAACACGATGGAAAAAATCCCAGGATAGAATCCAGCGCGCGGTTTCACTCGCGTATCTCCCGTTGCCGTAGGAACTTTATAACTTCATGGTTCCTCGATAAATAGGCTATCGAACACTGAAAGAATATTTCAAATCGTACCAGTAGTTCCTGTGATTAGCAGGCTCAAGCAAACAAACTTCTTTTTAAATTTTTATTTAGGGAAGTTCACAATTACTTTACAGAAAGGTGAAACAGTTACTACTACTCGTTTATCAATACACAAGCGTTCTAGATATGTAATTTGAAGTAAAATACAATAATTAAATTATCTTATACTAGGGACCCGACCCTGCTTAAATTTGCAGGTGTAGTAATACCGACCATGTATTTTTTTTAACACAAAACGCGACGAATAAGCGACAGTTTGTTTGGGGACAAAAAAGGGACTGAAAAAAGGGCAGTAAGATGGTAACACCCATCAACTGTATGTTAGTCGCCTTTTACGATTCTCACGGGATATGGGGTGGTATATTGTAAGCCAGAATCCACCCGGAAAAGAGGAAAGATTTGATTTATTCTTTCCTTGCTATAGGCTTCGAAACTCCTGAAACGACTTCGAAAATTGTTTCACCAAAAATAGCTAGGTTATCCAGGAGCTAGGATAAGCTAATTATGAAGTTCCCAAAAAGACTGAAGCCAAGTAGGCGAAACCGTGCAGAGAGAGAGAAGAAGAGAGTAAGCTAGTGAATAATAACAGCTATATTAATGCTTGTGATGTAAAACGTATTTTCGAGACAAATTTTGTTGAAATGTTTTGTAAAACACAATCACACTTAACTTGTAAGATATATGTTCTGTTTATTTGGCGACTTTATAAACTCATTTATCACTTACACCCACTCATACTTCCAATTGGAATTTAAATATGTTTTAAAAATAGTATACAGATGATGCATATATAAAATGGCTCTACCATGTTATGATACAAACAAAAGAATACACCGACGCCGATTTAAAGCCACTGTAAATTTGTTTGAGCAGCGTGATTTTTCAAAAGAAATGGACCTTGTTAAGATTATTTAGGATTCAGCACAAATATTTGTTTAAATTCTTTATACAAACATCAATGAGGACACATTGTACCTTGATTGCGGACAAATGAGCTTTTAGTATACAATTTTAGAAATAGCAATTCAAAACATTCCTTTAAATTAATTAATAGAATCAGGAGTTACTTTGCGAAAATACATAATTTTCTAAATTAAAAACACAAAATATCTAGATAGTAATTATTCCTTTGACTCTAAACTAATGTGGTACCTTAAGTACAGTGACTAACATACCATAAACGATTATGAACCTATGAATTGACCTGAAAAGCCATGTGCCATTTTTGTGATCTTTTAGATAGACCAATAAGAATGTCAAGCGACATGCCAGACGATTTCGCCTACATATCTGTCGATATCGCGCAACTTGTGTCTGTAGCGACGACACGTGTCGCGCGAAATTGCCAGACATATCAAGTGCAGTTCGACAAGTCGAGCAAATTTCGACAAGTCGAGCAAAGTTCGACTAGCACTCTCACGCTACGTCACTAGCGACATTTATCTCCTAATGTATCTCTGCTTAAGATTTATGTTACAAATATCTACTAAAACAGATCAGCAATCCTAATTCGTTCATGTGTTTACCTGTTTCGGTAGAAAACAGGGAAATCTTTTCTCACCCCACAGCTGCATACAAAGCAGGTGGAGCGATAAAGAACAAACATTTGTATCAATTTATCTTCACGATATCGGACTGCAACTCGAGATAAATGGAGCAAACGGTTTGGAAACGCAGAACTTGTGATTTGAAAGGTGTGAGAAGCTATTTATATTAATACTTGTTTCAGTTTCCTTGTCTGTATAGAGACTGTCTGTCAGGTTGAAGGATCAACCTACATTGAAGTGATAAAATGTGGTAAAGCTGCAGCACACACTGGGCGGTTTTATACATTGTATGGAAAATGAGTTGAACAATTAAACAAATTGTAAAAAGGGAATATATGCCACAACCGTGGCTCATTGTTATGAAACTTAACTCTTTAATTTGTTTTTTTGATTCGTCTTTTGATTCGTTGGCTTCTATTCCTTTCTTCGAAATTGTAGTTCAATTGACATGTACTACATTTTATCTGTCCATAGAGCGTAAGACGCGACTAATGGACATCCAGCTGATGGAAGGGCAGTACCATTTATCAGCTTAAGGTTACCTTCCAACTTACTGCGGTACCAATCGGCTTGATTATGATTATGGCATACTCCACTTGCCAGTCTTTTAAGGCGCGGTGAATAGACGACTTTTACGTATAAGTTTTGTCACTGTTGCTCCGCGTAGTAATGAAAGAGAAGCGAAGAGACGCCGCGATGGCGCAACGTTTCGTTCGACTCGTTCAAATTATTTAATACATTAATCCTTGCAAATATCTTATTCCAATCGATAAATAAAAACAACAGTTCCCTTTATTACACTTGAGAGCAATAAAATCGCACACGTTGACTTTTTGTTGTTAAAGCAGTTTTTTTCATGAATGTGAATACATATTAAAATAAAACTTACACTATTTGAATGTTTACTTCAGTACCTTTCTAATGATATCAAATACAGTGTAAAAAAAGTACCCATAGGGAGTTTTAGGGCACAAAACCCAACATACGGATAAAATTACCCAATTTAGCTTAAGAAAGAATAAAAATAAAACTCAAAATGCTTGATCAAATTGTTTTTTAATAAGGTGTATTCCCTCCCCTAGCCTTGATTACAGCTCTTAATCGGTTTTTCATGGACCGTATTAATTTCACCATGAAATCTTGTGGTATGGCGTTCCACTCCTCTTCAATGGCAAGTTGAAGCTCTTGGAGGCGCGTAGGAGCAGGGCTTCTTGCTCGAACTCTTCTTTTTAGCTCATCCCAGACATGCTCAATCGGATTGAGATCAGGACTACGAGCTGGCCACTCCATCGCGGTGATTCCAACGTCTTCCATGTAGTCGCAAACTGTTCTAGCGACATGCGGTCTGGCGTTGTCGTGCATTAAGAGAAAATCTTCTCCCATAAGCCACGCAAGCGGCCTCACATGTTCTTCGAGCACTTCTTCGACGTATCGTGCAGCCGTCAAACTTCTCGATCTCGGGCCGGTATTCGCCGTAGTGATGAATACAATGTCAGTTTTAGTGTCCAACATTATGCCACCCCAAAACATACACGATCCACCTCCAAAAGCCACACGTTCGCTTATGCAGCTTTGTGAAAATCGCTCTGATGACCTTCTGTAGACCCTAGAGCGTCCATCATGACCATGTAAAGTCATTCTGCACTCATCAGAGAACATAAAAGCCCGCCATTGGTCATACGTCCAATTTAAATGTTCCCTAGCAAATTGTAGCCGGGCTTGTCGGTGAGCTGTGGTCAATTTGGGACCATTTGCTGGGCGATGTGAAGTCATTCCTGCTTCACCTAGTCTTCTTCGAACTGTCCACCGACTTATACTGACATTGCGAACTTCTCGAAGCTGTTGTCCCAGTTGAACCGCGTTCAGTTGCCGATTTCTCAAAGACCTTGTCACAAGAAAGCGGTCATCACGCTCTGATGTTGTGCGTCGCCGGCCAGATCCTGGTCGCCGAATGTAGCCACCGGTCTCTTGGAACCTCTGGTATACACGACGAACAGAGTAGCGGCTCAAATTTAGCCGTCGAGCAACTTCACTTTGGTTATGGCCTGCTTCGAGCAAGGCAATAACTTGAGCGGCTTCTGCGGGCGTGGTATCCATATTTTTCCAGTAAATCCGTATGCTTCCAGTAGAGATGTTATCACGTTGACCTTCGGTATGCAACTGATTAAAAATTCCAATAAACCGACCTTTTTAAACCTGCGGCTAAGGGTGCAAGTAGTGACAACGCAAACGCGTGAATTTGGGGAATTCGGTGTACGGTCGGTTTTTGTAAGTTACGTAAAGGTCAATGATTTTAATTTTATGTTTTTGTAAAGCTAAGCTTGTATGCTTTAATTTTGTCTAATGATTTTTACTCAATATCTTTAGATTTTAGAAAACAATCAGTAATAAACCAAATTACAAGGGGTGTGCGATTTTATTGCTCTCAAGTGTATTATATATTACATCACTGTTATTAATATTATCAAGATTTGTTTATAAATAATACAGTTACAATTGCTACAATTTCAATTTAAATGGTTATTTTATGGTTTTTTTTATCGAGAAAATTTACCGAAAACGTGTTTTGAACACAATGGTCCCCCCATAAATATGATCAAGATTAACATATATTTTTTTAGCTGCTCTAAAATGTAAATATTTGGCTAAATAACTGTTTTGTGAAGCCTATTTTGACTAAGTACAGCGCCTTAAGAGGATACTCATGTTCAGCAGTTGACGTAAACTATTCATTTGTAACGGCTTGTTGACCACATTTTGTGGATACGATGTAGTGTGGTTGTGGTAATGTCTTACTAACCAAATTTCACACTAAGTTACCAATACCGTTATACTGGAAAATGTCAGATCAAGCACAGGAAGTATGGAGTTCTACCCTAAATAAAGGCTAACAGAATTTTCAGAACTCAAGCGTCTCATGTAAGTTTTTCTGTCCTTGGATTTCAAACTTCAAACACTTATTATGGGTAAGTACTTGAATCATTAATGTGGAACACAAACGTATGTATCTATTTCATGTAAAGGACTCTCCTTAGAAATTAAAACTTTTATCTAAGTAAATCTAATCTCATTAGAAGTGACTTTTTAAGTCAAAGCTATATAAATATAGTACGTACACGCATTACGAGAGCATGAGCCATAAACGAATAATTTTACGACATGGTATGCAACAAAACTTAATGTATCAAGAAACATCAAAGAAATCTTCCTTCCTTCGTATTTTTTTTATGAGAATAACCGTCATATCTGTAACACGGTTGCTTCTTATAACAAAGATGTTCTATTTATATGTTATACATATATATATTCCTATACAACTCCACTTGTTAGTTAGTTATACATACACCTCACTTGTGGTACTACTGCGTCACAGCTAGCATATTATCTGGGACGCCGTCGTGTTCATACATTGCTGATGTATTTTAACCTCCAACCTTTGATATTCAACTTTTCACTCTTACGTAGGTGGAACCATTTACTTTGACGACTACACGTGGAAATCTCTTTACACTGATGATCTCAAAAACTTTAGAACTTAACTTTTTATTCGTTCTTATATGCTTGTTTATACCTATACTTCTATATCTGCATATAGAATAGAATAGAATAGAATATGCATTTATTTCTCTCATCACAAAAATAGTTTACATTTGCTAATAGGCAATTATCACATTATGTATACATTTGGTGGTTTAAATCAATATCTATCCTTATTAATATCCTTATTAATATTATAAATGTGAATGATAGTTTGTTTGTTACGCTTTCATGCGAAAACTTCTTAACCGATCATCATGAAAATTTGTACACAAATTCTTGGAGGTATTACAAGTAACATAAGGACTTTGGCTTCAATGCGAACAAAGCCGCGGATAAAAGCTAGTAATATTATAAAGAGATGGAAATATTTTTGTATGTATGTTTATCACGAATAAGCTCAAAAACTACTGGACGGATTTCCGCTATTCTTCCATTATTAGAATGCTACATTATCATCAAATAATATAGGCTATATTTAATTATGAAGTTACCACGAGAACGGGAGCTACGCGGGTGAAACCGCGTGCGGGAAGCTAGTTATTAACAAACATAATATGTATAAGCTTTCATACTTAAAGTCTAAGTAACTAAACAACCTATCTTATCTAAACTGATACTACTGCGTATAAAATTTAATATTTTAGAATATTCTGTTATGAAAATGATATAACATATCAGTGAAATAGTCATTCTAACAATCTCACTAACATAAAAAAATAACTACGTCACAAAATAAAATTTCACGAGATATTTTTACGTCAGTTCGAAAATAATACAACTATATTTCCCATACATATTATCGCGGTGTTGACAAATTGACGTCGCTTCGTACAACGCAATAAAAATATACACGTAAAAATGTTACACTAGATTTTTCCAACAAAAAATAATTTTCAACAATTCGTTTACATTTTAATATAAATCTAACAGAGTGTCAGTTGAACTCGCGTACCGAGGATTCCTATCGTGAGTCAAAAAAAAAACAACCTAATGTATCATAGTGGGGCGGCAACATTTTGTTTTTTACCGCGTGCATGCTGCATTAAGGTGCAAGTTGGAAGCGGGCGACGTAAGGCGGCGGCGGACGACGTGTCGCGGCGACACTACTGGTTTGTATATATTTCTATGAAATTCCCTTCGCAGTTAGCGACACGAAGCTCGACGTAATTTCATAGAAATACATAGAAACCACGTATCGCTACGACACGTCGACTGCTGCTCCCTCATGTCGCCCGCTTCCAACTTGCTCCTTTACAGAAACCGTTAGCTCACGGACCGCACAAATATTGTCCACGGGCCGCATGCGGCCAGCGGGACGCAGTTTGACGACCACGGGTCTCAAGGGACCCGTGCGATGTCGTGAGTATAAGACTCACGACATCACGACGATGTCACGACTTCGGAGCAATCCACGATGCGATCATCGTGGATTGCTCCGAAGTCGTGACATCGTGTCGTGGTGTTCTCAAAATATATTTTTAATTTAAATTTACTGTATTGATAGTTTACAGTTGTTTATTTTATGCTATTTTATAGTGTTGTAGTATTTCTTACAAAGAAATAATTGTATGATGCACATGCAGACTTTCACAATGCGACATCGCATATTTTGTACGTGTTTTAACCTAAGTAGGTATCGAATGAAGATGAAGATTTAAAGCGAGAGTATTAGTTATAACCGAATATTCATTCATCTTCATTTGATACCCTTACATTTATCATTGCTGTTTCCTAGAGGGTTTTTTTTTTTGAATAATGTTACGTTTTGATAAAATAAAATAAAAAATAAAAATCATTTTTATTTACGTAACCCTATTACAGGCACTTGCAAATAGTCAAAACATTAATTTAGTATTTCGTATTATTATCTATAATTATCATATTTTATAAATTTTCAAATTAAACAAGTATTTAAGTTATTATTTTAATAATATTTTAGTCTTAACGTCTTAGTTTATTATTTAACTATATTGTGTCAAATAGCTTGTTCTGTCTATAGTAGGTTAAAACAATTGTCATTATTTAGGTGGACCATGAGTATATAACGACGGACGCGCTTTAATGCTACCACCGGATCCAATACGCCCCAACTGAGAAGATCCGGCGAAACAAACTCAGTGGGTTATTCTACTGCCGGTTTTAACACGACCCACATGAGACGGTCCGGCGAAACATACTCAAATGGGCAGAACGTAGGTTTTGGTCCAGTTACTTTAACTATTTATTGGCATACACATTTTTTGCCCAAACGGTTGTCTGTAACACTGTTAGCAAATCTTTCTGCCAATATTTAGTAAAAATGACAGTGTATTTTGTTATTGTCAAATGTCATGTGACCTAAAAAAAATATTTGCTAATACGCACATAAAATACAAAAAATAAATAAAAAACAACGAGTAGTAAGAATACCAAACAAAAATGACTACATTTCATACATCATTTATTAATATACTTTATACGATTGCATAAATTACATTATTTTCGTTTGTTTTTATGCATTTATGCGTGACGTTAGCCTGTTTGTGTACGTTAAGAACCAAAATAACTGTCTGATGCAAATAAAACGATTTCGTATGACAAATGTGACTGCACTTTGAGAAACATGTAGGTTGTTTTGACAGAATATTTGTAAGTGTATAAAACTGTAGTTTATTTAATGGATTTGCAGTTGTCTTCGTGTAACATACATTTATTGATGGGAACTTCATTAGTGCTTAAAAACATATGCACGGTGAAATAGCAAAAGCCTCGTGGCTATCTACATAAATGACGTCCAAAAAAAATAGCCTATTAACAACCATATATATATAACTAAGGTGAAACGTGCAACGTGTAATGTTGACTTTACAAACACTCAATTTATACAAACAAAGCACACTCCGACTCGTAATAACTATGCGTAATTCACAAAAATAATTGTCCCGGGTGGAAATCGAACCCTGAACACAAAGTTTCAGAAGCAACTACCGTAACCACTGACCCACCGGTGCCGTCGGTCCAAAACAAAAAAACTACAAGATCTTCAAAAACACGCATTCAATAACAACTAATAAAGTATTGTTATCGCAATATCAGAGGTTCATTGAATCATCGATGTGAATACAAAGAGACCATTGAAAACACGTTAAATCACGATCATTGTGTTTTGTATGTGTTGATATTATGAATACACTAGTGACACATTTGTTTAGGAACGGCCCCGAGATTAGAGGAGTTAAAAATAATACAGAACCGACCAAGTGCGAGTTGGAATCGATCAAGTAGAAGTGTACGAACAGTAAGTATACAGTATTAAACACTATATTATTTAAGTAACACCTTTCCCGGTGTCCCAGCGTCATATCTTGATTTTAGTTTATTTTTTTGTTACATCTTTATTGAATCTGGAGCTCTGCTCGCCTTTATGTCCGGTGAAGTAGCAAAAGCCTCCTGGCTATCAACATAATTCCCGTACGAATAAAAATATATATAACGGCAACAGAATTGATTCGTCCGTGAAGATTTGAACTGTCTAGATACCTCGTTACAGACCGCCAGATAAACAGACAGGCAGATATTGGAGTCAGTAATGGTTCTGTTGTTACCCTTTGGCTACGGAGTCCTAATGAACATGTACTCGTATCTGCCATCAAAAAAACATCCATCAATCATCATCACCAACATCAGTCCATGGTGAACATGAGCTTCCTTCAAACGGGCATTTTAACATCGCCTCGCCATCACGTCTGACAGAGAGATTTGTGACCGGATTATTATGAACGGCAGTAAACGCTGCTGCCCGTTACGTTGTTTTTTTTTGTCCTCGGGGACCTGCATTTACGCATTCCCACCGCCGCTGCAGCGTGGCGATAGGATATGTGGGACTCAGCCTCTACATAGCGTGGTATGCTAAGCTCACCACGAGGAGAGGACCCTACACCAAACAACCCCCCGGACACTCCTTCGATCCGCCGTTGGCGGGGGCCGGGTACGCATGAGCAATCCGGCCCTGCTGCCCGTTACCTGGTATACTATTGTGACAAATGTTGTTATGACAAACGGAACCAACGGCTGAACGTGCTTTTTGAGACACGTTGTCCATCAACCAACCAGAATCTAAAAGAAAATCTTAAGTTTTACACAAAGGTTGTTTTGAACTGCCGCTCAGACCAGGTTACCGAACCAAATAAAATAAAAACGTTTTTTTTCACACTACATTATGTTTACTTATATATTTTTCTCCTGCGTGAAATGTAACACGGTTTTATTAAAGTATACTTACATCAAAATACGATGTAAGCTACAGTCAGCAACACAATCCCAAATCCTCAGACTTCATGGCCCGTCCTCCGTCATATATAATGTACTCAGATGGAAATTGATCCGGCACGCGCGATCGCCCGTCAAACAAATATGAACAATATTTGTGTATGGAGATTTGTGAAGCATTGGTAAAACAACATGTATTTTTATTGTACCTGTTTGTTATCTGTATACACCATTTTATAGTCGTTGTTAAAAATAGCGATATTAGTGGTAGTACAATCGATGATCGTATATTCTTTTTCAATAACATTGAAAATTACACATTAAAATGACTTCGAATCGTTACTTGTATTGTAAGTCACTAAAAATGCTACTCATAGTACGGGAGTTACCAAATAAGGAGTAACAAAATAAGAGAAATGGAAGCGAATAAAAGTAATTTAATTCTGACTTTCAGATCAAAAACAAAATCACAAGATGGCGACGCCCGCCATTTCGTGAACGTCACCAAATCTGTCACTTTCATTCATAAACTTTTTTGGTCTCTGCGGAGTTATAAAACAATCGATGTCGTTGAATGTAAAAAAAACATTTGTCTTTCGCGCCCTAAAACTTGCAAGAGTTTTCTTTGACAGCGCTTTTTTACAATTAGCTCATTCAAAATCTATGTTGTATCTTTTACAATTTTAGTGTCGAAGGAATTTGTCAACTTATGGATTATTAATATGGAAAACGAGAGCGAGATGAGTGTGTATAAATATTATAAATAGCACAACAACAAGTGAAATATATAAGGAATAAAAAACATTTTTTTTAAACTGCTAGACACCACTGATATCTATGTGTCCTTAAAAATAAATCCTCGATTTTACACAAAAAAATCTTGTACCGCATTGGAATCGATCTCACTTCAGACAATTAGACTTCAACAAGCTAAGTAGTTGATTAATATAAAAATAAGATAAAACATAATAACGCTACCTTTTCCATCTTTCCCATAAATCCACAAATTCGTTAGCAATCATTAAACGCAGTGCTTTTGTGGTGCCCAGTGAACCTACGATCAAGTACGCTGTAGTGCAAATATCAGGACAAGACGGGCACGCGAGTACAACTCGGTCACATTATCTCGAGACCTGGCGTCGATGACGTCACGTCGCGTCGGCGCTCTGATATGGTGCGTCCGTGGCGAGCGCGGGGAGGTGAAAGGAGAACGGGGCATTCCAGCGAGGTCTCGAGATAATGTGACCGAGTTGTAATCGCGTGCCCGTCTTGTCCTGATATTTGCACTACAGCGTACTTGATAGTGGGCTCACTACTCAGTATCTGTCAAAATGGCCTACATTGCCACGAAAGAACAAGAAATTGAATCAATTTATTACAAAAACTGCTTACATAAAAATATGGAACGCTACATGGAAATAACGGGACATTGAACATTAATGACACTCAACGTTATTAGGTCGTATGCTATAATAATAAAGTTTGCATGTCCCTGTATCGTTCCGATAGCCGGCACATTACCGTAATAGATCAATTTATTTATTACTTGGGACTTTATAGATGCGCTTACACTTAATATGAATTATTACTTTGATGTATACAATTAGTGTAATGAGTGCTTTCGCACGGCTTAAGAAAATTATATCTTATCTATAATATCTTGTCTATATACCGACGTGAACCCACTCGTAACACAAGCATTTTAGCTTAGCACGAGGGTTAACAAGAATATAATTCTAAGAATAAATAATTATTTCTTTGTTGTGATTGTTATGGTCAGGAGAAGGTTCTTATGAAAGGCAAAATGAGAAAATTTAAGAAATTTTAACTGCAATATTTTTTTGTAATGAATCGACATTGCTGTCAGATGTCTGAAACAACTGTCAACGATCGATAAAAAACCACATTATTTGTGAGTGTCATAGACTATATTTTAAGACGATATTCCCATGGGAACGGGTTCACGCGTATATATAAAGCTGAAGAGTCAGTTCGCTTGAACGCGCTAATCTCAGGAATCACTGGTGCGATTTAAAAATTTATTTCAGTATTAGATAGCCTATTTATTGCTATGGCTATATTTAATTATGTAGTATTCACGGGACCGAGAGAATTTTTAATATTATATTAATAACAATGATATATCATGCATTTCCCCCCGGACAAAAAAAAAGAAAAAAAAAGGTAGGTAACGGGAAGTAGCGTAGCCTATATTTACGTACCTATATTTATTTGTGGTTATATTAGTTTGTACAAACTTTACCTTTTTATGAGATTCATCATCATCATCATTATCGTCGTACAACGTATAACGTCCACTGCTGAACATGGGCCTCCTCCCATCCCATCTTTGATATACGATTACTATAGATGATGTTATAACAATCGAGATCAACGGCTTAACGTGCTTACCGAGGCACGGAGGGCAGTCCCTCAACCAACCAGACCCGGAGAGGAATGTTAGAATTTACACAAAGATTTCCTGTTCCCACGAACTCCGATTTAATGCGAGCCAAATACCGTTACGGATGTTGTTTTTGTCTGATATAAGTTTAGATAAATACTAAACAAAATTATTAAATACTATTTATTAATGTAATTAAAACAAATGTATGTAGAATAGAATAGAATAAGGTTTTATTTCTCTCAAAAAGGTACATTTTGGTATATAGTATCTAGGTTACAAGCAAATTCAAACCTTTGTGAGAGCTGGAGTCTATACTGGGTTCGGGACCTGTATGACAGATCTCCAGGCTCACATTTTTTAAAATTACACTATTTACTTGCGCTTACGTCGGTACTTTAACAATAAAAAGCTCCAAGTATTGAGAGGAAGAGGGTTATATTATAACAAAACAAAAGGAGATATGCTACGTGTGTTTTTGGGGAGTGTTGTGTGTCCGTGGGTGCAAAAACAGGTCCTCAAGCCCAGCACGAGTGAAGGGTACTGGGCGTGGGCACCTACTTACCCAAGGGTGTGTGTCTGTATGTGGTTTACAAGTGAACTCCTACCACAAATATTCGTTGAAAAACAGATGTATTACAATGTTAGATGTGAATGAACGAGTTTTCGCTGTGTCGCGGTTACAGTGGTCAATCCCAAATTGTGATAAGTTTAATTAATACATATCTAGAGCTCAGAAGCATAAGGTCGAATGTGCCATTATACGTCGGAAGCATTCGTCGTATGTGCCTTTACCGTAAACTGGCACTTACGACCAAATGCTTCTGAAGATGTACATCCGTCATTATGCTTAAAAGTTTAATGCATTTCATTATATCTTATACTAGCTTTCCGCGCGCGGTTTCACCCGCGTAATTCCCGTTCCCGTAGAAACTATATGGCATACTATTATGACAAATAACTCATTATTAGGTACCAATTCCTTGCGTTTTTATACTCGTGATTATTTTTCAACGAAATGTCCGATTGGAATAAAACAAAAAGTATTTTACTTCTACATATACCCTTGATAACATAATGCTTAATTTGGATAAGGATTAATATTACGATACACATTTAACGTAGTTTCTTTCTTCAGGCGATTTAATATTTTTTTATGAACATAAAAGCGCTTATTGTGACTAAACTATGATAGTTAGATATATGCTCTCGCGGACTTTTTTTTAGATCTTAATAAGACCTACAAACCCGTAGTACACCATTTTGTTCTATTGTCAATAGTTTTTGCAGCGCACGCATAAATAGGTTTTCGCTTTTACACCTTGGGTTACAAAATCGCAATTTTCTTACGAATCCCTAACTTTTTTGAAAATAAAATATATCCTATAACCTTCCTCGATAAATGGACTATCCAACACTGAAATAATTTTTGAAATCGGACCAGAAGTTCCTGAGATTAGCGCATTCAAACTCTGCAGCTTTATAATATTAGTATAGATTATACTTCATCAACAGCCCGTTTACCTCCTCTTAACAGGCCTTGGCAAGTCAGAATAGTAGAGGATATTGCCATTATCACCACACTTGGCAGACAGATTGGTGATCGCAGTAAGATGTAAACCTTGAGCTAATAGATGCTGCTGCCCATCCATCAGCCATATGTCACCTAGTCGCCTTTTGCGACACCCATGGGAAGACATGGGGTAGTCTATTCTAAGCCGGAAACCACACGGCGATTATAATATTATACTTATAAACTTATATATAAAAATGAAGAGTTTGTTTGTTTGCTTGAACGTGCTTATATCAGGAACTTCTGTGCCGATTTGAAAAATTCTTTGAGTTTTAGATATTCCACTTAACAAGGCACGCTATAGCCTATATTTGATTATGAATTTCCCACGGGAACGGAAGTTACGTAGGTGGTGTATATATAAGTTAGTTTACAAATACATTCAGTCAAAAAAGTATCGGAAAAGGATGATTTGTTCATGGTTCCAAATTATTTTTTTTGTTTTTTTTTGTTGTTGTCAGATTGGCACAACTGTTTTCCATTTTGGCGTGGAGTTTGAGTTGCATCTGTTATATAAATTACATATCTAGCGTGTATTGCGAATTTCATAATGGACAAAAACATCTAACAAAGAGTTTGTCTTAAATTTTGCATCTCCAATGGAATTTCATGTTCGGAGTCACTGAAAATGTTACAGAAGGCTTACGGTGAATCGACTTTATCAAAAATACGTTCTTATGAGTAGTACAAAGCGTTCAAAAGCGGTCGAGATATGATGGCAGATTTGCCTTGCTCTGGTAGGCCATCAACGTCTGCAACTGAAGTTAACATCGCAAAAGTGAAGGAAATGGTGACTGAAAATCCTCATTCAACTTTGAGAGAGATAGCCGCCGAACTTTCTGTATCTCACGAGTCGATACGTACCATTTTAACTAATCATTTGGGTATGAAAGATGTTACCGCTCGGCTAGTCCCAAAAGACCTGGATATTCTCCAAAAACTCAATCGCATGAGAGTCATTGAGGACATGCTAGAACGAGCCAATTCCGACCCAACATTCATGAAACGCATTGTTATTGCAAATTCGACGAAAAAGGCCAGATTTGTGGAAAGAAAATTCTTGGATTTTGCACGACGATAATGCGCCTTCGCACAAGGCCATCATTGTGAACGAAGTTTTAACCAAACACCAAACAAATACCATCGAGCAACCTCTATATTCACCAGATATGGCTCCAGCCGACTTCATTCTTTTTCCTAAACTCAAATTACCACTTCGTGGCACCCATTTTCAATCGGTAGAAGAAATAATGGAGAATTCGCGGCGAGAACTGAACTCAATTCCGGAAACAGCGTTTAATAATGTTTTGATGATTGGATTATTCGTTGGCGTAAGTGTATCGTTCCTCAAGGAGCATAATTTGAAGGTGATAAAATAAATTTGGATGAATAACAAACATTTTGTGTATTATTGATCTTTTCCCGGCTTTTCTTGACAGAGTAGTATTTTTTATATAATAGTTGCAAGTACGTAGATACCAGACCGGTTTGTGACCGAAGTTGGAATTATATTGACAGGGAAACGGTACTGCCCGTTCCCTGGTAAACGATTGTTATAAATGATGCTAGCATCTCATGTCTCTCAACCAAGCAGAACCGGAAATAAATTTAAGATACTACACAAAGTTTTCTTGTCCGGCTTGGAGATCGAACCCACGACATTCGAGACTCCTTGCAAGACTAAAACCGCTACGCCACAGACGTGTAATATCTGTCTTTTATTCTTTCAGACCTCAACCGCGGAGCCAATTTTGATACTGAGATGAATTAAACTTAGGTATCCTTTCCCTAGGTTTAATCTATCATAAGCTATCTTTTATCGCAAACAAAACCTGTCCATTTTTTTACGTTTTGAACACTTTACGGAAAAGTTTAACATAATTATACTATATTTCAAAATTGAGATTAATAAAATTCGACCACCGGCAGGATTTGAACCCCTTAACGGGGGGACGTTAAGGGGTTCAAATCCTGCCGGTGGTCGAATTTTATTCATCTCAATTTTGAAATAAAACCTGTCCAATATTACTATTCGACTCAAACGAAGTCGGGGTCGGGGGCAAAACAATGTTTCAAATAAATTGTTTGTAGTTTCAATAGGGGTCAAAAGCCGCGTCGTTATTTTTAGTTTCGCTTTGTTCGTGTCATATCCAAGTCATCCTTTCATTATATTCATGTATCATGTCGGATTATCTATACAAGATCAGCGGACCACATTTGGGTCCCTAACCGACCTGTTTCACATAATATTCAACATCTCATAGTGTAGAGAAACAGAAACCCTTATTCAACGATGTGTTAAAATTGTGCGAGGAAATATCTATACTATATTATAAAGTTTGTGTCGAGCTCCGTAGCGTAGCGGGATTTGGCTCGCTTTAAGTCTCTGAGGTCGTGGGTTCGAACCCCACACCGGACAAGAAATCTTTGTGTGAATTCTAAAATTTCTTTCCGGGTCTGGTTGGTTGAGGGACTACCCTCCGTGCCTCGGAAAGCACGTTAAGCCGTTGGTCCCGATTGTTATAACATCATCTATGGTAATCGTATATCAAGGAACGGGCAGCAGCGTTTCTTGGTACGACATAATACTGCGGTCACCAATCCGCCTGCCAAGCATGGTGACTATGGCAAAACCCTCCCTCGGGAGGAGGCCCATGTTCAGCAGTGGACGTTGTACGGGCTAATGATGATGATAAAAGTTTGTGAGGTCGTAGGGGGTTATCTCTGGATCTACTTTTATCATAAGAAAGCCACAATATTTGTGAGTGTCTAAGCTATGTTTTAAGTCAAGGTTTCCACGGGAACGGGATCTACGCAGGTGAAACCGTTCGGGACAGCTAGTAGGTTATAAATAAGTTACTTTATTTATAGGTTATGTTTTTTCTTATTAAGATTGGACTTTCATTGTTATATCTATACTAATATGTATGATATAGAGGTAAAGTTTGTGATTTTGTGACGTTGTAGGAGGCCGGATTGCTTATGCATACCCGGCCGCCGCCAACGGCGGATCGAAGGAGTGTCCGGGGGGTTTTAGTGGTGTAGGGTATGAGTAAGTATACCACCGCTATGGAGAGGGCGAGTACCACATATCCCGCCGCCATCGCGCGGATGCGCTGCAGCGGCGGTAGGAATGGGTAAAGGCATTAACCCGGACAAAAAAATGGGGTAATCTTTAGATCTACTAAACCGATTTTGCAAATTATTTTATCAATAGTAGGTCACATTATTTGTGAGTGTAAAATTTAAGTCAAGGTTTCCACGGGAACGGGATCTACGCGGGTCAAACCGCGCGGGACAGCTTGTAGTTTATATAAACAAGGTTAACGTTATATTTCTTCATATTAAGATTTCATTGTTACATAGCTTCTAAAATCCTCATTTAATGCGGGCACCAGCTACAATGCACAAAACATGTATTTCACGAACGCTATGCTACTTAAGTGCATTTGCTGCAAGTTCTTGCAACTTACAAAAACAAAGAATACTGGAATCTCAGTAAACTCCGTTTTATTATAAGCGCACCTGTACAAAATGGGTGCTATTTTAAAGAAATAACGTGGTTACAGTTATTTTACTCTAATGAAAAATACGAGTTGTGCACCGCTGGCACTGAAAGGATTAAGTGGAACTAACGGTCATATATGTTAAGTCCTTTGGCTTCTCTAAGACGGGATTAGTGTCGTCTCCGAGAAAAAGCGGTGGAAGCCAAGCCCAGACAGATAGAATAGGTAAAGATTGTTAACATTTCATTATTTGCAAACAACTCTCCATTAGTGATACTATTACATACACCACTACGGTCTAGGCATGCCGTAAAGCATGGGAAGCTCAGATTAAGAAGTGGCCGTAGCCCAATGGCTTCAGCTTCAGCTTCGGACTTGTGATCTTGTGGTCGCCGACCCCACACATTGCACTATCGACGTGAACCCACTCGTAACACGTCATTTTAGCTTAGCACGGGGGTTAACAAGATTACTGGTAGACTGCAACACTCTGCTTTTAATCTCTTTAAAAGAAAAATATAAATAAATCGTGAATTTGTGGGGGCTAATACTGCTTACCGCTAAAAAAACGCGCACTTGGGTTGTCGATCTATTGGTTGCCAACCTTATGATGGGATTTCTTGAAATTTAGATATTTTTTTTATTCAAAATATCGCCTTTTGTTTTCAGTAGGTCCTTTGTTTTCACTGCAGCCCAAATAGCCCGTAGATTCGGACCTGTCATATACTAAAGCGACAATCGCACAAAACTCTAATAAAAATCTTAAGTCATTACTTTTAGGTGTTTAAGATAAATATTATATCAGAGGACTGAATTTAAATTTTCACACAATTTCAATAGCAAATCTGTCAATTTTACTTTGATATTTTTGTCTTACGATTGGAAAATAAGCCCATTGAAAAGTTTGAATTTATTAAGAGAATCCCCAACCTAGGAGGGCCGTCGTGCACGCACATGTATTCGTAAATTTTAAACCATAATAATTTTCAAGACTCAGATCCAATTACTAAGTTACAATTTTTTTTTATTTTTACCGATTTTATATTATGATTTTGTCAAAATTTAAATGTATCCCTTTGAAATTGTTTTTCTAAGGAATTGGCTCACACACAATACTACTGGAGCCTTGTCTCTCCATTATGCGTGATGAAGTAGCAACAGTCATTGTTAACTACAGGCGTCTTAATAGTGGCACTAATAAATTGAAGAAAGATATAAATTAAAAAAAAAATTGAATACAGCATTCGTTTTATAAATATTTTTCGTTCCAACATCTTTATATCAAACCACGCCAGGGAGAAGTTTTCATGGAAGGCAAATGCTATTTCCTAGAGGTATAAAGGTAAATAGATTCAATTTACAAAATTGTACTATAACCTCAACCCCCAACCCGTTCACATATCTATAGTAATATTATAAAAAGGTATGATTTATATTTATGTACGCAAAATCTTGTGGATCGTTTTAAAAAAATCTTCGTTATAAAAGTCGGCAAATCGTCACCAATAGTATGTATGGATGCACGTTTGTTACTCTTTCACGTAAAAACTACAGAACGGATTTAGCTGAAAGTTTGCATTTGGATAGTTTCAAAACTACATTAACATATAGGTTACAAAACATCACGCTCCAACCCACTGGAGCAGAGTAGGAGAGAGCGGCTAGTCTATACTAATATTATAAAGAGGAAAGATTTGATTGTTTGTTTGTATTGAATAGGCTCCGAAACTATTGGACTGATTTAAAAATTATTTCACCGTTGGAAAGCTACACTATCCCCGACGGACATAGGCTAGATTTAATTATGAAGTTCCCACGGGAACGGGATTTACGCGTGTAAAACCGCGTGCGGGAAGCTAGTTATTCATAAAACATTACATAACCATTTCTTTCGGTGATGCTCACGGTACCTGTCTACAGTAGTCTATCTTTAAAAAGTAACATGTCCTGACTGACTGATTCATCATCTTTCCGGGTCTGGTCGGTTGAGGGACTACCCTCCGTCCTCCGAAAGCACGTTAAGCCGTTGGTCCCGATTGTTATAACATCATCTATAATAATCGTATATCATGTAACGGGCAGCAGCGTTTCCTTGTGTGGTACAATATAATACTGCGGTCACCAATACCTCCACCGGGAGGACGCCCATGTTCAGCAGTGGACGCTATACGGGCTGATGGTTAAGGCGGTGAAAAAGGGGGGCATTTAATTATGAAGCTCCTATTTGAACGCGTTAGTTACGCGAGTTAAAACGCGCGCGGGAAGCCTAGTTATTTAATATTCTATTAAGGGAATACAATTTGACAGCGTCGGCACATTCGTGTCAAGGCGCTATCGCGTGACGGTCTGTCTTTGGGGACGGGGCGTTAACGCGGCGTCCGCTTAAGTAGGTCTACTGAAAGAGCTTAGGAAGTAGTCGACGTACGGAAAAACGCGTAAATTGGGACCGATTTCAGTCACAAATTGAGTAATTCGTAATGAATTGGTGACGATTTGGAGACACGTGTATTTTGAAGGGTGTAAGTTCTGTACACCGTACGATTTGGTATTTATAAATAAAATACATGAAATCGAATTACGCGAGTTCGAAAGTATGTTACGTCGAACTACTTTATGTACGTATGTGATATCGATGTACGGAGCTTCGAAAGTTTGCTAATACGAATTACTTAAAATCGAAAATTCATGACCGCGATGTATAATATTTCAGAGTCCTAGGGCATAAAGGTGCAACGTTCGCACTTTTAGGTATTTAATAGGGAATTTGACATAAAATGCCAATTTTTGTTTGGCATTTCATAGATTATTTATTTTCCGAATATTTATTAAAATTAATTCCAGTAGTTGACCAAGTAATTTAAATACAATGCTAACACTGTCAAATTAAGACGGGAGATATTTACGTAGTGGTATGTAAATTTTTGACCTAATGGTGACTAAACATAAGCCTATATATTGCCTTTCACTATAAATAACATGCTTTTCAGTGCCCGACGCGCGTCGGTCGTATTGAAAATTCCTTTGAAATTTTCAAACAAACCTTATCCCAATAATAATAATTAGGTACAACAAAAAAATAATGAAAAACATAGTTAAATTCGTTATCAAGTTATGCGCGTACGTGATACATTTTGGCGATTCATTTTACTTAGAAATTGTTACTTTTTCCTAAATATATATAACAAAAGCGCTTATGCTCGTATGCTCTATGTATAAGGCTTATATAGTTTTAGTTTAACCCATAATACCCACTCCTTTCACCAACTTTCTTATCCACCCGGGTAACTTACGTGACATTAATACTCAGGGGAATGGATTACTCCTCGTATTCACGAAAGCTAGCCCGAGGGGATCGTAGTTCAGTGGCCAAGCGAATCAATTGATTGCATCAGTAATCAAGACTTCAGTGAATACTAAGATCCCCCTTTGATACAGAAAGCAAGTTAAATATCAGTTCAATAATTCAATTTCAGTTCAGTGACATAACAAGTTAACGATGTTTGTTAATGGTTACGTTTTTTTTCTCAAAATATTGCAATAAATATAATATATGTCACCGGAAAATTATACGAATCTTAAGTTGATTAACATCCGTGCCACTCATATTGTTAAATTTAGTTGCCAGGTTTAGTGAACGCGCATAATTATTAAATTATTTGCCTAAATTATTGAAGACACTTGACCTAACCTAACCAAACGAGACTATACTACTGTTGTAACAAAACAAAAAACTTCAACCTTAAGTCTTGTTGATCCATTGGTTAAGTTTAGGATATTTTTTAACCACCCGAAACTCCGTTATTTTTTCATATGAAATTTTATTTTACTCTATGGAATTTTATATCTAACGATTAAAAACTAAGCCCTTAGAAATAAAATGGAAATTATTGGCTGCTACGATTTTGCAAGCAGCTAAAACAATTGTTTTTTATGTGGTAACCGGACATTGGTTACAATAATCAAGTAATTACCTCCTAATAAAAAAGTGAGTTAACATATAATAGTAAGCGATTAGGTACTAAACCGAAAAGAATTAAACAAACGTTTTAAAACAAATATGTTATATTTTTTTAACGAATCAACAGGAATCCGTAAAAAACAAATTCTGTTAACAAAACTTGGTAAATTTTCATTTCCCAGAAGAGTAATATGACGTAATTGGAGGTGAAATTCGGCAATTTAACCAACTTCACTGTGAAATATGATCTCAAAATGAATGTACAAATATCAAAATTTTACAATAACATTTTGCCTTAGAGAGATACGTAGAGCAAGTTGCTTGCTTGACTGCCAAAAAACATTATCCTGTGCATGTGCATAAAGTCGCCAGCACTCACGGGGGTAGGGGAAACGGCCGGCAGGATGAGAGTGACTATACCCGGCCCCCGCCAACGACGGATCCTAGGAGTATCCGGGGGGATTTAGTGGTGTAGGGTCCTCTTCTCGTGGTATGAGTAAGCATACCACCGCTATGGAGAGGGTGAGTCTGTGGGAGTATCCCGCCGCCAGCGCTCGAATACGTTGCAGCGGACTAAACAAAAACAAATTGATGAGAGTGGCTAGAGCTGTATTGGAAGTAGCTGTCCTTGTGGTTAGACCCCCATGCAACATAAGTTCAGGTGGATTGGCTAGGCAAATTGCCACAATTCCTCTGGTCAATTATACACAGCTAAGCACTAGGTACTGTTCCGTTTCGCTGGTATATGATTGTCATAGGCCATGTTGATGATTAAATGATTTTGCGAATAGATTTTTTTAGTTCGGGACTCAATTATTTAAAACGAGGCTTACACCGCTGGGCCATGTAGGGTTAGTTGAATATTTCAGGAGCGGTTAGTATAGAACAGTTACATTTCTTTTTTTTTAACTTGTTGTGTAGGCTTACCCCACATTCCTCGAGTGTGTGAACAACGCGAGTGCCGAGATTATTCCCTTCACCCGATAAATTGCCGCCGTCCGCGTGTAACTCGCACGGCCAACGTAAGTTCAGCATTAAAATCGACAATAATAAATGAATCACAGATTGGCGTTAGTAGGGATCATGCAGAGGCCTAATCAAAATGGCTTTTCAAACATTTAAATTAAGTTACCCTACCAAAGTTCAAGAAAATTATAAGAACAAACTTATCTCAGTTTATGTAAAACGTACTTCCACGTTTCTTCAAAGAAATGAATCAAAACTTAAAGACTTTGACAAGTCAACCGTAGTTAAGAAGATAACTAACTTGATATGAGTTCAAAGTACATACATTGAAACTAAACATTATATGTATTCTTGATGTGTTTTAAAAGTACATTGAAACTAGTGGTTATAATTATATGTATTACTTGTTTCCCACGCGCGGTTTCACCCGTGTTACTTTGCTCCAGTGGGTCGGAGCGTGATTTTTTGTAGCCTTTATGTTAATCCAGCTTATAAACGTAGTTTTTGCGTCAAAGAGTAAAAACATCCATTTATCCATACAAACTTTCGCCTTTAGTAAGAAACTAAGGGACTACCCGCCGTGCCTCGGAAAGCACGTTAAGCCGTTGGTCCCGATTGTTATAACATCATCTATAATAATCGTATATCAAGGAACGGGCAGCGGCGTTTCCTTGTGTGGTACAACATAATACTGCGGTCCAATCCGCCTGCCAAGCGTGGTGTCTATGGCAAATACCCTCCTCTAGGAGGAGGCCCATGTTTAGCAGTGGACATTATACGGGCTGATGCTGATGAAGAAACTATGGATGTAAATTTCCTTGCTTAATGAACAAATAAACATTACAACAAGCAAATAATAAAACGGAATTTGTATTATTACTTGTCCACACTTAAATATGACTATTTATAGCTTTAATTTTAATAGCCATGTTGTCCTGTTTTACAACAAAAACGAACTATATTTTCCTTAATTCATTCTAGTAATTCACCACGAATTGATTTGAATGAATATTGTATCGTATTAAACTGATATACTATTTAAACTTCCGTCCTTTTTGCGTTTTGCATAAAGAATGCAATTTCATTGGTCGGGGATTCACTGAATTAGCCAATAGCAAGCGAGATTTTCAAATCACATGTGACGTAACGACACAAATGCGTCTTTTCGTCAAGAAACCACATTCGAAGATGTGAGAACGTGTACGCCGCTGAGCGTACCTCGTGGCGAACATAAATTTGAAAACTCGCATTAAATCGTCGAATAAACCCTAGAATCATCAACAATTTTTAGCTATCCCCGTGTGTGTTTGATTATTCAAAAGACTTAGTAAGTTCCGAGTGTCGGACACTCACTCGGCTCGTCCTCATGGGATTGAGAGCTGGACAGCATCATACGCAGTGGAAAACTGAAGATCAAAAGGTTAGTCACACAATTGTTGCTTTTGGCTTTGATCTGGTGAATTCCACTTCATAATCTATTCAGGGCTCGATTCCCCCCAATGTAAAACGCTCCTAATTCTACTTACCTATATCCTACTCATATTATAAATGCGAAAGTTTATAAAAATGTATGTATGTATGTATAGATGTACGTTTGTTACTATTTTATGCAAAAACTACTGAACAGCTTTGGCTGGACGTTTGCACGCGAATAGTTTTTAAGCTGGATTAACATATAGGCTACAAAATATCACACTACGACCCACTAGAGCAAAGTGACGCGGGGCGTAGCTGTTGTACATATACATTTTAGAATCGTATAGTCAAATAATAAAACCGATTGATTGTATTTCACACTAGCTGCGCCTCGCAGTTTTACCCGCGTCACTCTGATCCAGTAGGTCGGAGCGTGACAAACTTTCGGACAAATCCATTCAGTAGTTTTTGCGCGAAAGAGTAACTAACATACATACATCCACACATACAACATTCATCATCATCATCATCATCATCATCATCATCAACAGCCCGTTGACGTCCACTGCTGAACATGGGCCTCCTCTTAACAGACCTTGGCAAGCCAGGATCGTAGAGGGATATTGCCATAATCACCACGCTTGGCAGACGGATTGGTGATCGCAGTAAGATGCAAATGTTGAGCTAATAGATGCTGCTGCCCATCCATCAGCCATATGTCACTTAGTCGCCTTTTACGACACCCATGGGAAGACATGGGGTGGTCTATTCTAAGCCGGAAACCACACGGCTAAATACAACATTCGCATTTATAATATTAGTAGGATATACACAAACACAATGCAAGGAATGGACTATATTTCGCACTTTAAAGAAAAAGTTTATTCCGATTTTTAATGTTGACATGGTCACTATAAGATTTTATTAGGTTAGCAAATTACATAATACTTAAGACAGAAGGTCCCTCAAGTAGCGACTGAATAAATTAACCGACTTGGTATTACATCTCACAACTTTTTACGGTAGAAGAACTAAGTTGCGAGACTTGGTTTCTTTTACGAGCTATATTAATAAAAGAGAAAAATGTTTTTGAAGGCATCAATTTATTCTGATAGTCACATTACCCTCGCTTCGTTAGACACGAGACAGCCGCCTGGAATCTTAACTAAGCCTCATTAATTACTTCTCGAGGAAACTAATGACTTTAGGTATACAGGCATGCGCGATATTTATAAAAATACTTACTCCATAAAAGTAATTTGAACTAATGAAATATGTATAATAGAGACAGAACTATATAGAAGAAAGAAGATATATTTAATTCAGCACAACACACAAGAAATTACACAGCAAACATTTAGTTAAATGTACAAAGCTTGCATGTACTGCCGAAAAAGTCGCCACCTCAGCATAGGCCAGAGGTCTCCAAACTACGGCCCGCGGGCCAAATCCAGCCCGCCGCCAGTGCCAACAATCCGGCCCGCGACAGCTTAAGACTAGTGTAATCAATCTGGTTCGCGACACCTAATGTCTTATTGTTGTTACTATTGCTGTGATAAGTTGAAAAAGACAACATAAAATGATAATTACTCGGTCGCGCACTTTGCGAATAGTATAGAAATAAGAGTATAGTTAACGATAGAAAAATTAAAACTGTTTTACCCTTCGAACATATTGATAAAATCGTTATGCCCCTAAGGCTTGAAAATTTTGAGACCCCTGGGCTAGGCGATACCTAGCGCTGGTTTTCAGTTGGCAACTCGAATCTAAGGAAATCTAACTTTTAATATAATGTAACATTTTTAAGTATAAAAATATGTAGCTGAGAGTGTTATATTGATATGATTTTTAATAGAAAACCAAAAAGCTTTATATATATAATTTTTAAATAACTTTATAATCATAACTTATATCTGCGCCGTATAGTTTCCAGCTTAAAATACACCACCCCATATCTTCCAATGGGAGCCGGTAGACTACATACACCTGATGGATTGGCAACAGCTCAGCTCAAAGACACTCATCTTACTGCGATTACCAATCCGCCTGCCAAGCGTGGTGATTACAGAAATAAGGAGCATGTTCAGCGGGCTGATAAAATAAATAAAGAAATACTTACATCTATCTTAATGAAAATGAATCGCTGGTTTTTTTTTCTATGGGTTTAAGAATAAGTATGCATCGGCGTATGTGTGGGCATGGGTATGTGGGTATGAACAAAGACACACCCACGCCAACAATACAATAATAGTTCAGCCATTCTATTTTAAATCCCATTAATGTAACGATTTCGCCTTCATAATCCTCCAGAACCTGTTGTTGCATAAACTATTTTATTTAGGTCCCAATTAGATCTGAATTGTATTAAGCGAAAACAAGAAACGGACATTAGCGACAACTGTGTTATGAAATGTAGCAGTTGTATTGTATTTATACCAAACGACAATGGTATCTATATAAGACTGGCTGACCCGAAAGACGTTGTCCTGTCTTAACTAAAACTCTATATTAAATTGAGCTTAGTTCAGAGCTATCACGTCTAATGTTAACATTAGACGTGATGGCTCTGAACTTACTGTGTTCATTCTGACAGAGTTATGGCAAACGCCATAAGATTATATTGCCACAAACGCTAAGGTTACATCTGAAAAGAGTTACGTCAAACGCCATAAGATTACATTTAAAAAGATTATATTGCCACAAGCGCTGAGGTTACATTAGAAAATTTAATATAGTGGCTAAGTATTCTTAAGTTTTCTAATTTTCTGCGCAATTCTCTTATTCTTTTCTTTCATAAGAAACTTTTCCTGATAATTACAAACAAAGAATTAGCGAAATCGGTCAGTGTGATGCCGTGACTATGGGAAATAAGGATTCATTTTTACATGTTGATATAAAATACAGAATACACGTTATTCGACTCGTAAAATAATATAAACTTATCAATTTTTAATTTTATCTCCGTTCAAATGTTGATAAAATATTCAAGCTAAATGTTTCCATAAATGTTCCGCAAAAAAATATTTCTTCGACATTACTAACTAAATAATACCCTCGTCAAACTGATAATCATGATCTGTCAGCCGTAAATGTGCCTCCTGCTTCCTCTGACATGGGGGTTAAGTTGAATCTCCTAAAAAAACTAGGGCAATAAGGATTATTTGCAATAATATAAATATATCTGCTATTTTATTAATTTTCAGATATGTAAGATTTCGTATATTAAAGTGTATATGTCGCAGCCATCTAGTCAAATCAGTCATTTAATGGGACAGTTAAGCAGTTAGTAACGCCAACATTCAATGAAATGGCTAAAGGACTACTAGCCAAATTGTTGAATCTAAATTTCAACGATTTGGATGCACAACAGATAAAAAGAACCTAAACCTAAATGTCAGTGTTTATTTCACGGGCTAGCCAATAGGGCAAGACGATAGCCCTTCCTAATAAATGGCTGATTTAACTAGATCAGCCATCAAGTTAATACCACCATTTCATTGGAATGGATATCGTCTAAACCATTCATATATACGCAAAATGAATCATGTAATTTTGTTTAGAAGAACTTTTTTACTTAATGCAATAAAAATATGTTGAGAAATCAAGAACTCTATTTGGACCAGCTACAGCCAGACTTTGTTAGGTATACATTTTTGTATTCATGTCGAATATTCTACTTAAGGGATGCGATTGTATGTGCGAGGTATCTACTATTTAATATATATATAGCACTACATGCCCGTGGTTTCACCCGCGTAGATCCCGTTCCCGTGGGAATCTTGTCTTAAAATATAGCCAGTGTTAGTCCTCTATAACAAAGGTATATAATGGTGATTTTTTTTCTTAACGGATCAGTAATACCGGAGATTATCCTGAACATCCTAACTCACAAATTTAACTCCATTCTTCTAATTTACAACTTTTAATTACAACGTCATGTTATTTCGATGCTTTTCTCCACTGGTCCTTTATTTTATTTTACAAAAGCATTACAAAAATATGTTACATTAAGAAAAAAAGTTAAAAAAATAACAATAACGAGATCCGACAGCATGATTAATATTTCGCTCACGATCGCCCAAAGTTTTAAAAGAATGCCATTCATTTGTGAAGAAAATGTAGGAATTTATGAATTAATTAATAATTATAATAACTCAAAACTTTTACAGATTCCCATTCACTTGGACGCCGTAAATGAAGTTTCAAAATCGTTAAGTTATGCTTGTACTTATATTATACTCTCCTTATACAAATTTAGTAAGAAGCTGATGTTCCCAAAAGTTGAGTACGAATAAAGTCCAAAGTTGTAGAATAATTCGAATTATATACTAGCTTCACGCACACGATTTCATCCACGTAACTTCCGTTCCCGTGGGAACTTCATAACTAAGTATAGCATATAACCTTCCCCGATAAATGGGCTAACTAACACTGAAAGAATTTTCCAAATCGGTCCAGTACTTTCTGAGATAAGCGCGTTCAAGGAAACACTTGAAGGTGTAGACAGATGTATATTTTCGTTAAGTTTTAAGCAATCTCGTGTAGTCCTCTTTATAAATAAACAAGATTTTCAAACAACCTTAGATTTTTACGTGTTTTTTTTTTGTGACAGGCATTTATGTAATCAGCCTCCATACTTTCGCTACTTAACCGGGCATAAAGGCGAGCAGAGCTCGAGCATTATTAAAACTTTTGTGATTTATCGGGAAAATAAATAAATAGGCAACAGAATATGCTAATCGTTAACGAGTTAAGAGACATTTGAGTCATATAGATGCAAAGGTAGCAACATCCCATAAATAATTATGGGATGTTGCTGCCTTTGCTTCTATGTATACCTTCAGAAGTCTTAGCAAGAAGATGTAATAACTTCAACATTTAACTCATTCCTAACACCACCATTATTATCAGCTTAATGAATACACATTTCGTAAGCTCATCTTTCAATCAAGAAGTTCTAAACCCAAGCCAAAATATTCCAAGTTGCCTACAAAACCAGAGGTCCAAAACTACTGTTTAATTGTTGTGATAGGCTCATGTACAATGTTGGCTCAACTTTTCGGACCGACTCGAATAACTTTTGACATCGCTACTTAATCGATTTTATCAATAAAACGAATAGTTGTCGAACTGACAGCGGAATGTTGTAAAAGAATGTTCTGGACGAAGTTAAAGCTATTAAAAGTTTCGGCAGTTCGGAGGACGAACAGATATAAAAGTCTTTTGTTTTAAACCGTTACATGAAAGTATATTATCGACCTGATGGGAAACGAGGTTGGCTAACGCTCGGTTATTTGTTCGGTTATTGTTTCGGTTTAAATATACCCCATAATAATGTAGCATTCTAATACTGAAAGACTTTTGCATGTGAACGATGTTTTACACATCATCATCAGCCCGTATAGCCTTCTGCTATAGTCACAACGCTTGTCGCTTATGGTAGGCGGGTTGGTGATTGCAGTATTATGTTGTAACATACAAGAAAACGCTGCTGTCCATTCCTTGGTATACGCTTGTTATAAATGATGTTATAATACCCGGGACCAACGGCTTTACGTTTTTCCGAGGCATGGACGGTAGTGCCTAAACTTATACAAAGATTTCTTGTTTGGGTTTCGAACCCTCGATCTCCGAGACTTAAAGCGATACTTATAAATCCACTAAGCCACAAAAGTTATCAGGTTGCGGTATTGCACAATTTTGAAAATTTATATGAAGGCCATACCTATCCGATCAAACGATATGCCCGGTAAAGTAGCAAAAACATCCTGGCTATCTACATTATGTCCGTCCGAAAAAATCCGATGTAACGAACATTACCCCTCTATAATATTAGTACTCATAGATTAAACTGATAGTATCTACTGAAAATTCTGTTCATCCCATGTTCAGGAAAAATCCCGAAAGATTTTCTATCCTTCATAAGATTGCACGGCGGCATCTTCGGGTCGCGTTGTGGCGGTCATATAGAACACGTTGCTCGCTAGGAATTCCATAATGGAATGCTGGATCTTCATGTTACACTTACTGGTTATACGAATGGACTTGCCATTTAACCTGCACGTTTTAAATTTGAACAAATTTTCCACAATGAAGACTGGAACAGAACATAAACCAGCCGAATAGTAAGCGGTTACAAGCCTATGAACGATGGCAATACAAGACACCTTACTCAAACCGCGAAGGTTTGAGTAAGGTGTCTTGTATTGCTTATCCCTTTCCCCATATGAATTCTGGACGGGCAGTGGACCGCACGATTTGAATTAGCACAAAATAGGCAATTTGACTCTGTTGAATAATACTATCTATTTCTTCGGGTGGTGATCCGCACGTAGTTAATTTGTTGGCTTGTCAATTGAGTTGAGTCACTATCCACTTATCTTTCTGGTCACCTCTCAATATAATTTTTTTTCTTTTAACTTCCGCACTAGAAACATTTCATCCCTGTGTCGCGGCATAATAAAGAAACACTCAATTCCCAGACTCAGAACAACTATTTCGTTCACACAAATAATTATCGAAGGTGGGAATCGAACCACGAACACCAGGACTCAGAAGCAACTACCGTTATAACTGAGCCACCGATGCAGTCATTAATCAATAACATGTTTCGCTATGGTATCATATAACTAGCTATTTCTACAGACGAACGGCTCATATAAACAAACATAATATAAATATGCCTTAGGCATTAAATCCACCAATGTACAATATATATGTTCTAAAGTATAAATAAATATAAAGAGCTTAGAGCTAGAATAACTTAACATGATACAAAGAAAACCTTGTTCTTTTATCGCTGGGTGTTAAAAAGGTTATCAAACGTAACTTTAGTCAGGTAACCTTGTAACTTTAAAAGTATTCTGAAGTTATTATCACGGGCAGGCGCAAGCAACGGCCAGGGAATACCTTTACACTACTCATAAAAATATATGGAAATATCTCTGAGCCTGGCAAATGTTAGTTTTATGCGAAATAGTTCGTTCATATTACCAAGGGAGCATTTTGATGACCTTGCAGTACGCAAGTAGTACACTTACGTGTAAAATAGAATGTTGAATTTGTATTTAAATGTTGCAGTTAATATATGTATAAAAAATATATCAAAAGTCTAATAAGTTCATCTAGTCTTGTAGGTACTCTATCTAGGCCTCATTGGGTTAAAAGTATATAATAATAGAAAGGTCACCGGTATTTATTTTTATTTAAAAGTTCCTTACCTACTACTGTACAAATGCAAACAAAAAGTCTAATTAGCATATTTGTTTCGTTAAAGTAAAACTTGTTAATTAAAGTTTTCTTTCTTTCTCAGTTCTCTGTGGCACTAATATTGGCATTCGGAGGAGCAATGATATATGTACATAGCAAAATGAGGTATTTAAATTTGGTTTTTTAAATGCTATCGAAAAATACATACATAAGTCCATTATACTACCAAAAAAAATCAATCGGAACGGCCATAGCACAATCGCTTGGGCGTCGGACTTGCTATCGTGTGGGATCCCTCCCCCCTTGTACTACCGACCAGAACCGACACGTAACACAAGCATTTTAGCTTAGTACGTCGGGTTAATAAGAATACTAGTAGTAGTTTAAAAAACAAATTACGCTGAGTACTTATTAGCAATATATGGTTGAAAGGAGTTTTCTACATACCTAGCTACAGCTGTGAGGACGCCTAAATCACTTCCTAGTCAAAAATGTAGGTTCTTTTAAAAGCAATATAAGTGCGACGGTGACATTCTGAGTGATCAGTGTCAACGTATATATTAGACGGAAGGTTCAGCGCCATTAACTGTGACAGGGGGATATTTGGGGCGTCAGTCGGATGTGGGGGAGACATGTAGACCAAGGGCATATTAGAAAAAAGAACAAGGTAGCGAAATTGATTTTAGCATTAACTAATGATTAAGAAAGACAGGTAAACGCTGCTGCCCGTTCCCTGGTGTACGATTGTCATGATGATATGACAATCGGAACAAGCGGCTTAACGTACTTTCCGTGGCACGGAGGTAGCCCCTCAACCAACCAGACCCTGAAAAATGTCTTTGATTTTACACAAATATTTTGCTGGCCAGAGTGTGAATAGCAACCAAGACCTTCGAGATTTAAGCCAAGGGAAACCGCTGAGCTACGAAGTTAGTTAAAAAAAAACTTTAAATCTTGATGAGCTTAAGTATCGGATAGGATTTGTATTACAAAGTTTTTTTCCGATTCTTACCCAGGTAATAACACATTTGTCCATCTCACCTGCCTCATTTTATTTCACTAAGATAAAATATTAGTATTACATATTTGTCCTATTTCCGCGGCGATGCCAAAAATCCATGATGGATTGTACTAAACTAGAGCACTTATGAAAAAAAAGCCAATGTGAAGGAAGGCCTATTTTTTTCGGAACACTTTTCGTATATTTTATATGGCTGTGACATGAAAACATTATATTAGAAATTCTGAAAGAACCGGAGCCAATACGTATAACATCGATCAAGTTGTTGTAACTTTAGGGTGGGTTATATTTTACATGGAACTTTCGGATATAAGTAAATATTTGTGTTGTAAAGGGATACACTTGTTTTAATGGTGGAACAAAATTCCAGTAGTTTATAGTTTATCGGTATAAAACAAACACATGTGTTATGTTTGAAACACTAGTTTAGACAAGCTTTATTTGTCTATATTTATGTTTAATTAATTACGTAACTTAAGTTACTTAAATATCAATACATAATGAACTTAAAAAAAGTAAAAAAGTTTCTGCATGTTGTCAAAATGCAGACCCTTTTTTTACTTTTTTTATATCATCCAAATTAATAAACATATACGTGTATAATATGTACTGTGCCAATACATTAAATGATATCAATTTCTGACGTTGCTGGTCTAGCGGTATTAAGTTCGTTCGTAACTAGAGTGGTCCTGGGTTCGATCCCCAGGTTGGGCAAAAAATTGTTACTATAAATTTTTCGAAGTCCCATAGTCTGAAGGTGTTTTATTCGTGCCTCGAAGAAAAAATACAATAATACAGATTTCAAACAACAACTTTTAGGTTTTACCGTACAAAACTAACACATCAATATCTTGACTATTATTAGGTATAAAGCGATAACTTCGTATTTTTATTTCTTACGAATAAACTCAAAAATTACTGGACCAATTTCAAACGCGACAGGGACAAAAGCATTGCAACTACCTACAGCAATACTGTCTAATTAAAATTGTAACTTAATTAAATACTTTAACATTGTAAACTTGTCTAACATTCATTAACAAAACAGCTCGTTATATAGTACTAAAACAATACATTAAAAGTAGAGCTAGAAGCTCCGCAGGCAATTTTACCAAAACCTAATAACGTTACGCAAATATTAAGAATGTTTTCAATTCAACCAAAATTGTTCTCCAGCAAGTAAACGAAAACTAACTCACTCTTAAGTTCAAGATAATTTCATTGTTAACAAGAAAATATAAGTATTTTCGGTTATAAGATTTGCTCTTTCCAAAATGTGACGTAATTTAACGAGCTTTGTGTAATTGGTAAAAGATGTTTATGCCTTATTTCTATTTGAATTTTTCTTGTAATTTTAAAGATTACTGGCAGAGTTTGTATTGCTGTCTACTAGTATTCTTGTTAACCCCTCGTACTAAGCTAAAATGCTTGTGTTACGAGTGGGTTCACGTCGGTAGTGCAATAGGTGGGGTTCGAGCCGGCGATCTCAAGATCACAAGTCCGATGCCATGGCCATTGGACTACGGACGTAGCAGCATTTATGCATTTCTATAGTTTCATAAAGTATTTTTTTTGGATTATTATAAACTAACATCCCGCTCCATCTTCGCATGGATTGTAAAGTAAACTTAACACAACTCCTAGCCTAATAATTATACAACGAAAAATTATTTATGAATCACTTTGTCTATTAGTGAAAACCGCATGAAATTCGTTGACTAGTTTTGAGTAGGACTCATAATGGCAGTGAACTAATAAAATGTATTTCTACCATCAGAGTAATTAATGGAAATCAGAGGCAGAGAGATTACAGGACATCGGACAGCACAGAATGGACACCAGGTTTCGCAAAAGTTAACTTAATTTAGCTATCAATTACAATTCAGATTCTGAAACGAGAATTAACGGTACTGACATACAAAATGACTTTCGATTACGAACGGAAAGATGAATCATAGATTAATTACCACAATAATTAATTGGCTTAAATCATGCTTAGAGAAACTCATGTGATATCAAATAAAAGTATTGACAGCTTTCGTAGCGTAGTGGTATTTAGCTCGCTTTAAAACCTCGGAGGTCGTGGGTTCGATCCCTACGTCGGACAGTAAAACTTTGTGTAAATTCTAAAGATTTCTTTCCGGGTCTGGTTGGTTGAGGGATTCCGTGGTTAAGCCGTTGGTTTTATAACATCATCTATAATAATTATATATCAAGGAACGGGCAGCAGCGTTTCCTTGGGTGGTACAACATAATACTGCGGCCACAAGCCCGCCTGCCAAGCGTGGTGACTATGGCAAATTCGATCCCTCGGGAGGAGGCCCATGTTCAGCAGTGGACGTTATACGGGCTGATGGTGATGATGATTGACAGCTGATTAGTAAACTTTGACGTTATTCATTCTTACAGAAACTAGAAGTTAGTTTGTTTTTAAGTAAAAACCTTTGATTTTTCTATTACTAACAGCCACTTTAATTTTATTCATAAGTATAGATTGCAGAAATGGGTGGTACTGTTAGAAAAATAAACTATTATCTATATATAAGGTAAATACTCATGTCCGTTACCTGTTTTACAGTTGTCACAGATGATGTTAAATCAATGGTTATAGTAATATTTCTTATAAATACATTCACTGATTTTCTACTAAGAGACAGGGTTGAGATTTTTCTGCAAAGACTCAAGTATCCGACAACCGGTTTAAAGATCATTTATTCTTAAAAGAACTTTACAATTCACTTATGTAAGAATATTACGAAGTTTATTTAGGTAGTCATTACTTCTATAATTTGGATTGTGAGTTTGTTACGAATAAAAATCTTCTAAACGGATTTCGATAATCCTTTCACCATTAGAATGCTACACTATCCCTGAGTAACACAGATTATATTTAATTATGAAGGTCCCACGGTAACAGGAGCTGTGCGGATGATACCGTGCACGGGTAGCTAATGAAAGGTAAATTATTATCTATCATAATTTTTAACGGCAAATTCAACCAATTTCCCTCACAATGTCCTATTCAATTTAGACATTGTAAGTTAGCCAACTTCTCTATACATTTTCCTCAATACCTTGTTTATTCAACTTAAACATGTTCGCAAAGGGCTTTTGGGACCTATTGAGAAATCCCCAGGGCCGAACAAAAACCTATTCATTTCGCCCATTTTAGGTTAACGGAGAAGTGAAGGCTACCCCTGGTCGTAATTGCAAACATTAATGATCAAGATTTTGTTCAAATTATGAATTGAATTCATGATTTCTTAATATCACTGTGAATATATTAGATTTAATATTATAATTAATATTTCTTTTTTTTTACAAATTACTAGCAGACTTTTGCAGTCTACTAGTATTTTTGTTAATCCGTCGTGCTAAGCTAAAATGCTTGTGTTACAAGTGAGTTAACGTCGGTAGTGCAATGGGTGGGGATCGAACCGGCGACTACAAGACAATTCCAGGTAAGTTATTGGGGTCTAATCTAACGACCTTTTCTAGGGGGTGAACATTTTTTTTGCATTTTTGTGTCGGCTTAGAGATCGAAACCACAACCTACGAAACTTAAAGATAATCATATCGTAAGGCCGTAGTTTTATTTAAGATATTACACCTCTGTGCAATCGAACTAAATATGGCTTTAGTATCAGAAAGATTCGGCTAAAAAAAAATCTATAACCTTATAATTGTAGCTTATAATAGTATATGCATTTTAGCTTAACACGAGGGGTTAACCAGAATACTAGTATACTGCAAAACTCTGGTAGTAATCTTTGCAAAATAAATAGAATGGGATATAATATAAGTAGGTATTTTTTTTATTTATTTGTACAGATCCTCTTCGAGTATGGAACCCTATAAAAGTATTTTAAAAAATACTAAGAACAATTGTTAAAATATATGTCTCTGATGGGTAAATTGATATATTATTATATAAATACAAAGGTCCTAATAAGCACGATATTTCACAGAAAGTGGGCGTAAGCATGGTTTACTGAGAAATACACGCCAACGTAACACCCACTATTTGAGATTCGGGGTGAAACAAAGTGAAATAAAATTATCTTTATATTCAATTTTACGTCCAGTACGTATATGTATGCCGTAGCCCAATGGCTAGGGCGTCAAACTTGTGATCTTGCGGTTCGTTCCCCACCCATTGCACTACTGACATGAACCCACTCGCAACACATGCATAATGCTTAGCACGAGGGGGTTACCAAGAATACTAGTATAGTGCAAACACTCTCTTAGTAAGCTTGATCAAAATAAAAACCCGTCAGAAAAAAAAGGTTTAATTGAAACACAAGAGTTTCTTCGATATAACGCTCAATAGTGACATGTCAAAATATTTCCCAATCGTTATATCTTCAACGAAGTTTCCCCCGTCAACTTCGCCGCTGCATTTTGCAACCGACATAACCAAGTTCTAAAGTCTCTCCTCTAACTTTGCCTACGTTCGTGTCTGCTTCAACTATTTCCATTTTTCAAGTTACGTTTTCTATACGTCAACTTATGTTGGTATTTTCGTGGAGGCAAGCTAAAGTTGAATTGCATTCATAGTTTTAGCTAAATAAGAACATAACAGTTTAAGGCTGGGGATCTGCTCGCCTTTATGCCCGGTGAAGTAGCAAAAGCCTCGTGGCTATCTACGTATGTCAATCCGAAAAAAAAAAAAAAAGAACATAACAGCGCCAGCCTATGAGAGAAATTGTTACTTTATGTGTGTGTTACTTTAAATGGTATTACGTCTTTGACTGATGACCAATTACAAATAAAAAAAATGTATAAACTGATAAAGGACAACAGCTTTATCTACAAAAAAAAATACTGAGGGCTGATTTAAAATATGAGATATAGTATAATATATGGCAATTCTGTAAAAAATCAAATTTATTCATCTGATTATTTTTATCTGAGGATAATAAAATTGGCCCTTAACCGAAACCTACCTACACCTGTGATAACTACTTAAAATTTACTACAGTTATTCCAAAAAAATTTACCCTAGATAAGGAGCATAGTAACAAAGAAATTGATAACTCAATCATTAAAGTTTAATACATAGTTGCACACACCCAAGATGCATATATATGTTAAGGAAAACATAAGATTTCATCAACCAAAACAATATAATTCCGTTTAGATTTGGCGTAGGCAGGTTAAATATAACAGTACATACTTCCTAAAACCGAATAATTACACCACTTGACCGGCTTATTCGTGCTTCAATCCAATTTAAATACATACACTACAATTGACATAGCGAGGCTAGCAACAAGCCATAAAACACAGCTAAGTAGGCGTCGTCCAAAGCCGATGTACGTAAATGGATAGCCCGGCTTCAGAAGCCCTACACTCCAACCTTAATACCTCACCATTGCTACAATGTTAATAATTAATTATATCTTGTTTAATCTCTTGCTTCAAGGTATATATAAGGTAAAATTCGCAATAAAGGGAACGTAATATTCGGGTGACAGTAGTAGGGTACCGAAAATTTGTTTCAGCATCGTTACGTTTTACACGAAACTTGAGTTCAACTAAAAAAGTTAAAAAATATGTTGACCGTTGTAACATGAAATACATCTGAAATCACAAAATGCGATTAAATAATATGTCATCAATTTGAAATATATATCATACATAACATTGTTTTTATTGTACGGGTAATATATATAAACACAAATAAAAGTAGCTGATTAAAAGTAAAACTAACTTATAAAATACTAGCTATACTGAAAATATGCTACTAGGCAGCGTTCTAAATATGCTGGCAGCATTACCCCTTTGAATGATTATCTGCTATGCAAAGTAAATAGTAGCACTCGAGGAACGTGCCAATTTTGAAAATATCATCATATCATAACAATTAAAAAAGAAAAAACATAAGCTATCGCTAAAAAAAACCTTTCTAAATTAAGTCGCGTATCTAATATAAAATAAACACATAACATAAGGGAGGAGTAAATTTCAAATTCGACAGATTTTTTGACTCTGATAAGTTTTATCTATATATAAAAAACAGTCTTCTTTCTAAGAAGTCGGATGTAGTGTAGAATAGTAATAATATGTAAATTACGCGTAGATATATAAAATATCTACGTATTGTTTCAAACTCGGTAACCTTTTATAAACCCACCATTGTGGAAAACAAAGATGGTAAGATAATATTTGATCTCTGAAGCAATTATGTTTGCACCTTATTTCGAGGAAAGTTTCCATCGAATTATTACAGAAAATCTCCAGTACTCGTACGATACCGTTTGAGGTAACAATGATAATAATTTGAAGCAATTAAAGGTCTTACATGAGGATACTGACAATCACTATAATTGCATACTATAAGTCTAATCATCATCAACAGCCCGTTTACGTCCACTGTTGAACATGGGCCTCCTCTTAACAGACCTTGGCAAGCCAGGATCGTAGAGGGATCTTGCCATAATCACCACGCTTGGCAGACGGATTGGTGATCGCAGTAAGAAGTAAACCTTGAGCTAATAGATGCTGCTGCCCATCCATCAGCCATATGTCACTTAGTCGCCTTTTACGACACCCATGGGAAGACATGGGGTGGTTAACAGTGCATTTAAACGTCTTTAAAACTATGCAGTTTGCCCTCTTTTTGTTTCTTTTTTACGATTACTAGCAGGGTTTTGCTTTCTACTAGTATAGTTCACCCCTCGTGATAAGCTAAATGCTTGGTGTTACGAGTGGGTTCACGTTGGTAGTGCAATGGGTGGGGATCGAACCGGCGACCACAAGATGACAAGTCCCACGCCCTAGCCATTGGGCTACGGCGCTTATTATACCTGACAAGTGTGTTATTTTCTTATGCTAGATCTCGCAGACGATAAACAGTCTGTATCACATCCACTGACCATAGAACGTGTGAAACCACACGGTCTACGGTCGAAAGAGGCGTCTAATAAAGGCATTTATTTTCGTACGGACATATGTAGTTAACCACTAGGCTTTTGCTACTTCACCGGGCTTAAAGGCGAGCTGAGCTCAAGCCTAGATATATGGTTTAAACACTACTGCGAAAGAGGGCGTCCCCTGTGGGACTTGGATCTCGGCTCAGGGCGGTCGCTGGCGATGAGATTGAGGGATTTTGACTTTTTGTATTTTAGGGAAGTTAATACAGGCATAATTAACTGTTACATATATACCTACTATACTAACATCTTTATTAATAAAATACTTTTTCCTCAATGACTGACTGACGGATAAACGCACTGCCTAAACCGCTGATCGTAGAGACCTGAAACTTGGAGGGTGTATTCTCGACAAGAGATAAGCATTCGATAAGAAAAAAAGGTCAAACAAAAAAAAAACATTTGTTGTATAGGAGCCCCCTTTAAATATTTATTTAAATTTTAGTTTTTGTTGTTATAGCGGCAACAGAAATACATCATTTGCGAAAATTCAACTGCCTAGCTATCGCGGTTAGATATAGCCTGGTGACACACAGGCAGCGAAGTCTTAGAAATAGGGTCCCGTTTATACCCTTCGGGTACGAAACCCTAAAAATCGACTTCTAAGATGATGAAAATGGGTGGTTAAGTTCGTATGGGGAAATTAATATTTACACGGACGAAATCGCGGGCAATAGTTCTTCTTTAGATAGGCCGTAACACAAAACAGGTACCTACGTGAAATTAATTAAAGATTATCATTAATCTAAGGTGGGCATAGCAACGAGTCATGATGTATGACAACATTAGGGGAAACTTTACCCTCAACTAGTTATTTAAGGGTTGGGTACACTATAAACTTATCCAACCCACTCAGTGCGTGTAACTTAATCACTTGAATTTACTTTAAAGTGTAATTAATAGTAGAAAAGGAGTGATAACGATGCAGTTATAGCTTAAAGTTAAAGTAATCAAGATTAGGTACTATACAGCTTTTAATCATATAAATTATGTTGTTCTGTGTTATTTTCATACAAACAAAATAAATGAAATATATTAATATTTCAGCAAAACATTTAATTAGTTAATTATATCTGTGTTACAAAAAAATTTGATGTGCCTCGTAATCTTATAAAAGCCGATTATTTTCGAGTAAAACTAGGTCCAAGCAAACTCCAGTGGATGATACTAGGTCTAGCTGATCATGCTGGCTATAATATTAATACATTCCTCTCCATTCTGTTGAAACTTAGATTTTTCTAAATTAAACATTTCTAGATGCTTAATTACCAAACCTGGTGATCGAACCCGGGGCCTTACTAAGTACGTCGATCATACTACCGGTGGACCCACGAGGTGGGGCTCAGCTTGGGTTTCCACCACCATTGTTTCTGCTACTAACATTTAATCGTATTTAACAGGTGTTGTGAAAATACCTTAAGGTCGATGCAAGTAATTTTCTGGAGTGGAATCTGTGGAATTTACTTTACAACTCCTCCTATAAACTCTCGATCAAATTCAATGCGGGATCCAAGACATTTAGGTGTCCCGGGACCAGCCCGAGCCTAACAGCTTAGAGCCTCTCCCGCGTGTGCCGTGTATTGATCTTGGCTTACAGGAGTTACAGTGGAGAGCAGGAGTGTGGGATAGACTAAACCCAAAAAAAAAGTTGGCGTGTTTGGTCATCTATGTTTTATTCTCCTTAGAATTAATTTCTTATTGATTATGTTGCCTTCAACAGAATCAATAAGAAATTAATAGGTTGCCATTTTCCCGATATACAAATATACGATAAAGTACAAGCATATTTCCGAAGCCTTATTAATGCTCCCGTTTCTATCAATGTCGATAAATGATACGCACTCAGGAAAAATCTATTAGGGCACATATTGTATTGAAATATGTGAAGTCTTAATTACTCAATGTCAAAAGGTTTTCGTCTCGAAGGACCTCGTTGTCTTTCGAGTCGGAAGCTTTTAGGTACTAACTTATTTACTTTCTACTTTCAAGATAACCACACATTAGTGTTCCGCCGCATCTGTTTCTCTATTCGCAGTAAACTTAAAAACTACTGCACAGATTTTCAAGCGGTTTTCACCAATAGATGGATTGATCGGAAGGTTAAGATATTAATTTATTTGTCAAGGATTTTAATGTATTAAGGTTTGTCTTAATTAAGCTATTGGTGCGTGCAAAGCCAGGGCGGGTCAGTAGTGAATTACAACAATAAATACTTAATTTAATTATACTAACAATTCTCTATCTAAAATTATATTTTCCAATATGAATATAACAGAAAATAAATTTAACTTCCATCGTTGCACACGATGTAAAGAAAGTGTGTACATAATAGGTATCGTTTAATAGAATCTCGCGAACTATTCACAGAAATAGGCTGAGCTTCCTAACTCAATCGCGATATCGTGCACAAAGCGTCAGCACAAATTGGACCCCAATTTGGAACTATTCGGGTTAATCTGGTTACGTATTAGTTGGATTGAGATCTAATTATTTGATTGTTCAATATTTGACGACTTGTTACTAAAATTTTATAACTCTTGGAGGTCGTGGGTTTTGATCCCCAGGCTGGACACGTCGAATATCTTAGACTAGGTATCCGCTCGCGGTTTCCCTCCGTAAGTCCCGTTCCCGTGGGAACTTCATAATTAAATATAGCCTAGAGTTCCCGATAAAAATAATTTATCGGGGAAGGCTAGGCTATATTTAATGATTTATCTAACACTAAAGATTTGTTTAAATTGGTCCAATAGTTCCTGCCTGAGATTGGCGCGTTCAAACAAACGAACAAACAAACTCTTCAGCTTTATATATTAGTATAAGATTTATTGCCGGTTCTGGTTGATTGAGTTTTAATAACTTTTTTTCGTACGGACATATTTCGTTAGCACCGAGGCTTTTGCTACTTCACCGGGCATAAAGACGAGCAGAGCTCCAGCCTAGGTAAATGGTTTGAACACTACAAACTAAGCAACCTGCGCAAGATGGCGTCCCCTGTGGGACTTGGACCTCGGCTCAGGGCGGTCACTGACGGGGAGATTGAGGGATTACAGCTTTTAGATTTAGTTTTTTTTTAAAGGAGTTTTGTGCAACTGTTGCTCTACTTAACAGTTCGCGGGCCTCTCGGACTTCAGGTGTACGAGGGCATCGGAAAGTCCCAAACCGAGTCAAGAGTACATCATCATCAACGAAATCAATAAACAATCCAGTATCAAATCTGTTACAATTTCGCGTCTGAATATTTTCGCTCGGGTGGGGTAGGCCGGTTCACTAGGTCGGTTCAAAGCGGCCGACATAGCACCTAGCTATAAATGTACCAAGTGACGTCACTCTTGTACTATGTTATACACTACGGGTTATATCAGATACGTAAGTAGTGGTTTGTTTTTAATTTAAGAGGTTAAATGCGGCCGGTCGTGTCGTCCTTTGGGTTTAAGAGAAGATCTAGTCACATATTAAGGACTGTACAATAAACACGCTCTTAGATATGATGGAAACAAAAGTGTTATCAATATTAATATATTAAACTGGAGAGTTTGTCTGCTTACTTGAACGCGCAAATCGCAGGAACTACTGGTCCGATTAGAAAAAGATTTCAGTGTCAGATAGCCCATATGTCGAGGAAGGCTTAGCCTTTATTTATTATGAAGTTCTTACCGTAACGGTAGCTACGCGGGAGTAACCTCGCGCGGAACTAGTAAAAGATATATATCGAAGTGACAAATAAAAAAATAGCTAAAATATAACAAAGGTTGCACAACCCTCTTGAACAACTGTTTTTGCATAATACTGTTACAAATTATTTAAGCAATAATATTCGTTTATAAAAGGTGCATGTAGGAATATTCTTCCGTAAATGATCTGTTGTCACAGAATAGTGATGTTTAGTGTGTGTGAGAGAGATAGAGAGAGGCGGGGAGGGAGCGAGAGAGCGAGAGGGGGGGAGAGAGAGAGATATAGAGAGAGTTATTTAAAACTTTATGTATACAGGTAAATTTTTAAAACACCAACAACCTCTTAAGACGCCATTGTATTGTACTCATCATTATGAACAACTTTTACAATGGGACAAAATCTGAAATCGCGAAAACAAAAATAGCTGTTCCCTACATTTATGTTCGTTTACTGATTTAACCACGAATAAGTAATCACTAAAATCCCTTACTTACGCTGAGTCCAAACTATCAATTTCTAAAACAATGTTAAGGACAGGGTGTCTTTAAGCATTGTTTTCGAACCCTATAAACTCTAATAAAACAAATAGATTTAGTTTCGAGAGGCTGACAAATTCCCTTCGGATCAGATTTATCTTCATCACATTTCGAAGGCTATTGAAAACGAGTTGAACAATAGAGACAGTTGTGCCTCTTTTTGTTATCTTTATCTCATCAACACAATCAGTCCGTATAACGTCCACTGCGGAACATGGGCCTCCCCGGGGAGTGTTTTTGCCATAGTCAACACGCTTAGTAGGCGGGTTGGTAACCGCAGTTTTTTTAATAACACACACAGGGCCTTCCGTTCCTTGGTATTTAATTGTTATACATTATGTTATAAGAATCAGGACCAACGGCTTAACGTGCTTTTTAAGGCACGGAGGGAAATCCCTCAAACTACCCAGACCCCGTAAGAACTCTTAGATTTTACACTAAGACCGGCGTGGAAATCAAACCCACGACTGCTATTTCATGGAGGATACACACAGGTTTTCCTTATATTATTCTTTTTTATTTAAAGACTATGTAATCAACAAATTCCTACGGGATGAAAATAAGAAAAAGTTTCGGGAAAAACTGAAATACTTATGTCGTATAAATATATAATAAACAAGTTATGATCCACTTTATTTTATACTCAATTACGAAGGCACTTTTCACAATTTTTTTTTAAATTATATACTTAAAACTATCACTCTTTCTGATTTTATTTGACCATAAACGACGGCTTATCTTTTGAAGACGGAGGGTAGTGAGGGGTACTTTCAATCGAATAGATGCAAAATTTTCTTACCTTTTTTTCCTATCTTAAATTTGAGCATAATATCTTAAAACGCAATAAATTGACGACCACTGAATCTTTAGATTTGTACCACTATGACACATTCGTACCACAGATACTCAATAAAATGAAAAATAAGAAGAAGAAGACTGTTATATTTTTCAATAAAGTGTTTATTGAAAAATATAACACAATACAGTAAATTCAAAGTAATGACATCTTTTAGAAAAATGATTATAAATACCTCTATATTCTACTATCGGCAAAAGTTTTTTGATCTCTTCTTGGCAACCTTTTGCATTGAATGGTCTAAAAAAGTAAAATAAATAAAGTGCTTTAGGATAGACCAACCGCTGGCCTACGAGAGTAAACTAAATGTAAATCGAATCAAGTACGAAGCATTAACCAAACCACAGGGGCACCAGTGTGGTGGTCCAACGACGGGTAAATAGGAACTATTTACCTACCTCACGTCATAAAATTTGCCGTCAATAGTACCACATGAGTAGGGAATTCATGAGATAGTGCTGTAGATGTTCCTGATATCGATATGTATAAAGTCAAGGAATCGAGAATAATGATAATGATTATTTAATTATTCATATTTGTTGGCGGTTCGAACTATTTTTTTATAAACATTTTTTTTTGAAATTATTATTATTTTTCTAATTATTATTTCTCTTATTTCCGCCATTCAGTGCTGTCATGTCATATTCATAGCGTATTTTCATTTATCAAGTACATTCAGTCCGCCGCTACATAATGGAAAATCTAGTTAATGACACAGTCCGAAAGTAACAGCAATATTGATATATATAAAAATGACGTCAGTATATTTGAAAAAAGAATTTAAAAAGAAATTATGTAACTAATGAGTTCATAATAAAATCGAGGATTATTAAAATAAGAAGCAATAAATCTATATACATTGTGCAATAGTTCGATACTTTCGACTATTATGTACATAAGTATAGTGATTAAGTCACTTGCGATCCATGAATGCCCCTCAAGTTAAAGTAGAACATCTCCCGCCACACCTATATCGTAGAGTGAGTGGGGGCTCACCTGACGCTTGTATTATGTATTTTAATATCAATTTATACCCATTGAGAATAATGTAACTCATATTTTCTAAAGTGTATAAAAATAAAAGTCAAAATGATGTAAATCTAGCACCAAACATAACAATGTATACTGCTTGTCACAACAAAATTAAAAAGCAAACTTATTAAAAACATATCACGACTGACGTTTCTAAAGCATCCACACATCATTCGCTATTCAACTATTGCAAGCAAAAAACTAAATGAATCTTATATTTCATAAAACGGGTCAATCACATAACGTGCCCGTTAAAATTAAATTGTCCCGGGACGGCGACATATATTCCCGGAATGGCACATCACTATCAGTATGCGGGCAAATTGCGTCGATTGTTCGTCGACGGAAAATGTAGATAAAATATGTTGAAACGGAAATGTAACGAGCGTTAAATACATCATTAGGAGCACAGATTGGCTAAATTCAATGCAGACAGTTGTTTTGAATTGACGTATCTGACAATGATTATACACGTTGCGTAAACATCATTGCACGTGTACTACATATGACTGACTTATGGCATTAGTTACTAGTAATTTTAATGATAACTCATTAAAGATACACTAAACATCGTAGATGATTCACAATTAGTATATTAATTCGTGATATTCTACTTTAATTTTACAGACAGGTTTCTCTATTTCACGCCTGACATTGGCAGAATTGTCGTCATTCGGCACATTGCCATCAAATAAAAGAAGAAGAAGATACTATACACCATGTTTTTTTTATTTCTATTAGGGTAGACCCTCTACTCATGGGATGAAAAACATATCCTCGCTAAGGAGGAAGGGTCAGGCCTACGTAGCCCTCCGCCGGCCGGCGCGGAATTATATCACTATCAGGCCTCCTACGCACTATGCGGCTATCTTATGGGACTAATCCCTCCCACACTCCCGCCACTATAACTCCTGTAAGCCAGGATCAACAGCGGCACACACGAAAGAGGCTCTAAGCTGTTAGGCTTAGGCTGGTCCCGGGACACCTAAATGTCTTGGATCCCGCATCGAATTTAATCAGAAAGTTTATAGGAGGAGTTGGAAAGTAAAATTCTATGCGGCTAGCACTATGCGGCTGACCGTACGCAGATATTTGTACGAGAAAGTAGTTTTTATTCGCACTGTGATGCGGCAGCCGGTCAACCGCTCCGGTCGGTCTGCGGCCCGACTGACGGCCACCGTAAGCTTGCGACGGTGACCGCAAGCGCAACCGCGTCCTGCGATTAGCCGGACGGCTGACCGCATTCCGGCTAACCGCATAGTGCGTAGGAGGCCTTAGCGGCGGCGAAGTACATCCGTATTCTCCCCGGTATGAAAAAAAAGGTTCAGGTTATTCGGTGGGCGATGAACCTAAGCCATGAAAGTGGTAGAAGGGTTCAAATGCAATGATAGTTCTACCGCCTGTCACGACCCGCGAACAGCTACTTCGCGCCTCGTTTGAAGGACCGCATGTATAAAGCAAGAAACGCGTGCATCGGAATCTGTATGGTATGTATTTTAGAGTCCTAGAAGCAATAATTTAATTAGTTTTTGTTTTTAGAGAACTCATATGGATATTACCCCAATTATACGGTCCTTGTTGAAGATTTCTTATGACATGGAACTTACCTGAAACAACAAATAATAAATTAGTTAAAGAACATGTTTGTGCGTACGTTTAACACCATTCTATAGAATCTCATTCTACTTGGGTAATGGACAACGATAATTTTTATTTGTGTATTTACATATACCAAATAGAAACTATTAACATAGATCTTAAGCGGCCATTCGTATTTATATATTTGACATTTATTTCGTATATCTGTATTGTAGTATAATATTCTTCAGTTTAGTAGCATTTTAACGACGAGCAAATCAACTCTCATACTAGGAATATGAATACCTGCGTTACAGAAGATTTTACAAACCCATACTATACAGACACCAAACACACCCAGACTCACTACTACTATCTGTGGTTCAGACAAAAAATTGTCCCGTGTGGGTATCCAACTCTACCACTAAGCCGTAACTACTAAGCCTCCAGAGAGTCAGAATACACACATCATCAACAGCCCGTTTACGTCCACTGCTGAACATGGGCCTCCCATTAACAGATCTTGGCAAGCCAGGATCGAAGAGGGATATTGCCATAATCACCACGCTTGGTAGACGGATTGGTGATCGCAGTAAGATGTTCACCTTGAGCTTATAGATGCTGCTGCCCATCCATCAGCCATATGTCCCTTAGTCGCCTTTTACGACACCCATGGGAGGACATGGGGTGTTCTATTCTAAGCCGGAAACCACACGGCACAGCCGGAAACCATAACCATACAGACCTATTTAAATAATTTATAACTTCAATTTTTCGGACGGATATATATAGTTAGCCACGAAACTTCACCGGGCATAAAGGCGAGAGTTCCAGCCCTAATAAATTGTTTAAAAATAAAAAAATAAGCAACCTGCGCAAGAGGGCGTCAACTATGGGACTAGGGCCTCGGCTTAGGGCGGTCGCTGTCGGGGGGATTGAGGAATTATGACTTATAGTTTTTAGTGGAGTAATGTGCAACTGTCGATTTACTTAACAGTTCGCGGCCTGTCGGTTTTCGAGTCGACGAGGGCATTATTTTAGTTTTAATTACCATGGGTAATTCTGTTGGCCACACCAGTTGCTAATGTAACCTAATGGTGTGGACACATTAGGCCTTACATTAGGAATAAGGTGTTCCTCGTAGCCACACCAGTATGAACACTGGTGTTACCACGGAGAATGGATCCAATCTTACATTATATTAAAAAGCTGAGTCGCTTTTCTTCACGTTTGAAGAAAAGCGGTTAGATACTTTGGACGAAAAACGACAAGTACGTAAAGACAGACCTAAGCCATCCTATACCTACACCTATAACTTTGCCGGTCAACTCTACTGCTTCAATTGTGATCGGGTATTTAAAACTAAATTCGGTCTGGCCAGTCATCTAAGGGCACACGCACGGAAGTAGTTTTAAAGGGTCGCCGTTACCGAAATCGGTAAGGAGGACTATATATATTATATATGTATATTAAAAAGAAACAAACGTCAATCCAACAAACTAATACACGGCACTTGCATATACTATGTAAACCAATTCCGAGGCGCCGTCCGCTCCAACGATTCGGAAACGTCTCACTAATGCAATCGACTGTCCGTCAGTCCGTTCGTTTAATCACCATATGAATTCAAATACTAAATTAATAGTATAGATCTACTACATATGCCTCTGTAATGGTATAATAAATTGCCTCTATTGCCGAACACACTCTATTGGCATAGCCACAATGCTTGCAAGCGAGTTGATGAACATAATATCATTGTATACAATTATCAGCTGATAATGATAACCATAGGTTATGTATTGGGAATCAATCTTTTGAAGAATTTACGATACAAAATATTTCGATATACGCTTACTAGTGCTGGGGCCCGAGTCGACGATGTCTCGATGTCGAGTGTCTCGATGGTCGGTTTTTTGCACATTTGGCTTGCAATCTACTAATCCAAAAGACAAAGAAAACTGACCATCGAGACGTCAGTGACAGTTCCATGACACACCATTACGATAGTAGACTTAGGCCCCTGTTGAGTTGTGGGACGGTTTAATTTATGAAGGTACTGATTTAAGATGGCAAGTTTGTGTTACAATATAAAAAATCATTTGACATTAGTAGCTATGCAGATGAACGGCTATTGTTTTATACTGAAACTAGCTGGCCTCGTAAAATAAGGATATTAAATCCAACCATAAAAGTCCCGTCTACCGTTTAGAAGATTAGATGTAAAATACACGGACAAACAAACAAACAGGCAGATAATTATATAAACAAACAACCGATATAATGCATTATAAAATTAGCTTTCTACCAGCGAAAACCCCGTGAAAATCAGTCCAGATATTACTGATTAGCCGGAACATACAGACACATAGACTGACAGAGCGACCGACAGACAGACAAATGTTACTGACTTATGTATTTGGTAAAAACCTGTTATCTTTTTTTGTTACAAACAGACACATCATATAGAATATGTATTTATGTATGTGTTACAGATGTATGGATATAGATAACAAATAAACTTACGCGCCTACCTTTAAAATTAAACTATTGTAAAAAGGTCCACATCTATGACGATCAGTGTTCATTTTAATACAACCTTATTTCCCGTTAGACATTCCTACAACATACCGAAATAATGTGCCTGTATATTACATCGAAGTATTCCTCATAAACCCGCGGGTCGGGAGGTGGGCGCTATGAAAATATTCCACTTTTGTTTGTATTACACGTGCCGACGATGGTGACCACGCGATGCGATTTATGCGGGATATCCATTGTTATGATAAAAATGTAGGTATATTTATTTTCATAAACAAAAACTGCATCGATTCTCAATGCCTCGTATATTCGGTCATAAATTCGGCTGTAATTAGCGAATTTCCGGTTCGATTAATAACTAGAAATTTTCTTTCGAGATAAATCTCAGTTTCAGTCCAAAGTCAGGGTGTTGGTGTTGTTTCAAACGTGCCTCGTTTAACGGTCGCTACTGACTGCTAATATCTCACCAAGAGTCAGTAAAACTATCCCACAAGAAATTAAGAGTAGAAGAATAAAGTGCACATCACCGAATATGGTCAGATTGCTAATCTCAACAGAGTTAGACCACCGCAGCCTTAATTAGTCAGGATACGATTATGCATTTATAATTATTTACGTGTACGGATTTAGATAACAAATAATGTTTAACCTATTGACAAGATGTTGAAATCTCTTCGGATTGTGATTATTATGGTGTGTCTACTAAAACCTCAATGGGTTTAGTGATGTATTTACTATTTATTCTCATATTTAACACAGCCAAAGCATGATACATACTTTAGCCAGGTTTAAAATAAAGGCTGTTCGCGCTTCGATACATCCAGATGCAGTAATTTAGCGCGCATAAATTTAGGAAAAAAAGGGGGCATAAATTCTCAATTTTACAGATTAGATACGGTGCGGTATGACGTACTCCATCATTTGCTCTTGGCACTCATATAGCCCTGCTGAGGTATCCAGTTACTTACTAAAACTGCCACGATAGCCAACCTCGAATGCTCACGGCCATTGCTTTCGTGAACACTAGGTCTCCATCCGAAACCACCGCCATATTTATTTCATTACAGTCATTGTTTGCTCCCGGCACTCATATAGCGTGAGCCGGGATAGCCAGTCTCGAATGAGATACTCATAGAAACTGAATGTCAAAATTCAAAAGAGATTCAAAGAGTATGGAGCTCCATTTTCTAACAACTGTGGAGCAGTTCGGGAACATGAGGATTCCATCCGAAACCACCACCTTTTTACCCGACTGCGCCAGAAGGAGAGGTATGTTTTTTACTTGTTGTCCTGTCTAATTGAACCACAACATTGGTAACCCTAGCGCCAACTCTGAACTGTATAAAGTAGAACTTTATAACAGATTTATTAATGTTTAAGTAAAAAGCACTTTAAAAGTGTATTATTTTGCGGTCCGTCATTTCATTTGACATTCGTATTTGTAGCAAATATGATAAAGGAACATTTCTGAGCACTTTTTGCGACGCAATCATCTGTATATGCTATCTCTGTCTGTTTCTATAATCTTTAGCATCATGCTATCTCACTCTTTTCTAATTGTGTAACATTCATTCGCTCCAGTAGTTTTCTGATAAAGGCTGATATGTTCCACTAATTGATTTCACTAGTGGTTTAGGTATAACGGTAGTAGATTCCGAGAACTGATTCAGATGTCGGGGTTCAACTGTCTACCGAGACCTTTTCTTGTTTGAACAACGAAGACATGTGTTGTATTTAGTAGTGCTGTGTGTTATTAAAGCTCCCATAGCCACACTGACAACTTCCTGACAACTCCCGGAATGTAGCGGTAATTGGCTCGCTTTAAATCTCGGAGGTCATAGGTTCGATCGCCGAAAAGGAATTATTTGTGTAAATTCTAAGATTTCTCTCCGGGTTTGGTTGGTTGAGGGACTACCCACCGTGCCTCGGAAAGCACGTTAAGCCGTTGGTCCCGATTATTATAACATCATCTATAACAAACGAACCAGGGACGGGCAGCAGCGTTTCCCCTGTGTATTACAACATAACACTGCGGTCACCAATCCGCCTGCCAAGCGTGGTGACTATGGCAAAAACCCTACCTCGGGAGGAGGCCCATGTTCAGCAGTGGAAGTTATACGGGCTGATGATGATGATAGACACACTGATTCCTTACACAAATAATTTAGTTCGAGACTGTTAAAAACAGTCTTAAAATGCGTATGACAATCTATTAGATAAAACATAAATTAACAATAAATTGAATATCATAACTGAATAAGCCTTAATCTGGACTTTCTAAAATATATAATGAAGTTTTAGTACAATCGTTGAATTTAATTTCACAGCGTATAATGAAATAACTAGGACAATGAAGTCACTAGGCTGCTGTAATAATTTCAAAATTGAATGTAATCCTTGTCTCAGAGCAAATAAATTAAGCGTCTAGGTGGCATATTGAATACTAATTCAATTGAACTAAAGAGTTACTGGATTTTAGCTTTTAAAAAACATAATTGATAAAATCAGTCAGTTAGTTCCACAAAAACATGTGTCTAAATGCTGGGATGCAATTTTTTTTTTTTTTTGTCCATTTATGTTTATCATACTGCACCCATGAACATTTAGGTATTGTATTAGTGAACGCGCATAATTATTAAGGCGGAAACATATTAATAAAATGCCACGCCACCCGACGATACGCCACGCGTGTTGAGTCGAATCAAATGTATTGTTTCTATAGACCAGAAACACACTATGAACACCCGACACGACGCCACGCGCGTACTGATGCACAGGTGTTGACACGTGGCGTGGCGTTTTAATAATGTGTTTTCGCCTTTATATTATTAACTTAATTGTTATGATACTTGATCTAACCGAACAAAAACTTCAACTTCAATAAGTCTTGTTGGTTTAGATTTAGGTTTTTTTTTAACCACCCAAAACTTCGTTAGTTTATCAACTAACTAGAAAGTTGGTCAACTAATGGATAAATATTTTTGGCGACAAGATGAATTATTCCCGATTGTCCCTTCTAGCCATGTCCTCCGGGGTGACATCTGGGAATTGTCTTCCCAGTTGTCACCAGGGTGACAATTTGTGCCGACTGTTCCCTTTGAAAACTGACTAAAGGGGACAAACGGGAAGTATTTTTCTCAGTTGTCACCAGGGGGGGGGGGGTGACATTTGCTACGATTGTTTCTTTTTGAGGAAAAAAATGTAATCACCGTTCATTTCAGCTTTTTTATTTCTTATGTTACATAGAATCAAATTAAAAAATAACACAATGTCAACACGCTTACAACATAGGAAAAATATAAACTATTAAGTAAGTAAATATAAATGTCAAAAGAATTATATAGAAAAAAAATACTTCCCGTTTGTCCCCTTTAGTCAGTTTTCAAAGGGAACAGTCGGCACAAATTGTCACCCCGGTGACAACTGGGAAGAAAATTCCCAGATGTCACCCCGGAGGACATGGCTAGAGGGGACAATCGGGAATAATTCGACAAGATTTAGGAAAACATGGCTACTTAAAGCAGCCCACCGTACTTCTTATCTTATCTGGTTTTCAAGTGACAATAAATTAATGTGTGCAGAATCATGTTAACTTGAATATATCATATTGCTGTGCTACCTTATCATCAGCAATTCTTTAAAGTGATCATTGAACCGTAATCTAGACAAACCCAAGCGAATGTCCCGCGTGGTATTAGCAGAGGGAAAGTTCGCGCAGCGGGGCCTTCCGCGCGGAAATTAACAGGAACAACGATTGCGACGTCACTAATCATGAAACCTAGCAAATCTGCTTGTTTATGGATACGCGAAACTCCCGTTCCCGTGGGAACTTCATAATTAAATATATCCTATGTCATCCGGGGATAGTGTAGCTTTCCAACGGTAAATATTTTTTTAAATTGGTCCAGTAGTTTCGGAACCTTTTCAATACAAACAAACAATAAAATCTTTCTCATTATAATATTTGTATAGATATAGATAACGTTTATATTATAAAGCTTCCGAGACCTAGTCTTCTAGATTCGTTTCCCATCCGGGACAATTAGTTGTAAGAACCAGAGATAATTTTTCTGAATCTCGGTGTATTTTATATCCGTGAATTGAGTGATTCTAAATCCTCCGACACAGTAATTAGAGACCATTGTTTGTTGTTAGTTTCCCTGGAGCGAGAGTTGTATAAACAAAACAAACATTTTTTCCTTCACGTATTGGAATACCTGTTTAAGTAAATTATTATCTTCGGTCTAAGTCTAATAAACTTGTACAAAAGCGAACGAAGTTCAGCAATATTTGATAATATCGATAAAAATGTGAAAATAATTAATTGGGCTTAATTTATCCCACATTATCCACGGCTTAGAGATGTGTCCCTCACTCATGAGGTGCCTCATTTGAGGTACTCGTGATCGCAAATTGAAAGAGTTACTCTAATTTCAACATTGAACCACCTCACTACTCATACACGCGTCAAAAATTCATGAGTGAAAGAAAATTATGTGAGTGAGGGAGACGTAAAAATCAGAATCGTGAGTACTTATGAGTCGACGCAACCGTCCGCCCCGCTGCCTCGGACTATCGGCTGAATTCGGCTGAGTTCGGCTCGGGCTCGGCTCGGCTCGTAAGATACGCTGACATACGACTCCTCGTCTCAAATGAGGGGTACCTCGTGAGGACCTCGCGAGGCAAAATGAGGTACTCCCTCAACCTCATATAAAAATGATGAGTTACCCATCACTACCACGGCTAACGGTATAGGTGCACATCTAGATAGGTACTAATATTAAAGGGAAAGATGTATTGAATAGGCTCCGAAACTAATGGACCGATTTGAAAATTCGCTCACCGTTGGATAGCTACACTTTCTCCAAATGGCATATGCTATATTTAATTATGAAGTTCCCACAGAAACGGGAGTTACGCGGGTGAAATCGCGCGCGGGAAGCTAGTTACTTATATTTTTTAACTAGTTGTAATATATGTACGTGTATATATAGTGTGTAACCGTTTATTAATTCCAGATAAATAAATATAAGTGCGTATTAAATACAGTGCGATAGTAGGTGCATCTTTAGTAATAACCGTGTGGTTCCCGGCTTAAAGAAGACAACCCTATGTCTAAACTATGTGTGTCGTAAGTGTCGACTAAGGGACATACAACAGCATCTATCAGCTCAAGAATACACACCATCTTACTGCTGCATCCATCCGCCTGCTTAGTATGGTAATCATGGCAATATCCCTCAACAACCCTTGCTAGAGGAAGCCCATGCTCAGCAGTGGACGTAAAAGATCTGATACTAGTACAGTAGTAATATCCGCCGCAAATGTGAAACGTGCGTGACTAATTGTGCGACAACATTAGTACGACCGTTTACTGAAGAGTACGTAGTTTAACGTGCGGTAGTTAGCCAGTAATAGCCGGACGTATTAATCTTCTATTTGACACTTACTATATACCATTTACTTACTATTTATGAGTGTAACTAGCTGCGCCCCGCGGTTTTACCCGCGTTACTCTGCGCCAGTGGGTCGGAGCATGATGTTTTGTAGCCTATATGTTAATCCAGCTTATAAACTATCCGCATGCAAACTTTCATCAAAATCCATTGTGTAGTTTTTGCGTGAAAGAGTAATAAACATACATCTATATATTCTTACAAACTTTCGCATTTATAATTTTGGATAGCTGTTTAATGCTGTAAATTTTGCACCACCTTTTTCCCATTCCCAAAATAAAATTAATCCTCATTATATGATATCAGGTTCCTTGATTGAAAATATGAAAATGTAGCATAAACCGATGAGTGCTACAGAACTCGTAACTACAAAGATAAGCTACGCCGTAGTACCAAGTGAATATCACTGCTACGACATTATAACGGTCGTAGAAACTCTATTCGATAATTGTTTAAACCTATTAAGTAAGTATGCATAAATGCTTACATAATTTCTTCTAGGGAAACATAAACAAAGGATCGCCTTCTTACGTAGGATGCTTAGTTTGTAGTAAACTATTTAATAAGGCTGAAGACCGCATTTATTCTCGCATTTATTCCCGGTGAAGTAGCAAAAGCCTCGTGGTTTACTACAAATGTCCGTAAACAAAACGTACTGAGACAAAACGAAATATTTATATGATTGGTAATAACTAATGACGATATTTCAATAACAGCCAATAATTTTAGAATTAAAACTTATGGGAGTGGTAGGTACACATATTTATAATAACTATCCGGTTGTACTCACGATTTGTCATCATCGGATATGTCCGACTAGTTTCGAGACCATTCCGAGATCCATTCTCAAGGAGTAGTCGACTCGGCGGCCAGACGCAGGGCAACTAAATCCGGCGCACATCGCTGCTTTGTTAATCCAAAAACGAATGAAAGATTAGGAGCATCCCTGTTACTGTGACACAGTAATCCATCTCCTAATCCCCAATACTCAGACAAGTAGATAAATTTCCCGAACCCAAAAATATTTGGCGCCAACACGAAGAACCTAATCAAGTACTTAAGGGCCGCTATTATTTAAATGACGACGAAATGAGCCCTCACTAACACTAATCCTAACAAATCGAAGGTTCTCGAACGCGAATGTTTTATGTAATCCTTGGAAGCTGTTAACAAGATTTTTGTCACACTTTTTACAACCTTATTGTAGACGAGTTAAGGCACAGGTTCCAATTACATGTTTGTGAGTAACAAATGACGACTAGATGTAGTTTTAGTTTTGGTTCATCGAATGAATTATATAGTAGTAATATTAGTAATGAGGAGATTTTAAATGTGTCACTCAATCATGTGAAAGCAACAGAAAGGATTAGGTACCATATATGTTACAGTGTAAATAAACTAGGATTAAAACTTGGATTAAATTTATAAAATTTTTTGCACAAACGTTTCCACTCCCCGAAACAGATAACAAAAATGAATTCGTTTAAGACCACGATTTTTCAAGGGCCAGAAATCGAAGCCATGCCTCCCTAAACAAAAAGCCGCTAGGCTAAGTTCCTTCAAAACCTCTTAGGTCTTAGTTACATAATAAATCACACGTTTAACTAGAACGTGTGATTGATACAGTAAATAACCGGCCAAGTGCGAATCGAATTCGCGCACGAAGGGTTCAGTATCGTTGTTTATACAACACATTATTTAGATTAAAAAAGGAACTATTCCAAGCGTCTGCCTTTTGCCTTTATTAATAACGAGCAAAAAAGGGTATAAATCACGTTTTTTTACCCTCGACTCAAAACCGTGATTAGCAGGGAACATGATTAAGGGGTGTAATATTTATTTTATTCTATTTTAGTATGTACCTGTAGTTATAGCGTCAGAAATACATCATCTTTGAATATTTCATAATATTTTTGATGTCTAGCTATCACGTTTTATTAGATGTATCTTAAAAAACGTGATAATAGCTAGCCTGGTGAAAGACAGACGGACAACGAAGTTTTAGTAATAGGGTCCCGTTTTTACTCTTTAAGTACGGAACCCTAAATAAATAAATCTGAACATAAAGAATGACATACATAAAATGTACATTGTACTCACATAGGTTACGAAATAAAACATGATAGTCTGAACACGACAGGTACTCGACAGTTTTGTGCGAAAAAAAAATGTAATTTATCATTTTGAATAGTACGTGCGGATTTGAAAGTTATCTACGTATGAATTTTTACGAGATAAATTGCGTAAGCGCGTTATTTTTCAATGAAAACCTGACTTATGCTATCATTCAAGGTTTGCGTAAGCCTTTATTCGATTGAAAAATACGTTTTATTTTTTCATGTTTGGGAACAGATTGGAGTTTGTATTTCGTTTACGTATAATGAGACCCTCCGACTCATAGTTTGCAATATATGCACATAAGGTGTTAAACATATGATTAAACATAATAATATCACGTCAGACGTCAATTTTTATTACGTATACATTACAGAATCTTAGTTAGCTCTTCCTTCCATAAATTCCATAAACGGCCGCAGCCCAATGGACTTGTGATGTTGTGGTCTCCGCTTCGATCCCTACTCATTGCACTACCGACGTGAACCCACTCGTAAAACAAGCATTTACCTTAACAAGAATACTATGTAGTAGACTGCAAATCTCTGCTAGTAATCTTTAATAAAAAAACTACCAGCCAAATCTATGCGGACTGAAGTCTTATTTACTTTTATAATTCGATTAATATCGTTTGAAGCGATGTTCGTATAAATTAGCACACTTTGATCCGTTTCGAAGTAACACTCTTATTGGTTTAGGAACCGTACGGCACAGATTTGCAAAAAGCTATTCCGTTACGGTTAACTGTATGAAACGGAAAATTGCCAGCATTCTATGTTACTTTTAGCACTAATGCTAACGATGATCCGTTCTTATTGTTAATTTTAAATCAAATTATATAATCTCGTTTATAAATCTATTGTTTGATGGAAGAGAATTCATTATTGAATAAGCCATTGAACATGTTGTTTCCGCTGTTACTAACTTAAGGCAAACAAAACCTGCAGGCGAACATTGCGTTCGCACTTCAGGTATTTAACGGAGAAATTGTCGCCAGTTGCACAAAAATTCATAATCCCTCAATCTCATCGCCAGCGACCGCCCTGAGCCGAGGTACAAGCCCCACAGGGGGCGCCCTCTTGCACAGGTTGCTTAGTTTGTAGTTTTTAAACCATTTATTAAAGCTAAAGCTCTGCTCGCCATTATACCCGGTGAAGTAAAAAAAAATAGGAAATTGCCATAAAGTGGTTTTTCTTATATTTAAAGATTATTGATTTTGCGAAAGTAAGTGGCAATAACGGACCTATGTAAAGTCATAATTAGGTCAAAAACATGAAAAAAGCCTTGTGAATATCTGTTATCTAAATGTTATACTGTGATCATTGTATTGAAATAAGGTATTTCTAGGTCTACTAATGTTATTAACTTTTAAGGATTATTAACAATAGACCCGTTGTTGCTTTTTATATTTGCAAAGAAAACAATTATTTTAAAATAATAGTTCATCATCATCATCATCAGCCGGTTGTAGTCCACTGATGAACATAGGCCTCCCCCATCAATTTCCAGCGGGAACGATCCATCAGCCGTAAGTTCTTTGAGCTATGTGTCCTGCCGATTATCACTTCAGCTTACTAATCCGTTGAGCTATGTCAGTATAATAGTTAAAAAACCGGCCAAGTGCGAGTTTGACTCGCGCACGAAGGGTTCCGTACCAATTTCAAGTGCCAATTGCCAATAAAAAAGCGTATGTTTATGAAATTAAATGGCTTTTTTTTTAATTTTTAAATTTACGATTTATGACATATTCAAAAAAACTACTTACTAGATCTCGTTCAAACCAATTTTCGGTGGAAGTTTGCATAGTAATGTACATCATATATTTTTTTTAGTTTTATCATTCTCTTATTTTAGAAGTTACAGGGGGGGGACACACATTTTATCACTTTGGAAGTGTCTCTCGCGCAAAATATTCAGTTTAGAAAAAAATGACACTGGGAACCTCAACATCATTTTTGAAGACCTATCCATAGATACCCAACAAGTAAAAAAAAATGAGTTTCAGTTGTATGTTTCAACCCTAAAATTTATTGTTTTTTTTTTTTCTATTTTTGTGTGAAAATCTTAATGCGGTTCACAAAATACAATCTACTTACCAATTTTCAACATTATAGTTCTTATAGTTTCGGAAAAAAGTGGCTGTGACATACGGACGGACAGACAGACAGACAGACATGACGAATCTTTCCGTTTTTTGCTATTTGGCTACGGAACCCTAAAAATGCCATATTCCGACAAATTCGTCGATAAATACATCAAGTGCGAAAGTTGCGCCTTAATATACAGGATTTAATGAGTACAATTAAGAGTTTATCTATAGGTTTGCAAAAGGTTATTCATTGAACAGATAACAGATACGGAATGTATGTCGGCATTAGCACTAAATGCAACAAGGATTTGCAAATGGTTCTTCTCTAACGGTTGACTAGTGTGAAATATTGTCGGCATTTGTGTTAAAAGCAATATAGACTTGCAAATAGTGATTCAATAACGATCATGAGTATGGAATGAAATCGGCATTAGTGCTCAAGCAACACGAATAAATGAAATTCAATTTATATTACTAATAAAGTGTGTGCCACTGTTAATTCTGGCTAACAGAAGTTGCAGTGATAGGTAAGGGATGTGGGTGGCATGAGTATAAAAAAAATTAACAAGGTTTATTGAATATCATCACACTTCATCATCAGCCTGTATAACGTCCACTGCTGAATATGGGCCTCCTCCCGGGGGAGGGTGTTTGCCATAGTCACAACGCCTGGCAGGCGGGTTGGTGACCGCAGTATTATGTTGTACCACACAAGGAAACGCTGCTGCCCGTTCTTGATTTTTTTTTTTTTTTTTTTGTTTTAAAACGTTATTCAATGCTATAACGTGTGATGTCGCAAATGTTTAGTATAATTACTTTAATAAGAAAGGTAGGTCCTACATACCTAAAAAAAATTGTCCTCACAATTTATGAAGTCAGCTACGAGACTTTTGCAGCTTGATTTGCATTGCCTAATAATAGCATTAAATAACGATTACATTTAAAAGTTTACTTTATTATTTAATTAACTTAAACTGAATCCAAAATTGATCTTCAAGTTGCGTCTTAAAAACTTCAACCACAAGGATAAAACGACATAAAGAAAAAATAAATAGTTGAAAGATCAACAACAGGTCCTTACGGCAACAGCCTCAAAGATAAACGTCCAATTCATTCCTGTTTCCGCTTTTAATGGCCATTTCCGTTAGCGGAACACGGCCCCGTATGGCAAATATTGGGATAAGCCGATATTTTTCTTTGTCGTCTTCATACGCATTCGTTTTTGGGTCACGACTCACAATTGACATGTGAGAAATAAGTAAGGTAAAAATTTCTAGAAGAAATTTCTATTGACAGAAGCTAATGGAAACGTTTCTTTAATTCAATACAATTTTTTTTCAATAGGAAATATGTTTTTTTATAGAAACTAGCTTCTCACGCGCGGTGTCACCCGCGTAGCTTCCGTTCCCGTGGGAACTTTATAATTAAATAACGCTTGTGTTATCCAATTTTTCAAATCAGTCCAGTAGTTTCGGAGCCTATTTAAAGAAAACAAACAAACAATTAAAATTTTCCTCTTATAATATTAGTAAAGATATATATAATATTAGTAATGCTATATTATCCCTGAGTAACGTAGGCTATGAAGTCCACTCGTGCGAAACCTTGGCGGGCCGCTAGTAAATAATATATTATGACAGTATTGAAAATACAGGGAGACCAATAGCGATTTATTGAATCTTATATCACTCAATAGAAGTTTATACACCGGGATTTATTTAGACGCTAATAAAACTCATCGAAATTATTCATTTTTGATAGTAGAATCAATATATTTTTAATGCAATTGAAAAAGTATAATCTGTATATATACTTTTTCAATTGCATTAAAAATTATAGTTTCATATTACTTCGATCCTGTGTTAGGTACACCCGTTGGTTCAACCCACCCACCTGCCTAGCGTGGTGACTATGGGAAAAACTCTTCCTCGGGAGAAGGCCCATGTTCCGCAGTGTACGTTACAAGGGACTTACAATGATTAAATTAAGACCACTGGTCCACTGGTATAATTCAAACCTGAAATCTTAGGTAACGCACTTAATGTCCTGTCGAAATTTACCAACCTCATTCCATGTTAAGACGAACGTGATACAACTTACACAACAACATGAAAGAAAAACACAAATTCTAGCAAAACCTTACCGACCTTAGCGATTTATGAAAATCGATGTTCGCACATCCATCAAATTGTGTCAAAAACAATATAATATGTATGCCGCCCACACATATTCCTACATGCACATACACTACACAACTTTCATTCTAAAGAGATTAGCGAGTAAACAACACCTACGCAACCGTATTGAATAAAAATTTGAATTTAAATCGTCAGAAGCATTTGGTCGTAAGTGGCAGTTTACGATGGCACATACGACGAATGTCTCTGACGTATAATAGCACATTCGACCTTATGCTCACAGATCATTATAGCTTCAAAAAAGGAACGATCAGGTTTGTAAACCCTTTTAGAGGCGGTTGGTGGTCTTCCTCTACAAAAAATGAAGATTTTCGAGGTGAGGTGGCATGCCCGGCGGCCGATGGCCATTTGTTGATGTTCATAACTTTTATTAGTGAATAAAATACAACTAAAAGTAGCTAATTTAGCTAATGTTAAGAACTTGTATACGTTTGAATTGGCTTACGAACTTGTATTACGCCATACAGGTTAGTTAGGTTGCTGGGTGTTAGATGGCGCTGCTCGTCTACTTGTAGTGTGTGCGTCTACCGTAGATGTCGCTACATCCTGTTAATTGAATGGCAGAATTTCATAAAATGTGTTACGCACTGTTATATGATTGTAATAAAATGCGCTGGTCGGAGTTGCACTATTGCTAATTACATATAAAATATGACAGGTTGACTAACATTTTGAATATACAATTCTCCAAATAGGTTCGATACGTTACAATATGCTTTGTTTGACTATAGGGACATTATTGTATTGCATATCTATTAGTTATGAGATTTTTGTCGAGTGATTCTAGTAACAATATATTTTGCCCATCTTTTGTAATTTATAGTTATAAAATTATTTGTGCGATCCACGGATAGCTATTCTGAGCCTGGGTGTGCTTTTTGTCCCTAAATTAAGTGTTGGTTAAGTCCCCGGTACACGGGGATAAACTTCTCTTGTGCGGGAGATATATTTAACTATATATATCTGCAAGTCCTACCATTTAATGCTGCCACTGTAAAACATATGTAAGCTCTTTAAGATTGATTATTAATCATTTAATAAGTCTGCGGTGTAAATACACTTAAACCTTAAGCTCATGATAAAAGTCTACTTTATTTAAGCAATATTTACGAAGCGCTACTAAAATTTTATCCCACAAAGAAATATGAAGTAATAACCGTATACATTTTATTGAATTACTTTCCATTTATTAATACATTGGTGGCCATAAAACGTGTCAACTGCTGACAATATGTATTCACATCAAAGTAACGAATGAGTCTCATGAATGAGAATGAAACGTTCCAATTTTATGTGTCACTCGTAAAAGTATTTTGAAAGTGACAATGTAGTACACATATATAACAGACATATTATACATATACAGCGAGAAGAGCCAATCGCACTCGTCTTAAAGAAGAAGTTGCTTGATTCTTCGAGTAAAATAAAATGTATGCGATAAGGTCGCCGTGTGGTTTCCGGCTTAGAATAGACCACACCATGTCCTCCCATGGGTGTCGTAAAAGGCGACTAAGGGACATATGGCTGATGGATGGACAGCAGCATCTATTAGATCAAGGTTTACATCTTACTGCGATCACCAATCCGTCTGCGAAGCGTGGTGATTATGGCAATATCCGTCTACGATCCTGGCTTGCCAAGGTCTGTAATGAGGAGGCCAATGTTCAGCAGTGGACGTAAACGGGCTGTTAATGAAGGTCGGCGAGCAGAGATATGGGCTGAATGTTGTCAAGCCGCGGTTACGGTATTTTATGCACGCTTCATATATGGTAGATGCAGCGGTAAATACACCTTTGGTGTTTGAAACTATTACAAATGATAATGTCAACATCATCATCTGTAATAGTTTCAAACTTTTCGCATTGAAAATATTTTCTGTGAGAGTCATGCAAATAATTTCCACACGAACAAGAGGCGAGGTACTCTGCATTTCAAATAGCATTAGTGCTGTCTAGATTGCCAACTGTTCGTTTCCTTTTATCTTGTCCCAATTTATTATGTAGAAAGGAATAATTGAACTAGATGGCTCCTTTAGCTACAGGTACAAATATTAATAGAATCACATAATACTAGATACAAGAAAAAATCTAGAAATCAGCTGTCAAAATACAGAATTAGTTCATCTAGCTTCAATATCTCATTTAAAATAAACAATGTTAATGTAGAATTCTGTAAATATGTAATTGAAATGGTAATGAATGGATAAATCAATAAAAAAATTTAACACGTCCAAACATAATTATAATTATTAAACGATCAATCTGCTGTGTCATTGTTAAAGGACAATTTACAATAAATCCTTTGCTTCGCTCTCATGCGCATTCGCTTTGACATTATCATCTCCACATAGAGATTTTTTTTCATTTTTTTTATTCAATCGCTACATTTTCAATACTTAAACTAACGCACCTATACTACGTAGAATCTCAGTAGAATTAAATCGGCTGCGCATGACATCAGCGCCCGCTCAATGTATCCTTATTAACACAACCGGTCACACCATTGAATCAACTCTCATTTATTGCACTTATACTGCTATGTTTGTTCTGGCGGTTTCAAATTACTTTTTAGCTCATTCGTACAAACATGTTTCGATTGAGGCAAAATATTATATCCGAGGCAAAAGTAAAACTTGTCTTTCCCTTCTTTAACCCTTCAATAACCAACATCTATACTAATATATAAAGCTGAAAAGTTGGTTTGCTTTAATGCGCTAATATCAGGTACTACTGGTCCGATTTGAAAACTTTCTTTCAGTGTTAGATAGACTACTTATTGAGGCAGACTATAGCATATTTAATTATGAAGTTCCTACGGAAACCGTAGTTACACAAAGTATATATACCAGTCTTGTCATTCGGTTCACAAGCGCAACTGGTGTGCTCGTGGGAAGCTCTTAATAAAATATACGTTACTTGCTGATTATATATTTTTTTTTAATCGATTACTTTGTATTCTAATTTATTCTTAACAAGCTGCGCCCCGCGGTTTTACCCACGTTAATCTGCTCCAGTGGGTCGAAGCGTGATGTTTTGTAGCCATGTATGTTAATCCAGCGTATAACCTATCCCGGTGCAATTTCAGCTAATTCCGTTCAGAAGTTTTGGCGTGAAAGAGTAACAAACAAACATAGATCCATCCATCCATCCATACTTACAAACTTTCGCGTTTATAATATTAGAAGGATCTTATAGAAGTGTAGATGCAATATTCTAAAAACATTGTCAATAAAAGTTAATTTATAATAACTATAAAATAATTAAATTTTATAAAAAGTTATTAACTCTCTGAACTCTCTTGCACACCAAATCCGCAGAAATGAAAAGCTTAATTACCCCGCCTAATCAATTCCGGAGATCAGAATGACAAGCACGACATTACATTTCAATTAATATTGTAAAAGGGATCTCAACTTCAAAATCAAACCAATCAACGAAGCGGAATAATACCATTTATTACCGGACTAAAGCGGCTCGGGACGGTTCATAACTAAAACGGGTCAATAAACCAGTATGCGCCAGAATAATCCGGAATGATCTGGAATAGAACCTTTTATGTATCATCAATACATCAATGACGCTATATTACCTATGTGAAAATGTGTTTGCGGGCTTGAATAGAATTTGAATCGAAACCTTGTCAGATATTAAGAAAGTTCCAACTGGTTAAACATATTTTACATCATCATCATCATCAGCCCGTATAAAGTCCACTACTGAACATGGCCCCCTACCGAAGGAGGGTATTTGCCATAGTCACCAGGCTTGGCAGGCCGGTTGGTGACCGCAGTTTTGTGTTGTAATACACAAGGAAACGATGCTGCCCATTCCCTGGTATACAATTGTTATAGATGATGTTATCACAATCACACGGAGGCTGTCGTTGTCGTTTTACATATTAGTTCTGAACTGACAATTAATGCCAATTCAATAATTCATTATCATCATCATCATCAGCCCGTATAACGTCTACTGCTGAACATGGGCCTCCTCCCGAGGGAGGGTATTTGCCATAGTCACCACGCTTGGTAGGCGGGTTGGTGACCGCAGTATTATGTTATACCACACAAGAAAACGCTGCTGCCCGTTCCTTGATATACGATTATTATAGATGATGTCATAACAATCTAATTACCTATTCTGTTTAATATACTAAATTCTACATTTATATAATTATATAATATCTAGGGACAATATAATATCTAGGGACAATGTCACACAGATCATCCTAGCCCCAAACTAAGCAAAGCTTGTACTATGGGTACCAGGCGACGATATACATACGTATATAGATAGATAAATACTAAAATACATAGAAAACATCCATGACTCAGAAACAACTATTCGTGCTCATCACACAAATATTTGCACTTACCGGGATTCGAACCCAGGACCACCAGCTTCGTAGGCAGGAGCACTACCAACTAGGCTACGGTGACCGTCGATTATTGTTGTCTCGTTTACACATATGCACATAGAGCGAGCTAGTCTTGGCTGCAATTCATCCATTTCTATCTCATATTCCTTTGTGTAGTTTGGCTGCATCAATAGTCAATAGTCTATAGAATGTCTGGAACACGGATTCTATGCCAGCACAATATTCTCGAACAAAACGTAGCTGAAGGCGCTTCTAATATTTGTTCCCGACTCAGTTCGAGGCATTTAGCTTTGTTATTACAACATACCCTTTGCTAATGGTGATTTTTAGTTTAGTATTTAATATACAACAATTAACCCCTTTTTGTTGTGTTTGTAATTGTCAACAGATGAAAGAAAATATTTGAAAATTTAAGAAAACTTAACCATCATATAACATTTTCTATTGTAACCTTGGTGCGTTTGACAATATAAACTTTTTAAATCCTATGGCGTTTGAAATAACATTGACAAAATGCGTGCTGCTCTTAATGCACTTTACGGTTAGTTCAGAGCTATCACGCCTTGTATTAAAAGGTGTATTTAATATAGTTTTTGTTAAGACAGGACAACGTCTGTCGATAGATACTGCTCAATAATAACGCTTGTATAATACATAGGTACATCAAGACTGCAACTTTATATTAAAACGTAGTGAATGCGGTAAGACGGATAAGGAACCAGAGCGTGCAGCAGGTGATTCTCTAAATATTTCAGCTGCAGACGTTCGGCTCACGTTCCCGGGCTAATCCTCCAGATTATGGTGCCCAGGAGTTCGGAGTAAAAAAGAGGAAGTCATTGCAAATTTTGTGAAAGTATAGCACTTGTTAGGCTATTAAAGTGTGGTTTATTTTGCACTGGACTGGAGGTAGTTATATTCAAAGTGTAGCTAATATCTGGCCAAAAATATTAGAAATTGAGAAATATTTATGCCAACTGAGAAGAAATCGAATTTAATTACACGTCCTGGATCAGTGAAATAGCAAGTCCCCAAATCACTCGTAGATACCAAAATTTTATTTTTTATGATAACGAATTTCTTCAACAGCACTCGAAATGGAACCTACTCATTGATTTTGGTCATTAGTCAGTAAAAACTTTGACATTCGACCTGTGCAAATATATTAAATAAGTATAATCAAAGCCAAATCAAAGTATTTTAGTAAAAACGCGTATAGATTCCATTAATAAGTTTATAATCCTTAGAGTCAACACACTTAGTATAATTGATAATAGAAGCTTACAAAACAATTTAATATAGAAAGCTAAGCAAACTAAACCAAGCAATAGTGCTATTAAAGTACGCCCAAATAGTATGAAACTATTTGTGAATTAACCGCAAAACCCACGTCGAACTTTACATAAGCTAAATTGGAAAACGAACGCCGTATCGACGCTACACCCCAATTTTTACATCGATCCTAAAAAAACAAGTTATGTTTTCCAAACAACCGTACGTGGGAAAACACACGCCTTGTGTTTTCAATATGATTTCACAATATACTGATTTTATAAAATTGGCTTACAATCAAATCGTACGATCCCTTACATAAATTACAACGCTCATCGTTATATTCAAATGCAAAGATATCTTATTTGAATTTGAATGAGACGTCGTAAATTATGTAAGAAAACCAGACGATATGTACAGGCATGTAACCCATATAATTTCCGGACAAAACATCGTACAAGGGATAATTCAAACAAACATACGTCGAGTCCTCATAGATCAGGATCGTGTGGCAACTCTGCAGTAAATACACTTAAGCTCCTTACGCTGCCAGATTCAGTATGAAACGAATTCCCAAGGCGCGGGAGGGAAGAAGCGAAGTAGTAGAAAATTCATATTTTCCTTCAGCATTTTAGCGTGTTAGGATCGTTTAAAGTTAGTATAAGAATGTACTCAAAACTTTTAATGGAATTCTCATGTGTTTATAATATATTTGTAACGGTAAAGAAATGACATCGAAAATATAAGGTAACGCTTAAATTAAACGCTTTGTTCAGAAAAACAACTCCGGTGGTTTAAATACTGTTGAGCTCATAGTTCATGTATGTGTCATAAAAATAGTTATATGCTATAAAATAATAAAACTTTCGAATAGATCGCAAACCAATTACAAATTTAACTACATTTTTACGATAAAAACGATTTATTTAAATAGATCGGATGACGGAACCATCAGCATAACATTTTAATAGTTTTTTCCAATTTGAATAAATATATAATTTTTTCAAGATAAGTTAAAATTCTATTTTTTTTAACTAAACTAAACTAAACCCGCGTTGTTTTGCCCACGTAGATTCCGTTCCCATGGAAACCTCGTTTTAAAATATAACCTAAGGAAGTCACAACTAACGAGGCTTTCTGTCAATTGTTGACTGTAATTTCAAATAACTGGTTGCTGTGCCTCATTAAGCTGTCGGTTCTGCGCTAGACAGAACTCTCACGGGTTATGGCGGTAAAACCGTCCCAATTGATTTTATGAGTAAAGGAATAGAGAGCGTTTGGTAAAACATTTTTTCACTACAATATGATCTCCGTAGATATCTAATCCTTAGATTGGTGACCGTGGGCGATAAAAACATACACATTTTTAGGGTTCCGTAGCCAAATGGCAAAAAGCGGAACCCTTATAGATTCGTCATGTCTGTCTGTCCGTCCGTATGTCACAGCCACTTTTTCCGAAACTATAAGAACTATAATGTTGAAACTTGGCAAGTAGATGTATTTTGTAAACCGCATTAAGATTTTCACACAAAAATAGAAAAAAAAACAAAAAAAATTGGGGTTCCCCATACATAGACCTGAAACTCAAAAAAATGTTTTTCATCGAACCCATACGTGTGGCATCTATGAATAGGTCTTCAAAAATGATGTTGAGGTTTCTAATGTCATTTTTATCTAAACTGAATAGTTTGCGCGAGAGACACTTCCAAAGTGGTAAAATGTGTGTCCCCCCCCCCTCCCTGTAACTTCAAAAATAAGAAAATGATAAAACTAAAAAAAATATATGATGAACATAACCATGCAAACTTCCACCGAAAATTGGTTTGAACGAGATCAAGTAAGTAGTTTTTTTTAATACGTCATAAACCGTAAACCGCAATGTACCTTTCATTCAATCAACTATTATTAACATCGATCAAAGTTACAACGAACTACAAGAACTTTTATACTATGTTACTTGTTGTATTCTTGATATCAAAAGGTAGGCACTTGCAACTAGTACGGAACCCTTCGTGCGAGAGTCCGACTCGCACTTGGCCGTTTTTTTTTTTGGTGAAAACTAATCTCAAATTAACTTACGCCTTTCTTCTATTAGAGAGTACAATGTGTCGCAACATAAACCAAGTTCCAAGTTATACACTGAATTAATTCTCCCAAGTTTATACAACTTATCCAATTTTCATGCTTTTTATTATACTTGAGCTCGAGTATAAAGAAGATTAATTTTTGACGTACACCCACTGCTATTGTGAGTTTAATCATTAAAGATTAGATTTTTCTAAATTACAACGATGAAATATACTGTCGACGTTTAGTTACATTGAAAAATTACATTACTATCTTATACTTATATATAAAGCTGAAGAGTGAACGCGCTAATCTCAGGAACTACTGGTCCGATTTGAAAAATTCTTTGAGTGTTTGATAGTCCATTTATCTAGAAAGGCTACAGGCTGTATTTAATCTTGAAGATCCTACGGGAAAAGGAGTTACGCGGGTGAAAGATAGTTTACTTTTATAAGTTATGAGGCCTTAAAACCTTATAGCGACATTAAGCTTTTTTTCTTTTTCGGACTGACATATGAAGTTATCCCCGAGGCTTTTGCTACTTCACTGGGCATAAAGGTGAGCAGAGCTCCAGCCTTGATAAATGGTTTAAACACTACAAACTAAGCAACCTGCGCAAGAAGGCGTACCCTGTGGGACTTGTTGACCTCGGCTCAGGGCGGTCGCTGTCGGATTATGGATTTTAATTTTTTTTTTTAGGGGTGTTTTGTGAACTGTCGCTCTACTTTACAGTTCGCGGGCCTCTCGGACTTCGGGTCTACGAGGGCATCGGAATGTTCTTAACAAACTAAGGGTCAGGAGAGGCGACATTAAGCCGACTATACTATCTATACTAATATTATGAAGAGGTAAAGTATGTGATGTTGTAGGAGGTAATCTACTAAAAATACGTAGAAAATTCTTCTACCAATAGAAAGTCTCGATATTTGTGAGTGTTATAAACTATGTTTTAAGACGAGGTTCCCACGGTAACAGGATCTACATGGGTGAAACATCGCGGGAAGGTTTCAAGTATCCTACCGTCCAACATCGGCTATTGTTGATCGGTAGTATTATAACCTTCTCTAATAATACTACAAAGACCTAAACATACTTGGAGGGTACAGTCAACAAAAGAAATAGGGAAACGCATTTTTAATTTATATGTACACGTTTATGAGAAGAGTTTACTGTTTTGTCTATTTGTATACAGATAGCAGCGAACTCTTCGACCATAAAGAATTACCGGCTGTCGTAGTGTCATAAACATATTTATTTACATTATTAGATACTGACAGTGTAAACCTATCTCTTTTGTTGACTGTACATAAAAATAAAAAACTGATTCAATTTCGATTATTGTTTCTTCATTTCTGAATGTGGAAAACAAAGTGGGAAAAAACGGGAAATTATTTTAGTGGGGCAGAACTCAGTGGGTTGTCCGAGGAATAAATCGATTTAAATTGTACCCATTTGTAAAATAATAAACTGTGTAGTGATTTTATCGTTATATTTAATTTTCCTGAACAATAAATAAATCCCAGCACTTGTCTGATGAGTCACAGGTGCGCGTCGTGGTCAAAATTTTTAGAACAAATTCAAGTCCGCGAAGCGCACCTATCAAAAATATATATAAGTGCGATTTGGGGATACGGGCAGGTACGGTTTACCCAGGTGCGATTCGTACGGGTGCGCTAATCGGACTACCTAGTTTTCAGTTTCGCCTGCCGATATTTAGGTACGTATATAAATTCCAAGTGCGACGCACTACGCAATTAAAAGGACTTCGCTCGAAAAATGGTTCCCACAATGTTTGTGACCATAACGGTACAAATACAGAACTACGATTCTATTATTGATATACATAAATAATGTTGACCCTATATCCGATTCTCTTGCGTCATTACATACACAAATCAGATCCACAAACACACAGATGTGAGCGGAGCGCGGGCCGCAAATATTTGTACGGAACCAAACCTTTCGATAAACAGGATACAATATGTACGGACGCTATCGTTTTATTTATGACTAGCTGCGCCCCGCGGTTTTACCCGCGTTATTCTTCTCCAGTGGGTCGGAACGTGATATTTGGTAGCCTTATATGTTAATCCAGCGTATAACTTATCTCGGTGCAAAATTTCAGCCAATTCCGTTCAGTAGTTTTGGCGTGAAAGAGTAACAAACAACCATCCATCCATCCATCCATACTTACAAACTTTCGCGTTTATAATATTAGTAGGATTTTTATACACGTTTGTTATGTAGAACAAGTGAAGTTATTTACGCTTTCAAAAGCGTACAGTACTAAGTACGTACAGATTGATAGACGTCAAACTCAACTGACAGCTAGAAGACAAAAGCGGCGCTGTATTATGCCTTGCCGAAATTGATTATAATAAAATAAAATAATGAATAACCTATGAAATTATGTATATATTAAAATCTGTATATAACTGTTGCTTATATGAAATGGAGTGAAACTCATATTTATGCAATAAAATTATTTGATTTGATTGAAAATTTGTATGAAGAAATAGTTAGTAAATCTACGCTAATATACAAAGCTGAAGAGTTTGTTTGCTAGAACGCGCTAATCTCAGGTACTACTGATCCGTTTTATAGATACAACTATCACTCTGCTTTAGTGATTAATGAGGAATACGATCACAAATAAAAATGAGTTGCCAAAATGTATGTATGCTTAATTGCTTATGCATAACGTGAGAACAACTCGACCAATTTAGCGGATTAATTTTTTATTGGGTGTGACAAGTTTACATTACGCAAAATTTGCCAGAATCCACGGTAAATGTAAAATGTTTTTTTTTTTTTTTACCTGCCTGCCCTTTCTGCTAGTAATATCATATTTCTCTTTTTACATAACAACTAAAAGAAGTTATAAATGTTATAACTCCATTAGTGTGAATATCAATATTTACAACTACATAATTAGGTTAAGATCTCTATGTCACACACACGACGTACCCGTAGTATAAATCATTCGTCTTTCGAGCTCACAAAGATGATAGACTGTTCTGAATGAAGGCTTCAGCATACAAAAGGGTATTCAGACGCAGCTCATAGCTTAACGTTTGTAATAAACGGTCTCTTACTTGACTCAAATAATTCTATACATATTATCTATACTAGAGGAAAGATTTGATTGTTTGTTTGTATCGAATAGGCTCCGAAACTACTGGATCGATTTAAAAAATTATTTCACTGTTGGAAAGCTGCACTATCCCCGGATGACATAGGCTATATTTAATTATGAAGTTTCCACGGGAACGGGAGTTACGCGGGTGAAACCGCGCGCGGGAAGCTAGTTCTATAAAAATAGAAAAGATTGTTTTTATAGAATAGGCTCCGGAACTACTGGATCGATCTCAAAAAAACTTTCACCATTTGTAATCTACATTATCCAAGAGTAACATAGGCATACATATATTTAGTTATGAAGTTTCCACGGGAACTAGAGATAACCGGACCGCGCGCGGTAAGCAGGTACCATAATAATATGTCTAGAATTAAACTAAAATCGTCTATGTATTTTTTTTTGTTTAATTCACCAGCCCGTTTATTTCCACTGATGAACATGGACCTCCTCTTAACATACCTTAGCAAGCCAAGACTGTTAAGGTATATTGCTATATTTACCACGCTTGGCAGGCGGGTTGGTGATCGTAGTAAGATGGTAAATAACCTTGAGCTGATAGTTGCTGCTACTCATCCATCAGCTGAATATCCTTAAGTCGCCTTTTATGACATCCATGAAAAGACATGAAAAGGTCTTTTATAAGCTGTACATCACACAGCAAACAATGACTCCAGAACGAAACAGCAATAACCCCCCAAAATTATGATAACACAATAACACTAAACACAACAGCTTCATCTCACAACAGTTTAGTTTCATTAGTACTAACATTATTAGTAAACATTAGTAAGTATTGCCGACGCAGTAATTGGCAAACTTTCAGTACGTGCTCTGAACAAATTAGCACAACTGACAGATATTAGTCAAGTTGTGGAGACAGAAATAGTAGCGAAGGGTTATTCAACTGGTGTTAGTACGGTGGCAATGAAGGGTTAGAATAAATGCATAAGTAACAGCTTGTCCTTTTATTTTTTTAACTGAAGTAAGTTTACAAATGATTCGTTCATCATAATAGGCCCCCAGTCACTATAACATCTGCTGCTGAATTATTGCCATATAAAATCTACCGCTGAACATGAGTCATCTCACCTAGAGACGTTTTGCCATAGTCACTACCGCTTGGCACGAGGGTTGGTGACCGCAGTATTTTACAATCTTCAAGTAAGTTATCAGAAGAGTAAATGTTGTAATGTGAATATGTGTGTAGAAAATATCTTAATCTCTTAATTATCTTATATTTATATCCAGTGGAATGAAATAATGTTATAACATTATCTATAATAATCGTATATCAAGGAACGGGCAGCAGCGTTTTCTTGTGTGTTACAACGTATTACTGCGGTCACCAACCCGCCTGCCAAGCGGCTACCATCCCCGGGAGGAGGCCTCAGCAGTGGACGTTATACGGGCTGATGATGATGATGATGATATCCAGTGATCATTTTTATCATAAGTATTAAAAACTTTAGCTTTAATAAAATATAATAACATATTAATAACTGTAACAACAATGGCAGTAAATTTCATCTTCTTTTTTTATATAACCATTGTCTGTCTGTCTATAACGTCCGCTGTGAGATGTAGAGACATATCCATAATAGGGATTGCCATAGTTAAAATGCTTGGCAGGTGGATTGGTGACCGCATAATCGTGCCCTTAAACACAAAGATTTACGTTTTAACCTGATCCCTGAATCCCTGAACGTGACTGCCATACATGATTTTAACAGAACCAAGGTTAACATCCTTTTTGAGACACAGACATTAGTTGAATTATTTTCATACTTACTAAACGACTTACGACATCAATTACAAATCATTTTAAAGATCGAGTATTTTAAGAACCTCGTAAAAAGATTGGCTAAGTAAAGTTCAGTCTCAGTTTTAAGTGATTTTTTTTTTGGCTCTGTGGCGTTACAATTTTCATTTCTAACCTCACCTCGGACAAGAAATATTTATGTGAAATTTCAAGATTTCTTTCCGTGTCTGGTTAGTTCAGGGGCTACCCTCCATGCCTATGAAAGCAGTTAAGCCTTGGTCCCGATTGTTATAACACATATAGCAATCCTATACCGGGTAGCAGCGTTTCCTTGTGTGTTATAACATAATACTGCGGTCACCAACTCGCCCGCCAATCGTCCAGATTAACGAGTTGATGATGAAGATGATGGTTTTTTTTTAAAGTTTAATGTACAAGTCGCGTATATATTAATAATTATAAGTAGTATATAGTATAAGTTATAACAGTAAGTACTACTTACTTAAGAATTTGAATAATTAAATTCTAAACGTTGCCCTATACGAACAATATACATACTTTTCTTTTTAATTCGAGCCAAAATGAGGGCACGAAACAATCGCTAATAGATTATTTCGTGAGATTTTGCGCTGCAATTAACAAACGTTTCGCTGTTGTAGGTTAAGCGGTTAAGCGCTGCTATTTGCGTAATTACAGCGCTGCAGCTCAATATAAAATATAATGACACCGCAACAATTTCAAACTACTTGTTTGCTGTCATAACGATTATGTTTGTATAATGTGTGAGACTAAGAACTTACAATCACTACATAGTATAAAACAAAGTCTCTTTCTCTCTTCCTATATCCCTATGTATGCTTAAATCAATAAAACTACGCAACGGTTTTTTTTTAATAGATACAGTGATTGAAGAGGAAGGTTTATATGTATGATACATCCGCATTGCACCCGTGCGAAGCCAGGGCGGGTCGCTAGTAATTTATAAATTGCACATTTAACTTAACCATTATTAAAACTTTATAAAATTACTAACACCATATAATTTTTTGTAAGACCTTCCGAAACCCTCAGATTCCATTGTATTAAAGTCTAATTTAAAAAAGTAGAGCAACTTCATTTCGAAATTCCCCAGCTAGCGTCCGCCCTGAGTCAAGGTGAAGCCAAAATCTCCACAGGGGTAGGTAGGTACTTTCTTACGCAGGTAGTTAAGTCTGAACATTTTATACACAACTTTAAACAAACTTAATAAGAATGGATCACTATCATGGTGAAGCTACAAAATGGACCGTGGCTGTGAATTTCGTTAATAAAACAGCATTTTTTTCTGTTCTGGCCCTTTCTTGTTCTCTTTTAAAAAAGAGCGATACAAGCTCATACAACTAGAAGGCTAATGTGACTATGTAACCAGTGCGCATAAAAATTGCGAGCATAATTGCAGCACCCACTGGTAACCGCCACAAATTGCGAACTAGATTTTGCAAACATTTTTATATGACGTCAGCACAAACTGCATTGTAGGTACTCCCGAGCAAAATACGTTGTGCTGATGTGGGCATCGCTCGTTACTTGTTGCGGCGTTTTATTAACTTACGTTTTTTTTACTACATATTAGATGCAGTGCCAGTTAAATACTGAAGTAAAGAAAGGATAGAAAACAACTGCGATTGCCACTAGACTGCAATGGATCAGTCGGTACTATGTTTGCTTTTAGCAGCAAAATTTTGCTATAACAACCACCTAGTTTTTAACCCGCGACGCAAAAACGACGGGGTGTTATACGTTTGACGTGGCTGTGTGTGTGTCTCTATGTGTGTCTGTCTGTGGCATCGTAGCTCCAGAACGGATGAACCGATTTTGATTTTGTTTTTTTTTGTTTGAAAGGTGAATTAGTCGGGAGTGTTATATGTTAGCTATGTTTGATGAAAATCGGTCCAAGATGGCCACCGCCACAAAATGGCGGAATATATATTTTTTAACAACTCCCACAATATGGATATCAAATGAAAGGTCTTGAATAGTAAAATAATGTACAATATACTGAAAGGCTAACGAGATGAAATCTAAAACTCGAAAAATATTCCTTCATTTTGTTGGGAGTTTTTAATTTCTTTATGACTACCAATAGGAAGATATACCATTTTATTTAATCGAACGGACATAATCTGACGCATTAAGTTTTTGCTCTCCAGCCTTAAACACGAGTAGGGATCTAGTCAAATAGTTGAAAAACTACAAGCTAAGCAACCTGCTCAAGAGGGCGTCCCCTGTGGAACTTGGACCTCGACTCGCCATTGCAGAACGATGACTTTCAAGATTTTTAGGAGACGTGTACTACATTTACTTCACTATTTTATTTTAAACTTGCACTATAGTTAAGGTGAAATGTTTGCACTTTCTAACCAAATTGAATATGGTTTTTCTTATCTGTATACTAACACACTAGCTGTCTCGCGGTTTCTGCGGCGTACATCCCGTTAAACTTTAACTTAAAATATAGCTTATAACATTAACAAATGACGTGGCTTTTCATTAAAGAATTTTCAAAATCGGTTCCGTAGATTCAGAGATTACCCCCTACAACGTTACAAACTTACAAACTTGTCCTCTTTATAATATTAGTATAGATAACGGGACCTGATATTCTACGCCGTGCCAATGTGCTCCGACGAGGCCGAGTCGATCGCAATCGTCTTCAATAAAGATATTCGACGTTAACTACTAAATCAAATTCTATTTCGTATCTCTATCAAACTTTATTACGCCACAGTAGAATACATTTATTTAGTCCAGTTAAAGTCACGGTAGTTAGTTTCCTCATTAGTTATTAACTTATTAACTAAAGGCAAGTTAGTTAGTAACTTCACAGTTTCTTGCTTCATTCTAGTTTCAGTTACATAAAGTTGAGTTTGCGTTACAAACTTTGATTTTATAAGGCGATGTTAAATATCATGTTACATTCAAGGCTTTTGTGTTTAAGAGTATTGAATGAGATTCGTGCGAGAGACGACATGGGAAATAATTCCCATGTCGTCTCTTAAATTGTAATACCACTTCGACTCAGAAATGGACATACAACAACAATAGAATTTAACACAAGACTCAGAATAATATCAGTTTGCTTTTTACATTATTTTACGAGATTTTGTTAGATTATGTTTGTTTCCATTCTCTAGCTAATTGCCATATTAGCTAGAGCAGGGTTTCTCAAACTTTCGGCTACACGAACCCCTGTTAAAATTTCCAGGTGACAGCGAACCCCTAACTAAGTAATTAACCCCCCCCCCCCCAGAGAAAATAATAAAATAGACTGTTGAAGAAAACGCCTGCCAGTTATCAAGCCACCATTACGTAAATCTTGTCGCGAACCCCCGGCCGTCGAATGGCGAACCCCTAGGGGTTCGCGTACCCCACTTTGAGAAACCCCAAGCTAGAGAATGGAAACAAACATCATCAAAGATATGGAGTTTAAGCATATTTAATACAAGTTAGAAAAGCATTCTCTATATGAATCACGACTAGTTCTGCTAAGTCTAGAGAATACTGTATGTATACATACAAGTAAACTACATATGAATGTTTAAGTATAAAAAAGAACTTGGCACGATTCAAGTGGCACATACACTTTTAATATTTAGACATTTATATGCAATTATTCAAAAAAACAAATGTTAAGTATATTATTAAAATCTTAACGCTACTCATGCCTTACATTTAATATATCATCTTGTACTATGTTAGAACTACAGGTGCTGCGAAAAGATTATACCAGTCACATTTTTGAGCGGAATTAACACTAGATATTTTATGCTTTTATTTAGATTATGTTTCTTTGACCCTCTATATTAGGGATTACAATACTTGCACTTACACGTTTAGTACATAGTCTTGGTATCCATTACTTAGTCGGCAAATAGGAATAGGTTTAGTCAGAAATAAGACACAACTATTAAAACAACTCAAGACAATCTCTCCTCTTTACACTCCCACTCTCTTTTCTTTTTCCACTGCACATACTTTGGCCACCTCTGCTCTATGACGTATATATCAAAGGGAATATCAAAGATTGTGTTCGGAGGGCCGTGGGAGCTATCGAGCGCCCTTCGACTGAGGTCAAGATATTTTATTGTCGCTATTCCGAGCACGGTTAGCGTTGCGCCGACAGAATGTTCTTAATGTACCAATACGGATACGTTATGAGGGTCTATAGATAATGTACCAAAATATGATAAGGAAGCTTTTAAATGCAACGATGGGATGGGATTTGTTGATTTGTCACCAGGTGGTTCAGTGCACCAGGGCCCCGGACCTCAAGGGGCCCTTTAACCTAAGCTTTGAAAAGAGCGGGTCAGCCAACTCGCTAGCTCTTGAAGCTGCGCACCGGGGCCCTTGCCCACCAAGCTACAGCACTGAATGTATCTATCTCAAGGTACGTAATAGTTTGGATGTTGAAAAAGCAGCAGACGTAGGAACTAATCTACATATTGGTCGCACAATGACATTTTATCAAATTTTATGACTATGGCAAATATCCTCCCGAGGGAGGGTATTTGCCATAGTCACCACGCTTGGCAGGCGGGTTGGTGACCGCAGTAATATCTTGTACCACACAAGGAAACGCTGCTGCCCGTTCCTTGATGTACGATTATTATAGATGATGTTATAACAATCGGGACCAACGGCTTAACGTGCTTTCACATGCCACATTGGTAGATTTAAATTATATTTAATAACATGACTGTTGAAATGTATACTAATGAATTAGTCAAGATTTTTTTTTTCTTCTCTTTTTATATTTGTATCATTGTATTTGACTTATAATAAGTACGATCGATTCGTCTACATTATCAATAAACGTTTTCATTTCATTTTCATTTCATTTCATTTCCGAGGCACGGAGGGTAGTCCCTCACCCAACCAAACCTGGAAAGAAATCTTAGAATTTACACAAAGATTTCCTGTCCGGCGTGGGGATCGAACCCACGACCTCCGAGATTCAAGGCGAGCCAAATACCGCTACGCTACGGAGGTTGTCTCTAATTGTTTTATTAAGTTTTATCTCTTTAAATTCCACACCACTTAAGATTAAAGGCGGAAACATATTGTTAAAACGCGACGCGACCTGACGAAACCCGACGCGTGTTTAATCGAATCAAATGTATTGTTTACTATAGACCAGAATCACACTATGAACACCCGACACGACGCCACGTGCGCACTGACGCACGGTGCACATCAGCTGTAGACACGTGGCGTTGCGTCGCGTTTTAAAAATGTGTTTGCGCCTTAAGACTCGTGGCGATTATATACAAACCCACAGTTCCAACAGACTATCAAATACAGAAAACTTATCCGGCACATGTGCTTGAACATGTGATACGGGTCTTAGCAAATAATTACGATGGATGAAGTTGTACACAAAGGAAAAGTTAGTGAAAGATGTATTCTTGAGTGAGAAACTAAGTTTATAAACTGGATCTAGTACAATACATAAATATAAAACATTTATCTTATTTAGACCACGTGTCTTTTAACTTTGAAGCCTTAGGGCCATAATTTTTCAGTACATTCCAAGGCCCAAACCAGTTTGTTTTAGTTTTACCTTTCAAGTAAATTAAACCAGTAATTATCATTAAGTGTTTTCTTCTTCAACTTATCACGGCAATAGTAATAACAATAAGAAATTGGCTGTGACGCGCCAAAATGATGACACTAGTCTTAAGCTGTTGCCAGATGTGGGCCAGATTCGGCCCTCGGACCGTAGTTTAGAGACTCCTGATTTAGGCCACCGGCAATATTTGAACTTGAAACATTGGGACAAATATTCTGTTTATACAAAAAAGATAAACCACATTTAAATAGTATACAACTCTTTGAAAATACCGTTATTTTTAATTTATTTATTTATTACATGCATTAGATTACAATACAGATTACATCGATAGATGCTACAATAACATATATTATAGTCCCAAAAAAACATTAGCTTAGAACACTGAAAGACGCGGTGCAGCGGATTAACCATAAAGCTAATACATACATTCACGCCTCCTTCCCATACTGGTAAGCAGAGACCACTTCCTTCCACTTGCTAATAGCGAGCGCGAAATATTTATTTTTAGTTTATTTATTTATTACATGCATAAAAATTACAATACATATAGCATTTAAAAAAAACACGACAAAAAAACCGTTATATTATTTTAAAAAACCGTTATAATTCGTGAAACTACACTTCCCATTTTTTTTATTCTAATAAGGAAGTAACATAAACTTTCTACAATTTTCATAACTCAATACAAAAATAACATTCGCATGTCTAAAAGCAACAAAGGCTCGTGATATAAAATTAAACGAGCATACGATGAGAATGTTATAATATACGCTTAATAGCAGTTAACTGCACTATAATGGAGTACGATATTCATTATTCATAGCTGCAGCTAAAGGCAATTGACATGGCCTAATTCACTGATACAGTTATTAACGTCGTACTTACTATCTTTAGGTAATATAAACCGCTTCGTGGGTCTAACGTTAATATTATCATCATAATCATCAGCCCGTATAGCGTCCACTGTTGAACATAGCCCTTCTTCCGAGGGCGGGTTTTGACAGAGTCATCACGCTTGGCATGCAAGTTACCGACCTTCCTGACAAGCGTGGTGACTATGGTCGCTGTAAATGTTTTTTGGAAGGAAAGCGCTGCATATTAATGGTATACGATTAGTGTTGAATATACAAATATTTCTTGTCCAGCGTGGGGAATAAAAACCCACAACCTTAATGCCACGGAAGTCATGATAACCGAGCCATAATTACTTTCAGATTGGCACTTATAATCTTTTAAGCGGCCGAAGCCCTATGGCGAGGGCGTCGGACGTGTGATCTTGTTGTCGCCGGTTCGAACCCCACCCATTGCACTACCGACGTAAACCCACTTGTAACACAAGCATTTTAGCTTAGCACGAGGGGTTAACAAGAATACTAGGAGACTGCAAACTCTGATTGTAATCTCAATTAAAAATGGGAATCAAACCAAAGCGTTTGTGTAGTACCAATCTGTACCATAACCATAGTGCCAATCTGAAAGTTGATGGTGAAGAAACTGATCGCTGAACTGAAATCTATTGAAAGTAGGTTATGTTAATACACTTTTATTTCAAAGAGAGAATAATTGTATGCTTAAAGTTTAGTTTGTAATGAATACTGTCAAAAATTACAGATCTGATGCAATCAAAAGAAGAATTAAATTTATTAAATTGAATTTATTAGTGTAAACAGTTTATTATACATATATAGCAGGCATATTTATTAGTATGTAATTTTTTATGTATGTATTTGTATATGTTACTATTAGTGTGTATGTTTATAGATATGTATTTACCAATTTGGTAAAAATTTGTTAAATTAAATCTGTTGTACACTTGCTATGCACTAATTATCATGTATCTCTTTCCTAAAGGTTTGCTGGAAGAGAATTAATAATTGAATAAAGCTCGCCTTTGTACATGCTGTTTCCAATGAATACAATTTATGTCTTGCAACTTCTAGCGATTTGCTTCTTCTTTCATAATGCGGACGGCTAAGGAGTGGAATTCTCTGCCGGGGTCATTTTTTCCGGAACACTATATCTGGACATCTTTAAAACTAAAGTGAACAGACACTTTCTAGGCAAGCGTGTATCATCTTAGGCCTTATCTTCGCCTTCCATCAAGCGAGATTATGGTCAAACGTAAGAATTAATAAAAAAAAAAACTTTCTGTGTGCAATAAAGTATAAATAAAATTACATGACCGATCCAAAGCAATAAAAAATCTACCTTATCCAGCAATATTAACAATGTTGCTATCTACGGATATGCAACTACGCGGTAAGTCTGTTTCAATAAATTAGGTTAGGGACTCTGCCGCCTTTCGAAGTTGACAGGTCTGGCACGCACGGTTTATCGGGCTGTCACCCACATTTACGGGAATTTCACTTGGAGCTAACTGACGTGACAAGCAATGAGATAAGCCAAATTTGTGGCCACTTTTCCTATTGTCAGATAAAAAAAAGACAAAGGAATTAATTTTAATTTTTGACAGAATTTTCAAACGAGTTCTGTGAAAATATTTATTTTTTAAACAGATCAAACAAATGTATCCTTTTGCAGTTGTTATTATCTTGTAAAGTGAACACATTTCTGTAAAATAACATACTTCTTAAATTTTTTAACACAACAAAATGATTTTATCAACATACGCAACACAAGCGCGATTTAATGTGCTGCGAGTGAGCCTCCCGCAAAACACCTACACGGACTTTGTTCACAATAAACATATATTTAAACGTCATTATAATATTGTTTGTGTTATACATTTATTTATACACTGATGTAATCAGTATTAATGATGCTATCTCCTGTTAAAGAGAAGACATATATTTTGGAAAAACCTTGTATAAGTAAGAATTTATTTAATTCACTTAAGCGTTACAAATTGCGATGTATCAATAAAGTTTGTAACTTATGCTATGTTACAAACTTAATAACACATTCCGACTACGCACGTAGTAAAACTCGTAGATTGAATTTCGTAGCGCGTAGCGCGCAACGACTTACTACTACGGCGTAGAAATAATGCAACATTTACTACGGTGTAGCACTAAGCTCTGCTAAGCAGTAGAAGCACGTCTGCTGCTTAATATTTTAATACAACCACTTAGTTAAATTATTTAAATTAAATCGGTTGAATGTCCGGGACAAATTTGTTAGGGATTTACTGTGGGGACGGCGCTTACAAGTTTGTCTGAGTACAATGTAACTTCATTAAACTCTCTTAACAATCGTGACATGGTACTTACAACATTTTCACTGAAGAAAATAGATAATAAAAGTCTAGAGTAACATTTTTAGCGCTCACTATATTCATTCCAATTAGCATATTGAATTATAATCAAAAAGAACATATGAATACTGGTGGATCTGTATCGAGCAGTGTTGCTGACACCCAGTTGCCTGTGCAGGCTATAGAATATTATTTAATAGAGAAATGAGTTCATTCAATATAATAGGCTCCTTACATTTATCATCCCATATCTCTTAATTAATGTCCACATAAGACCCTTTCCTTCATCAACATTAAATTGATATCTTCAGTTCACTGAACATGTCTTGCTAAAAGCATAATTTTCGCGGTGCGAGAATCTAACCCACAACCTACGAGTATTATATTGTTTATATTCCTAAAATGTTCTACCGTAACTATCGAGGTCCCTGTTTCGATTCCCAGGTCTGTCCTTGATCTACATCTAAAAATAGACCCGTCAGTTTCAGTTTTTTTTATCAACGTAATCATTATACATAAATACTATTTACTCTAAAAGCGATGGCATATATTTTAGTAGCAACTTATATGTACTTTATGAGCCCGTTTACTTCGACAGCTGAACATGAGCCTCCTCTTTTTAGGGTTCCGTAGCCAAATGGCAAAAAACGGAACCCTTATAGATTCGTCATGTCTGTCTGTCTGTCTGTCTGTCTGTCTGTCTGTCTGTCTGTCTGTCCGTCCGTATGTCACAGCCACTTTTTTCCGAAACTATAAGAACTATAATGTTGAAACTTGGCAAGTAGATGTATGTTGTGAACCGCATTAAGATATTCACACAAAAAAAGAAAAAAAAAAAAAATTTTGGGGTTCCCCATACATAGAACTGAAACTCAAAAAAATTTTTTTCATCGTACCCATACGTGTGGGGTATCTATGAATAGGTCTTCAAAAATGATGTTGAGGTTTCTAATGTAATTTTTTTCTAAACTGAATAGTTTGCGCGAGAGACACTTCCAAAGTGGTAAAATGTGTGTCCCCCCCCCTGTAACTTCTAAAATAAGAGAATGATAAATCTAAAAAAAATATATGATGTACATTACCATGCAAACTTCCACCGAAAATTGGTTTGAACGAGATCTTGTAAGTAGTTTTTTTTTAATACGTCATAAATCGTAAAACGCAATTTACCTTTCATTCAATCAACTCGAATTTAAAAATATAAAATAACATTTCATTTCATAAACATACGCTTTTTTATTCTTGATATCAAAAATAGGTACGCACTTGTAACTGATACGGAACCCTTCGTGCGCGAGTCCGACTCGCACTTGGCCGGTTTTTTTTTTTTTTGGGATGGACATACGTAGGTAGCCACGAGGCTTTTGCTACTTCACCGGGCATATAGGCGAGCAGAGCTCTAGCCTTAATATATAATTTAAAAACTACAAACTAAGCAACCTGCGCCCCATGTGGGGCTTGGACCTCGGCTCAGGGCAGTCGCTGGCAATGAGATTGAGGGTTTATGACTTTTAGTATTTTAGGGGAGTTTTGAGCAACTGTCGCTTTACTTTACAGTGCGCGGGCCAATCGGACTTCGGGTCTACGAGGGCATCGGATGGTTTTTTGCAAACTAAGAGTCAGGAGGACGAGGGAAGACGCTTCGCGTTCGCGGGCGCACTCTTCTCCGGCGGGTCGGATTGAGTGGTCTCTGTGTAGTGGTGCTAGTTTTTTGCAGTCTTTTTCTGCTAGTTGGTATGTTGTTATCTCGTCTTCCAGATCATCTAGGACGCCCCGAGACCGACAGTGTTTACGACGCTTTGTGGGCAAAGGCCTATAGTCGGATGCTGTGCCTCCTCTTAACAGACCTTAGTAAGCCAGCCCGAGTGTCACGGGACAGTGCATTGCTGCAAGGTGATTGGTCGGCCACCGTAGAGTAGACTCGAGTCGCGCTGCCTATGCTAGCCAGGCAGGGTTATTGATGGATATTGCCATAACCACCATGTTCACCAGGTGGATCACTAATCACAATAAGATGGTGAGTATCCTTGAACTGATAGATGCTACTGCCCATCCATCAGCTATATGTCCCTTATTCGCCTTATACGACATCCGTAGGAAGTAGTGCCAGGTCCGATTTGTTATAAATCGGTACACGAGGTTAAAAAACTTGGGCTAAATCCTAATTTTTGTTGCAGATCGGGTCAGTAAACAAAAAACAAGGGTTTTTTTAAGTCTGGGTTTAATTTATTGGGTTTTAAACTACTAGTGCAAGTATAGTAAGTATTATATTAATTACCTAAATTAAATATGTATTTAATCTTTTTTAATTTTTTGATTAATAAGGACATTTAGCGTCCCGATCAAGTACAAATCGGGACGCGTCCCCCGACCCCTGAAAATCGGGACGTCCCGCGCAAATCGGGACACCTGGCAACACTATTAGGAAGGCATAGGTTAGCCTATTCTAAGCCGAAACCTCACGGCATGTGACCGTATGCCGTTAATAACTACAGGTTATTTTGTCATATCGCCGAAGTGGTATTTATTCAAGTTTGTTTGCCGTCCATTATGGTAATGAAATCGTGGGCCGATTGTTTGGACGGAGCCGTGAACGTGCTCTACCCTTTGGGTAATGTAAATAGTATATAGTTTTACTAGCTGTGCCCCGCGGTTTTACCCGCGTTACTCTGCCCCACTGGGTCGGAGCGTAATGTTTTGTACCCTATATGTTAATCCAGCGTATAACCTATCCCGGTGCAAAATTTCAGCCAATTCCGTTCAGTAGTTTTGGCGTGAAAGAGTTACAAACATCAATCCATCCATCCATACTTACAAACTTTCGCCTTTATATTATTAGTAGGATTTTCATTGACAGTCTCCGTGGTGTAAAAGTAAGATTCGCTTTTAGTCTCGGAGGTCGTGGAATCGATCCCCACGCTGGATAAGAAATCTTTATATAAATTCTAAGATTTCTTTCAGGGTCTGGTTGGTTGAGGTCTCCCCTCCGTGCCTCGGAAAGCACTTCAAGCCGTTGGTCTCGATTGTTATAACATCATCTATATCATTCGAATATCAGAAAAAGGGAGTCTGGTTGGAAGAGACCTACCTTCCGTGCCTCGTAAAGCCGTTGGTCTTGATTGTTATAACATCATCGATAACATTCGAATGTCAGTAAACGGGCAGCAGCGTTTCCTTGTGTACTACAACATAATACCGTGGTAACCAACCCGCCTGCTAAGCGTGGTGACTGGCAAATACCCTCCCTCGGGAGGAGCTAGTGATAATGATAACTTGACATGTCGTGGAAAATAATTTACGTTTTTCAAAAAAACGTTATGTCAAATTTGAAAAAGATATTGTGCACTGTAATTGTGAAATTTCTTTGTCATACTTTGGCCTTTGCCTAAACACGCAGATTTTTTATACGTACTTTTTATACTTACTAGAAATTAAGTTCACAACTCAAGGGTCACACAGCTACCTCACATTTGGCTGGCGGCTGGCGCTAGGGTCATTTGGCGATGCTATTGTATTGTTTAACGGGCCAACCTTGGCCGCCGTCCAAATATTCCTCGTCAATTCAAGGCCCGATGCATTAAAAAGTGATTTGACCTTGTAATTAATCAACATCTAATCATATTCATATCATTTATTGCACATCATATCTATACTTATAATATTATAAAGACGAAAGATTTGTTTGTTTGTATTGAATAGGCTCCGAAACTACTGGACCGATTTGAAAAATTCTTTCACCGTTGGAAAGTTACACTATCCCCGGATGACATAGGCTATATTTAATTATGAAGTTCCCACGGAAACGGGAGTTACGCGGATGAAATCCTACTAATATTATAAACGCGAAAGTTTGAAGTAAGTTGTTACTCTTTCACGTAAAAATAAGTTCGATTAACATATAGGCTACAAAAAATCAAGCTCCGACCCACTGGAGCAGAGTTGCGCGGGCAAAACCGCGGGGCGCAGCTAGTGTGTAATTAATTGTTACAACAACAAAACCTTATTTTTGGTAGTAATAAACATTAAAATAGTTTCGCCATCAAAAGAAATCCTTACTAATCCTTACTAATCCTTACTAATATATCTAATATATGTGAAAGTAACTCTGTCTGTCTGTCTGTCTGTCTGTTACGCAATCACGCCTTAACTACTGAAGCGATTTAAATGAATTTTGGTACAAATATAGTCTAGAGCCTGAGAAAGAACATAGGCTATGTTTTGTTATGAATTTCCCACGGGAACGGGAGTTACCCGGGTGAAACCGCGCGCGGGAAGCTAGTCTCAAATAAATCTACGTTATACTACTCCTTTATTACCTAGGTTAGGTTATATTAGAGTAATATATAAGCTATAATCTACGAAAGTTGTCTACGGGGACTGTTGTCTATTCAGCAACTATGATTTAATAGGAGGAGGAAAACTATTATTTTAGAGCGTCTAACTTCAAACGGAAACACGTTTGAATGATACCACTATATGTTAATAGACATATCTATTCGTGGACATCACGTTTTGCCGTTAAGTTTGTTGATAGAGAACATTGTTCGTAGATATCTCGGTTCATAGAAAGCACTGTGGATAAAACTCTTTGTTCATAGATAACACTTCTCGCCGTAAACTTTATTAATAGTAACCACTGATCCCAGATGTCTTGGTTCACAGTAAGCGCCACGCACAGGAATTCCTTCAATTGGTAGCACTTTGCCTAAAATAACTTACAAGGAAAACATACCACAGTCATTAACACATATTTTTTTAGTACTGCCTTCGAATACTATTTAAGGAAATCAAAATAAAATTAGGCCTCGGAAGTTGAGGATTCAGTTTCTGTGACGAAATATTTTTTCTATAATATAAGATCCTAGGTCTGGTTGGTTCTGCACCTATATGTCGTGTCTCGGAAGACATATTAAGTCACTGGTCATACAACCCAATGTTTGTCTCATAGATTAATTGAATATGAACATGGTATAATTGATAGAATCAGGCGTTACTTTGCGGAAATAAATATTAATCAAATAAAATAAAAAAACTAGTGTTAATTCCGCATTTGACGCTCCTGATGATGCTCCGTGGAGGAGCGAAACACGTGTCGGGTCTTCGGCTGGTGATTGTATTTTTGCACATTTTATTTTTCCTTCCTACATGTGCATAATTTTTCGCGCGGGAGGTCGGTGCATAAATAGCATTACAGCATATAGACTCATTTTTTAGCAGAATTAACACTAGATATTTTTTGTTTTTAAATTAGATTATTATGAACATGTTTTTTAATGGACTTAAATTACAGTACGTTTGAAAGTGTATAAACAAGTCTACTAAGTTAATAGCTACACGAACACGTGAGTTATAGCCCTGCAAACGACGTCGATAGCAGCCCTTCGTAGCATCCGTTAACTAACACTTAGGCCGAGGCCGCACTACTAAGGCTACTGCGACTTTGTGAAAACAAACTCATTTAAAAATAGGTCGGTGGTCGTACTCCAGGAACGACGAGCGATATTGATTTGTTTGATAGGTCGCCGCCGCGTCTGTGTAGTCGTATCAATGCAGCCTCGGCCTAAATTAATATGTGTACAAGCTACCCATTTATTATTAAGTACTTACATAACTTGTCACTAGTTATTAGTCCTATTACAAACACATTTGAGACCTTATAAGGTAACAATGGAAAATTTGTAACTAATTAGAATGATTCATCATAATTTATATCTGTAAATATAACAACCGTTTTTGACGGATCTATCAAAACACAGGTAAAACCACTGAACGAATTGTGCTGAAATATGGCACGCAGATAGCTATGACGTATGCATCCGATAACAAAGAGTTCGAGTTTCAAGATAAAACGGTGGTTAAGTATGTATTGGGGTTTTTTAAGACAATTTCCCGCACTAGGAAAATTAATACCAGTCACAGGGGGGGGGGGACTTTACAAACACGCAAAACAAAATCAGACTCAGAACTACTATCTGTAGGATTCGCAATTTCGCATTCCAGAACGCAAGATCTCAGAAGCAACTATCGTAACCACTGAGATACCGGTGCAGTCAAATCAAATCGAAATATACACTTATTGAAAAGTTTGTTTTTATAATTTTTGTTAAGTTATTGTGGAGACATAATATAGAACCGACCTAAGATTTTCTCGAAGCAACATCTGATTCTATTCATTGAGTCTCAACCAGTCAACATTAATCAATTAGTTCGCACAAAAACCTTCTTCGAAATAATGTAAGAGTTTCCTCAGGAAATTAAGGTTACTGAAGGTATCTACCATCGTGCAAAGAAATAGCAAAGTGCCTCCTAATCCCCATAATGAGCTACAGAGATCGGCCTCCGAGATAACACTATACATCCAGTTAAATTCGGGATAAATGTGTGAAGTAACGGACCTACTGAACTTGAAATTCGCAATCTCCGTTTGTTTACTAAATGAACGAAATGTTTTGAATTTACAAATCCTATAAGTAGTTTAAATGTTAAAGTGTAAATTAAATGTGAAAATGAAGATGTTTCGATGTGTCAGTTTCCATCACCGGACGACTAGGCGCGGCAAGCGGTTTCACCCTTTTGTTGTAGACATTCCTTCAATAGGCACGAAGCGATATGCTTCTTCTTGGCTAAGGAGTGGAATTCTCTGCCGGGGTCAGATTTCCGGAACGCTATAATCTGGACAACATTAAAACTAAAGTGAATAGACACTTTTTAGGCAATCGTGTATCATCTTAGGCGTTATCTTCGCCAACCATCAAGCGAGATTATGATTAAACGTAAGCCTATATTAAGAAGAAAATAAAAGTGTGTTACTCAATCATGCAGTAGCGGCTGAATGGGTGTACACAAAACTTGGCATACAGATAGACTAAATTTCAAATTTGATATTTATAAATTTAGACAAGCGGCAGGACTCGAACGAACATTTTAGGTACAGCCCTACCGATCATCCAAATTTATCAATCTCTTTTTATAACACGTCTCTAAGGGAAGGGTTCAACCTATTCTTAATGTATTAATCTCAATTTTGAAATTTAGTAAGTGGTAAACTTTTCCCTAAAGTACTCGAAAAAAAACCAGATAGACTAAGATCTGGACAAATTATACTTGATACCCCAGTAATGTGTTTCCGTAGGATAATATTTTAAGTTTAAAAAGCAAAAGGGCTCGGTATATCATAAGAATGGGGCATTGAGAGCCTTTTACGTGTTTAAAGAATATACTTTCGAATCGAATTTTAATCTATACCTCAACTATATTATACAGAGAAATAGTTTGTATTTTTGTATGTTTGTTTCGAATAAATTCAAAAACTACTGAACGGATTTATACCTGAGTAACATAGGCTATACAATTCCACCCGTGCGAAGCCGGGGCGGGCCGCTAGTTTAGTTATAACTGTCTTAAATTAACCTAAGTCATTCTGAATTTTTCGCCATAAGTTGCCGTATTGTTTTCTGCTTAGAACAAACTATTCCATGCCTTTCCATGGATTGCGTTTCAGGACACATCTGATGGATGTAGTCGTAGCCCCAGCATCTACAAGTATTTGCCTAAGGTTTCTTACCATCTAAGTGTGATCAGCCAAGCATAGTGAATATGGCAATACACCTCAACGAACCTTTTTTTATTTCCACCGCCGCTGCACCGTATTCGCCCGCTTGCGATGGGATATGTGGGACTCGCGCTCTCCATAGCGTGGTATGCTAAACTCATACCACGAGGAGAGGACCCTACACCACTAAAACCCCCCGCACACTCCTTGGATCCGCCGTTGGCGGCGGCCGGGTACGCATGAGCATCCGGCCCCCCGACGGCACCCGCGGCCAATATGGTACCGCGGGATCTCCTATACCTTAAAGACCCTAACTTGCCAAGATATGTAAAAAAGAGCCTCATATTCTACATTGAATGTATGTAAATGGCTAGTCAAGGTGAATCTTAAGTTTCATCACTTACCTACCTTTTTTGTTCTAGATTCTGCTTACTCCAAAAAGGGGCATCGCAAAAATAACTCCAACACAATCAAGAGCACCTGTAACTTCATATTATATTCACCTCCGAATACAATTCGCGTCAAACCTTTTCCCTTATTCAATTTTCAATACTATTCGTATCTCGATCATGGCCTATATTAGCGCTTGAGTGGGCACGTCCCAACCGGTATTATTTTGATTTCACCTACATTTGCAACTCAAATTTCATTAGGTACAATTTGTGAAAACAACGGCTATACTTTTTGCCTTTTTTTTGTCCAATCAGAGTTTATTTCTTTTTATGTTGTTAACATATCACGTTGGAATGAAAATTTATGTAAGAATAGATAGGCAGTGCGGTATTATAGTATTCGATTCTATAGTTGTTTTGTTTAATAAAGATTACTAGCAAATTTTGGCGGTCTACAAGTATTCTCGTAAACCTTGTGTTACGAGTGGGTTCACGTCGGTAGTACAATGGGTGGGGTTCGAACCGGCAAACTCAAGATCACAAGTCTAAAGCCCTAGCAATTGGGCTTCGGCCGCTTTTTGAAAAGTTACTTATTAGACGGCCTGATAGAGGTTAGTAATTAGAAGGTTAAGTTAGCATTCAATGGCTTAGTACAAACGCCTTTTCGATTGTAAAGGTGTATTTCTTCTTATCACTAGCGACTTAGCTGTAACTAAAACATACAGTATCCAAGTGTGGTACAACTGATACAATCTTACTAATTTGGTCGACTTTACCGTCAACATCGATTCGATTGTTGATGCTTTTTGATAACAGAAACTATTTAGCCCAGCGGTAAAAGTGCACAACGTGACCCGATAGGTGGCCTAAGAACTTAATAGACAGCTGGCGTCGCGGTATTAAAAAATAAAAATCAGTAAACTGTTAAGGCTATTACAGCTGGCTAGTGAGATCCTTACTTTTAATGACAAACGACATTTGTATCTCATTCAGCAGAGGTCTCCAAACTACCCAAATCCGGCCTGCTAGTGCCAACAATTCGGCCCGCGACAGCTTAAGACTAGGTGTCATCAATCTGGCCCGCGACACCCAATGTCTTATTGCTGTGATAAGCTGAACAAGAAAACACAAAATGATAACAACTCGGTCGCACACTTTGCAACTTGACTAGAAATAAGAGTGTAGTTAAGGATTGAAAAATTTAAACTAAACCGTTTTAATTTTTCAATCCTTAACTACACTCTTATTTCTAGACAAGTGACCCTTCGAACTTGGCTGGATTGCTCATGCGTACCCGGCTCCCGCCAACGGCGGATCGAAGGAGTGTCCGGGAGGTTTTAGTGGTGTAGGGTCTTCTCCTCGTGGTATGAGTTAAGCATACCACGCTATAGAGAGGGCGAGTCCCACATATTCCACCGCCAGCGTGCGAATACGCTGCAGCGGCGGTGGGAATGCGTCAATGCATTTCCCACCGGACAAAAAAAAAAAAAAAAAACTTATTGAAAACATCGTTATGGCCCTAAGGCTTTAACATTTGGAGACCCCTGAGCTACGGTATTCAGTATCAGTCCAGTCGAGAACTTTTGCCGCGTCACGTGTCGCTCGGTCGACCAAATTTTCCAACACCTTTTTTGACAAGAAAGTCCAACACACAAGACAAGTAGTACATAGTGTAAATAATCTAGTACAATAAGTAAGTAGTTCATGTAAGTAGGATTTTTTTTTTCAAAGTGTGTTTACAATTTTTTTCAGATTGGGCACCAATATTTGGATTATTTTATTTTATATCATAACTAAAACTTATTTTATTTAAATGCTTTATTTGTTTAGGTCATGGTTATTTACTCCGAGTCTATATAAAACCAAACATTTTTTCCTTTGTTTTTTTTTCTGTAACTACAGCAAAATACGATATTATGTTATAGACTGAATTCAATTTATACTGCCCATCTCTTTTTATGTTATGTTATTATTCTTTCGTTCAACACAAAATAAACATTTGCCCTTTAATATTTTTACAAAAACAAACATAAAATGAATTTGTTATGACTTTATTGCTATTCTACTATTTTTGTCGTGATAGGTGTCTTTGTTTTATAATGTGACTGTAACAGAACTCATTCCTCCTGTTAACTGACTGCACCGGTGGCTCAGTGGTTACGGTAGTTGCTTCTGGGACCTGGCGTTCTGGGTTCGATTCCCACCCGGGACAATTATTTGTGTGAACCACAAATAATTGTTCTGAGTCTGGGTGTACTTTGTGTCCGTGAAATGTATGTGTGTAAAGTCCCCCGCGACACAGGGATTTATTTCCCTAGTGCGGAAAAAACTATCACAATGTTTCTTTTATCTTACTAGCTGACCCGACAGACGTTGTACTGTCTTAGCTAAAACTCTAAATTAAATTGAACTTTTAATATAAGGCGTTATAGCACTGAACTAACTGTGATGTGCACTAAGAGTAGCACGCATTCTGTCAATGTTATGTCAAACGTCATAAGATTACAATAAAAATGATTAAAAAAAATTACTCCATCCATGATCGATGATTTGCCAATTGTGTCACGATAAGATGGTTTACCCACTTGAACCCAGGGTGTTCCCCTAAATGCCAGTTAATGGAGCACCGGTAATAGTTAATCCGTACACGGTACATCCGGTACCGTCCGATACCTATGACCTTGCTGTCATGGACTCTCCCGAAGCATTTATTTTAGAGTTCATTAAATGCAAATTTTGGGGGCGCATGGAGCACCACTACGTCTCTATAATACATATCACGGGTCAGGCTCTAAAAGAAAGTGCGGCTATGTTCCCCACTCTTCCAGGCCTGTGATTTCTGCGCCTTCGGTGAAATAGGTAGAAGAGATCTTTCTCCTGAACACGCTCGGGGCTTTTCTACAAACTGGACAATGGTCGGTAGCAAGAGGACTGATACCATCACTCTTGCTCAACTGCCCAAACCCTCGACCAGTGTGCAGTGTGCTGCTGCGTGATGTCTTATGAAATTGAGTTTTCGGCTCTCGAATCACCCTCCTTCTTTTTTTAGGTGATTCCATTATTTGGGGTTTTCCAGTTTTTGAAGATTGGATCAATCTAGCTGACCTGACAGACGTTGTACTGTATAAGATACATCTCTAAATTAAATTGAACTTTTAAAATAAGGCGTGATAGCACTGAACTAACCGTGATGTGCACTAAGAGTAGCGCGCATTCTGTCAATGTTATTTCAAACACCGTAAGATTACAATAAAAAAGATTAAAAAAATGTACTCTATCCATGATTGATGATATGCCAATGATTTTTAATAACTAATAGTAGGTAGGTGATACGAACTACAGCTACAGCTACTTACTATTAGTTATGAAAAAAAAACATTTTAAAATATCAATTCGATACACTTAAAATATTTTTGTATTTTGATCCAATCTTCAAAAACTGGTTCAAGCGATCTAGCCCAAAATGCTAGAATGTTCTAAAAGAAAAGAGGGAGAGTGATCCGGTAACTCAATGTCATCAGTCATCACTGCGACAGCACACGGCATATTGGTGCGAGGAGTTTCCGGCTTGGGCGGTGGAGCGAGAGTGATGGGATCCGTCCTCTTGCTACCGACCATTGTCCATAAAGTAGAAGTCCGCTGAGTGATTTCAGGAGAAAGATCTCTCCTGCCCATTTCACCGAAGGCGCACAGACAGCAGGCTGTCTGTTGGAAAATAGTCCAAATTTATTTAAGAGGCCAACCCATGATGAGTAGAGTTGTAGTTGTGCTCCGTGCGCCCCCAAAAGGTGCATTGAATGGACCCTAAAATAAAAGACTCAGGAGAGTCCATGACTGCTAGGTAATAGGCATCGCCACGGTACCGGATATCTATGTATTAGCTGTTTCTGGTGCTCAATTTACTGGTATTTAGAGGAACATCCTGAGTTTAAGTGGGTAAACCATCTTTTAGTGATATAATAAGCATATCATCGCTATAAACAGGAGAGTTCTGCATACCCCGCCACTGTGGATGCCTAATGCATTTTCAACCCGGAAAAAAAATAGACATTGAACGACAGCGACGATTTTCTTATAGTAGCAACATTTTTTTAACGTTTTAACGAATTCAAAGCAATAACTGCAGCAGTTATTATTTTTTATTTTGTTCAAAATGTGGTCACAGTTCATGTCGAACAAAGAATTAATAAAACAAAAAAACAATTCACACACAAATTAGAATTATAAATTCGTAATTTCATTAACGTCAGCGATCATCGATAGATTAAGTTTTCTAGATTTCAATATCACCGCGTAAGAGTTTAAGCAATAATTGGAAATGACCAAAAGAAGCCAGAAGCACAACATGAACGGTGTACGTTCGAAAGTATATCGTTAACTCTTTTCAAAATAAAATTCTGAACCCACCTATAAATATTTGACAATAGTGGCAGATCGACTTTCGTCTGGAAATGTACTTCTTCTGATTTTAAAATACTATCGACTACTATGCGTGCCAACTAAGAATAGGACCGCGCTTGCTGCCCACTTCACACGATAACTGTCAAATTAGTACTGCCAGCAAAAAAAAGTGCGAAAAAGAAATTTCATCTAATTTAATTATTGTATAAACATTATATTCATTTAATAAAATACAATTCATTGAATTTCATTAAGGGATAATTTTGGATAAATACAGCTATGAAATCAGTATTCATTAAGAAAAGTTAACAAATAGGTACATAGTTAATTTTTTTTTTATACACGTTCTTTTATTTTGAAATCCTACTCATTTATAATTAATTTGACGTGAAATGTATAAGAAATACGAAAAAAGCGTACATTTAATATTTAAACTGAATATAATCTCTTTATTGATTTTTTTTCACACCATACGCTTTGGTAATGAAGTTTGCACGTATTACTGAACAAAATGGCGTCTTGACAGTCCTATTCTTAATTGGCACGCATTATATTATGTCACTTTTTGTTTGTCAATCAATCTATGACGGGACCAAAACGGACGGGGTTTCCATCTCAATTTTTCCATATTTTCTCACCGTTTAAACCTTCCCTGGACCACGACAAACATTTCAAAACCAAAATCAGCTAAATTGGCCCAGCCGTTCTCGAGTTTTAGCGAGACTAACGAACAGCAATTGATTTTTATTATATAGATTTATTCCGCGAAAGTAGTTGTACCGTGTTGAAATTCTTAACTTAATATTACAACAACACCATAACACACGTGATATTAAGGATTTTTTTTAACTTTTTTTTCCGGACTGACATATGTAGTTAGCCCTGAGGCTTTTGCTACTTCACCGGGCATAAAGGCGAGCAGAGCTCCAGCCTAGATAAATGGTTTAAACACTACAAACTAAGAAACCTGCGCAAGAGGGCGTCCCCTGTGGGACTTGGACCTCGGCTCAGGGCGGTCGCTGACGGGGAGATTGAGGGATTATGGCTTTTAGTTTCTTTAGGGGAGTTTTGTGCAACTGTCGCTCTACTTTACAGTTCGCGGGCCTCTCGGACTTCGGGTCTACGAGGGCATCGGAAGGTTCTTAGCAAACTAAGGGTCGGGAGGGCGAGGGGGGACGCGTCGCGTTCGCGGGCGCACTCTTCTCCGGCGGGTCGGATAGAGTGATGATATTTAGGAGCCTATATTAAATACTCTTTTAAATAAAATCTCAGAATCAATGAAATATTACTAGACCTCGGAAGCATAAGGACAAATGTGTCAAATACTTCAGAAGCATTTCGTCGTAAGTGCCAGTTTACACATAATAAAGGCGCATACGACGAATGTGTCTGACGTTTAATGGCACATCCGACCTTATGCTTCTGAGCTCTAGAATTAAAATACTCTCTCACGGAAAATATTAAACCCCTTTCTGGAGTACCCTTAATATTTAAGTATTACTTCCTTGTATAAAAACATATTCCCAAATGTATCAGTACAAACCCTATAACACATAAACATACCAAGTACGTGTATTATGTAAAAATAAGCCTGCACACTGAGCGTTCAATGAATATTTTATTGCAACTTTTATTCCTCGTAGCGTCGTAGAAACATGCGAGCTACGGCGTAGCACGTAAAAAGATACTACGCATTAAATTGTAGTATTAAGCTACGATAGTTGATAATTGAATTTGTTATTAGATAAACTAGATGTGCCCGACGGTTTAACCCGCTGGGCTCCATTCTAGTGTATCAATGTAGCCGCAAAACATGTACATTTAATGTTAAATTGTGGTCTAGAAGTTCTTGATATTTTTTTTTAAAGCTTATTAGCAGAATTTTGCTGTCCACTAGTAATCTTGTTAACCCCTCGTGCTAAGCTAAAATGCTTGTGTAACGAGTGGTTTAACGTCGGTAGTGCAATGGTTGGGGTTCGAACCGGCGACCTAAAGATCACAAGTCCGACGCCCTAGCCATTGCTACGGCCGCTTGTCCATGACTATTTCTGCTTCTAATGAATAATGTTTAACATAAAATATGGTATAATACCCTATTGTATGTTTTACATTATTGAAGTAAGCATTGTATAATGAAGAGGAAATAAGAAAATCTAGTATATAATAATATGTGTCTATACATTTATAATATTAGTAGGATACATATGATTAAATTATTTTAGATTTTTTTTAAATAAATTTATCGCTTCTGTCTCTCTTCCAACTTGCCGTGCCCGACAGGGTCCATACTTTGTACTGGTTTTGTCTTTTCAACAACTTATTCATACATAATAATATGGTATGCAATAAATGAATATAAATATGAATATAATAAAACTGTAGAGGTCGAATGTGTGTACATAGAAAAACAAAGCAAAATCCGAGACAGAAGGTTGGTAGAACTAAAATAGAACACATCCAGATTGTTTTAAATATTTTAGTTTCTCTGTCTGTTTGTTGAAACTGTTGCACCGATTTGATTGAAATTTGCATGGCATAATACCTTACATCCCTGGTCAACATTTTAAATACTTTTAATCACAGAAAATTAATGGGTTCCCTTGGGATACTTAAAAAACCGAAGGAATAACAAACACCATGCGGACAAAATCGCGGGTATCAGCTAGTATATAAATAATACAATAGAGATAGGACACATTTTAAAACACACCACGTTCATTCTTGAATGACTTAATAATCATTTTACTATAAATTTTTAAAGTAATATTATAAAAAATAGATCCAAATTTAGTTTGCCGCTAGAGCCTATAGATTGCGTGAATAGAGACAATTTGACATTTACAGACCCCACGGACATTGCAAACGAGTTTAACGATTATTTTATTGATACAATTGAGAATAATATTAAAGCTGACATCACATCGAATAATACACATTTAATTAATAACGCATTAAATTCAATATTCATGCAACCCGTAACAGTTGACGGCATAATAAAAATAATAACCAACCTTAAAAACACAAATACTGTTGGATACGATGGAGTTTCCACAAAAGTTTTGAAATTTACTAAAGAGCTGATAGCACCTCCATTAGTTCATATAATTAACTTGTGCATAGCTGATGGCATATTTCCGGACAAGCTCAAAAAAAATATTATAAAACCTCTTTATAAAAAAGATGACAAAACTGATTTAAAAAATTACAGACCTGTTGCAAAAATACCAACTATTTCAAAAATTATTGAGAAAGTTATCTGTAACTCTTTATATGCCTATTTCGAAAAGTACAAACTATTTTGCAAAGAACAAAAGGGTTTCCGTAAGAACACTACGATTAATATGGCACTGTTTGACTTGTTAGCTAATGTCATGTCATCTGTAGATAGGAGAAATCCAGTCTGTGCAATCTACACTGACATGACCAAGGCTTTCGACTGTGTGGACCATAAGATTCTGTTGCACAAATTACATAACTATGGTATAAGAGGAAATATCTTAAAGTTAATTGAATCATACCTAAGTAATAGGGTTCAATGCACAGAAATTTCAAGGATATGTCCAAAAAGCAAATTAGAAACCATATATGTGTCAAAACCAAGACATGTGAAATATGGCGTCCCACAGGGTAGCGTACTGGGTCCGCTACTTTTCTTGATATTTATTAATGATCTCCCGAAAGCAACAACCAACGAAATGGTGCTTTTTGCAGATGATAGTACAGCTATAATTGAATGTAGTGATCCAAAAAATTATAAGAATGACATAAATAAGTGCTTAAACGACATAATAAATTGGTTAAATAAAAATAATTTGATTATAAACCTGACTAAAACAAAAGTCATGCATTTTTATCAACGATGTAAAAACCCAAATATTAATATATCCTACAATGGCTGTGACATTGAAGAAGCTAATAAAGCTAGGTTTTTAGGCATAATTATTGACAACCAACTTACATGGAAGCCTCATTTTGAAGAATTATGTAAAAAACTGAGTAAATCCGCATATGCTCTATTTCAACTTTCAAAGAAAGTTAACATTCGGGCTCTTTTAACAGCGTACCATGGACTGGTTGCTTCTCTATTGCGGTATGGCATTATTTTCTGGGGGCAGTCTACTGATAGGGAACTGGTATTTAGATTGCAGAAGCGATGCATCAGGTCAATGTGCGGTCTTAAGACAACTGATAGCTGTGTTCCATATTTTAAATCGTTGAAAATTTTAACTTTACCCTCTTTATTTATATTAGAAACGGCTTTGTTAGTCAAATGTAATCCACATTTATTTCAAAAGTTATCAGAGGTCAGAAAGAATCCGATACGGACTCAATACGTCAATAAATTATGTCAAGTGAAGTGTAAAACCGCACTAATGCAAAAAAGTTTTTTTGGTATTGCCCCACGCATATATAATAGAATACCTAATGTTATAAAAGAACTAACTTTATTTAAATTTAAAAGGGCGCTAACTGACATTTTGATTATGAAAAGCTATTACTAAATTGACGATTTTCTTAATGATGATTCACTGACTGATTGATATACTTACTCTGAGTGACATACTGTTGTTCTAGTTGGCATCATTTTATTCCGTCTGACATTATTCATAGTATTTTTTATTTGTTTAAAACTTTTTCCAGGTTGTAATTTTTTATTGTAATTCCAATGACATTTAATTTTTTTTATTATCTTTGTTGTGATTGATTGACATGCCACTTACTTTAAATTTAAATTGCAAACCCAATATTTGCATGCCCATGTGACGGTAAAATGTGGAGAACCTTATTATAATCGAACATCTATGTACCTATTACCCATGTTTGCAAAGAAATAAATGATTTGATTTGATTTGATTTGAAAAAATGAATATTTTTTTTTTTAATTTTTTTTTTTATACTTACGTTTGGTTGGCGCCCTGGATGGTCTAGGTTCAAAAATCATATATATATATATATATATATATGTTACGGCTAATAGCCGAAGTGCGGCTACACCTAGTTTTAGCCGGCTACAACTAGGTGCAGCCGACAACTTGCGGTTAAACTTAGGTCAACCTTAATAAGTTCCTATAAGTTAACTCTAAATTAAACAATACCTATGCAAGGGACAAAAAGGTGTTGGGGTGGTTAAAAAAAAAATAACCTAAACTTAAACCAATGGAGTCGAACAGGGACTTATAAACGCATGTGGCCGACTGCACCTAGTTGTAGCCGGCTAAAACTAGGTGTAGCCGCACTTCGGCTATTAGCCATAACATATATATATTATTATATTCATGCAAGACAATGTCTGTCGGGTCTGCTAGTTAACTATACATTTTTTAAGTACAAGCAATTCCAACACGTAGCTAAAGCTAGTAAAGCGTATAAATATCTATTCCCTAATGTGAGAAGTTTACCGTATTTAGGATAACGATAATTCACTAATCCCTAATCAATTTATGTGAGGGCCGTCCTTTCCACGCAACACCACTAGATATCAATTTGTAAGCCACACTTGTCGATACCATCATATCATTAGTTTTCATTATCTCTTTAACCATTATAAGTAAATATATGTACATTGTAAACATGGCACAAATAACTTTTTTTAAATAACTTTTGAAGCGGCCGTCACCCAATGGTTAGGGACGTCGGATTGTAATCTTGTGGTTGCCGGTTTGATCCCCATCCAATGCACTACCGACGTGAACCCACTCGTTACACAAGCACTGTTAACTCAGCACGAGGTTAACAAGAATTTTAATAGACTGCAAAAGTCTACTAATAAACTTAAAAAATTGTCAATTTCAGTTAAGTATCAGCTTACGTGTGAGCAGTCGTCCTCCTGAATAGTTTGATTCGCAGTTTTTATGACGCTTACCTGAAACATAAATAATAATGTATTTAAATAAATAAATATCGATAAAGTTCAACATATGTAGTGACAAAAAAAAGTAGGTACAACATACATCATCATCATCATCAACAGCCCGTTGACGTCCACTGCTGAACATGGGTCTCCTGAACTGACCTGGCTGAACAGACCTTGGCAAGCCAGGATCGTAGAGGGATTTTGCCATAATCACCACGCTTGGCAGACGGATTGGTGATCGCAGTAAGATGTAAACCTTGAGCTAATAGATGCTGCTGCCCATCCATCAGCCATATGTCCCTTAGTCACCTTTTCCGACACCCATGGGAAGACATGGGGTGGTCTATTCTAAGCCGGAAGCAACATACATGCTGATCGGTAATAATATATTTTAAGGGTCAGATGATTGGGTATTTAATTTTTCTGTTTTACTACTAGCTGACCCAACCGACATTGTCTTGTCCTTAACTAAAACTAAATAAGGTGTAATAGCTGTAAGCCAACCGTGATGACAACCTCCATAGCGTAGCGGTTTTTGGCTCGTTTTAAATCTCGGAGGTCGTGGGTTCGATCACCACTCCGGACAGGAAATCTTTGTGTAAATACTAAGATTTCTTTCCGGGTCTGGTTGGGGCCACCCTCCGTGCCTCGGAAAGCACGTTAAGCCGTTGGTCCCGATTATTACATCATCATCTATAATAATCGTATATCAAGGAACGGGCAGCTGCGTTTCTTTGTGTACAACATAATACTGCGGTCACCAACCCGCCTGCCAAGCGTGGTGACTATGGCAAATACCCTGCCTCGGGAGGAGGCCCATGTTCAACAGTGGCCGTTATACGGGCTGATGATAAAGTTGATGAACCGTGATATGTACTAAGAGCAACACGCATTCTATCTATGTTAGTGCGAGGGTTATTCCACTATGAACCATTTTAATTTACACTATAAAAATTAAAGACAGTCTTTGTTACATTATTGCTACTCACACAAACAATCAAAACAACTTTTAAAATTAAAAACTTGTCAAGTACAATCAATTTAATTTCACAAACAAAACTGCTTAAAGAAACTACATAAAAACTTCAGTCAATGATCGTAAAAATACGTTATTAAGTTAGTTTGTCGCTATTGTAAAAGAATGCCGTCAACTATATTATTACGACTCTTTGAAAATAAACATTACTTGTTCAATAGCTAATATAAAATTATATTTTGTGTACTGTAAATTGTATTTTTAAGAAAATAATTTTGCCAATTCCCAAATTAATATTAATTAAATCTATTGAAAATAGACCGCTTGTTGTTTGTTTATTTTCTCGAAAATATATTTAAGTTAAGTTCCTTCCATTACACTTTTATAGAAGTAAAAAGTTTTATAAAAGTCGCCTCTTCACGTGCCTCTAACACCAAGCATCAATGTATGCAGATAGGGTAATAAACAACGCATCCAGTATTCCGTCCGAAACCGTTCGGACAAAACCTACTATACCATTAAAAAACTGGTCAAGTGCGAGTCGGACTCACGCACGTAGGGTTCCGTACAATTTTCAAGCGTTAATGATATCGAGTAAAAAAGGACAAAAAAAAGTTTGTTGTATGGGAGCCCCCCTTAAATATTTTTTTTTTTTTTTTTTTGTGTTTGTTGTTATAGCGGCAACAGTAATACATCATCTCAGAATATTTCAACTGTCTAGCTCGCGGTTCTTGTATACAGCCTGCAGACAGACAGACAGCGTCTTAGTAATAGGGTCCCGTTTTTAACATTCGGGTACGGAAGCGAAAACATAAAAAAAAAATGCTAAAAGTATAGAGGAAAAGACTTCAGGCTGACTTAATATGACCAAATAGATATACATACACGTAGCCATTCACACCACTAAACACGACAAATGGATGAGCATCATCCCAGAAATAGTGATACCGAGGAAAGGCCACAACCAGCATTGAGAAATATGAAGTAATCAGAAAGGAGCATACATTCTTCTTAAAAAATACTTGTATTGTAAACTCGCACCTCCAATTATGAACCAACGTAAATTAGACCCGAATAACAATAAGAAAGCAGATTATCCCGTTATGAAATGCAAAGGCAATTCTCGCGCGAGAAGCCGCGTGCAAAACAAATTTAGAAATTTTCCCATTTATGTATAAACCGATTACCATATATTGAAAGCAACAAAATTAAATAAAACCTTATCAGAATTTATAAATATCCACAGGCATTATGTAAATTGCCACCTACGAGAATATTATTTGATAAATTTAAAACAATACGTGTTTGAACCTTTTTTCTTATATTCTGTTATTATTATTGGAATAAAAAAACTCCGCCATAACTTATCTTTATCACAATTATCATAAAAAACTGGTCAAATGTTAGTCGAATTCACGCACGAAGGGTTCTGTACCATTTTCAAGTGCCATGTGCCATTATTGAGATCGAGCAAAAAATATAATAAGCTTGACGTTTTTACCCTTCGGGTACGGATCCCTAGTAAAAATGGATCGCAAAAAAATTCGTATAAATTAAGCGAGTTCGCTGATTTGTTTTTTAATTACGTAGATAATTCTTCAGACTAGGTTTGTATGAAAGAAAATGTTGGAATAAAGGCGCAAACACATTATTAAAACGCGACGCGACGTGTCGACACCTGATATACACCGTGCGTCAGTGCGCACGTGGCTTCGTGTCGGGTGTTCATAGTGTGATTCTGGTCTATAGAGTACAATACATTTGATTCGACTCAACACGCGTCGCGTTTTAACAATATGTTTACGCCTTAAATCACAAGACATACTAAAGCTAACAGTCAAGAAACTAAAGTTTCAAACTTCACAAAGACTGTTCTGAAGATATATTCACAATATCATCATCATCAGCCCTCATTACGTTCACTGCGGAACATGAACCTCCTCCCGAGGGAGGGTTTTTGGCGTAGTCACCACGCTTGGTAGGCGGATTGGTGACCGCAGTATTATGTAGTAACACACAGGGAAACGCTGCTGCCCATTCCCTAGTATACGATTATTATAGTCGATGTTATAACAATCGGGACCAACAGCTTAACGTGCTTTCCGTGGCACGGTGGGTAGTCCTTCAACCAGCCAGACCCGGATAGAAATCTTAGAATTTACACAAAGATTTCTTGTCCGGCGTGGGGATCGAACCTACGACCTACTAGATTTGAAGCAAGCCAAATACCGCTACGCTACGGAGGTTGTATTTATTGTGATATTTACAATAACGGTCAGAGGACTCAAGGGAGCGTTCAAGTATTACGTAACGCAATTTGGGGGGGTAGGGGGTCTCGTAAAACGTTACGATGCGTTACAGGGGCGGGATGGGGTCTTTCTTACAACATTGTTTCTATAAAATTAGGGATTTAAAACTCCCAAACCAAAACCAAAAAAAAGATTAAAACTATACCAAGTGTAAGAACTATTACATAACTTTTTACGACTTTAGGGTAAAAATGATCACTTGAGTGTTACGTAACGTTTAGTGAGGGGGAGGGGGGTCCAGAAAAACGTTACGGTGCGTTACAAGGGGGAGGGGGGGTCAAAAATCTTCAAAAATTGCATTACGTAATACTTGAACGCTCCCCAAGCAAACAGATTGAGCAGACGTTTACGATTCTAGAGCTCAGAAGCACAAGGTCTGATGTGCCATTATACGACAGAATCATTCGTCGCATCTGCCTTTATTGTAAACAAGCATTTATGACCAAATGCTTCTAAAGTATATAGTACATCTGTCCGTATGCAGCTGAAGTCTAGAATTCTTAAAGAATATGTAGAAAAGTATTCCCTCGAGACTTAAAGTAAATCTGAGCTGAGATGGACGTGCATACAACTACGTTCTTACGTATAAGTGAGACACATCTTGAGAAAATGCAAGCGGTGTGGTATGTTACAACTTGAATGGTATATACATTTCTTTGTATAAAGATGACTAGCTTCACGCGCACGGTACCTGCATAGGACCCGTGCCTGTGGGAACAACATAATAAAATATAGCCTATAGCATGAAATAATTTTCTTAGGAAACTACGCGACCGATTTCAAAAATTCTTTAAGTGGTAGGTAGACCATTTATGGAGGAAAGCTATTCTGTACAACAGCATAAAGCTCAAGAGCTTGTTTGTTTGCTTAAACGCACTATTATCAGAAACTACAGGACCGATTTGAAATTTTCAGTGTAAGATAACGCATTTATCGAGTAAGGTTATAGGCTATAATCTATACTAATATTATAAAGCTGCAGAGTTTGTTTGTTTGTTTGTTTGCATGAACGCGTTAATCTCAGAAACTACTAGTCCGATTTGAAAAAATATTTATATTTATATTTATTTAAAATATTAGGTAGCCCATTTATCGAGGAAGGCTATAAGCTATATTTTATTATAAAGTTCCCACGAGAACGGGAGAACGCGGGAAGCTAGTATTTCTAAAAGATATCAATAGAATACATATTAGAAGTTTCAGTAGAAGAGCGCGATTTTAATTAAGGAAATACGCTATTAATGACATATGTTCGATGCAATTTTTGCAATCGATCACGTTTTGCAAAATTAAGTAAAAATGAGCATGTGTAAATTCTTAGATTTCTTAGTGGGTCTGGTTGGTTGAGGGATTACCCTCCGTGCCTCGGGAAGCACGATAAGCCGTTGGTCCCGATTATTATAACATCATCTATAATAATCGTATATTAAGGAACGGGCATCAGCGTTTCCTTGTGTGGTACAACATAATACTGCGGTCACCGACCCGCCTGCCAAGCGTGGTGACTATGGCAAATACCCTACCTCGGGAGAAGGCCCATGTTCAGCAGTGGACGTTACACGGGCTGATGACGATGAATCTTAAACAATGCCCGAAGTAGGGTAATTAATCCACGCTGCATCAGATTTTGCAGATAAATCACGAATTCAAAACACACCTATAGTTGAAATTGTATTTCTACCAACCCATTACGACCGTGGCGTCCAAAGTCTAAGGAGTTTGACCATATGCCGCCACAAGGAGGTTTACAATAATTGCCATGCTTGGCAAGCGGATTGCTGACCGATATTTTCGTCGAAACCATGGTTTAGACAAGAAATAGAATAATACGTCCATTTGGTTTCTAGGTCCGATCTATTATGTAAATGATATAATTAGGTACAAATTAACAGTATTGTTGTAGATGCAATATAAATAAGGCTGTTTACAGACACAAATGGCATGGGAGACCCATGGCCAACATTGGATATTATATGTGCTGATGTTAAAGATGTTCTAATGGTGGTAAACATGCTACCAAAGGAATGATTGTCGAGAGAAGATTATGTAAATAAGTTTTTCATATGCTTTAAGGCAAAAACAAAATCCCAGCTCGAAGCGAAGACATCCACTTCGAAGACCTAAGGCGAATCTCATACCGCTAGGCTAGAATCTTCCATAATGCCTCAAATCAGATCTACATACAGCTTACAACAATGAACATTATACGCCCCGATTTTAAGCATGTTCTAGTAATGGTTAACACTGAGGCCTTAGGTATAATTGTCGAGACAAGGGTTTGTAAATAAGTTCGAAGCTTAAGTCGAAAACAAATTCCCGGCGCGAAAAGCAAATCCACTTTTAAGACATAAGACGCAAGCAGGCAGTAGTCTTATAATGTCACGAATCTACATAAAGCGCAACTCAGTTACTTTCATTACAAGTAGTTAAGGAGTTCAAGAACCGTGTTTTGAGGATCGTTAATTCTTTGCAAGTATAACTGAAAACTTCAAGACAGTGATTAATTTCCAAGAGTTGGAAACAAATCCGATCGAAAAGTTATTTTAAAGATGGAAAGAGATCTTGAAAAGTTTTTCGTGTTTAGATTTTATCGCGGAAATATTTTAGGATTAGGGGGATATTGGTGTCAATAAATGTGGTGTATATTTAAATTAAAAACACAAAATATCCAGTGTATGGGACTACTCACAAAAAGAGAGTTTAGGCAGCCGCTTCCCAATGGCTAGGGCTTCGGACTGGTAATCTTATAGTCGCCGGCTCGATACCCACCCATTGCACTACCGACGTGAGCCCACTCGTAACACAAGCATATTGCTTAGCACAAGGGGTTAATATTTTTTTTAATATATAGAAACGATTTTGTAAGAGGAACTCCGGCCGAAAAAATATTTTTGAGCGGAATTAGCACCAGAAATTGTGCTTTTAATTTAAATTAGTATGGATCTCCGCAAAGTAACGTCTGATTCTATTAATCATTAAATGGTGATTGACAGCTAGCCGTAATTACGTAGGAAGCACGCAACGAATGCTAGACATTATTACGCCCCACTCGTTACGTCCCATATTTCATTGACAATACCTTTAAAATACTTACAGATTAATCATCCTACGCGGCTCGTTCGTCGATTAAAAGTTCCGTCACCCTGTCATTATAATATCCATCTAGCCGATGTGCTTCCACGCCATTGATGATCGACACAATATTATATTTCCCAAAGCATGTGTTTGTCGTATTTATTTTTCGCAGCTATTAGACGGAGTCGGTTTAACACACTTAAATACGACCGTACGTACGGAACGACTTAATCAAATAGCCGTCGCTGATACTAGATGTTACTTATGGTGGACAAAAAAAACCCTTCCGAAATTTGTTTTCAAATAAATTCCTGCTGCTTTCATAGACTTAAAGTCTAGAGACCCGTGAACTGTAAAGGTACAATTTCACAAAACTCTACTAAAAATCATTAAAGTCAGCATCCCGCAATCCTCCCCCTCAGAGCTGTGGTACAAGAGGCTTCCTTCAGTTTGCTAATTTTAAAGCATTTAAACCAGTTAATACAGCTTAAGGCCTGCTCGCCTGTTAGCCAGTTGACGTAGTTCAATCCAAGTAACAAACTGCCCTAATCAAACAAAAAAAAATAAGATTTTGAAATTGGATTTCAAATCAGTTCACTTTAAGACTATACAGCATAAAAACACAAACAAAATGTTAAGTATTAATACCGATAAAATATATGTTAAACACAACTGCATCTCATAACGAGTAAGTGACCTATTTAAACTGCGCCACAAGCTTCAGTGCCTAACTTCTAATCGTTAACTTGCCTAATAGTATTAAAACAAACATACAGACTACACTCACTAACTCCGGATGAACTAGTACTAAAGTGTTTATAGCTAAGATAAGTCGCAGTTAACAGTTTCACTATAGTAACCTCGTTCATTGTTTGTGATGTGATATAATCTATTTGCGTAAAAACTGTTCGCGAAACTGGAATACGGGAAAATTGTATAAGTACCTAGCTTGTACAACATTTATTTATTTATTTATTTATTATATTTGGGAAAACAAACAGTAGTACATTAAGGGTAAACAGTGTTGTCTTAACATTAAACTTAGCAAATATACTACCCACAACATTTTCCACAAATTACTATTAGACATAATAAAAACAAACTGTTAGCAAACGTTAACTGTTACAGGGCTAAATTAAAAAGGTAATGTATATATATATATATATATATATATATATATATATATATAAAAGAGGTATTAACAATATTCTATCAAAGAGGTAAGAAAAATTTACAAATACGAGTTGCATACTCGTAAGTCTAGAATATAAATTAAAAACAAAAATCAAGCAAAACCTATATATATATAGAGCCTACTGCCGATCCATAAGTGCCGATCCATCCATAACATATTGCAGAAAGTGTATTAGTTGAATTAAGTTTAAGCAAAATTAATTACCCTATTTTTTAATATAACAATATCATACAGGAAGATTTGTATTTTTGTACTCGAAAACTATGATACGATTAAAAACAACTTTCACTATTTTTAAACCCGCTTTATTGGGAAATAACATATGCTTTATTTAATGATAAGGTTCCCCACGGGCAACTAGCTTACTTGCTATATGCTAATGTTATAAAAATAAAATAAAATATGTGAGGAAAATTTCATAATAAAAATTAACGATCCTGACGAACTCCGTCATGTGTATTTGAAAATATGAAGCATCATAGTAAAAAGCTCACCTCGTTCATTAATCGGGAAGAAATCGAAAAATGTACTAAGCCATCTTTGTCTGTATTAACACAGTATTTTCCTTTTAGTTCTTCTACCATTATCGTTCAAAACCCTAAAACAAATTCCAATGCGCGATCTTGTTTGTTTTAAATAGTTTTATCTCATGCAACATTGTTAATGTGTCTTGTACATTAACGGACGTACCTAATCGTGTATCCAGTATCATTGACGCTGTGTATTCTGTAAATATTTCGTTAAGTGTGCATCGTGTGGTGGCAGCAAATACACTTGTACTAATACTGTTTGTATGTCTTAGGATATGTTCTTGTTTCGCAATCTGATATATGTTAGAAAGAGAGATAATGCCAACTTATGTACTGGCTTGCAGTAAGAACGTTTAATAGATGAGGAAACAAACTAAACTATATTTTTGGCGGAAGTATGAAAAGCCCTTGCGACATAAGGATTTGTAATTTGTATACCAAAAACATTATAGAATCTGGCATATAAGTATGTCATCATCATCATCATCACCATATTTAACCTAATTGGTGTAGGCCTCCTTCACCAATTTTAATTTAATTCAGTTACGGGCAATTATTTGCCAATTGTATTTTACGATGCCGTTCTTTTGCAAATGTATGTAATTTTTTATATATCTACTAATTAATTCGATTTTTAAACAAATTACAAAACACATGTGTTATTCAAATGCGTACTAATATAACCTTACGAATGTATATATCTGTTATAAACACCAATAAAGAAATTGCCTAGATTTTTTCATCGCCACATCACTTTTTTTCATTTAAAACAAACATTTTTAAATCTTCAAACCGTAACAAGTAGCCAAGACTTCATTTCATGTTAATATATTTGCTGTGGGCGACCCCCGGGGGAAAACACGCAAACTGTATAAAAACCATTTTGTTGGGAAAACGTAGGAAAAATACTTTTGTTTGTATTTACGTTTCATTTCATCTGTGCTTCGTGTATGTAAAATGTATTTCTGTTAATTATGTTTGTTTTGATAACAATTGATCTTTGATTTTACAAGAATGTTGTTAGTTTTCCTTTTAATTACGGTAATTACGATCTGTGCTTTAAAATTGTGTTTTAAAATATATCTTCAAATTCAACTTCAACAGCCTGTGTATGTCTGCTGCAGAACATGGGCCTCTTCTTAACAGGTCTTGGAAAGCCAGGGTTATTGTGGCTACAGCCATAATCACCACGCTTGGCAGGCAGATTGCAGTTGGATGGTATGTGACTTTCAGCTGGTAGATGATGCTGCCCACCCATCAGCTGTATGTCCTTGTTGAAGAATGATAGTATGTTCCTATACCTGATAAAATGAATGTTCGATAAAATAATCATTGGAGATGCGATTATTAGACGATTAGACAATCGAAAATACCATCAGGATTATGATGTTCACTCCAACAAGCAACAGTGCTAATAATCTTTCACTTCAAAATCAACTACACAAACTCCTTTAAGTGCTATAACAGATTCAAAACTGTCACACAAGAAATCCATTATAATCTCCAAATCCCGTTAGCTTTCAATCTCAAGAGGTCACGCTAATTAAAACTTGGTTCTACAACTTTGCAGACTCATAACGGAATGTAGTAGAGAAATTGCGACAAATATAAAGTAAAATAAATATTAGTTTCTCAATATAAAGCCTTTCCGACCGTTTCCGGCCACTTCGGCAAATCTTGCTAAGACTAACACTATTTGCGAAGGAAATAATATAAGTGTGTGCGCAAACCCTGATGCACTCTTTATTCCTATACTCTCAAAACTCGATAGGACGATTCTACTGACATGACAGTGACATACATGCCGCAGGAACAACAGCATAATGTGCTCTCCGGAATTCGGACTGGTATTTTCTCTCGTGAATTTCTAGTAAAACAAATTCTTGCCCGATTTGAGAATCTAATCCGGGACCTTACGTTATTCAAACTAGGCAGACCTAATTAGGCACAAAACATCTCACGTTTTTTTCCGTCAGTGACAGAGATATAGAGGCTCTATGAAGCCGAATATTACAGCACAATGTTATATCGGGAAAATAAATCGTACGGTTTGAAATTGCTATTGAAACGTTATCGAATTATTTCTTGACAGATAAACACAAGAGTATTACGTAATTTGACCAGGAGGCTGAAGGTTTATTTTTCTGTTTCATAACTGGAGGGTATGTCACCTAGATAAAGAGCTTGTAACTCAATGAGAAATATTACCTAGATAGATCTGTATTTTGTAGTTCGTTCCGCCCGCTTTGGCAATTGAGTTTCGTAAACGTAAAGAAGTTTTTTATTTTCATTTTTTAAATAGATTACTAGCAGAGTTTTGCACTCTACTAGTATTCTTGTTAACCCCTCGTGCTAAGCTAAAATGCTTGTGTTACGAGTGGGTTCACGTCGGTAGTGCAATAGGTGGGGATCGAACTGGCGACCACAAGATCACAAGTCCGAATCCGTAGCCATTGGGCTACGGCCGCTTCTAAATTTTTACTTTGGTATCAAAGTAAAACTTCTTAGTTAGCCTTACTTAGTTATACCGTTGCGAACAAAGAATTTTGTAAAAAGAGAAGAAAGCAAGTACCCTGGGATCAGACCAGCGATTTAAGAGGATAATTAAATGCGAGCATCCATGTAACGAATTCCTAAAACCGATTTATAATTACTTCGTTATAATAACATGTTACGTACAGATAAATTTCTATGAAATTATGTTTTACTTACTTTCCTTTTTGTTCGAATAACATTTGTAAGTTAATTAACCGAATTGGATGAGGAAAACATAATTTTTCTCAGAATTAGCCGCGTATTTTGAATTCAGAGTTTGTTATTTGTCTGTATAAAGATTTTAGGTTGACCCCATGTGCGGACGACGGCGGTGGCAGCGGATGATGGAAGATCGGAAGCTCGGCGATCGCGTCGTTTACACGTTTGAGGATCGCGCATGCCGAATGTGAGATCAACCGTATTGTTTGATAACTGTAATTTTATTATAATATTACAAAAACATTCTGAATTAATAGACTTGAGTGTCAGCTCCCTGATTCTATGTTTGCATTGTAATGAAAAGAAAAGAGTGAGATGATTTCATTCAATGCATTTGAAAGGTTGTGTCGAATTGTTTATTTTACAAAGAATGGTCTATTGTTAAAGATTCAAAAAGAAAAATAATGTTTATGTTGATGCGTCCTGGTAAATGCGTCGTTAAAAATGTATTCGACATCAATCATGAAGCTATGAAAATAAAGGGTGTTTCTTTTATTTTTCTTAGATTTAACTTTGAGCAGACTCTGTCTTCCCATGGGTGTCGTTAGAAGCTACCAAAGGACCAGCTGATTGATGAGCAGCAGCATCTATCAGCTAATGGATAATTTTTCCAGGCATGTGAATGGTACAAAAGTGCATCCCTGCATTTCCACACAGTTTGACAGTAATCCACACGAGACATTTCGAGTATGTAATTTAATTAGTAAGGATTTCCGAGTAATTCCTGATACTATCCTACTAATATTATTAACGCGAAAAATTTTAAGTATGGACGGATGGGTGTTAGTAACTCTTTCAAGCCAAAACGACTGTACAGAACTGGCTGAAATTTTACATAGGTTATACGCTGGATTAACGTATAGGCTACAAAATATCACGCTACGACCCACTGGAGCAGAGTAATGCGAGTAAAACCGCGGGACGCAGCTAGTTCATTATGAGAGCACGATCAACATATGTATGCTAACAGCTAACCAGCAGCCATCAACCTCATTACTCAGGAGTATGCAAGGCCATATTTTATGAATAGATTCCAATGGGGACACTAAACAACAAGTGAATCAAGTGAAATATTGCCGTGCGGTTTCCTGCTTAGCATACACCACCCCATATCTTCCCATGGATGTCGCAAGAGGCGACTAAAGGACATATAGCTGATGGATGAGCAGCAGCATCTATCTGCTCAAGGTTACTTACCGTCTTACTGGGATCACCAATCCCCCTGTCAAGCTGGTGGTTAAGGCAAACCCTGGCTAGGTAAGGTCTGTACAGAGGGGGCCCATGTTCAGCAGTGGACGTGGGCTATTAAAACAAAGTTCGTGAAAGCCAAACGTTAGTAGAACAATAACAAAAACAATTTCATTTCAGAAAACGTTAAATTAAGTATGTATAGCTGTTATTCTATTCTGTTATATTTTATCATCACATAATTACAGCACGCATCACATATATGGTACACCGCTGATTAGGTGAACTGCTATTTACATATTCTATTCAGAAAGCCAAAGATCACAACCCATACGAAATTCACCCGTTACATTAAATTTTAGCTGAGATTTCACCTGTTCACCCCTGTAGATACAATTCATGGATAACAACGTTCAATATTCGACTATATACACACTACGTAAGGTTCAATATCATTTGGTGGTAGCTAATTATGAAGCTTACAAAAGCACAAAACAGCAAGGACGAACATTAGCTGTCTAATCAAGGGTCTTGTTAATGACTTGTGGCGTATTTATGGAATATATACTCTATTCAGTTATGTTACAGTATATTTTCCAAATATCTTTTGTTATTCGGTGTCATAAAAATAAATATTTAACATTTTGGTGGACTACTTGTGGTTATAAGATATATTGACGTAACAACGATTATGACGTCATTCAACTGCCACGTGTAAAAATTTTGACATGTTTCAAAACAATTTAATGGTCTAGTTCGTATAGTTTAATCCTTCCGACCGATTTCGACCACGCCGGCCAATCTTTAAAGATATTTGTCTACGTAGAACATATTATAGTGTACAAATGCGTTAGCAAAGACAGTTGCACTATAAAAAAAAAAACAATCTCTGCATCAAGATTCGATTTGGAAATACCGACATATCATCAGTCTACATGAATTCCACCGTTGAACACAATCTGATTGTGTTCAATGGGACGGTGAAATTCCCAAATAACGTTTACCACCACGCCTGGCAGGCGGGTCCCGGTGTGGGTAACGGACCTTAAACTTCGAAATACAGTTGTAACGGCGATCGACGTTAAATCTCAGATGATGTCAGGAACCCTTAATTGCACAATAGGTGTTCGCACGCCACTTGAAGTTACATACACCAATAGAGACCCCGTTTCCTTCACTGCTAGCTGATGGGCGTTCCCAGGGAACTCCTCCCTGGTGAGGTCGACCTCTCCGCCCCTGAGAAACCTCTGTAGGGGCTTGATCGCGCTACCCCTGGACTGACCAAAGGGCCCTTAGGCCCCACCCAATGAACAATTAGTCTTCATCTTAACAGGTGGCGAGTGACACCACTTTAAGGGCCTCCGGCCTGTGCAGTTACCTCTGGACCCGGAAGAGTCTCCTAGTAAGACCTTACGACGATGACAGTTGGGGACTGCATTCATCGGACATACCATCACGAATACCACCATGAAGATCTTCCCTATGTGTGAACATCAACATAAGTTCCTCCATTATTATCAAGAAATGAGTAAGTAACGAACTAATTTAAATAATAAATTAAACAACGGCACAGTCTACATCTGTCTAATTGGATAATTCAATGAATGTAGATGTCAAATATAAAGCAATTCTCGCACGTGATTCACAAGGGCCTGTTATACCAGATGAGATTAAAACCTATTACAGTGTAAGAGACATCCATGACATGTAGGATGGTGATGGAAATTTACTATAATAGTTAAATTCACGTTATTAGGGTAAAGTAGAATAACTTAAAAGTTTCACGACGGACTTAAGTTACATTATTACATTTTAAGGTAATAGTTACCCTAATAAATAAAAAAGAATCGCCAAAATGTACGTACATCCATAATTTTACATCGACTCAACCAATTTGACAGATTTTTTGTATTGCGTTCGTATATATATTATAAGGACAAGGTTTGTTTAAATTACCATTAGGACAAAAAGCAGGGGATTTTTTTACAGGATAAATCGAGCATAAACAGCTTTAACATCTATAGTCTATCTTTATATATATAATTCTTCTGTGAGTGTGTATGTCACTGAACTTCTCTCAAACGACTGGGCCGATTTTGATGAAATTTTTTGTGTGTGTTCAAGGGGATCTGGAAATGGTTTAGATTCACAATTTTGTCCGCTGGACAATGTTCTTTTAATTAATTTTTAATTTATTAGTAGTTGCCTGAAAACCCCTTAAAACAGCCTTTTTCTTTTCCCATACAAACGTTTTCTAACTAAAATGTAGAGTCAATTTGAGCTTTATTTTTTTGCTAAGATTTTTTAGGGTAGGTGTAGGGTAGGGTAGGGGTAGATTAGGGGTAGGTGTAGGGTAGGGGTAGGGTAGAGGTAGGGTAGGGGTAGTGTAGGGTAGGGGTAGTGTAGGGTAGGGGTAGTGTAGGGTAGGGGTAGTGTAGGGTAGGGGTAGTGTAGGGTAGGGGTAGTGTAGGGTAGGGGTAGTGTAGGGTAGGGGTAGTGTAGGGTAGGGGTAGTGTAGGGTGGGGGTAGTGTAGGGTGGGGGTAGTGTAGGGTGGGGGTAGTGTAGGGTGGGGGTAGTGTAGGGTGGGGGTAGTGTAGGGTGGGGGTAGTGTAGGGTGGGGGTAGTGTAGGGTGGGGGTAGTGTAGGGTGGGGGTAGTGTAGGGTGGGGGTAGTGTAGGGTGGGGGTAGTGTAGGGTGGGGGTAGTGTAGGGTAGGGGTAGTGTAGGGTGGGGGTAGTGTAGGGGTAGGAGTACCGCATAAACGAAGTCTCTACGGCCCAGTTTATTTTATACAAATGTTTAGGTATTTTATGTATCGATTGAGGCAGTACGAAGTCTGCCGGGTCAGCTAGTACCTACTATAATATAATATTATAAAGAGGAAAGATTTGTATGTCAGTATGTTTGTAACGAATTGGCTCAAAAAGTACAGGAACGATTTTAAAAATTCTTTCACCATTTGAATGCTACATTATCACTGATTAATATAGGCTATACTTAATTATGAAGTTACCACGGAACGGGAGTTACGCGGGTGAAACCGCGCGCGGCATGCTAGTAATATATAAAGCTGAAGAGTTTGTTTGCTTAAACGCGCTATCTAAGAAACTATGGGTCCGATTTAAAAATTACTTCAGTGTTACATAGCCCATTTATCGAGGAAGGCTATAGGCTATATTTAATTATGACTTCCCCTCAGGAACGGGAGCTACGCGGGCAAAACGCAGGAAGCTAGTGTTTAATATAAAGTCGATAAATCACATTGAAATTTCCTCACCTTTTTTGGAATTTGTATTATTATGGGCACTAGTTCCACATCATTAACGTTCTGTGAGTTTAACAGAACATCCAGCTGCAGTTTATATCTTACATCCCATAAAAGAAATATAATACAAGGTGATTTTTTTACCGTCTTGAAAATAATAGGGCGTGATATGTATAAGAAATAGATGTCTAAGGCAAAGTCATTTTACCTTTTTTTTTTACTGGCATATAGTGATAATCGTACCCGTAAAAATGCGTACCTAAGTAGGTAGTTACGCCATTTCGCTCACTCTTTTCATTTATATTTTATTTTAACTTCCATAATGTAACTACCTAATTAGGTAAGTATTTTTATCGTTATTATTTTCCTTTTATTTCAGTAATGTTTTTTATAAATAGTGGAGGACCGTAATGCATAAAAAATAACTATGCCTTAAACATCTGTTTCATACACATATCACGCACTATTATTTTCAAGACGGTAAAAAAGTCACTCAGTTTATACAGATAACACTTACTAAGTAGCTTTATTCCCCACATGAACAGCAAACCGACTTACCTGAAAAGACACGAAAAACAAATTAAATACATCCCATAATTCGTCAACTTCGCAAATAACGAAATTATGTTGGAGTAAATACAATTATCATTAGACTCGGGGGCAACCCTCGGGTGCCGTTTTCAATTTTAAAACGCCTACTTTATATCAGAAACTGTCAACGTACAAACACACGATGCTTATCAGTCTTATTTTTTCGTAAGGATTTATTTACTTTTTGTAAAAAAATAATCTTGAAGATAGATTTTGCAAATACCACCACATAGACCACTTCAGCAGTTTTTTTTTTCGGACGGATATATGTATTTATCCCCGAGGCTTTTGCTACTTCACCGGGCATAAAGGCGAGCAGAGCTCCAGCCTAGATAAATGGTTTAAACACTACAAACTAAGCAACCTGCGCTACAGGGCGTCCCCTGTGGGATTTGGACCTCGGCTCAGGGCGGTCGCTGACGGGGAGATTGAGGGATTATGGCTTTTAGTTTAGGGGCGTTTTGTGCAACTGTCGCTCTACTTCTACGAGGTCTACGAGGGCATCGGAAGGTTCTAAGCACTTAGACTAAGGGTCGGGAGGGACCTCTTTAGCATCAGGCTAGCAATATATGGTATTGCGTTTATTGCGGTGATCATTTTATATCTATACTAATATATAAAGTTGAAGAGTTTGTTTGTTCGCTTTGAACGATAAAAACAAAACTACTTGTCAGATTTCAAAAATTCTTTCATCTTTAGATAGTCCATTTATCGAGGTAGGCTTATAGGCTTTGTTTTCCTACGTTCTAATGGTGAAAGATTTTTTAAAATCGGATCAATATTTCCTGAGATGTTAGCATTCAAGCAAACCAACTCTTCAGCCTTATAGGTAACTAGCGACCCGCCCCAGCTTTGCACGGGTGTAATGCTAATGTATTATACATATAAACCTTCCTTTTGAATTACTCTATCTATTAAATAAATCCGCATCAAAATCCGTAGTGTAGTTTTAAAGATCTATGCATACATAGGGACGGACAGACAGGGATGCGACTTTGTTTTATACTTTGTAGTGATTAGAATACTAGTACTAGCTTCCCGCGCGCGGCTTCACCCGCGTAACACCCGTTCTTATAGGAACTTCATAATTAAATATACTTTTCTCGATAAATGGGCTATTTAACACTGAAATATTTTTTCAAATCGGACTAGTAATTCCTGAGATTAGCGCGTTCATGCAAACTCTTCATAATATAAGTAAATTATAAATATATTTTAATTTCACAGTAAAACAGTATGTAAAAGAGAAGATTTACTAAACTGACGTCCATTAACAGGAGAAAATGGTTCATAAATGCGACGGTGCCATTACGAGGGCTAATGAAGCGTTACCCTGGCCCTTTGTGATATTCAGAAGCGTTGCCCAAAGAGAATAATTTACATTTTTATGATAAAAACAACCAGGTGAGCCTGAAGGGTCGTTCGGCTTCGTGTTTTTGTGTAATTTTAATCCGTAATCATGTTACGTAATAAGGTATCGTTGATGAAATATTATTTAAAACAAGAATTTTATTTTTCTTCTTTATTTTATTTAAAAAATATTTTTATTTAGGTAAGTGTAATTTTTAATACTGGTAACATAAACTCATTCATTTTGACGGTATCTATATCTGCCCTACTAATTGTACTTGCAGTAATCGTCATTTTTGGGAGTTTCCCTTTATTGCGAAAATGACATTTCAGGACCCTAATCCATACATAAAGATAGTTCTTTTCTTATTTTTTAGGTTTACTTTAAAAGTCATGTAATATAGACTTCTTGTTTAGATATCAATAAATGTGTTTACGGCGTTTACCTCGAAATCGCGATTTTGCAAGTACCTACTGCGTTTGCAAGAAGGGGGGTAGATATACGGTGCTTAAAAATATGAGCCATCCCTTTAACAGAAGACAGTATCACGTATACTGATGTAAATAAAGATTTTTCCTTTTTTTTTTGTAAAAAATTCAATTGTGTAAAATATATACTACTAGCCTAGGCGAAGGCTGCTCGCCCCGCCATACACCGGCGAATGCGACCAGCTTGGCAGAGTATTAGAGAATGACTCTATTCAACAGAGAAAACATTTATCTATAGCTAGTGGTCGCCCATTGTTTGAAAAAATGTACTCCTTCTCTAACTCCGTATATAAACTATGCATACTTCTCCGTCCGCGTTATTTTCATAAAAAGTGGTGCAAAGTTTTATCTTTAAGTATTGATTATTTTGACAACCTCCGTAGCGTAGCGGTAATTGGCTCGCTTTAAATCGCAAAGGTCGTGGGTTCGATCCCCACACCGAACAAGAAATCTGGTTTGGTTGAAAGACTACCCTCCGTGCCTCGGAAAGCACGTAATACTAGCCTAGGCGAAGGCTGCTCGCCCCGCCATACACCGGCGAATGCGACCAGCTTGGCAGAGTATTAGAGAATGACTCTATTCAACAGAGAAAACATTTATCTATAGCTAGTGGTCGCCCATTGTTTGAAAAAATGTACTCCTTCTCTAACTCCGTATATAAACTATGCATACTTCTCCGTCCGCGCTATTTTCATAAAAAGTGGTGCAAAGTTTTATCTTTAAGTATTGATTATTTTGACAACCTCCGTAGCGTAGCGGTAATTGGCTCGCTTTAAATCGCAAAGGTCGTGGGTTCGATTCCCACACCGAACAAGAAATCTGGTTTGGTTGAGAGACTACCCTCCGTGCCTCGGAAAGCACGTTAAGCCGTTGGTCCCGATTTTTATAACATCATCTATGATAAGCGAACCAGGTAACGGGCAGCAGCGTTTCCACTGTGTATCACAACATAACACTGCGGTCACCAATCCGCCCGCCAAGCGTGGTGACTATGGCGAAAAACCCTCCCTCGGGAGGAGGCCCATGTTCAGCAGTGGACGTTATACGGGCTGATGATGATGATTGATTTTTAGATTATATAATAATCGCTTTTTCTTGAATGACTGACTGAATGACGGATCAACGTAAGTGAGTGCATTTTTGTTTTCGTTTTTATCATAATTAACAATAATATTATATTTTTTATAAATATTATTACAAGACGTAAGTACAAAATATTTTATTATTTCGATTCGACTATTAATATAGCTACAGTTCATTATAATAAAATGATAACAAATGTCACACAAGTACATTTTAAGCAGGATGTAAAATCTCTTCCAAACATTTATTTAGTACACAATGCACGGTTATAAATCTAGACTTATTCAAGATGCACAATTTGCAAGAAAATTGTACCAAGCATTTTATGGTGTAAGAGAAGAGAATAGGTAGTTAAATGTGCTCTAAGTCAAGGGTTCTCAATCTTTAACATTTTTACTCGGCGAGTATTAAAAAATAAATGAAATTTATTTAAATTCACAAAGAAAAACGAATGCTCATATATTATTCTTACTCTATAAAATAAACAACTGGGTAACAAACAGTAATAGGTAGGCAACAGCCAAATCTTACAAATCAACGGATTTTTTTTTTATAAAAAGACAACTCCCGCACTGGGGAAATAAATCCCTGTGTCGCGGGGGACTTTACAAACATTCATTTTACGGACACAAATAACACCCAGGACTCAGAACAACTATTTGTGGTTCACACAAATAATTGTCCCGAGTGGGAATCGAACCCAGAACACCAGGTCTCAGAGGCAACTATCGTAACCACTGAGCCACCGGTGCAGTCCAAATTGATTTGTCGAACCGTTTGTCCTATTACATTTATTCTTCTAATCTAATTACGAGTAGGTATTATACACCTTTATCTTCATAGCGATTTAAAATAGATACTATCACTAAGTAACACCGAGTGCGTTCTGTTTTGAGTGGTAGATCAAACTGGTTGCGCACTGTCTTTTTTTAATTTAAAGACGGCAAAACCATAATATACAATACATTATGTTTTTGTTTTTATATATTAATTTTATTTCGATTAAATTTTGGATTCGTGAGCCACGGGGGTTTATCTTAAAGTTATCGAGACGTTTTGTTGAATCTTCGTTTGACTGGAAGATATACACCAAGGAATTAGCCAAGGACTCCAAACTCGTAACTTGGCCAGGTTTTTGGACACGGTTCTCACAGACATGAGAGGGGTTTTTGACATGTAATTTATTATTACATATTTTATTTATTTATTTTTATTATTTTAGTATCATGACAAAATATAACTTTTTGTAAGTTGTAATCACACTTTTTGAATAAACCATCATAATTTTTTCTTAACACTAGAAATCCTTAATCGCAACTCTTATTACTAATTTAAGTGATTTATAGTTGTATTTATGAATAATCGAGTTTTAAATACCTAATATAAATTTATAATAACGAGACTGCAAACATTTTTTTTCATACATCACACAATTCACACTCTAATTGCAAATAATGAAAGATGAAGCGGCCGTGGCCCAATGGCTAGGGCGTCGGACTTGTGATCTTGAGGTCGCCAGTTCGAACCGCACCCTTTGCACTACCGACGTACACCCACTCGTGACACAAGCATTTTATCTTAGCAAGAAGGGTTGACAAGAATACTAGTAGACTGCAAAACTCTGCTAGTAATCTTTAAAATTATATAAATGTCATGATATGCACACTTTGGAAACCCCTGCTACAAGTTAGAACAAGATTTTACAGTCTACGCTGGTACGGACATATCTCATCTGTCCCTATGTAAACTTACATAAAAGACGTAAGTAGAAACTGCTTCTGCAAACCCAATAGGAAATTTAACTTCGTGAATTGCACTAGCGATAGGTATAAAGATTATGGGCTAGCCTACAACCTGAATAAATATGATGAGCTTTAGCTAATTAAAGGCATTTAGAATTCTGTACTAATTTATTTTATATACTTATCTTCTAGCATATTAGCGTACGTTACGTAGGGAGCTCATCATAATTTTAATCTAAACTAGACGTTGTCGTGTCTTAACTTAAACTCTAAATTAAATTGAACTTTTAATATTAGGCATGATAGCAGCACGCATTCTGTCAATTTTATGTCAAACGTCATACGACTACATTAAAAAAGTTAATAATGTCAAAAGCATTAAGGTAACATTAGAAAATTTAATATTGGTGTCAAGTCTTTCATAAGAACCTTCTCCTGACAATAACAAATACAACAAAAAAAGAATTAGTGACCAAGGGATCAGGAAATAAGTATTTTTAAAAATGGTAGTCCACATATTAAGGTAAATATTTGAAGTTGAAGTTACTATATTATATCAGTAATTTTTCAGTAGGTATAGATAGGTTACCACTTAATTTCGTATAACCTCGCAGTAACAAAAACCTCATTTATATGTGAAAATCGAAATATAAACATCTAAAACATACATGCTATACTGAAAACTGGGGCGTTTATTTAATGGATTTTGAGTGAAGCGGGCAGTCGGCCTTGAATCCCAACAATTTTGTATTTACCCTTCACAAAATGTTGTTTCGGCACATTAGCAAATTGGCCACCGCTGTGGAGAGTTTCATTATATATCTACATATTGGTTGCTTTTCCAATTACGTTTTATGTAATACCTACCCTCTAGGCTTAGGGGTTCGTTCAAAAAGTTTTTGCTCTATCCTACGGGAACTGTATCTATTTAAACTTTCAAATTTATGATATTACCAGTAGTGGGATATTCAAATTAATTGGAACAGCTCTAAGAATAAATAATAACAAAATGTAATAAGTTTAAGGTTTGTATCATATTCGATAATATTCTTAAAGTACTTCATCTCTGCACCTTCCTAAGGTCGACTGGCAGATAATGCCTATGGCACTATGTCCACCTTGGCATAATTTATTGTGTGCTAAAGATGAATAAATAAATAAGACTACTCCGAAGACAACGAAGATGTCCACAACATGATATAGGGCACTGTGAATAATTTCGGACACCAATTGCTGAAGTAGACCAATAACACCCAACGCTTGACAACGATAAACAATAAAAAACCATCAATCACCACACCAACTATCTTTGTTTTCTCTCAAAATTCTAAACGGAATTTAAATTGGAAGATAGCTCGTTATTTAGCTGATACAATTTAATTCAACTATAGAAAGCGAATCGGTTCGGTAGTGAAGCGTCGTCGGATATTGTAAAGGCAGCATTCCGAGATAAGAAGCAACGCCGCCGGTAGTGAGGGCTGTCTGCCGGTAATGATATTACGTTACAACGCCATCTAGCGGCACACAATGCAATTGTTTACAGAAATACTGGATTCTTTTGTTTTTATGTTTATGAATAGCACTTGGATGATGAAGTAGTTTGTTTACACATGAAAGAGTTAGTAAAGATAAAGAAAACAACTAACAATAAATAATAGAATACCAACTTAACAATATAATCTTGATGATTCAATTTGGATCGTATGTGTCTAAATGGCTATAGTTCAACGTTATGCTACAGTTAAGGCAGCTAGTTCCTGTAAGTAGGTCGTAGTATTCTGTAAACGTTACCAAGTAGCATAGATTCAGATTAGTTAGATTATAGGTATATGTAACTTTTAGTTGAAATTAGCTATTTTAAAAGCTTGTATTTAACTTGCAATGTATGTATGTATGTAATTTGTTCGGGTGGAATCTTGCACCTCAATTTTGAAGCAGACACCCTTAACCGATTGAGTTGACATTTTGGAAGCATATGTATATCGCATGACAATGCAATAATATAGTACCATGGAGCTGATCTGATGATGGAGTCGGAAGGTGGCCATAGGAACTCCTGTAGCTACTGAACAAGATAGTCGAGTGTGGGCTCTGTTTGTTTTGTGTTTATGAGTACTTTCCATTGCACATAATGACGAGGGTCTGATGAGGAGCAGGAACATTACCACTGGTACGCCCTTAATGCAGGCGCTAAGATTGTCGAGTTTGGGCTCGTTTGTTTTGTGTTATTGAGTATTTTCCATTGCACATGATGACGGGGGTCTGATGAGGAACAGGAACATTACTAATGGTGCTCGCGTACGTCTTAATCGATCGTTTACACGTGGTGTTAAACCTAACGTTGTTATCCAGTGAACGTTTGCTGCTTGAATTTAGAAGACAATGTAGTCGACTGAGCGTAAGTAAAGCCCGTGCACGAACGGTTTCCACATGCGTTCTGAAGTTTCATTTTCGGTCAAGGATTATACAAAGTACGATGATGGCCATTATATATTAAGAAAATAGACGCCGTATAATACCTTGAAAATCCAGAAAATAGGGTTACAAGCTAAAGACTAAGAGAACAAAATTAAATATAAAGCAAAAAAACGTTTTTAAAAACAAGGTTTTATTAAAAAATAACGCGTACTAAAAGGTAAAAAATAAATGTAATTTGACAGAATTCAATTTAATTTCAATTCAATTTCAAATATCAAAATATATAAATTATAAAAGCTTGAGGCGTTCTTCTTTGTACATGTTTCAGTGCCTATTATAATTTATATATTTGAAATTGAATTAAATTAAATTGAATTCCGTCAAAATGAATTTATTTTATAGCTTTTAGTACGCGTTATTTTTTTATAAAAGCTTGTTTTAAAAAAAGTTTTTTTACTTTATATTTTTTTATTTGTATACATCGTCTTTGAAGTTCTAACATTACGTTTGTCAAAAATACTAAGTTTTCAGGAGAGTGAAAGAACTATATCATTTTACATAGACACCAGGACTGTACCAATTACTTTGAACATGATTTAACAGGTTTCAATTTGACGATGTGTGTTATTGATTGGCTGAAACGATTGTTCTTCCGTAATATTATGATTATACACTAGATAGTAAATATATATAAATGTATACGACCTGCACTATATTTATTCATAAATAATGTATAAACTTTGAATCGACAACACAACTGTACACCTACTTCAGAAGCTGGCAAACAATTCTCCTATCTTGATTTTAGATTTAAGAATACTTTTTATATCTTAGGGCTAAGCTCCGAAAGATTTTTCGGAATCTGTTTGTAGTCGCTGCGAAATGAGTTTTCTTTTAGTTTGAACCGGAATACAATACGAGAAAATTGACAGATTACAAAGGCTCTTTTTTGAATAAAAATTATATTGATAAATTTAGATCACAGTACTATTTTTATCAAAAAGTAGGCTAAGTTATTTGGAAAAATTAATTGGAACGTGAAATATATAGTTGTTGACCTTAACATGTTTATCGCTTTAATCAATTTAGAAAAATTTAAAACGTTTCATTTGAAGAGGAATGTTTGGTGGTATTCCTCCACAAAAAATGAAGATCTTCTTTGCCGGGCGAGGTGGTATGCCCGGCGGCCGACGGCCTTTTGTGTTATTCTTCAGAACTTGTGTAAGTTCGTATTGACTTGGAAACTTGTATTTTGCGATACATGTTAGTTGGCAGGCTAGGTGTTAGATGGCACTGCTCGTCTTCGTGTAGTTTTGCGGCTACTGTAGATGTCACTACAAATTAAAACATGCACTGTCCATCCATATATGTTAAGATGACCCAGGCTCGAAATAATCTCTTTTTTATATCTCGTCCCATCAAGTTGTGAGCTATTGCCCTTTAAACAAAGACTGACATATTACCAATGTGTTCAAGACATGCATTATACACACAAATATCGTAAACATTCCACAGTAATATTTAATTATACCGTGTATTCTCGACGTAATCCCGCAATTGATTATGATAGTAATGCCACCTGTTATAACAAAGACCAGATGCGCGATTACGTAAGGACAGATGATGGCGCCTAAATAACTGCCGTCAAGCCGTTATTAATTAAATACGGAAGTTCAGCACGGGATGATATAGTATGATATACTTTATCGTTATATAAGAAAGAATGCTCTTTTATATGGCTATGGCCAGTTCAAAATTATTTACTTACTACAGTTATGGATATCCTGGGTACTGGAACTAAATTATATTTATCTTCATGTATGTATATAACTATATATTATTTAATGTAATTAAACACGTACTCGCACGTGTAATAACCGTAATTGTTATTGTGTAATTTTAGAATATGCAGTAGTAGTAGTAGTAATTCATATATATTTATTCTCGTTTGACGTTAAGCTATGTATATATATATATAATAATATATAATACGTATTCCATTCATTTATTACTTTTTTTATTTAGTTTTCCCTATAAATTTGCATGAATTGTACCTAAGTATACTGTTTAAGTGTACCATCCCTTGTCCGTGGGTCACTACTCGAGTTGCCAACTGAAAACCAGCGCTAGGTATCGCCTAGCCTATGCTGAGGTGGCGACTTTTTCGGCAGAACATGCAAGGCGTCTCATTGTTTTGTACATTTACATGTTATATTTAATATCTTGTGTGTTGTGCTGAATTAAATGTATTTTCTTTCTTTCTTTCTTTCTTTCTTTCTAATAAGTGAGCTTATTAAGTATCCTTACATATTTTCTTTTCCCTGTGTACACCCTATGCTACCCTATTTCTTTTTCTTTTACTTTTTGGTCCAACCTATGCATAAGGTTTTCTGGAAGAGATCGCTTTTAGCGATAAGGCAGCCGATTGCAAAATATAATTAGGATAATTCTCATATGATGTTATCAAAGTTACTGTATAGTTTTATATTTTGCAATAAAGTGTACTTCTTCTTTCTTCTTCTTCTAAATTCTACATTTGGGTAGCTCCTGTGTTTTTTGGTACTTCTCTAGACAGAAAGTTGATTAGGGGTTTACCCTTAAGAGCAGCTTATGCCGTGAGCATAATATACTAACACTAACCTAACTCTTATTTTTTGCTATCTTAGATTATTGTGTCATGACGGTAGTCCCTTGTAAGACCTCGTGCCTTGGGTTTTATGCTCAACTGCGACAACTATTTGTTTGAAACACCGATAGTTATTTTGAGTCGTTGGGAATTTTACGATTAGAACTCACGAAGACACTTTAAGTTCTGATTGTAAATCCTCTGCGACACTATGATGAATTTTCGTAGTGCAGGATATGTCTATTTAAAACAAAAAAAGACGATATACGATTACGATAATTTTTCAGCTCTCATAGCTTTATCCTAAGCGATGGTCCGACCAGATAACAGAGGAGTTATAGATGTCTATCCATGCCGCACTCCACCAAGCAGATGAGCGTAACCGATGGAGACAGCTATTGCTGGCACCAAGAGTTACGATCCTCAGTATTGAGGGAACGAATAGTAGAGAGTAGAGTTATACAAAACCAAAACTAGAAATGTTGTTATGAAATTAATCCCTGTGTCGCGGGGAACTTTACAATCATTCAATTCTAGGACACAAAGAATTACTTGTGTAGCCGGGACAATTATTTGTTTTATTCGTGTGAACCATTTTGATTATAATTGTTCACACAAATAATTGTCCCGGCTGGGAATCAAACCCAGAACACCAGTTCTCAGAAGCAACTGCCGTAACCACTGATACACCAGTGCAGTCAAAGTAATGATGGAAGGATAAAGAGATATGGACAAACTGCCGAGCTTTATGAAAGGAAGACGATCTGCTTGACCGTTCATTTAAATAAAATTAAGAGAACTTATTGCAACAGGTATTATTCTGCCGTTGTATTATAACACTGACATATTACTTCATCAAGGCACAATGACATATTAATCACCCGCATTCCTCCGTCATATATTAAAAATATTTGTGTTTAATGCAAACTGCGCCTTATCATAAAGGCATACGGTATGATATCATATGGCCGATGTTTGTACTAATATTTAACTGTGACAGTGATCGATGGTAAACCGCGAAAGACACAATGTTATAGTATCAACACGCAAACGTATTGATACATCATAGATATGCTAATATATTACCTAAGAGATTATCAGTCTTAAATAGTTTCTTTTGGTTATATTCAACAGCTAAAACTACTTATTTATCCATGCACAAAACAAAAGAAACATAAATATAATGTGTTTTAACTGACTGGTTTGTCTTAATGTCTTAAATGTATACCTACTACTTTCATATTTTGTAGTGAACTTTTTTTTTTAATTTCCATATTTGTTTTTGCCTAACAGGGTTAATTAATTTGCATTTGTGTGATTTCCGGCTTAAAAAAGACCACTCCATGTCTTCCTCCTATGGCTGTCGTAAGAGGCGAATATAGGGATAAACAGGTGATGGATACTCAGCATCAATCAGCTAAAGGTTAGTTACCATCTGACTGCGATCACTAATCCGCGTGCCAAGCGTGGCGATTATGGCAATATCCCTCAACGACCATTGTTTGCCAAGGTCTGTTAAAAGGAGGCCCATGTTCAGCACTGGACGTAAATGGGCTGTTGAAGAAAAAGCATTCATGTTTTATTTTGTTTCTTAAATGTTCAATCCCTTTGAACTGTTACACTGCATCCTTCGGTGGTAGCGTGATGTTAGAGCCTATGTTTATGATGAAAAATATTTTTTAAAGCCACTGATAAATGCAGACTTTGGCGGAATCAAACAAGCAAATTTCTGAACTATATTGTATCTGAATACTATAGAAAGGAAGGGTTATCCTAATACTATAACGGTTTTACTTGTGACGTAGCAGTATCAAAATAACGGTCGACTTACTCGTATACTACTACAACTACAAGATACAATTTGGACGCGCCATCTTATCTTTCAAGGTCATGGTCAGGTAAATAGTCAACAACATCCAGGTATTCAATATGTCACAAGGTATTTTTGCGTATAAAATCCCTATTTAAAATAGTGGGACACACACAGTCAAATTAAATTTTCGTTCAATGGATTTATGTATGGATCTTGAAGTATGGACTTTGAAGAAGGAAAGAGATTACTTTTTAGTGGCGATTGGATGGGACTTTGAAATTGGCTCAAATGGTTTTAAAAAATGATAGCATGTTGTCTTAAAACACTCATTGCAGACAAAATTGGTATATTTATTGCCTATTACGTAAAATCCTACTAATATTATAAACGCGAAAGTTTGTAAGTATAGATGGATGGATGGATGTTTGTTACTCTTTCACGCCAAAACTACTGAACGGAATCGGCTGGAATTTGCACCGGGATATCCTGGATTAACATATAGGCATAAAACATCACGCTCCGAGTCACTGGAGCAGAGTTACGCGGGTAAAACCGCGGGGCGCAGCTAGTTAATAATATATTAATTAAAGAGACAAAAAGACTATATTCGATCAAATTGTCAGTTAAATACCCAAAAAAAATGCGAACTTTTCACAGTCAAAATTTTAAAAGTTAAAAATGCCCCAAGTCATACTTAGTTTGCTATTTGAAAGCTCAAAAGTCGTTTAATTTCCGGACGGAGAAACACATTTACAGAATTGAGTTTAAAAAGCATATCTTTCTAAAATGGACTTCAGGCACAAAGCAACTGAGAATCATATTTTCAGACTGCAAAAGTACATTATTGCACAAAGGCTTTTATTCTGTAAGCCTTATTTATACTAACCCTGTAAAGAGTAAGGTTTCATGTTTATTTTTGTATTTTGAATTGTCTAACTGAAAAACTACAGACTCTATTACGGAAATTCTTTTCTCTTGTCTGACAAAATAATGAGTTTTTCTTTGGATTTTAAAATATGGTTTTATATGGAAAGAATTAGTGGTTTCTGATGCTCATGACGTATTTGTTGTATTTATATCAAGTTTATAAGTTTTTGTCGTAATCGTTGTCTGCCCGCGACCACGATCAATGTAACTTGATCGAAACGTCGGGTAATATAAAAAGGTCATTTTATCGCGTTAATACCTGTGTGCTATATATTATAAATTTATAAGTGTTTTGTGTTCATGATTATATTGAGAATAAAAGTTAAGTATTATTAGTTGTTTTATTTATAACTAGACATGTCGCGCGGTTACACCCGCTGGATCCTGTTGCCATGGAAACCTCTTTTTAAAATATAACCTTTGTTAGTCCGATTATATAACTTTATATTGATAAATACCTACTGTATTAAAAATATTTTGAACTCAATAAACATATTTTATCCTGGATAACGTAGTTATACACCATTCACGACGCTCTGCAATCCGCAACAAATTACTCAGGCAAATGGTTTGGCACCTACCACATTGTTTCTGCACCACCCAATGGTTGACTGGTAGAGAATGCCTTTGGCATTAAGTCCGCCAATGTACTATTTTGTGCAAGAAGTTTTTAAATAAAAAAAAAAAAAAAAAAAAAATGTGAAGAAGCAAAGTCAATCCGACGTCCGACCAAGGTCCACAAGAGGTTCTTACGGAGGTTACCGTTTCTGGTTTTTAAGCCCGATTGAATAGCAAAAGTCTCGTGGGTCAGAATTAATGTCACGAGCTCACAACTGCTGCCAAATTATCAACTTGTAATAACATAAAATAGAAACTACTTACTGTAATACGTTTAAGTTTAAATATTTCAATCACAAAGCGTTAACAATCGATCAATTTGAGGCCGCCAAGTTTTGGAAAATGATGATTTATTTTGTATTTGTTAACAGACAACTCCCGCACTAGGGAAATAAATCCTTAACAATAAATATAAATAACATTCATTTCACGGACACAAAGAACACCCAGACTCAGAACAATTATTTGTGGTTCGCACAAATAATTGTCCCGGGTGGGAATCGAACCCAGAACACCAGGTCTCAGAAGCAACTTCCATAACCACTGAACCACCGGTGCAGTCAGTATGCAGTGTGCAGTCATTTATTACACTCTATTGAGAAGATCAATTTATTCATGCTCTTTTACTGAAATATAACAAACAGTCTTAGGTAAAATAAAACAATAATAATACTTATAACTTTCGAGGAGAGCATTCAATACCTACCAATATGGGTGTCTTGTTACGATAATGGTGTGACATTCTGAAATCCATAAAAAAAGCTAAACCAAAAAACCGCAATGGTAAGGAATTTTTGAAATCAATAGATTTTTTATATACAAAATTACTATAATATAGTAATTTTGTATATAAAAAATCTAATAATTAATTAACTTTTTGAGATAACATATATGAAAGCATTAAAAATAGTTATATTTTAGATGAGATTAGACGGACTGTCACTTATATCTTACTTACTCCTTAACTAATTCAAAAAGGTCTGAAGCTATCTAAATATTCATGTAATTATCAAAGGATATTCAATTTCCTACTCTTATTCGACGAATTATAAATGAATCGCCTAATTTAGTTTAGCGACGGATGGCGGACAATAAAATCCAGATTTACAGTTAGATTAGTAGCGAGTGCTCTATCAAATATTAATGCTTTTAGAATTATTCATACAGAACTAGCTTCTGTCCTGTAACGAAATGCCACGAGCTCGTGATCATATATATTTCACAACTAGCTTCCCGCGCAAACTTTTTTTTTTGTTGTCCCCGCTGAAATGCATTTACGCATTCCTACCACCGCTGCGGAGTATTCACGCGCTGGCGGTGGGATATGTGGGACTCACCCTCCCCATAGCGTGGTATGCTAAATTCTTACCACGAGGAGAGGACCCTACACCACTAACACCTCCCGGACACTACTTCGATCCGCCGTTGGCGGGGGCGCGAAGTCAGACTCGGGGGTCGCCAACAAAAAGTGGTATCGTGCATATTTTTTTTTTTGTGCAGTAACTTTCGTGAGTATTGTTCATATTTTATATAAAGTCCGGTTTGACTCACGTTTGTAGATTTTTGGCGATTTCTCGACCACGGTTTCGGCTCCAACCGAGAGCCTTCTTCAAGGAGCGAGCTGTTTGCACCTCAGTGTCGCGCGGGTCACTGACGGGCGGCGGGAGCTTCCGAACGAGCGGCTGCGCGCTGCGCTCGCGCCGACAAGGTGCCCCGTAAATCGTGCATATTCTCAAAACTTTCGCAGCATTTTAAATAAAACTCTCACAGTACTAGTACTCCTTGACTTTAGTACGCATGAGCAATCCGGCCCGCGCACAGTTTCACCTGCGTAACTTCCGTTCCCGTGGGAACTTCGTTATGAAACATATGCCTATGTTAGTTCTGGATAAAGTAGCTTTCTAATGAAGGTAGAATTTTTGAAATCGGTCCAGGAGCTCTTTATGTTTACATCATGAGACGGGACGAAGACCATGTAGTGAAAATCGCATTAAGCTTGCCAGAACAAAAGATAGGTAGAGGCCGCCCGCCATCGACCTGGTGGTCAAACATCGAAAGAGACCTTAAGAAAGCCCTATTGCCAAAATCGACAACCCAGGACAGATCAACCTGGCGCCGTAGAGTGAGGAGACCCGACCCAAGATAACGGGAACAGGGACGGGAGAAGAAGAATAAGAAGGTCCAGGAGCTCTGGAGCCAACTCAATGCAAACAAACATTTTTTTTCTTTTGTTCGGAAGTATTAGGACAAGGGTTTTATGAAAAAAAAAAAATGAAATCTCAACGGGGCAAAATGAGAATTTTAAGAAAATGTTTTTCCTTTGTAAAATAAAAGATTTTGAATGAATACTGACACAATATGCATATGAATCAGCACAGTTTGTTTAACATTACATCATATGTTAGTTTATTTAGGAAACACAAGATAATTGTGACACTCCGGAGAAGTTGACAAAACATTGTGATGCGTTGATTAAGTTAAACAAACAATAGATAAAACGCGTAATGTAATGTAAAAAAATACGCAACTCCTTTGCCGCATCGGTAAACCGGTTACCGGGGTATGTTGGTCCCCACTTCATAGCGATGGTATCCTTAAACTACAAAGAAATGTTTACCCACTATGATTCACCCCACTTGGGGCATTCGCATTCCTCGTGCTTGTGTCACATGCGGACAACGGCGGGGCCGCGGGGGTAGCGGGTGAAGGGGACGGGATCTCGGCGCTCGCGTTATTCGCGTCATTCATACTTCGACTAATGTGGGGTCAGCCTAAAACACCAAGGGTGCTCCTCTAAACTTTACCGGGGACTTTTACTATTTTTCACTTTAATTCAAAGTCAAAGTCAAAAGTCAAAAATTCTTTATTCGTATAGACACATTTAAAATATTTTAAATCATGTTCTTATGATACGTCCCTTTCTTTTACTACCACAATTTCTGGACGTGGCAACTCTGAGAAGAACTGGCAAGAAACTCAGTTGTAATCGCATTAAGTTGTACCTAAATGCCTATTCCTATTTCCGGTTTTCCGATTATGATATTGTAATGACAACAAGGCAAACAGTTTTAAAGTATTTTTAAAGACTCGTAATGTACCAACAAAATCCAAATACAATTTTTTATTTGACACTATATTTTTTCTGGGAATTAGTTACCTTCAGATTAATTTCTAAATGTTTTTGAATACTTTACGGAAAAGTTTACTATATACTATGTTTCAAAATTGTCCCCCCTTAGAGACGTGTTATAAAAGAGAATGATAAATTTCGATAACCGGTAGGGTTCCACCGTAGCCTAATTGGTTAAGGCATTAGGGGCTTAACCTAAGATGCAGGTTCGAATCCTGCCAGTATTCGAATTTTATTCATCACCATTTTGAAACTATAGACTAACTTTTTAAGTTTAGATATATCGCCAAGCTATCGAGTATTTACACACACATTAAGCTGATTAAATAAAGTTCCAGTTTTAAGTTAGCTAAGCACTCGTAATGAACCAATTATTACTGCCTCCCATCTACACTGCACTGCAGAATAAGCCTCTAATTTCCTTAAGTGATTCAGGCAATATTTTAGCAACTGTGTCGTTGCTAACTGTAGGCTTTTGTGGCAGATGGAAGCCAGAAACGTCCTCTATCTTATCCGAATTTTAAAGAATAATAGCCTTTTTTTGTGCATACTCAATTTCAGTACCATCTAACAGTTTCTTGAGACGAAAGATTTGCAGATTATCTTGTCTGCCACTAAGAAAATAATATATACGCACATAAAATATACTTTATCTCGCTTAGCCGTTGGTCCCGATTGTCATAACTCTATCTATAACAGCCCACATTGAACTATATCTATTTCTCACACAAAATATTTGCGTAAAATCAAGGCAATTCAAGAGACAGCACATATTTTTGGGTCTCGTTAAAAATCTGTTATCAGGTAATTGAGAGTTTACACTATTACTTTTTATCATAAATATGCATTTATTAACTCACGACCCTACATTAATACTAGATATAGAATAAGAATAATCTTGTGGTACGTATGCTAGTCGTCTTCGCAAAATAAGAAACTCTTTTATGGGGCCTTGTATACGGTCGATATTAGTCGATATAAAAGTCTAAAACAACTACTAAAGCAAAATTGTGAAGCAGAGCTTATTAAAAAAATTCTGATTATATTAGTGAAAAATGCTTGGGATTGAGTCACTCCAATTACAGTGTAAAATGGAAATTATGTAAAAATTTATTAAATATTGTAAAATATTATTATAAAAAAGAGGGTTCTACGGAGTTTTTTTGGCTGTGTTTCTCAGTAGTCGCCACGTCACGCACTGCACGGTAGGGAAAAAAATATGACGATTCCAAATAAATGTAACCATTTTTACAGAATAAACGATATTTGACTTTGAATATTGGGATTGAGTCACTGCAATTACAGTGTAAAATGGAAAATGATGTAAAAAAATAATAAAATATTGTAAAATATTATTATAAAACAGAGGGTTCTACGGAGTTTTTTTGGCTGTGTTTCTCAGTAGTCGCCACGTCACGCACTGCACGGTAGGGAAAAAAATATGACGATTCCAAATAAATGTAACCATTTTTACAGAATAAACGATATTTGACTTTGACTTTGAATATAATTAATTACACAGTCCACCGCTACATAACAAAATATAATTTAAAAAAAACCCGTCAATATCAAAGTTAACAGCTGCGTTTAAACTACTTACAGTTCAGAACCAATCTATAAAATCTTACCCAAGTATTAATGGATCATTAAGTTCTACGCGACCGCTGTAAGTTGTATTGAACTTGACGTACAGCTTGGGAAACAAGTTTAGTACGCACTTAAGAGCCAGCCGGCGTAATAGAATATTCCAGAATTACTGTAGCTTCAAATATATTACGGCTAGTAAAGTGGGAAGCTTAGTTTCGCGATCGCTTCGTTGCTATTTTTTATTATAGCGCATTTAGCACTCTCGAACTGCTCGATTACAATTAACAGCTACATATATTACCTACGGAGCTAAGCGGGAAACTAGTATCGCATAAAAGTAGTAATAGTATTGTATATATTGCAAGGCAATTTCGCTCATCAATTGTTTTAACAATTCTAGACCTCAGAAGCCGACGGATGTATTATCTTCAGAATAATTTGGTCGTAAGTGAAAGTTTACGGTTAAGGCACATACGACCTTATGCTTCTGAGCTCTAGAATTACGTTAGTACATATTGTAAGACATATAATAATAAAAAAAATTATTTATTTTCTCCCACAAGATACATACACGCGATACAATTTTACAATGCTTATATAATATGGAAGGGAGACAGGAGCCCAAACTAAGTAAAAAACTTGTAGCATGGGTCTCCTGGCCTCCTTAACCCGGACAGTTATACGTACATGAGCTGAATGAGTAGTTTGTTGCTGAGGGAGTGAGAATGTGCATGCATAATAAAAAAGTAAAAATATATCTCTCTCTATAAAAGCAAAAACTAACTGGCTGCTCGATCAACGCCCAGCTGAAACCGCTGTGTCTGGAACCATGAAATTTTGCACAAATATTCTTCAAGCGACGTAGTTGTACACTAAGAAAGGATGTTTTATATGCAACCAATAAGGGGGTGAAAAGGGGTTGCAAAGTTTGTATGAATAAATCGAAATCAACGCTGATGAATTTGCAACAATTAGTTTTATATAGAACAGTGTGACAGTGAATGATAATATGTCACAATATGTGTTACAACACATATATTTTTGTTTAAGAAGTTTAACACGTTCTAATTAATAACCGACATGTTAATACTGGAACGAGCACGACGCTACTTCACGATGTGAAACTGTCTTGACAGCCGTCTGTCTGTCAGACTCATTCCATCGAGGACAGACAGACATACTTACTTTAAAGTAACTATATGGTTCCTCTATTTTTGTTGCAGTTTCGATTACTGGAAACCCATGATTGAATTTAAAAATCAAATAATATTCCAATGTTATTATAAAAGTGGATGGATGTTTATTATTCTTTTACCCAAAAACGACTAAACGGATTTAGCTGAAAATATCACGCAGATAATTTATAAGCTGAATTAACATATACATAGGCTACAAAACATCAAGATCGGACTCAACAATATAAGGAGACAAATTTGTACTTATTAAACAATGATGTTATATAAAAGAGGTAGACACGTCATGGTCGTGTTTTGTTAAGACAAAACAAAAGCAAGGTAAGGCATAGTTTTGGTAAGCGAAGCTGTATATGTACACGCCAAGGCAGAGTTTTACTGGCGTCAGTGCAGCTCTCCATTTTTACTTTTTATTTGGACTGAGTCGGTAACCTACAGACTCAGTAGAAGTAAAGTCGTAAGATGGCTCAAGTAAGTAATCATACATCGCTTATCCGTGAATGATGACAGCCCAAAATGTAAGTCCTTAATTCCCAAAATTGATAACCTTCGACCTCAGGTGAAGCTAAAATACTGCTGATTCATGCCTCAGCCATTACGGCAGATCGTGATGTTTCTAACTGCGAATCGAAAAAATATATATTTAGTTGTTAATGGTGGGATCATTAACGGAAAGGGAATGTTTTCCTGTTAGTTTCTTGATATTTTTTTTAGTTAGCCACGAGGATTTTGCTACTTTATCGGGCATACGTTCCTTGAGCACATAATGTCCTTCCCAAATCCCAATGTAAGGTCTGCGTTTTTTTTTTTCCGCCGCGCCGCTGCCGCTTTCCTCCGCCGGGGGTACCGATGTGGAACTCACCCTTTCCATAGCGGTGGTATGTTATAGACATGCGCAAAATGTGCCAGTAAAAAGAAATGAATGAAGTATATCTTTTGGCTCAATGAAGTAGTCCACTGATTTAGTTCAGTACTTCATTAAGTTAGACATGCGCAATATGTGTCATTGAAGTGAAAAGAGTGATATACTTCATTTGAACTAAGTGAACTATATCACTCATTTACTTCACTAGTTCAGCTTATGAACAAGATTAATTTGAATCAGTTTTCGCATGTCCTTCAAACGATCATCGAATTCATTTACTTCACTAGTTCAGTTTATGAACTAGATTCATTTGAATCAATTTTCACAGGTCTTTTAAACGATCATCGATCGTGCAATGAACTAATAACGAGAATGATTATATTGTTTGGTATTAGTTCTTTTAGTTTTTGTTTTTTAATTAAATGTGTAGCTTTCATTTAAAAGCATTAAGTAATATTGTGTACGAATTATATTAAATATAAGAATTTTAACACTGTGAACTAAATGGACTAAACTGAACTATTGAAGTATATGAATCTGCACTGAACGAAAGAGATACAGAGTGATTCCAACTGAAGTACTTCAATTGAAGGATTCATTCGCGATCACATCTCTAGTATGTTAATCATACCACGATGAGAGGACCCTACCCACTAAAACCCACCGGGTATTCCTCCGTCCGTTGGTGAGGGGCCTAAGGACTTATGGGTTTCTGGGACACCTTCTTGGACCAAGCTAGTGGAATGTAAGTTCAGCCTAGCTTAACAAAAATAAATATTGTGTTTAAATTTTTTATCACTTTTAAAGTCGAAAGAAACAAAAAATAAACTTTCAATATATACTATATTCTGCTAATTATTTAGCTTTTTTATAATAAGTGGTAATATGGCAAAGCGTTACCTGCAACCTTGAACTTATCACAACTTGATTAGATAATTAGGATAGTTAAACACACTGCCCATGAGTTAATGTAATTAGCTAATTTTACGTTGAGCCGTGTCATTTTTTGCTTAGAATAGACCACCTCATATCTTCCTATGGGTGTCGCAAGACATACAGCTGATGGATGGACAGCACAAACTCAAGGATTACTCATCATCTTACTGCCATCACTAATCCGCATGCCTAACGTGGTAATTACGCCAGTATCCCTCACCGATACTTGCTTACCAAGGTCTGTTAAAGAGTAGGACCATGTTCAGCAGGACGTATACAATTTGAAAAAGTAACTTTGATATATTAAATGTGATTAATATTAGTAATGGGGCAAATGGCAATGAAAATCTCAATTATCATATTGAGATCAAACATATAGTATCAATACTAATTAATCAACAAGTCAAAGCCAATTACTATAATTAAACTTAGCATCAGAAACATCATCTATTATATATCTATGATTTTTTAGGCTGGAGCTCTGCTCGCCTTTATCGCCGGTCAACATCCCGCCTGCCGTGGCAAAACTCCAATAGAGAGATGTCTACGTGCAGCGCTTTACGAGCTGATAAAGATGTTTATAATACAAATAATAATCATCAGAAAAATAGCAATTTCATGCATAAAGGACGTCCCGAGAATCGTCCACTGCACTGAACATCGTTTTCGGACCATATTCAGTGCAGTGGATGTAATACGGGACGAGTCCCGAGGAATGGTTTTTGCCTTAGTCGCCTTACCTTTATGCATGAAAGTGCAATTTTTCTTAACAAATGATTAATGCAAGCACGGACTTGCCATCAAACAATTGTGACTTTGTAATTACTGGGATAAAGAGTCACTAGCGTCCGTTCTTTAGGTTGCCGGACTTGCGATCACGTGGTGGTTGCGGATTCGATCCCAACCTATAGCACTACCGACGTGAACCTACTCGTAACATAAGCATTTTAACTTAGCAAGAATACTAGTAGACTGTAGACGTAAAAAATCTGCTAGTAGATAATCATTTAAAAAAAATTGCGCCGCGTGCCATCAATTACATGCGAGTTGTATTGATTCGCCATCCTTGTCTTACACATAGTCAATTGATACACATGAAAAGAATAACGTACAATCGCAATAAAACCACGTGTTTACACAAAATATCAATGTACCTCAGAAGCATCGCAGCTGTTGACGCGTCAACACCAACGTGCTAACTGCTAACAAACAGGAAATTTCAATTGGCCAGTAAAACGTGAAATAGTTTTGCTTCAAATGGGTCAGCGTATCATGTGTTCGTATAAACGTATCAACACAATGTACCGGTGGCTAATTTTAGCCGTGATAGACTTGTCGACGGCGATGCTTCGGTATTGTCCTTCACCTTGGCTGGAAGAATTGTTCGAGTTCGGCGTGGCGATTGGAACGCGTAATGCAGTTTAAAGTTAGGATAAGTAGGAGTTTTAAACTATTGAGAGATTTTTTTAAATTAACTCCTTTACTAGATAATCCATGTGACTTTGGAGACTGTACAAACACATGATTCACGGACAAAAATTGCACCCAAACCCAGAATAAGTATCTGTGCCTCACACAAATAATTTTCCCGCGTGGAAATCGAACCCAGAACGCAGAAGTGCCTCAGAAGCATATAACCCCTCGGCCAGTGGCCGGCAGGAGACTCATATTCAATTGGAATGAATACTGAACTTCGATAACAAATCGAAAACATTCATTTTACAGGTACAGATACTACCTTATAGTTTAATATGTGTTGTAAAAAGCTCAAAAGACAAGAACTCATTTGTAAGTCCCAGGCGGAAAGAAATAATGAACTGTATGAATAAACCTATATGTTTAGTGTCTTTTTTTTGTACAATTAAAAGGTAAATAGCATAATTAATTTAAAAAATCACAAAAAGGAAGCAAGAGTCGGGACAGACGATATTCACTTGTGCAAAAATTAAACTTGTTAACGAAAGAAAATAAAGCGTGAAAGTGATTTTTTTTTTCGTTTCCCGCGCATCGCGGTTATCTTTATGGTTTGTAGGTACTAGCTTTTCTTTTAAATGTGGTTAAAACTTTTTAAACGTGTTTATAGTTTTTGTATTAAAACACTCATCGATAATTGTTACAGCAGCTAGACGAAATTAAAGGCCAAGTTAAGAAAAACAATTATTTTCATAAATAAATTTGCAGTTATGCACATATTGCAACATACGCAACCTATAATTGAATTCCAGCCGTAAGTTTTCCTTAAACAAACAGTTAATTAATTAGCCTTAAACGAAAACGACTTATTGGTAGTAGAAACATCAAAGTAAGTTATTACTATCGCCACAGTTTCAATTTTGCATACACACGGCACTAGATTGTGAGCAATGAAGGCCAACTTACGTGGTAGTAGACTTGTCATATAATATACAATTTGCACTGAATAAGGAGAACATAATGCACACGGATACGTTTTTATGTCCACTACATGACTAATTGCAAGACACGCCGACACATTTCTTGTAACATTAGATTACAATGCAGAATAATATACTATTATAATGACTATGCATTTTTATTGAACAATTTTTATTCAGAATAAACTTCCTATGTCGTCTAACAAAAATATTTGTTTTAGATTCGTCAAATATCAAGTTTAAGATAATGTTAAAAATCAAATCTATTCTAATACCTATTAGGTATTAAGTTTGTTTATCTACACTAATATCATAAAGAGGAAAGATTTGATTGTTTCTTTATTTGTTTGTTTGCATTGAATAGGCTCCGAAACTAATTGACCGATTTGAAAAAGTTTTTCACTGTTGGGAAGCTACACTATCTCCGGTGAACATAGGCTATATTTTATTATGAAGTTCCCACGGGAACGAGAGCTACGTGGGTGAAACCGCGCGCGGAAAGCTAGTATAACGAATAAACTAAAAAACTTTAAATCTTGTTTTAAAAATTCTTTCCCCGTTAGAACGATGTCCAAGATCCCATACCCTCCACCATTTTGTCAGTTCAGTTATTTTGTTGTGGACGTTGTGTAGAGACTTCCACAATTTTGCCAATGTCAGAGTTGTACGGCCAAAATGTATATAATTTAGATGTCGAGCATGATGAGTTCCACAAAATCTAAATCTGCGACTATCCAGCTCAATAGAATCATATAGTCTGTGTTACACATATTCTATTGATGAGCAAAAACTGTTATTAAAAAAATAATTAGTTACCACACGAAAAATAAAAAAAAACCTACTCTTGTTTTTTTTTATTTCAATTTGTTAAGAGAAGACTGACTTTTAGGTAGGTACACCTGCCAGCGAATAACAAGTTCTTAATTCAAATACAAAACGTCCGGATTTAGAATTCGGTTGCTAGGCAACATCACGGGAGTGAAAGGCAAAGGGATGATACAAATCCATAAATACAAGAATGAAAACGACTTCCATTTTTAAATTTAAAAAGAATAATAATTGTAGCTTAACACGAATGGTTTGTTGCTGAGTGATAGGATCAAATATTTATATACTTACATCATCTAATATATAAAATTCTCGTGTCACAGTTTTCGTTGCCATACTCCTCCGAAACGGCTTAACCGATTTTGATGAAATTTTTTGTGCTTATCCGGTATCTATGAGAATCGGCCAACATCTATTTTTCATCCCCCTAAATGTTAGGGGTAGTCCACCCCTAAATTTTTATTTTTATTTTTCAAACAAAGTTAGGGGTAGATTAGAGGTAGGTGTAGGGTAGGGGTAGGGTAGAGGTAGGGTAGGGGTAGTGTAGGGTAGGGGTAGTGTAGGGTAGGGGTAGTGTAGGGTAGGGGTAGTGTAGCGTAGGGGTAGTGTAGGGTAGGGGTAGTGTAGGGTAGGGGTAGTGTAGGGTGGGGGTAGTGTAGGGTAGGGGTAGTGTAGGGTATGTATCGATTGAGGCAGTACGAAGTCTGCCGGGTCAGCTAGTTTTAAATATACCTGTAATAGGTTCAACTTCGTATGACACGCAAAAGTGTAAAAGTCTATTTGACTCAACTTTTTTCTAAAAGATGACTGACAAATATGGCAGATTGCCTATAACAGGGTTTCCCAAACTATGGGTCGCGACCCATTGGTGGGTCGTGAGCGACTATGGAGTGGGCCAAACTAAACTGACCGAGCAAACGTCCGGGCGGAAAAAAATACCGAACGAAAAAGACTTCTCAAACTTATCCCAATTAAAAGTAACTCTAGTTGAAGTCATGTCAAAACTGTTATAGCGAAACAAACCTGGGGGGAATTGCATTGACGCATTCCCACCGCCGATGCAGCGTATTCGCGCGCTGGTGGTGGGATATGTGGGGCTCGCCCTCTCCATAGCGTGGTATGCTAAACTCATACCACGAGGGGAGGACCCTACACCACTAAAACCCCCCGGACACTCCTTCGATCCGCCGTTGGCGGGGGCCGGGTACGCATAAACAATCCGGCCCCCCGACGGCACCCGTGGCCAGTATGGGCCCATGTGCCCCACTCCCCATAGCGAAACATACCTATGGAACAAATTAATCCTTCCCATTCAAATACACTTTTTGATGTCATTTAATTAAGGCTTTAAAAAAATGTGTTAACATTAGGTCCAAATTTATAAAAATCATTAAAATAACTATTTTTAAAATCCCTTATTTATAATGGCACCAGTTAAATTTCCTAGTGGTGGGTCCCAAGTTTGTGAACGTGTATGAGATGAGTCGTAGCCCAGTCAACTTTGGGAACCACTGGCCTATAATATTTTTCTTTGTAAAAACGAGTAGGTATATTGACATAAATCACCAGTCGGACCAGGAAATATTTAGAAAAAAAATAACCATTTATACGTCTTTTATAACTTTCATCTGGAATTCCGAAACACCAGCACTCAAAACAAAAAAAAAAAAATTAAAAAAACTGAAAATAGAATTTATTCGCATACAGGCAACATCGAACACTAACAAAAACTTATTAATGAATTAAAGTAAACTATTTTTGCATGCCCGGTGCCATATAAATGATAAATATAAATGATATTTCCCGCTATTGTTTACATTATTCTTGTTTACAAATTCTGCGCTACTTTTTTTGATTTATTTTTATTTACAAAACATTTAGTATGTTCTTACTCTTCTGTCTTCACTTTAGAGAGACAAGATATGTGCTACTTATTTTTGGCAATTCCAACATCTGGCCCTGTGGCGCAACGGATAACGCGTCTGACTACGGATCAGAAGATTCCAGGTTCGAATCCTGGCAGGGTCGAAACTTCTTTTTGAGATTTAATTTACATATCTAGATGATAAGAGATAATAATTACATTTACCACGATCTATCCTCTCAAATTAATTATGTAATTTTAATTTGTTTATCCGCTTCAACTGAATTCCTGGCTCCGGTGTTATCACAACGCATATGTGGCGTATGCACGTAATATGTGAACACATTGTGAAATGTAAGTCTGGAATAATATGTTACAATAATTTTCATTAAAATACTACAATGTTGGATAGTATCTTTAATATGTACTATGTTTATGTTCAAAAATCTGACTTTAATTTCCGTGGCACCACGGGGTTGTGGTCCTAACCCCCCAGGTATGTGTCACTTTATTGCATGTTTTTACCAAATTTACAATTTTGTTCCACTAGATCCTATAATAAAATTAATGTGAATATAAACTTAATATGAGTAGAGGAATTAATGACAAACGGTCGTACGGACGGAGTACATTGTCTGTAAAATCCTACAATTTGCTGCTGTCAATTACCTAGTTTAATTCATAGAATAAGAATAATAATATTACATTGTCATTCTAACAAGTACAAGTGTATGTAAATATTTAAGTAATTCATTATTTCATCGGTACATTTTATAGTCAGTAGGTCGCAATTTGATATTTCATAGACTATAATTTTTAAACTGTAACTGTCAAATTTCATCCAAATCCTTCAAGCAGTTTTTGTGTGATTAAATAACTAACATTGAACTTTATCGAAAGCCATATGCCGTGTGGTTTAGACCACCCCATGTCCTCCCATAGGTGTCGTAAAAGGCGACTAAGGGACATATGGCTGATGGATGGGCAGCAGCATCTATTAGCTCAAGGTTTACATCTTACTGCGATCACCAATCCGTCTGCCAAGCGTGGTGATTATGGCAAAATCCGTCTACGATCCTGGCTTGCCAAGGTCTGTTAAGAGGAGGCCCATGTTCAGCAGTGGACGTCAACGGGCTGTTGATGAGAATGATGATGATACGTCCATAATAATATGTATAGCTCCTGGTATATTATAACAACATGTTATGTAAGAATATGTTTCTCGAATTGACTTTGTTAGCAAACGTTATGAACTCTTGTAAATTAAATACAGAGTACTATTGTAGATTTAAACACAAACATCTGACATATAATTTTGTTCTTAATAGAAGGATAATAAGAATACTAGATACGCGCGCAGTTTCACCCGCGTAACTCCCGTTCCCGTTGGAACTTTATAATTAAATATAGCCTTCCTCAATAAATGGGCTATCTAACACTGAAATCATTTCAATAAAATCGAACCAGTAGCTCCTGAGATAAACGCGTTAAAGCAAACAAACACTCTCCAGCTTTATATATTAGTATAGATAAAGATACACAATCCACCTATAATTCAATATAATGAATCTAAAATTTCCTTCCGCGGTCCGACCCAGATCAGCGGAATTAGTTCAAATCGTATTATAATTACTGACGCAATTAGACCGGTTTTGGCGGTTCAGCAGCACGGCCAAGGTGACTGTCTACGTAACAATAATTATATTGTGAACGACATTTTACGGTTTTATTCTTCCATAATATGTTTGTCCGATCTAGAATAACTCGACAAAAAGGTTTACACAATATTTTATCACTCCCCGTGTGGTTTCCGGCTTACTTACCCCCTTTCTTCCCATTTTTATCGTAAGAAGCGACTTAGTCAAGCAGGGTTCCATCAGCCTTGATCATAAACCAGGTGAGTTAGTATAATAATTAATTAGAAAATAATTTTTATCGACAACCTCCGTATCGTAGCGGTAATTGGCTCGCTTTAAATATCGGAGGTCGTGGGTTCGATCTCCACATCGGACAAGAAATCTTTGTGTAAATTCTAAGATTTCTTTCCGGGTCTGGTTGGTTGAGGGACTACCCTCCGTGCCTCGGAAAGCACGTTAAGCCGTTGGTCCTAACATCATCTATAATGATCGTAGGTATATCAAGGATCGGGCAGCAGCGTTTCCTTGTGTGTTACAACATAATACTGCGGTCACCAACCCGCCTGCCAAGCGTGGTGACTATGGCGATACCCTCCCTGGGGAGGAGGCCCATGTTCAGCAGTGGACGTTATACGGACTGATGATGATGATGATTTTTTATCTATCATTGTGATAATTTTTCTCATTGCTAAATATTGAAGCTAATTCCGTGTCTTATTGATTCCTGCACATAAATATCGCAAAATATCGACGTTACTTACCTATAGGCATACCTAATGCAGCCTCCGTGGCGTAGCGGCTTAGGTCGTGGAGTTCGTGGGTTCAATCCCCACGCTGAACAAGAAATCATTGTGTAAAATTTAAGATATCTTACCGGGTCTAGTTAGTCAAGAGACTACCCTCCATGCCTCGGAAATAATTTTAACCCGTTGGTCCCGAATTACGTAATGGTGGCTTGATAACTGGCAGGCGTTTTCTTCAGCAGTCAATTTTATTATTTTCTCTGGGGGGGGATTTAATTACTTAGGGGTTCGCTGTCACCTGGAAATTTTAACGGGGGTTCGTGGAGCTGAAAGTTTGAGAGACCCTGATCTAGGACAATCGTATATCAGAGAACGCCAGAGCATTTCCGTGAGATAACACTGCGGTCACCAACCCGCCTAACAGGCGTGGCGACTTCGGCAAAGCCCTCCCTCAGAAGAACCTCATGTTCATCCGTGGACGTTACACGGGCTGATATCTAACGTATTTCCTCTATTAAAACAATACGGAGCTTACTTTCAAGGGCACCCAAATTTACAAAGATCTAAATTGCTCACTCGACAATCACAACACATAATACCGTCAAACCACAGTAAAAAATCACATAACGACAAAAAAAAGAACAATTTTCATTTGACTTTGTACGCATTAATTTGCAATCAGTCAACAAAGCCGAAACTAATTGAGTCCGGCTACTGATTGTGCGGTATTTCCAATGTAGTAATTTATGTAATACAATATCACTGAAGGATACAAAAACATCCTAATGGTTTACAAACATTAGGAAACCTTTCAAAATTGAGATTGATAAATGCAGGTCCTGCCGGTGGAACCCAACCGATCATCGAAGTTTATTATTCTCTTTTAAATAACACGTCTCTAAGGGTTCCACCGTAGCCGAATTGATTAAGGCATTAGGGGATCCACCTAAGATGCAGGTTCGAGTACTGACCCCACATGGGACGTGCACGTTCCTCGTGTTTATGTACGAATGTGGATCACATGTATATTGTATGTATAAAATATACATAAGGCTAACGCCACATTTTTTCCTCCTCTATGCTGTGAGACCTCCATGCCAAATTTCATGAATCTATGTCAATAAGAATTTAAGGTTTTGGTTGGACAGACAGACAACAGAGTGATCCTAAAAGGGTTTTGTCATTTTGAGGAGCGTAACCGAAAAATAAATCTTGACCAACAGTCAGTCAGTCAATAAAGAAACTAAACATATAAGTGTATAAATAAACAGATTATAATGTTAATAAAATCATGACACGTATTATATTTAGTTCTCTCTATACATAGTTAAACCCTGTTGAAAACACTCACGGCTTCTAAATAGATCGTAACTACTGTTTCACGTGTAGTACGAAAATAGTCGACCGTTAACTATATCGTCCGAATTTCTCAATGGTTATTGTGCATTTTACTATATTGCCGCTTGGCTTAAACATAAGCTAATTCGTAACAGTACGCAGAAAAAATATCACTTGGTTATCATTAAGTATAGTTTTGCGATCAACTATTTCATCATCAGCCCGTAACGTCCACTGTTGAACATGGGCCGCCTCCTCCTCCAGAGGTTTTGTGAAATCCTGGCGGTTTCGTGACCGCAGTATTGTAGTTGCAGCACATAAGGAACCGTGCTGCCCATTCCCTGCTTGTTATAGATGATGTTATCACGGCCGGATTTAAGAGAGGGCATCCAGGGCAACTTCCTCGAGGCCTCCTCAATAGAGGGGTTCCCACATTAGAGATTTAAAATCTTTAAAATCTGACGACTAAACTCTACAACTTTTCTTTTAATTATTTTTTCGGTGTATTACCTTTGCATAAAGTAGTTTGTAGAATCATGATTAATGTAATAGTTCTTAAATATTGTAATAACGATTATTCATCTATACTTGTTCACTTAAATTAGACAATCAGTAAAATATCAGAATTCAAATCGTCCTGAAAAGTAGGTAAATACCTTTTGTTCTAAAGGGGAAAATTTGAAGTATGTAAATACATACCTCCAATTTTCTACACGGTTAGAGATAAACTAATTTGTGGCAGGGAGGCCTCTTCTCTTTTGTTGCCCCGGGCCCTTCGGATTTCTAAATCCGGTCCTGGATATTATGACAATCGGTACCAACGGCTTAACGTGCTTTCCAAGGTTCGTTTCGTTTGCTTGAACGCGCTAATTTCTGAAAGGACGATTCGATTTGAACATTTGTTTTCGGTGTAAGATAGCCCATTTATGGAGGGAGGCTATATTTAGGTTATATTTTATTATGAAGTTTTTACATGTACTAGATCTACGCGATTGAAACCACGCGGGAAGCTTGTTAATCACAAAATTGTTTTTAAAACGTCCCAAATTTACTAGAAAATATATTGTACACTTTAATTTTATCAAAAAAGTCATTACCTTTTCTGAGAGCATAGAAGAGGGGAGTATTGCTGCGTATTTATTACGAGAACCCTTAAGAACAAAAGGTTTATAATTGATCAATCTAGCTGACGACCTTGGTACATTTATATTAATTTGAGATAATAGATGTGGACAATGAGTTCCGTTATTGAATATTCGTTGCCATATTATTAATTGGGTTCATTTTGGAAAATTTACGTCTGTTCTTCTTGATATGGAGGTAGAATTTAGCTGTTCTAACTAGCCTGTATAACTGTAACAACTTTGTAATTTCCTATACAGGTTTTTTTTTAGTTCATTTAGTTAGTCACGATTTGCTACTTCACCGGGCATAAAGGCGAGCAGAGCTCCAGCCTAGATAATTGGTTGAAACACTACAAACTAAGCAACCTGCGCAAGAGGGCGTCCCCTGTGAGTCTTGGACCTTGGCTCAGGGCGGTCGCTGGCGACGAGATTGAGGGATTTCGACTTTTTGTATTTTTGGGAAAGTTAGTGCAACTGTCGCTCTACTTTACAGTTCGCGGGCCTCTCGGACTTCGAGGGCATCGGAAGGTTCTTTGCAAACTAAGGGTCGGGAGGGTACCTATATACGTAAATAAAGACGTTGTACCTATTGTATTTATATTGTAACAGTTCTTAGTAACACTACACTTGTAGAAAAAATATTGTTTAACGCAGACGGGATATAGGACCGGCTAAGTTCTTAAATGCGAGTTTTAGTAACATTTTAGTACTTAATACCCGAGGCAATATGTTCCAGACAACGTTTGGGTGAAGCAGATATTTTATTAGAATGGCATACATAGTAAAACGAGTCCATTTCGAATCTGATACTTCATTACATAAATAATAACACTGCGGGCTCAGCTTATTTCTCTCTTCCAGCTGCCCGCGAGTATTATCGCCTTCGGAAAAATAAAATATAGGTAACTTTAGTTCTACACTATTCTCTTCAACAGCGATTCCTAAAGCGGGTTCCATAACGAAGTCAGAAGGTTTCCGCAAAATTACTTGTTTTTGGCGTTTATATAATACTTTTTTTTTTCGGACGGACATGTGTAGCATGAGGCTTTTGCTACTTCACCGAGCATAAAGGCGAGCAGAGCTCCAGCCTAGATAAATGGTTTAAACACTACAAACTAAGCAACCTGCGCAAGAGGGCGTCCCCTGTGGGACTTGGACCTCGGTTCAGGGCGGTCGCTGACGGGGAGATTGAGGGATTATGGCTTTTAGTTTAGGCCAGTTTTGTGCAACTGTCGCTCTACTTTACAGTTCGCGGGCCTCTCGGTCTTCGGGTCTACGAGGGAATCGGAAGGTTCTTAGCAAACTAAGGGTCGGGAGGGTATATAATACCACAGTTCAGATCATGACGTATGGTATATATGAAATAACGATATATGTGTTTAGTGTCAATTTAGCATATAGGCAGGTAGTTCCTCCAGAAGCTAAAGTGGTATCTAGGCCTCCAATCTCATCTGCGAATGGGAGCGCGTTGCGATGCACACAGTCAGTTGTTACGTTTAAGTTTCAATTGGATACTTTTATTTAATTCAATCGTATGCTAGTAAAATCTTTGAATAAATTACATGGTAACAGGCATTAAAGTTCATCTTTATATGCAGAATACTGTCGCCATCCCGCATATGGCGTAGTGACTATGGCAAAATTCTCTCTTCAGGGAGGCCCCTTTTCAACAATGGACGTTATGCGGGCTGACGATAATGAAAAATTGCTTCCGCGACAAGTCATTCAGTTCCCTAACATTATATAGATAAAGTATTAAAATTTGATTGTTTGCATTAAATAAACTCAGAAACCAGCGAGCCGATTTCAAAAAATCTTTCACTATTACAGAGCTCATTTATAAAGAAGTAACATAGGCTGATATTTAATTATGATGTCCTCATGGGACCGGTGAAACTGTATTGGAAACTAGTGAGATTAATATTTCTAGACCTCAGAAACATAAGGACGGTTATCCTAGTAAGTATGGATGGATTGATGGACGTTTGTTACTCTTTCACGTAAAAACTAATGAATGGAATTGGCTGAAACTTTGCACGGGGATAGTTAATCAGCTCGATTAACATATAGGCTACAAAAAATCACGCTCCGACCCACGGGAGCAGAGTAACACCGGTAAAGACGCGGGGCTATATACTATATATAGCTAGTACTATATACTACTTTAAAAGCATTTGGTCGGAAGTGCCAGTTTACTATAGATGCACATACGACGAATGTTTCTGACGTATAATACATCCAACCTTATGCTTCTGAGCTCTGGATTGACTTAAAGCTTACAATCACATAGAATTATTCCATTCAATTTCCATCACCATAATATATCGATCTGCGAGTTCCATAATTATATTATTGATGATCTCACACCTAAAATAATAAGTCTAGGTTACTGGCCACCGTTTTAAATATAGACAGCTTGTTTTAACGTGATCGATCGAAAATTATTGCAAATAAATTAGCTATAATGAGAAGAATGAACCGTCAGAGTATTAAAAAATGAAAAGATATAGGTACATATAGTTTTAAACTGTTACTTTATATAACAGAAGAAGATTCAACAATGAACACATTTTTAATTGAAGACAAGCTTCACGCGGTTTTCACTCCGTATTCAATGCTATTTAATCATATGTAGAGAACCCTATTTTTTTCTAGAATAAAAGTACCCTACTATTTATTTTATTATTTACATTAAAATCCGTATGCAACTATTTTTAACAATGCAATTATTTTAACATACAAATAAATATTTGAACTCTTACTTTCTCAAATTTTTATTAATATACTAGCGACCCGCCCCGGCTCCGCACGGGTACAATGCTGACGTATTATACATATAAACCTTCCTCTTGACCCTCAATCTATTAAAAAAAGCCGCATCAAAATCCGTTGCGTAGTTTAAAAGATTTAAGCATACATAGGGACATAGGGATATAGGGACAGAGAAAGCGACTTTGTTTTATACTATGTAGTGATATAATCCCTACTAATATTATAAATGTGTATGTCCGTTTGTTTGTTACACTTTCACGCGAAGACTACTCAACCGATCATCATGAAACTTTGTACACATATTTGTGGGGGCATTAGAAGTAACATAGGGTCATAGGCTTCAATGCGACCAAAGCCGCGGGGTAAAGCTTACATCATCGTCATTCGTCATCATCATTTAAGCCGTAGGACTCATGCTGGACATAGGCCTCCCTCATAGATCTCCAGTTGTTGCGGTTGGAAGCGGCCTGCATCCACCGTGATCCCGCGGCCTTTGCCAGATCATCCATCCATCTAGTAGGTGGACGTCCTACGCTACGCTTGCCGATCCGCGGTCTCCATTCAAGAACTTTTCGGCCTAGCGGCCACCTATTCTCCGTGCTGCCCCTTGCCTATTATTAGTATAGATTATATAAGATTTCTTAGTAAAATAGGTACCAACTCAAGAGAGCAATATGTAATTAATACTTTACTTTATATAACCACTAGCTTCCCGCGCGCGGATTCACCCGCGTATCTAACGTCCCCGTGGGAACTTCATAATTAAATATTAATATAGCCTATATTAATCAATGATAATGTAGCATTCAAATGGTGAGAGAATTTTTAAAATCATTCCTCTACTTTTTGAGCCAATTCGTTACAAACATTTAAATCTTTTCTCTTTATAATATTAGTATAGTAAAACATAAGTAGTAAAAATTAATCAGTTAAAAGATAATTACAAAATAATTAATTCTACATTTAATCTATGAAAGACAAAGCAAATCATTTCAAGTGTTATTATTACAAGTGTTTGATTGCTTGAGGTATCAAAACATAATGCAAATGCTGATTACAAATACTGAATTTTAGTATATCTGTTAGCCCTGCTAGTAAGATAGGACTTGACTATTTACTTTACTTTTAGAATAACTCCATACAGTATGATGCAGGTTTCATCTGTCAAATCATAGCTTTTTTACTAAGGCCACAAAGACTGGTTGAGACTACAATACACTACAATAAAAATAATAACACTAGCAACATTGATCATGTTATTATTTTTATGGTTATTATTTTTATTGTACCTGCCTGTCTACCTAGGCAGTTTATCTAAAGCCAACATGAGTGGACTTTGTGTTGCAAGTTGATTTGTAAATTTTATATCTTAGTTAAATAAATTTTGTTTGGATAGTGCATCTTTGTTTTGTAGTTCTCTATAAAACATATTTTGGTTCTATAAATTGCACTGCATTAATAGAACATTATTTTATTACTAAATGTTTTTTTTTGTTTTATTAATATTTAGGTAACATTTATTTATTAACTTAAATATAAATATCAATTTAAATAGGAGGTTTAGGCTTATTTTTACAGGTGAACATGTGTACTATTGACATGCCGTAAAACAGAGGGCCACATATTATATTGCTAATTTACTTTTCAAAATTGCTTAAAAAATCATTTTACTTATCAGATATGATGAACATCCTCACAGTAGTTAAATAATAAATTAATTCTGTTCATAATGTAACACTAACAAAGATAAAAAAATGAAACCAATCTCAAATGAAATGTACAGATATAAAAAAAGTATTTATTGGGAAGTAAGTTAAACTAATACTTTCTATTTATTAATAAACTATATTCACAATGGTGCAAAGATTACTCTCTTTAATGCACAACAATAAGAAGATCATATCAGCATTACAACTTATGAATCTATGAAAATTATTTGCAATACCTATTCTTCACCAAAACTCTCATTGATATTCACATCATAATATGAGACTATTGCTGAGAATCAAAAAAGAATCCTTAGTTTTTCTTTTTAGCAAGTAGTTTTTATAAGTTTTATCGATAAGATAAATTTGCAACAATGATGTATTTAAAAACAGTAACAAAAGTATATTATTCTTGATACAGTATAATGTCAATCACAGTCAGCAATTGCTTCTAAATAGATGATTCAAAAAAATTGAACATTTAAACATATAATAATTTTAATATTCAGGAGCAAATTAGGTATAATAATTTTCATTTAACAAAGTAGACTCTATGTTAGCCTATTGACTTAGTTTTTTTTTTTATTGGTAGGTTTTACACCAGCTATGACAAAAAGTTATGGCACTCCACAATATATCATCTAAATTTTTTTTTTTTTTTTAAGAAAATGTTGACACATTCCATTTTTTAAACTGATCACATCAAAATAATATGTTTAAAGATTTGAATCATCTTAATAAACACTTTACTAACCAAAAAAAAAATGATATTTTACTACAATAAGTAATTATTTTTTAATGTATAAAAATTTTATAATATGGTAAGAACAAAGTTAATAGTTTTTTTATCTGTAAGTACTAAAGTAGCTAGTAACTAGTACAAAAAAAACACAGTTTACTGAATTTAGTATATTTAATAAAATAATGTTGTCTAACAAGATTCTAATGAGAATGAACAAAAATAAAATTAAAAATCTTTTTTTTTATTATTTTTACAGAAAATACCTATCAAATATATAAAAACACTAACAGGAAAATGCGTTCGCGTTTTGATGGTAATAGTAATATTAATTAAGTGGACTACTTAATACATTATTCTTACTTAATCTTCGTCAATAAACCATTAATCCTATTGAATCCATACAATATAAGCTTTAAAAGGATGAACCGAATATTATGAGCTACGAATGAATATAATTAAATCTCATAGAGCGCCTTCTCATTGTAAACAAATGGGAGTATTTTTAATATTTCCTTCCGTTAACGATTTTGATCGATAGTGTGATTATTACCAAATTATCCACTTACCATATAAAATCCTTGCAGTGGGAACAGAACGTAGGCTGCTTGAAGAACCTCGGCATAAACTTGTGGTCTTTGATCAAATAAACATTCTTCTTTTTTAGCGCACCCTTGCGGCCTCGCAAACGGAACGCCTGCCCTGCCTTCAATTCACCACCATCATCACAACTATTGTCCTCGTCTGCCATGGTTATTCGCGGTCGCTAGGGCGCCGGATAACTCGCAAATAATTAATATCTCACAAATATTCGCCAGACAGCGCGGCCCGTCGGTCGGTGAAACTACCACTCTCGACCGAACGTCATCGCGTTTTGTCAATGAATTGAATTGTCAGTGTCAATGTGACAAACTTTATGTGTTGCTAGACTAACGTCTTATTTTCTACCTTTTTAACAATAACCATTAAGGCGGAAACATATTATTAAAACGCCACGACACCCGACGACACGCCACGCGTGTTGAGTCGAATCAAATGAATTGTTTTCTATAGACCAGTATCACACTATACACACCCGACACGATGCCACGCACGTACTGATGCACAGGTGTTGACACGTGGCGTGGCGTGGCGTTTTAATAATGTGTTTTCGCCTTTATACCCACAAAGTGCTTAAAATTATATATCTAATCGTATTTAAGGTCATATTAGGATTTTAAGAATTTACTATATTTTTTAGCACTTATGAAATTCATTTATTATCCAACAGGTATCTGATTCCATTAATGTAAAAATGATTCCAACAATTCGCTATAAAGATAAGATGATAGACTGTAGTTGGGCATTTGATATTGAGTTATTTAAGTCAAACATTTATCTGTACCAAAAAAATACCCTATACAACCCTTTACACGTTTACAAGCACAATGACGTCGGAATGATTTCCTTCGTATGAATTATAGCAGTTCAGTAAACTAGCTAGATTGTTCATTAAATATTACTATTCAATCACACGAATAGTTAACCAAATCACAAAAAATAACTTTTAAATGGGTCAGGGTAATTGATTGATTGAATGGGTAATTTGAATTTTTGATAAAATAGGCTCTGCTGATTCAGTTGCTAACCCGTAAGGAGGTAAACGTTTTGTGATCCGAATGATCCCGTTATTGTTTACTCTCCGAAATGGCAATGATGTTGTAGTGGGTAGTCCCTCTCCTTGTAGCAAAATTAGCATACCTACCATTAAAAAGGAATAGGCAAAAACCACATACCCCGCCGCCGTTGCGGGGACGTTACACTTATAACAACGGCGGAAGGAATTTGCCCCCATAAAAAGGGCACGTTATAATAGGCTAGTTGACACTTTTTTGAAATTATTTTTATATGGTCACGAATGGTTTAACTAGATCAAGAAAAAAATATAGCATTTATTTGAGATCTAGAAAGCACTAAAATAAATATTTCAAAATTGGCTTGACATTTGAAGACGAAAACGATGTCAGACATGTTGATCTATATAGATTATCTGTGTTCAAGAGGAATGACGTCATGACTCAGAAAGTGTAATAGAAAAGGATCGCGTTCATGTTTATTAACAAGATATATGGCGTCACAAAATGGCTGATAGCGTTTTCGGAAGTTAAAGACATAGACAAAATAAATAATTTTCATATTGAGTTTATACAAACATATTCAAGGTTTATGAACAGAAATAATTATATTTAGGTTCCATATGACAAATACTTTTAGAAATAAACATAATTGTAACATAATTTCATATGTGTCAACTAGCCTATTAAATTGGCTGATTTATAGATTCACGAATTGAATTATTTGTGGTAAAATATATTTTTTTGGCAAATAGAGTAAAATAAAATGGTGTTTAACATATTTGAATAGTATATATACTTAATAATTATAGAAACTCCGTTTAGTAGTGATGTATTCAAAAAAATATTTATATCAGATCTATATTTAAATTGACATTAACTACAATTTTCTTGAAGCCTTATTGCTATCAATTATATTCCCTACTAGCTGACCCGGCAGACTTCGTACTGCCTCAATCGATACATAAAAGACCTAAACATTTGTATAAAATAAACTGGGCCGTAGAGACTTCGTTTATGCGGTACTCCTACCCCTACACTACCCCTACCCTACACTACCCCTACCCTACACTACCCCTACCCTACACTACCCCTACCCTACACTACCCCTACCCTACACTACCCCTACCCTACACTACCCCTACCCTACACTACCCCTACCCTACACTACCCCTACCCTACACTACCCCTACCCTACACTACCCCTACCCTACACTACCCCTACCCTACACTACCCCTACCCTACACTACCCCTACCCTACACTACCCCTACCCTACACTACCCCTACCCTACACTACCCTACACTACACTACCCTACACTACCCTTACCCTACACTACCCCTACCCTACCTCTACCCTACCCCTACCCTACACCTACCCCTACCCTACACCTACCCCTAATCTACCCCTACCCTACCCTACACCTACCCTAAAAAATCTTGGCAAAAATATTCAAGTTTTTAATTAACAAAATAAAGCTCAAATTGACTCTACATTTTAGTTAGAAAACGTTTGTATGGGAAAAAGAAAAAGGCTGTTTTAAGGGGTTTTCAGGCAATTATTCGAATTTTTCTCGCCGTAAAAACCATCCTTGAACTTCCACGAACATTAAAAAAAAAGAATTGGCCAAATTGGTCCAGGCTTTGTAGAGTTATGCGCTTACCAACACATTTTGCGATTCATTTTTATATTGTAGATTATTAAAATAAAAATTTACCTAACGAAGAACATAATATAAAATATCGTCTACCCAAAACAATGTACCTACAAAATCAAATACCTAATTATTTACTTAGCAAATTCTTGCAAAATGACGCAAGATTCCACAAACATAGCATGCATAATTGTGTATTGCTCTCCCTGCCTTCACTTTATTTATTATCACCACATTCTAGATGCTGTCATGTTACAAAATATTGCACTTACAATGTTAATGATTTTGAATTTCAAAGACTGAAACGTTACATTAAATTATACGAGGCCCAACATAAGCTACCACATTTTGTATTTCTTTTTACATTTGGCAATGCTAATACTTTGAAGACGCGTCGGAACTCAAAAGATAAAAGAACTACGGCTCTCCAATGGAATAGAAGTGCGTTCAAAAACCTTACAATTATTTTCAAATCAGAAATGATGATGTTTAAATTATTTGGTGTTAAAATTGAAAAATTAGAACAAGCATGAAATTAATATTTTTTTCTGTTAACCGTTACAAAATATTGTGTTATGTTTTTTGAATGGGATTAGTATTATTATTATCTCATGACATGAATCAAATTAAATATCATACATGATGATTTTGGAACGCACCCTGTTTGCATTTTACTTCTGTCAAGAGGCCCCAACCCCCAACAGCAGAAAAAGCCGTTAAATTTCAAGTCTGGTACGGTTGAAAGTGGTGTACAGTTGTTTTCTAACTGAGATGTAAAATAAGTCGAAAATAACTTCAGTGATTATATATTTCGTGATTTGTAGGCTTTATTTTTACAAAAATGAGTACAGACAATTCCGATTCAGGTCCCGGCCTAACGCTTTCTTTGGTGGCACAGTTTGATGATATAAATCGGTTGAATGGTGTCTTAAATGACGGTGCGGCGGAAGAATGTAAGTTGTTAACCTTTTTCTTTATATTAACATCACTTCTAACGATTCTTTTAGGCTTTAAAAGACTTGTAATCTTACCCATTGATAAATTAACTATAAAATATGCTTACCTACCGGCATAAAATGTTATAATACCGCCAATTCCTGGAAATTAAGGATGTTGACAATATTATATTTATTCTATATCCCAAAAATTTTAAAGCAATACAAGAAAAGCTATTGGTAAACATTTCATAGTAAAGATTAGTAGTGAAACATAAGTGTAGGTACTACACAAAAAAAGAATTTATAGCATTCTCTTCCTGTGACCTTGAGATCACTGTTGATATTTTTACAAGTCATAATTTAAAATTATTTATTTATGTTTGCTATTAAAGATCAAATATATCATTTAGGATCTTGTAAAGAGAAGGGCTGCAGTTGGATCAATCTAGGACTTTATTTGTTTTATCTAGTGACTCAAATTGCTAAGGTATTTGAAATATTTTAATATACACCTACAAATAAAGCTGCTGGAGCATTATTAGGATACCATTTAGAAAAAGGAGATTACCCACTGACTGAAATTTCAAAATTTTGTTGTCAGCTTGCTAATCATTACAAAATTCAAAAAAGGTGAAATTTTAGAAATTACTTTCTGTTAATAGTGGGCTACAGTAAAACTGCAAATGTTGGTAGATTATAAAATGTATTGTTATGAATCAAACATTTTTTGAACTTTGTCTTTAGTAAGAGTGTTTTTTATTGTTAAGTTCTGATACAAATATATGAGCTAGATCTTTTTAGACCAGTGAATTTTATCTCCAATCTATACATAATATGTATAGTGTACATGTCAAATGTCTGTACATAGAAAGAAAAAGCAAAAATCCGAGTCATGGGGATGTTACAAGTAAAATATAATACTTACAGATTTTTTATAGTTTTTGTTCCTCTGTCTGTTTGTATGGGCTAATCTCCAAAACTGTGGCACTGATTTAAAATAAATTTGGCATGGTGGTATCTTATATCCCTGGTAAACATTTGAAATACTTTTAATCACAGAAAATTAATGAGTTCCCCTGGGATAGTTAAAAGACCAAAGGAATAAGAAACACCATGCGAAAAAAGCTGCAGGCATTGGCTAGTTACTAATAAATAATATTATCTGAGTTTAAACAAACAATAACTTGTGTAATGTAATTTATTATATATGTAGAACAATTAAGTTTCACTGCTTAGAAACTGAAAAAAGTTTAAAATGTATACTATCTTTTGTAACATGTTTGTTTAGACTATGACTCTGGGTGGTCTTTGTCGAAAAATATAGTACAACATCACATACACACTTGTTCAATACAAAAAATGTTCTTACACATTGATATTTTCAAACTAAATATGCAATTTATTGTTCTAATCTTATTTGCAGGTTTCCTAGCTTTTGTGAAACAGATGGAATGGGTGCGGGGCCAATGGGCCGCCGCAGAAGCAGAAGCAGTAAGATTGCAGACAGAGTTGGATGAAGCTCTACGCACACTGTCCAAGTGGGAAACTAAGTTTGCTCATGTTAGGAAATTGTTGGACGGTGAAAAGAGGGAGAAGAATATTTTGATGAAGAAGTATAATGAGTTGGTGAGTTGCTTGGAACTGATTTAGTTATTTTTTTAAGCTTGTGGTGCCATTTTTTTTTCTTTTTGGAAGAATGTACACGCAACCAAAGAGAGAGGTTTGCAGGCCACACAAACATAGCTGGTGGTGTGCGTAAAAACAATGCACACCACCATCATAATATTTATCAGTGAACGCAAAAACCCATCACATGTAGGTATTCAAATCAAGCCTTATTGAATCTATACTAATATTACAGAGAGAAAAGATTTGTGTGTTTGTTTACAGATAAAAATAATTATTATTATTTTAGAACAGACAAAAGATAGATTTGGTTTTGTTTCATTCCCATATTCTTTTAAAATATTTTAATGTGAATTTGTTATATACCTACTACTCTTCAGAATTCAGTAAATCATTAGCAGCATTGGTCTTAAATAGTGTATGGTTACATCTAAAGATCATAATAGTACCAGTGTGTCCATAATCTGTAAAGTCACTAAGATCATGGAACCATCATGATTTTTACTGAATTTCTAAGGTTAGGAAACATTTGTATTTGACACTGTTTTTATTTTGTTAATATAATATTATTAGCAGTAAGTAACCAATTGTATTTGAGTAACCAGGGTGTACACCCAATTGGTTCCTTCCTAGTAAAATGTTTGTAAATTAGGAATAGGATATTATTCTTTAAAAGTCAAAAACGATGTGTCTTGCAGAGCAAACTTCTGGACATGGCTCGGGACTTGCTGTTCAATGACAACCGTGCTAAGCTGAATGATGAGACCCTGCAGAAGCTCGCCTTCCTCAATGGCACAGCTCAACAGGATCATAATGCCAAGCTTTCTGGAGTACCAGAACTTAATTCTACTGGTAAGATTAATTTCTTTGATTTACAATTTATTAGAAACTTTCTGTAATTAGTGTCTAAGATGTCTAAAACACAAAAAATCATATTTTATCCTTTTCTAAAATAATTCTGTGCTCCAGGTACGCTGCTATCGGAAATGTCGTACTCGCGCTCCGAAGACGACCTGGACATATCGCTGGCGTCCACGCGTCGCTCGTGGGTGCAGCGCGGCGGCTGGAACGCGCGCGACCACCCGCCCGCCTCCAAGAAGAGACGCTCATCTACCAACTCTTCTGCTACTAAGGTACATAACAAAAGAAAATATAGTCCTCCTGAGCGGGGCAAGGTCGGCCAATCTCTAAGGAAACAAGCCCAATTTTACTGAGCAGTATTGTATAATAGTTGTACACAAATACAGGTGCACGCTTATTCTTTAACGCTCAAAATCGGGTAGGACGATGCTTCCGACACCACCAGTGAGAGATGAGGCGTAGGGCCGACAACTTGACGTGCTTCGAGGCAGGGATGAATTACCACCAATGATTACTATGATTTTTCTTAATAGAAAGTTTCTGGTAGCACATTTTTTTCCCCAGCATACCAAAACATTATAAAATATATATTAACTATTATATAGCTATTATAAAGAGGAACTAATAAAACTATTTTCTCTTAATTCAATCGCTTTTTGCAATTTCTTTTTTTTTGGACGGACCTATGTAGTTAGCCCTGAGACTTGCTACTTCACCGGGCAAAAAGGCGAGCAGAGCACCAGCCTAGAATTTTTTGCAATGTCCAGTAAGTACATCACATGTATGAGAATTCAGGTTTCCGACTGTTAAAATCATTTTACAATGTTCTTATCACATAAATGCTTTTTTATAAAAAGTATGACAGGAAATGTGTCCCCGCTTTTTAGAAGATTAGAAATAATCACTTTACCTAAACTATATTATAATGTTGCGTCTCTTTGCATGCCTCCAGATGCCTCAAGGAGTGAAAAAAGAACTTTTAAGAAACATTGATTTAACGACATGCCCCAATCATATTCCTAATGTTGGTATTACAGATTATATTGTTTTCTAGTTATGAACATATTGTTGATGTAGACTTATGTACTATGTAGCATAAATTGTATTATTATCTAGAATTTAGTTCATAGTACAAATCTAGAATCTATTCGAACAATAACGCCGGATTCTATTAGAACAATAACGCCGGAGCCATGTGAGCTCTTATCTGGGGTCTGCAGGGCTCCTGACTCCTAGTCTTCCGCTGAATACATTTATTATCTCAATGCTGCCTGTAATCGCGGGTCCTAAATATACGAATATTATGCTAGTCTAGGGAGTTTGAAGTTACGACCGATTATTACCTACGCGAGCACCGTTTTTGCTCATACAGTGTCTAGCAGTTTGCACCGCTTACAAACTGTCCACAGTAGATTCACTCGAAGTGCCACCGGGGCACCGTGGTTTATTCGCAATCGCAACTTACATGCTGATCTCCAACTGCCTTCCATCAAGCAGTGGATGAAAGAGGTGTCGGAACGCTTCTTCGAATCCGCGGCTTAACACCCAAACCCGTTGGTTGTTGCTGCATCCGTCTACAGGCCTTTGCCCATAAAGCGCATGTTGAGCAAGTTGCTTAGTTTGTAGTGTTTAAACCATTTATCTAAGCTGGAGCTCTGCTCGCCTTTATGCCCGGTGAAGTAGCAAAAGCCTCGTGGTTTGAAGTTTTATCAAGGCCGTTATGACGCACAGTGCTCGGGCGTTACATTAAAATAAGAACAAATTACCTGCGCACGCGGCGCTGTGCGTAAATAAATCTGACTTATCCATTCACATAAGATGGGATGCCACTAGCTGTAATTCCGTAGCCTAGTTGTGTATATGTTGAGCTGGGTCTCGAGTCCGTGGGCTCGCAGCGGATTTTAGGGTTCATAACTCCGACATCTTGCCATGTCTTTTTAGTTTAGGAATTATCGTTAAACCATTGGTCTCGATTAACATAACATCGTAATAGGCAACGGCAGCAGCGTTTATTTACACAAAAAGTATCTTGATTTTGCAAGCTAATCAGATATGCTTTTAGAAAGGTTGGTGCGGTGAAATATCGATGAATACATCCAATTCGTAGTTACAGTGATTAGTGTATTATTCTTTTTCCTAATTATAGTAGTATAGATAATCGATCGATAAACGTAGTCGTAAAAGTAATCTTTTTGTTGCTGGCACGTACAGTCATAGCGTATGTGCCAGCAACAAAGTGTGTGTATTCATAGCATATAGTGGTCGGAATGGTAGAGATTTAAGTAGACACGAAGATATGAACAGTACATAAATAAAGCTTTTAAATATCTACCTTTTGTTTTTAGGTATAGACGTAGATTTTCGAGTACATTACATAATATGTCGATGTTATAAGTGGATATAACATGAAATCAGTTGAAATCTCAAACTTGACCGTTTAAAAGGTCACATACTAGACATAATTTATTTTGCGTATTTTTTATTAACGTGCATGTCCATTTTAACTTTACGCTAATAAGTATATAAGTGGTGTTGATGAATGTTCATGTTATAATTTCGCCATAAAAATGACTTCATTTGCTATGTAAAAACTATACTCATAACTACTTATTCTGATCTCTGGTTATAACAAAGAGTTAGAGTAGAGTATACCTACAGTGGGTCCTGGTATGAACCATGATCGTTATTGCAGACGGTGGAGTTGCAAGGCGGCAAGGTGCTGGCCACCGCGACCACCACACTGACGCTGGAGCGCGCGCCCACCACGCACGACCTCAAGCCGCCGCAGAACTTCGTAAGTGTTACACTCTCATGCCAATCGAAATAAAATATATCTACGAGTCTTTAGAACAAAATTGTATTGAAGTGTTATAAATTTTTAGGAGATATTACTCTTAAACCAGCGCCAAGAAACGGCGCTTGTTTAAAATGTCCATGACATTTTAAATTACAGAATTAAGAAAATTGGTAACACATCAAATAACGTCAACATATAACGATTTTGGCTCTAGATACTTGTTCATATATTTTGTGATCTTGTCACTCAATATCTAGTTTAATTGAGGGATTAACTTTGTCTGTTTACTACATAGTTTAAAACAAAGCCGCTTACCGCTGTCTGTCTGTCCCTATGTATGCTTAGATCTTTAAAACTACGCATCGGATTTTGATGCGGTTTATTTTAATAGATAGAGTGATTCAAGAAGTAGGTAGGTATATGTATAATACATCAGCATTTACCCCTGTGCGAAGCTTGGGCGGGTCGATAGTGTCCAATATTTTTTTTAAGTTTATATAAGTTATATGTTAATGTAAAAAACTCGGAACTCTACGGTAAATAAAGTTGTTAATGTATATTATTTGTAAATGTATTAATTGTAATAAATGAATGTGTGTGTCCAGACACCGATATCGGAGAGCAGTGACGAGGCCCCCCCGCGCAACTCGTCCGCGCGCGCTCGCGCCAGCGCACACGCGGCGCAGGACGAGCAGTGTACTCCCTCCGCCCCGCCACGGACCGGTATGTGTTATCTCACTCACTATTGAGCAACTCGTCCGCTCGCGCCAGCGCACACGCGGCGCAGGACGAGCAGTGTACTCCCTCCGCCCCGCCACGGACCGGTATGTGTTATCTCACTCACTATTGAGCAACTCGTCCGCTCGCGCCAGCGCACACGCGGCGCAGGACGAGCAGTGTACTCCCTCCGCCCCGCCACGGACCGGTATGTGTTATCTCACTCACTATTGAGCAACTCGTCCGCTCGCGCCAGCGCACACGCGGCGCAGGACGAGCAGTGTACTCCCTCCGCCCCGCCACGGACCGGTATGTGTTATCTCACTCACTATTGAGCAACTCGTCCGCTCGCGCCAGCGCACACGCGGCGCAGGACGAGCAGTGTACTCCCTCCGCCCCGCCACGGACCGGTATGTGTTATCTCACTCACTATTGAGCAACTCGTCCGCTCGCGCCAGCGCACACGCGGCGCAGGACGAGCAGTGTACTCCCTCCGCCCCGCCACGGACCGGTATGTGTTATCTCACTCACTATTGAGCAACTCGTCCGCTCGCGCCAGCGCACACGCGGCGCAGGACGAGCAGTGTACTCCCTCCGCCCCGCCACGGACCGGTATGTGTTATCTCACTCACTATTGAGCAACTCGTCCGCTCGCGCCAGCGCACACGCGGCGCAGGACGAGCAGTGTACTCCCTCCGCCCCGCCACGGACCGGTATGTGTTATCTCACTCACTATTGAGCAACTCGTCCGCTCGCGCCAGCGCACACGCGGCGCAGGACGAGCAGTGTACTCCCTCCGCCCCGCCACGGACCGGTATGTGTTATCTCACTCACTATTGAGCAACTCGTCCGCTCGCGCCAGCGCACACGCGGCGCAGGACGAGCAGTGTACTCCCTCCGCCCCGCCACGGACCGGTATGTGTTATCTCACTCACTATTGAGCAACTCGTCCGCTCGCGCCAGCGCACACGCGGCGCAGGACGAGCAGTGTACTCCCTCCGCCCCGCCACGGACCGGTATGTGTTATCTCACTCACTATTGAGCAACTCGTCCGCTCGCGCCAGCGCACACGCGGCGCAGGACGAGCAGTGTACTCCCTCCGCCCCGCCACGGACCGGTATGTGTTATCTCACTCACTATTGAGCAACTCGTCCGCTCGCGCCAGCGCACACGCGGCGCAGGACGAGCAGTGTACTCCCTCCGCCCCGCCACGGACCGGTATGTGTTATCTCACTCACTATTGAGCAACTCGTCCGCTCGCGCCAGCGCACACGCGGCGCAGGACGAGCAGTGTACTCCCTCCGCCCCGCCACGGACCGGTATGTGTTATCTCACTCACTATTGAGCAACTCGTCCGCTCGCGCCAGCGCACACGCGGCGCAGGACGAGCAGTGTACTCCCTCCGCCCCGCCACGGACCGGTATGTGTTATCTCACTCACTATTGAGCAACTCGTCCGCTCGCGCCAGCGCACACGCGGCGCAGGACGAGCAGTGTACTCCCTCCGCCCCGCCACGGACCGGTATGTGTTATCTCACTCACTATTGAGCAACTCGTCCGCTCGCGCCAGCGCACACGCGGCGCAGGACGAGCAGTGTACTCCCTCCGCCCCGCCACGGACCGGTATGTGTTATCTCACTCACTATTGAGCAACTCGTCCGCTCGCGCCAGCGCACACGCGGCGCAGGACGAGCAGTGTACTCCCTCCGCCCCGCCACGGACCGGTATGTGTTATCTCACTCACTATTGAGCAACTCGTCCGCTCGCGCCAGCGCACACGCGGCGCAGGACGAGCAGTGTACTCCCTCCGCCCCGCCACGGACCGGTATGTGTTATCTCACTCACTATTGAGCAACTCGTCCGCTCGCGCCAGCGCACACGCGGCGCAGGACGAGCAGTGTACTCCCTCCGCCCCGCCACGGACCGGTATGTGTTATCTCACTCACTATTGAGCAACTCGTCCGCTCGCGCCAGCGCACACGCGGCGCAGGACGAGCAGTGTACTCCCTCCGCCCCGCCACGGACCGGTATGTGTTATCTCACTCACTATTGAGCAACTCGTCCGCTCGCGCCAGCGCACACGCGGCGCAGGACGAGCAGTGTACTCCCTCCGCCCCGCCACGGACCGGTATGTGTTATCTCACTCACTATTGAGCAACTCGTCCGCTCGCGCCAGCGCACACGCGGCGCAGGACGAGCAGTGTACTCCCTCCGCCCCGCCACGGACCGGTATGTGTTATCTCACTCACTATTGAGCAACTCGTCCGCTCGCGCCAGCGCACACGCGGCGCAGGACGAGCAGTGTACTCCCTCCGCCCCGCCACGGACCGGTATGTGTTATCTCACTCACTATTGAGCAACTCGTCCGCTCGCGCCAGCGCACACGCGGCGCAGGACGAGCAGTGTACTCCCTCCGCCCCGCCACGGACCGGTATGTGTTATCTCACTCACTATTGAGCAACTCGTCCGCTCGCGCCAGCGCACACGCGGCGCAGGACGAGCAGTGTACTCCCTCCGCCCCGCCACGGACCGGTATGTGTTATCTCACTCACTATTGAGCAACTCGTCCGCTCGCGCCAGCGCACACGCGGCGCAGGACGAGCAGTGTACTCCCTCCGCCCCGCCACGGACCGGTATGTGTTATCTCACTCACTATTGAGCAACTCGTCCGCTCGCGCCAGCGCACACGCGGCGCAGGACGAGCAGTGTACTCCCTCCGCCCCGCCACGGACTGGTATGTGTTATCTCACTCACTATTAAGGCTGGTTTTAGTGTCACGCGGACCGTCGGTACGGATCGCTCCGTATAGACCGATCTGTATTAAGCTTAAGGAGCGTTTTAGAGTAATGCGGACGGGTCCGTACGGATGACGATCCGCGCGGACAGCTCCGCAGCCGTCCGCATGGCGCGTCCGTGCCACGAAGCTATCCGCGCGGACCGCTGCCCGCGCGCCTCTACCTGCAGTAAGCGCTTTAGTATCGTGCGGAGCGCACGCGTCGGCGCAGTACAATCATGGCGAGTCGTGAATATCGAAATGTTGACACGAGTCACAGGAAAGTTTATTTCTTGTCTTTGACAGTAGTTCGTCAAAACTTCTGGTCGACATACGAAAGTAGTTGAAGAACTTTGTTTCGCCATCCCTCAAATTGCCGTATAATGTGACGAATTCTCCCGCTATGGCTCTCTGCTCTATTAAAGGGTGAACACGTAGTCTATTTCTTAGCTTCAATTTTAATTTTCTTGAGTAATATAGGGCAATAACTAATAACACCCGCCATATTGGATGCATTGCGCGCGTCTGTACACCGTAGCGGTCAGGATGACACTAAAACGGTATACGCGGACGAACAGAGCGGATCACGTACGCGCGGAGCGATCCGTAACAGTCCACGTGACACTAAAACCAGCCTAAGTGATAAAACTGCTAAGACTTACCACTAGAGATAAGATACTAATACATATTATAAAGCTGAAGAGTTTGTTTGTGGAAATTGATCGCGCTAATTTCATGAACTAAAGGTATAATTTAAAAAAATATTTCAGTGTTAGAAAGCCCATTTATAGACGAAGACTAACGTGATATAATTATCAACACGTTAAGACAAAAATGTTGTGTTATGATATAATTTTCTCTATACCAATATAATATTAACCTCCGTGGCATAGCGTAATAGGTCTCGCTTAAGTCGCGGAGGTCGTGGGTTCAATCCCCACGCCGGACATGAAATCTTTGTATAAATTCTAAGATTTTTTGGTTTGTTGAGGCACTATACAATTCGTGCCTCGGGAACCACGCTAAGCCATTGGTTCTGACTAATATAACATCTATAACAAGCGTATACCAGGGGCGGCATTTCCTTTTGTGTTACAACATTATGCCGCGGCCACTAACCCACCTACCAAGCGTGGTGACTATGGCAAAACCCTCCTTCAGGAGGAGGTCCATATTCAGCAGTAGACTTCGTGCGGGCTCATGATAATGATAGTTATATATTTCAAGGACGGTCTATAATACTTCAGAAGTATTTGGTCGTAAGTGCCAGTTTACAATAAAGGCACATACGACGAATGTTTCTGACGTATTATGGCACATCCGACCTTATGCTTCTAAGCTCTAGATTTGTCCCCGTCAGACACAGACACGGGGTCGGACACTCCCGCACGGGCGCCTCCGCAACGCACGCCATCTGTCATCTCAGCCGCGTTCGGCGGTTCGCCGCGCGCCAGACAGAGACAACACAACTTCGTCGCCAAGAACTTCTACAAGCGGGAGACTTGCGGCCCTTGTGGGAAGACGTGAGTGGTTCTCTGTACTCCGGTCACCCTCGATGACCCGCGAACTGCAAAATAGAGCGATAGTTGACGCCCCTAAAAGAGTAAAAATCATAAGTGCTCCATCCCTCCGGCAGCGACCGCCCTGAGCCGAGGTCCTACAGGGGACACCCTCCTGTGCAAATTGCTTAATATGTAGTTTTTAAACCATTGAATAATCCTAGAGCCCGCTGGCCTTATTGACCAGTGAAGTAGCAAAAGCGTGTATCTAAATTTAGGTCTAAAAAGGCACTTTTTGTATTTTTAGAACACTCCATAGAATATCGGTAAATATTTGTAGATGAATGTTATTTCTGAATAATATTGAGATATAGACATCTAATTCGAGCACAGCGAGAATCATGAAGTATTCTATAAGTCTATTTATCAACAAGGTACGAGATTCTCCCTAAGACACTTTTTTAGGGACATAGATAATATAATCGTTGTCCGGCAAAACCGCGGCGGCGGTGTGGGGCGTTTGCCTCCTTCCCTCTAATATGGCGATGGATGCGTCACAATGTCACTCGTTAACGGGTGCTGCTTGCATGCACATTAACATATCCACCACGTCACTACCAGTCACGGTGGTCGGCTCAAAAAAAAGAAACAGAGCAAAAGATACGAGATTATTTTTTAATCTCTGAGTTTCTTTCTTCCATTCTTCTCCGGGTCGTCCACTTAGGTAGCTAGTGAAAGGTTGCAGGTTAGCTAGGGTAGGATCCTCGACGGAATGACCTGACTGCCTTGCTGAACTGTAATCCCGTGCCAGCGATCACCACCACTATTCTTAAATGTACTCTTTACTTCAGTGGCACGCAGAGCGTTGGTCCTAACCCTTTACGAGTGCCCTTAGGTGGATGTCGCTTAGACCTTTTGGAAGTAAATTTGGTACCTGTTACCTTTTCCTAATTTAAATTTGGAATTATGTTCTTTAAAATTTAAACTTTCAATGATACCAAAACCAGCTAGATACAAATAGTATAGCCAAAGAGATTTTATTACAAGTTCATATACAGGATGTTAGGGTGGACACCGTTATCCTTGAAACCAGTGGTTTGGTTTCACTTACAGAACGCAAATTCAATGAAATAAGAAAAAAAACGTTATTTTTTCAAAATTTAAAAAATATTTTCGTTCGTAAATTCACGGATACTATGCGCCCGAGTTACGTTATCACTACAAAGGGCGCTGACCTGCTGCACTGGCCGTCCGTTTTAACTACCTACATAAGTTTTAACTAGTTACATTTCAATTAAAACACAATAAAAAAAAAAACAAAATGTATAAAATTCACTACACCCAATGTAAGAAATACTGGACCCAATTTGATAATAAATAATGAAGTGCTTGAAACTGTTAACTCCACAGTGTTCCTCGGAATAACATTAGATAACAATTTGAAATGGAATGCTCATGTATCGAACCTTGCTAAGAAGTTAACGTCTGCTGCTTATGCTGTTAGAAAAGTGAGACAACTCACTAACGTAGAAACTGCCCGTATGGTCTATTTTAGTTATTTCCATAGCATTCTTTCTTATGGAATTCTACTTTGGGGAAAATCGGCCGATATTCAAAACATCTTTATCTTACAAAAACGGGCAATAAGATCTATTTATCAGCTAAGTGCCAGATCCTCTCTAAAAGGTTTATTTAAAGATATAAATATATTAACGGTAGCTTCTCAATACATTTACGAAAATATAATGCATGTTAGACATAATTTAAATAAATATCAAAAGAGAAGTGCTTTGCACACAATAAATACTAGAAATAAACATAAATTGTGTGCTGAATACCACCGTTTACAGAGAGTTCATTCTTCTTTTGTGGGGCTTAGTGTGCGCATGTATAATAAGATCCCAGAATATGTGCAGGATTTACCTCTTAATAAATTTAAAATCGAGGTTAAGAATACCCTAATGAAAAAGGGTTATTACACAATCAATGACTATATTAATGATAAAACTGCATGGTGCAGGCAGTAAAGCAAAATCATTCTCACAATAAGTACCTATCATTACCTATAGCTTGTACCTATAATTGTATTTTAAAAGTATTCATAAAATGGTTACATATTTTAATTTGTATAAACTCACTTGTATTGGAACATGCTATGCTGAGTTAAAGATAAGATATTTTTTTTTTTTTTATTATTATTGACTCCACAAATGCTACTGTCAGTGAGTTCGTCATGCTCCCTTTGTTTGTCATTGCTTGCGGTGGCGATGTGAGTCGGGTCGCCTCCTTCCCTCTAATATGGCGAGGGAGGCGATGGCTGTGTGCTCACACGTCATACTCGTGAACGGGTGCTGCTTGCGGTGGCTGGTCGTCTTGCTGATGGATGTATTTGAGGTGATAGTTTTTGTGTCCTCTATGACGAGAGATATACCTCGTGTAGTTTGTTCCTTAAAAATGTGCGTGGATGTTTCCTCCGTTTTCATGTGCAAGAGGTTATTTTTCTTTTGCTTGAGGATGTCTAATAAATACTTCGCCTATACTGATGAAAACGTTTCAGAGCGTACATCAGCGCACATAGTAAAATTGCAATGTATTCACTGAGATATTGTAAATAAGTTTGATAAAAAAAAAAAAGGAAGATACTAAAACACAAAAAAAGATGACGGAAAAGAACAACCCCGGAGTTTCTTTCTTCCTTTCTTCTCCGGGTCGTCCACTTAGGTAGCTAGTGAAAGGTTGCAGGTTAGCTAGGGTAGGATTCTCGCCGGCGAGGACCGCGTTGCGCCCCTACCCCCGCCCTGTAATTGAGCGCCTGTAGTCGGTGCCTGTGATCATATCCTCTTTATATCTACCTTTTTTTTTTTTACTTCAGTGGCACCCTGGGTCGTTGTCCTAAACCCCATAAGGGTGCCCTCAGGTGTGTGCCACTTAGATATAATGTGACCACTTGCAATTTGGATGCGGTTTTAATTTCTTCTTATAATAATAATGATTGGTTAATTGCAAAAAATGCCATAGGACAGACGGACGGACTACGCAATCTGTATATTTGCTATTGCCTACCTACTACTGTAAGTTACCTAGTCGGATATTTTATAGAGTAAGAATTATCTGTTAGTTATAGGTTTGTTTTTTTTTTAATTAATTTATCTTCTAACATTGTAATTCTGACAAGTGCAAGTGTATGTAAATACCTAAGTGCTGAATAAAATTCATTATTTCATTATTTCATTATTTCATTATTTCATTATTACACATAACCTGTGATGTAACTTTTCCTGGCTTAGGACAGGCAAAAATACCTACCTTTATTTTTTTTTATTTAACAACAAAGAAAATGAAAAAAAAAAAACAAAAAACTGGGTAGGTATTTTAGGCGTTTTTAAAAGTTAATCACATTTTTGCCGGCACGGTGAACTGACCTGAAATGATGTAGGTAACGTAACCTTGGAGTAGCCGCCACCATCGTTTCTCGGTTTGGCACAGGTTGTCCAGACAATAACTCGGTGTTTTTTTTTTATTGAATTTGCGTTTTATAAGTGAAACCAAACCGCTGGTTTCAAGGATAACGGTGTTTACACTAACACCCTGCGAAAAGACTTTTTCCCCAACCTAATATTTAGAAAAATCGACCGCGTTAGTTTAGCGGATAAATCTCTTAAAGGTCTAAAATATCGCATATAGCAACCAAGGACATAAATTATAGTTAACTCCATGGTCTGTATCAAATGCCACATTTATTATTTACTCATATATACCCATTTACTTTTAAAAATGGTGTCTAAAAATTGTCATGGGATAACAATCGTTCCGAGACATACAAGAGATGATATATGCATGTATGTATGTGCGCAGCATAAAGTTCGCGAAGCTGGGCGTGAAGTGCGAGTGGTGCCGCGCGCAGGCGCACCCCGAGTGTCGCGCGCTGCTGCCGCTGCCCTGCGTGGCGCCGGGGCCCACGCCGCGCCGCCTGCACAACACACAGGTTACATTACATTACATTACATAAAGTTCGCGAAGCTTGGCAATAATTGACAATTATTACAAGTGTTACACATTTTTTTATTTTTTGTTGTCCGGGGGGAAATGCATTTACGCATTCCCACTGCCGCTGCAGCGTATACGTGCGCTGGCGGTGGGATATGTGGGACTCACCCTCACTATAGCGTGGTATGCTTCACCACTAAAAACCCCCCGGACACTCCTTCGATCCGCCGTTGCCGGGTACACATAAGCAATCCGGCCCGTGTATGTAAATACCTAAGTGCTGATTAAAAATCGTTTAATTCGTTTATACAGGGTGTCCCAAAAGATTACGTAGCTGGGAAGGGGGGTGATAGGGATGGTCACAAGGGTCACCAGAAAAATATAAAAAAATCCCTCTGGGTGTTTAAAAAAATAAATGGCATTTTTTAAAAGACTAAAAATTTTACACCTTGTGCTAACTGTACCTACAAATATGGCTGTATTAAAAAAAAAATGCTGTTATGTAATCTTCAATAACAACAAGGTCATCAACATCAACATCAAAAATAACAAGGTGTAAAATTTTAAGTTTTTAAAAAAATGCCATTTTTTTTTAAATACCCATAGCGGATTTTTTTTTTATTTTTCTAGTGACCATTGTGTCCACCCCTGTCACCCCCTTTCCCAGCTACTTAACCTTTTGGGACACACTGTATACCAATTCGGAGTGTACGTAATATATATATTGTATGTGTTTTAAATTTTCAGGAGGGTTGTATCTCGGACTATGCCCCTTCGACCCCGCCGATGGTACCTGCGCTGCTGGTACATTGTATCAATGAAGTGGAAAAACGTGGTTTGGTCGAAAAGGGAATATACCGTATTAGCGCTACTGATAAAGAAGTTAAGCGATTGAAGGTATGATTTGAATACTTTATTACAGTTGTATTATTATCTATACTAATATTATAAAGAGGAAAGATTTGATTGGTTGTTTGTATTGAATAGGCTCGTAATCTACTTGATCGATTTGAAAAATACTTTCTCCGTTGGAAATCTGCGCTATCCCCGGATGACATAAGCAATATTTAATTAAAGCGGTCGTACACTCGTAACACAAGCATTTTGGTTAAGCACGAGGGGTTAACAAGAATACTAGTAGACTGCAAGTAATGTTTAAAACAACCGGTAGCGGTATTTGGCTCGCTTTAAATCTCGGAGGTCGGTGGGTTCGATAGTTCGATCTCCAAGAAATCTTTGTATAAATTTTAAGATTTCTTTCCGGGTCTGGTTGGTTGAGGGACTACCCTCCGTGCCTCGGAAAGCACGTTATGCCGTTGGTACCCATTTTTATAACAAGTTCTATCATAATCCTATATAGATTTAACAACAAAGAAAATGACATGAATGTAGACCGAGGGCATTTGGGTGGGGACAGCGTGGAGGGGGTTGGCGCGCGCGGCTCGCGTTCGCGCGCTCCATCCTCTTTGTCAATGCGTATAGGGTGACATAATTTTGAGGAAAAATTGAGAATTTACTTTTAAAAAATATACTTTTTTTTCGTTGATTTTGCGTTCTATATCTGAAACCAAACCACTGGTTTCAAGGATAACAGTGTTCACCCTAACACCCTGTATATATGTTCCTATGTAATATAAGGAACTAGCTTTCCGCGCGCGGTTTCACCCGCGTAACTCCCGTTCCCATAAAAACTTTATAATAAAATATAGCCTCGACAAATGGGCTATCTAACATTGAAAGAATTTTTCAAATCGGACCAGTAGTTGCTGAGATTAGCGCGTTCAAGCAAACAAACTCTTCAGCTTTATCTATTACGGCAAATAACTCTTTATTAGGTACCAATTCCTTGCGTTTTTATACTCGTGATAATTTCTCAACGAAATGTCCGATTGGAATAAAACAAAAAGTATTTTACTTCTACATAAATACCTTTAATAACATTATGCTTAATTTGGATAAGGATTAATATAACGATATACATTTAACGTAGTTTCTTTCTTCAGACGATTTAATATTTTTTTATGAACATAAAAGCGGTTATTGTGACTAAACTATGATAGTTAGATATATGCTCTCGCGGACTTTTTTGTAGATCTTAATAAGACCTACAAACCCGCAGTACATCATTTTGTTCTATTGTCAATAGTTTTTGCAGCGCACGCATAAATAGGTTTTCGCTTTTACACCTTGGGTTACAAATCGCAATTTTCTTACGGATCCCCAACTTTTTTGAAAATAAAATATAGCCTATAACCTTCCTCGATAAATGGACTATCCAACACTGAAAGAATTTTTTAAATCGGACCAGTATTCCCTGAGATTAGCGCGTTCAAACAAACAAACAAACAAACAAACTCTGCAGCTTTATAATATTAGTATAGATAAGGGTGAAAGTGCGTTTAGGAAGCTAGGAACTTAATAGAGCTAAAGTTTTGCTTCTTCTTCTAAAGTAGCAAAAGCCTTGTGGCAGTCGTGTGCTACAAGGCTAAATAAGTACATATTTAGTAATATACTATCTAAATGAAGTTTTGTGCCTGGTGGTTTAAGTCTCGCTTTAGGTGTCACAGGTTGAGGGTTCGATCCCCTCGCCGTACAAGAAATCTTGTGTAAATTCTAAGATTACTTTCCGGGTCTGGTTGGTCGAGGGACTGCCTTCCGTGCCTCGGAAAGTACGTTAATTCGTTGGTCTTGTTTGCTATAACAAGCGTATACATACCTGGGAACGGGTAGCAGCGTTTGCTTGTGTGTTACAACTCTCCGGTGTTGCGCGGCAGGAGCGGTTCCTGCGCGGCTGCGGCTCGCCGTCGCTGTCGGCGGAGGACGTGCACGTGCTGTGCGGCTGCATCAAGGACTTCCTGCGCTCCCTGCGCGAGCCGCTGGTCACCAGCGCGCTGTGGACGGACTTCATGGACGCGGCCAAACTCCACGGAGACGGCGACGCCAGCGCCGCCATCGTGCAGGCCGTGAGCCAGCTGCCGCAGCCCAACAGAGACACGCTCGCCTTCCTCGTGCTGCATCTGCAGAAGTCAGTATCGAACAGATCTTCATTCTAACAATACCCAACCAGCAAAGAGATCGTATAAGCAATTACTCTCACGACTATGAATCGAAAAACACTCGTATGAAAGATCCTATTATTTCAAAAAGCCGTTTAAAAGCAGCTGGCTAGATATTTTAGCTTTCCACGCTTTTTGACTCTATAAACATGTCTAGTAAACGTGTACTCGACGAATTCATATTGCATTTACTCGATAATTATATAAAGATATCTCTTGATCACCTTCATGCAACCGTATGTCCTATGACAGCTCTTTGAAAGCAACTGAATTGCTAATTTGTCGGACAACTAGCATTTATAGCACTTTCTTTCGAGATGTATTTATTACAGCATAATTATAGAGTAAACGCTGTTTATTCGATAAAATAGCATCGTAACTACTATACCGGCACTTAATGTCATATAATAGCTTATTACAAGGCTTTCATTCAGCTTAATTTTTGAAGTTGAGAAAACGCTTAAAATTATCTATTGCAGCCCCAAAGGTGCTCTAAACATCATTTGAAAGCCGTCTTACAGCATAGTTGTGGTATGAAAGTTGAATAAAATCTTTTACAGCACTGTACTTAGTTAAACTGATGGTGGTCAACCATTTAATTTGCGCTAAGGAACCCCAAACTAACTGCTATGGCGGTCCTAGAAGTCGTAAAGTTGAAACCCCATGTCTATTTCTCAGCTAAAAGCCGAGTGAATGCTTTGCGATGATAAGTGAATTGCTATTAATGGCGAATTAGATAAACTTTTAAATTAATATTTTTTGTAATTAATTATTTACTAAGAAATCTTACGGCCCATGAAAATATTAACTAAAATGTAAAGAATGTAGACGAAAAATTTAACCCCGCATAGGAAACCTTTGAGCTAACTTCAGGTCACGAATTGTCAATATGACTGTAAAATTGTATGGCACAAATAATATGGCAAAATTTAATACTTATATTAAATAAAATAAAAAGTTTCTTTTCACAAACAGCTCCGGTAATTGAAGAAATAAAATGGTCTATGAATGCTGCTTGGTTGCATTCACACGATCAAAGAGTCGAGTGATTGCAACCGCACTGCTATATTACAATAAATTTGTCGAATGAAAGCGCTTCTACCGACTTGGGAAAAGCTAATGTGTTGAAAAATGGCATACTGATGATTAATATGATACTATTAACTTTCGAATTGCGATTACTCTATATTCTTTCGACTATTTGGCTATTTATACGATTATTATATGGCTATTGAGAGAACGTGCACAGATCATTTACTCGACATTTTCTCACCACCAATAGCTGAAATAGAAACGTGCTGGTGGCATTTTTACGATATATTTTGCTGGTTGGGTAGAGTGTACTTGTATAAGATGCTAGCAAAATATATTTCATCCTTTTAACAGCATCTGAAGCAAAGGTTCCCAACGATTCATGGACGTCCAGCCAATGCAAAAAAAAAGCAACACATTATTGTTCTATAAAAAATATATGCCAATCTATTACATTATATAATCACAAATACAACCAACTGTATAAATTGAAATTATTAAAATTATAACTTCATCGATAAATGCAATACTTACTACCGCCCTCCACGAAAAGCACCACTGCCCTCTAAGGACCGACACCGCTTCCTTTAGAAATCTATGATTTGACATAATTAAGTTATTAACGAATTTTGTGTGAAATAACAAATTTAATTTTTTGATTCATTTTGCAATCCTGGGATCTAATAACTTTTCTAATCTGAGAATTGAAAAATTAGCTTAAAATAATACAAAATTTATTATATATGTGAACCACAATAAAACTTTACCAATACTTCTTTAAATTTGTATCTCATAGTGAAACAAATATGTACTTACTCAGTTCTTTATTCATTATTATAATTATATATTTTTATATATTACAGAGTAGCAGAAAGCCCTGAGTGTGAGATGGGCATAGATAATTTAGCTAAGATCTTCGGACCCACTCTCATTGGCTATGGTCTGATGTCGCAACCGACGGAGATGTACAACGCTACAGCGCAAATGTTTAATGTAAGTAATTTACAGGTTCGTTAGAAGTATTTTTAGGTAAGAATAATCAGAAATTCTAATAATGAATGACAGTAATATATGCCAGGTTTAATTTCTATAATTATATCACGAAAGTTTAATTCGTTTTGGGCTTAAAGATCACATTAAACCATGGATCGTTGTAACATTGCTTCCGATAATAGTTTTTGATATCAAGCCACAGCGTAAACTTGTGTGTCAATTTGATTTTGTGGTCTCCGACCCGCCCACCACGCATAGCAAAATCCACTTCAAGAAGGCTTTTGTTCAGCTGTAGATATAATGCTGAAGATGATTACGTACAAAATCGGGGACGTTCTTAAAAAAAGACAGTTCAAAAGTACCCTCAACCGAAGGACATGCATGAATAGATTAATGAGTGGATTGGAAGAGTCGAAAATGGTATTTTAAGATCGTAGCAAGTGAATGAATGTATGTATGTATCCAACTGACCCGCTCCGTGTGGCCCGTGCAGGTGATGCAGCTGCTGCTGCGGCTGCCGGGCGACTACTGGTCGCAGTGGGCGTGTCCGTCCGCCGCCTCCCCCCTCGCGCCCCCCGCGCGTCCCCGGGGGTTCTTCTTCTCCCCCGCAGACACTGGGTGAGCTATGGTCACTACTCCTTTCCGACCTCGAAAAATAAATAATAGGCTAGTTGACAATTGTTTTGTGGTTTTGGTTAAGAATGGATTTTTAGTAGACCGAGAAAAAAATAGAGATGAAAAAAATGTCGAGTCACTGTGGTCTATACATTACGTGTCCTGACGGTGTTCCTGGATCGATGACGTCATGACACAAAAAAATGTAATAGTAAAGAATGTCATTCTTGTTTTTAAAGTTGACCTATGACGTCTCAAAATGGCCGATCACGATTTCGCTAATTAAAGACATTTATGCACAGAAATCTTGCCATTATTTTATATTCAGGCTCCTTAAGATAAATACTTTCATATATAAACATCATTGTAACATAATTTCGTTGACCGATACGAAATTATTTTACAATGATGTATATGAATTTAGATGATACTACTAGCCTATTATTTATATTTTAGTTCAATACACAATTTGAGTCCATTTTCAATTGGGGAAAAATAAATGTTAAATATATTTATCTTTTTCAGGGTATCAAGAAAGAAAAGGAACTATTTCCAATGATAATAGTTAACAATAATTAACTTTGCTGTTACTTATTTAGCGTAATTAATTTTTTTATTCGTTCGTGTAAGAGAACTTTTATGTTAACCACTTTCATGTAAAATAACATTTTAATTTTGATTTCTTCACAAGTTTTCAATTAACATTATCATGCTTTGACTTAATTTAGTTGTAAGTTATTCAATTTAGCGACTTCTAGTAAAAATATGTTTGTTAGATTAGTTATTATTAATATTTGAATAAGATTTCGTTGAAACTTTATATTTATAATAAACATAAAAAATAAATAAAAATCAGTACATTATAAATAATCTTTGAATAGTCTTATAGTAAGACGTTTCTGGTTGGTTCGATTGATGAAAATAGGTTTTCGATTTGATGAATATATGTATAGTTATATTATAAAGAGGAAAAGTTTGAATTTTGTATGCTTGTTTCGAATAAATTCAAAAACTACTAGACGGATTTCGATAATTCTTTCACCATTAGAATACTACGTTATTCCTGAGTAACTAGAAAAGTGCAACCGAGAAGCTAAAAATATACTAGTATGTTTTCTTTGTTAACTCCAGAATACATTAAACAACATTATTATTATTTATCTAAAAACCAAGTGAAATCTCAACATAAAATATTTAAACAGTCCTAACGGCAAAGTAATACATACTATCAGAGTCATGAACAGTGCATAACTTTTTAAACAAATGCCTTGGGTGTTGTAGGTTTAGCATGAATTTGCCTCTACATATACACTGGTTAATGCAAGTCATTCTCTGTCTTAGATGTTTCGCCGTTTATGTTCCGATAGTATTCCACTGCTGGTACGGTCTGCAATACAATTACGTAAAAATGCGACGGCGAATTTTGGATTAATAGGAAAACGTCACAGAATAACGTTGTCATAGCCACCAATAACATAAATTGTAGTGATATACGCAAAACTAGCTAAGGAATTGGCGTGTCGGATTCATAAATATTGTTTTTTCGATGGGATAGCTCACAGTATGTATGTGTCTTGCATATGCCAATACTAAGAAGAGTTGATCTAAAGATATATTGGGAATATACCTAGTAATAGTATTTTCTTATCTACTGATTCTGGGTAAAAAGGGTAATGATCTGAAGTTAATGTGTTTAGGAAAATGCTGTCTATACTGTTGCAGTTCAAAGATACAAGCTGTGATGAAACACAACTGCTTTTGTACTTAATAAGTTTAAAATTATTTAGCAAAATGTATTCAGCACTTTGCCTTTATTATAACGTTATCATTTAATTTAAATAAACATTTAATACAACTATGTAATATAGTTTCTAATATTCCCGATGTTGTATTTATAAATATAAAATTCTGCTTTCATAACAGAGTTATTGGTGTACCGTAGAATTTTGTATAAGAATCTCAAATTATTAATATGTGGCAGCGTCACATATTATTTTGGATTCATGAGGTTCCTCGTTTAGTTCTTAGTAGCAAGAAAATTAAAACATATCTTTAGGTAGTAATAAAACCTTTTGTTATAATTTAATTTACTTTTTTATATAACTAATTAGAAATGTTGATAATAAAGTGTTGGGAAGAAATATTTCACGCGAAAGTTGCAGCTTGCAAAGTAGTTGAAATGGTTGCATACTTAAAAATTTAAAGTATCGTAAGTTTATGGAAAAACCTTTTCTTCATTTATAAGGCTATATTATGTTAATTATTTTAATTTATTAAAGTGCTAGTAATAAAATATGAGAAAATAATGAATACACTTTTGAAGTATGTTCCCTTTCATCAACTTCTTTGCAAGCTGGAATATAAGCGTGGTCTTGATGGGAAGGAATCTTACTAGCACGACCGATGTAACTATGTCTTATAAGCGATATAAAGTAGTAAAAGAATAATAATTAAAGTGGAAAAATAATTACTTACTTAGTTATGAAGATTTTGCTAGGTCACTCGACATAAAACATGAGTGGTATTTCCTTCCATAAACAAAACTGAATGCTATTTTATTTAAATCTAAAATACTTTTTTCATGTCCTTAACATCATGACATCTAAGGTCAGGTTAAAGTTAAACCTGATGTTAGATGGGCATGACAAAAGCTTACGGTTATTTAAAAAAAAAAAATTCATAACCCTATCAAAAAATATTCAATCGCAATTGTATATTATACACCATGGTGTTTTTAGTCAATGCTAATAATAAGCGAAATATTTTTTTTTTTTTTTTACAATCTTACTTTTTTAATATCATTAAATTTACAGATTAAAAATGATTTCCAACTTGTGTTTGGGGCGCTCGTTTATACAACCTAGATTATCTTGTATTGCAAGGCATTAGAGCTCATTTTGGGACGCACATTTATATATTTTTCGGCCTGCTTTAAAGTTTTAATGTTAAGTTCACTAATGGCAAATTGTCCCGCCAATATTAGCAACGATTTAAAAACATGATGTATGGTTAAAGTTCTATTTATAGGTTAATATGATAATATTAATAAATAGTTGTAGTTTAATTTGTTTACGTTAATTTTAGTTAAGTTTAGTTCATTTTCCGTTATCGTGACGTCACAGTACCCGCCTACGATCAACGACTTTGTACAAAACCTTGTATTTATCTATACATTATACTTACATATAGTTTCATTCTTAGAGAAAATACTGCTAAGTTAGTATCTTTCTGTGTTGTAATAGATTTATATTGCAATAATTGTGATCATTTTTGTTTTAAGACTTGATATAAAATGTATGTGTTTAGATCGATTGTGAATGGTTATATTCTACAACCAAAGGATAATCAACGTCGAAATTAACCAATCAACTGTTAATTGTCAAGAGTTTCTGAAGGAAAGTAGTTAATCATCTACTTTCTATTAGTTGGCAGATAGATGGCCATTTAGTTAATTAATATATTTTCGTTCAGAATCTAGTAATAAACTTATTTTTTAATGTTCCGAAAGTTTGTGATGTTAGTTGATTGATGCTTTAATTGGCGTTTGACAAACTGGGTTATTAAAAGAATATAACAGTTATTGCACTAATAGTAACATGTAATATAACTTATTGACATATAAGTTTATATTGCCGAAACAATAGTCATTTAAATTCACCAACGCATTTTGTATTAGTATAAAAGTGCACGTTATCCTATTGTGTAGTAAAAGTATGTTTATTTTGGATTGTGCCTTATACAAAATGTAAGCAGCTGTTTGATTTCCGTGTTCTAGTTATCAATTCTATTAATTTGTATATATTTGCTTTATAGAGAGAATATAAAGTGCTTTCAAAGTATATTCCTTGCCTCCTTAAACAGATGGGTGTAGCCACCAAAGCTAGTATTGGTTGACGTCTTTATTTAAATCAAACACCTATTTTAATATAATTTTTAGTTATAAAATAAAACGTTTTATATATGCTATCTACTATTAAATGGTAGGCAATTTGGAAGCACATCATGCCACATATATTTTAGAAAAAATAAACTCCAACTTTTAAGAGATTCATTAAAATGTGAGCATTAATGTTTTTGTTATGCTGAGCGTATAACCAAGATTAAAAGGATATAATATGCGTAACTGATATACAAAGAATAAGCTACCTACACTACAGTATTTGCGTTTTGGGTTCGATTGGACTTGTTTTGCATTTTCGGTACAATCTATCAAAATATACGCTCGATCGTGTATTTTTCTATATAACAATGAATATAAACCGGAGGTAGTTATTGAAATTTATTATGATATTGATCGATTGTAGAAATTTGATGCTTTAGTGCAGCAGTCGGCAACGTCCCGTCCTTTTGTAAATAAAAGCGCGTTATTCTTATAGTTACTTAAAAAAATACGTCGAGCGTGCACAAAGGTATAGCGTCCGCGCATTTAGTAGCAATTAGCATCGAACGTGAAACACTACGGCCTACCTCTAACTCATGTTGCCACTATGAGGGCCCTTCTCTGTCGAAATGGTTGCCGACTGTTCCTTTAGTGCTTGAATGTGTGAAACTCAATAAAATATTGAATTTAATTTTATCGTTACAAACTCTCTGTAAATAAAACTTTGGCAGCCGTAATCATATCAAAATTACGAATTAAAACTTATACTAACCATCTGCAACGATTTGTCATGAAGTAGTTAATCATTTGGTAAGTAATTAGTAAAAACAAAATGTTGTATTTCATTTATTTTTGGCACTAAAGGCGGAAACATTATTAAAACGCCACGCCACCCGACGACACGCCACGCATGTTGAATCGAATCAAATGTATTGTTTTCTATAGACCAGAAACACTACTATGAACACCCGACACGACGCCACGCGATTGTAAATCGCGTGGCGTTTTAATAATGTGTTTTCGCCTTTATCCTTCTGACTAAATTGTCATAATACTAAAGCGAAGGCACCACAATAATGTATGTAAAAAATATGTTTTGTTATTCTTTAAATTTTCTATGACTGTCTTGTTTCATAAATATGTTCTTAATAAGTTATTTTTTCTATCATCACATTGTGCCTAGTCATTGACTAGAGTTAGTAAGTAGTATACTAAGTTTTGTATACATATAGTTTTCTAGTATTTTGTAATCACTGACTGTAAATTAAATAAACTTAATAACCACACTCTTGTTTTAATATTTTATTCTAAAATACCCTCCAGATCATGGTAAGATGGGAGTTGATTTGAGGTTTTTGTAGCGGATTTGTTAACGCTGTTAAAAAAATATGTATGACTATGACTTCGATAAAAATGTCGGGCTTCTCAGGGTTGGGCCGGATTGCTCAGCAATAGTATGACGGGGCTAGAGCGGGTTTCTTGTTCGTTCACTTATGCGATATAACACAGGTAAGGTACACAGTTATGCGAGCGCATATGGCTTGCAACTGTTTTGTTGAAAGGCAAATACGTGCAATCGCGGCGAGTAGACAAATGCTACTGACCTTTTGTTGCTATAAGCCCAGATTTAGAGCCTAACTGACATCTCGGCACGGCACGCCATTTAATTTCTGATCAATTTTATCCATATTTCAATCCCTTCCTTAACCGTGGTACCATCAGATTGTACCATTAATGGTACTACGGCAAATAATGTTTGCCGTGGTTCCATTAATGGTACAACCGAAGTATTTTATTGCCCTGGTACCATTGATGGTAATACGGAAAAATAAATGTTTACTACTTAGTACCGTTGCGTTGCATAGGTGCCCATTGAAATTCAATTACAGGAATTATTTCAAGAGGTTATTAAGTACCTAGTTTATCTGTACTTCTCTAGTATGTGTTAGTAACGTGTTGTGTAAATGATGCACAAATCGCATCACAAAGTATGCATTTCTTTGATTAATACCTCATTTGAATATGTTACGCTGGCAGGTTGAAATTAGTTCTTTATGTATTATTGTTTTTTGACAAATACATAGTTCATGTCATTTAAAAAAACCAAGGGAACAGCCTTTGGGAACAGCTATGTGCGAATCTAATGAAATTGTTAAATTCAAAGGAAAGGTGGAACAGTGCTTCTCCATGCTGGTTTTCAGTACTACAGGCATCAGACCTATAAAAAAGATAAATCTTCAATCTGGAGATGTTCACAGTTCAAAAATGTTCCTGAGAAGTGTCCTGGGAGTATTACTATTTTCGAGGTTGGTACTTATTAATCTCCCTTTTTACCGGACTGCGGAGAAGGAAGGGTTATGTGTTTGACCCCAAAATGAAGGGATTTAAAAGGAGATTACAAAAAGATATACAAGTCATGGATTTTAATTTAATTTGGATTAACCGCAGTTTGCTTAGCTTGTCCACCAACTTCAAATCTACTTTGTAAACAGTTTGTATTTTTCAGCTTACATACAGAAGTTCTGGTTAAATAAGCATTGTGATAAAATAAGTGTATTCGGTGAACGCCATCGTACAAATAACCCAGTAGAAGGCTGGCATGCAGGTTTGAACAGAGAAATCAACAAAAACAATGTCACATTACTTCGTCTATTGAATGTTATAGCATAATTTGAAAATGTAAATAAAGAAATTAAACTAAATAAGCGTAAAAAAGGGAATATTTTAAATGACGAATACATAACATTTGTACAGATGGAATTGATTAATGGTGAGATTGAAGTTGGTCATGCCTTGGAGAAGTTGCGAGTCTAGACCTAAACTTTTAATTTCTGTACTTATCTATTTTCTGTGCCTCGAGCTCCATGAAAAATGCATGTAATGTAATTAATGTATAAATGTAATGTTGGCACGTGGGAAGTTCTGACGGAGGCACCAAATATCTGCGCGAGCACTTCAGTCTAGCTCATACGGAAGACATTGTCAGCGTTATGCGGAGTGCAATTCTTTTAATACACACTACAGTGTCATCCATAGGCATGAATAATTAAAAATTTGTTTTGTGGACTTGCATCTTTTTGCTTGTTTTTTTTTTTGTTATAAGTGGTCTTAAATTAACCATTAGCCACATGACTGTTAGGTGAATACCAAATTCTCCATTTTCCAGTACCATGGCTAACAAAAAATAATATTAGCCGTAGTCCCATTGACATAATGGTACCACGGCAAATATTATTTGCCGTGGTACCATTGATGGTACAATCTGATGGTACCATGGTTAAGGAATGTTTCAATCAGATTCCAATTCGTAGTACATAATTTCAATCCAATCATTCCGCGACGTGCCAAATAAACTTAATCAGAGCTAAAATGGCCTGCTTACCGCGATACCAATCAGCACCGATCCTTATATGAATTCTGTTGTTGGAAAAAGAAATAAAAAATATTTCTTATTTTAAAACATTTTTATTCAAGAAAGAAATAAACCAAATTGAGCAAAATAAATAAGATTATAGAAATATAGGTATATTAAAATTAAAATTTTAATTATGAATGACAAAGTATATCATTTAATGATTTCTTTTAATATAACAGATTTTGACTATCGGATATTGTTTTTATAAAAATGTTAATATTATCTACGTTTCCTTACAAACTAGGATAATTCTAACTCCACTTTATCCATTTTCGATAGAAATAATAGCTTTTCCTTTCGCTTATTAAATAAATAAATTATTATTTACTACACTATCGATATGGATAAAATCGTTGACTATTATGGCATTAGTATATACAAAATGCTAACTGAAATAATTTCTGTGTATTTTTTTTTTCATTTTTTACTTAAATCTATTAAGATTCTTTGGTAAAACTATATGGGTATGTCTTTTCTGGAATCATAGATTTTTAAAACATTATGCAACAAATGTGTTAAAATAGTTAAATTAAATCGGAAAATTAAAAATCAAAGGACTTGTCACACTAAAAATATTTGAAGTTGAATTTTCCAGAAGTATTATGATAGCTACTGAATATTTAATTTTAATTTTACCTCCTTCCTTAAATAACATTAAATTGTAATTTTACAATATTTAAGGAGAATGCAGTTTTTAACCTCGCTAGAAATCGAAATTGTCAATTTAAGAATCACCAGAATTTCGATAGTTACTGACCAAATTAGTCTCTTTAAAAAAAATGAATTTTAGCATAATGTTAAATATAGTAAAATGTCTTAATGATTGAGGCATATAAATTTATACATTTTCTAATTCACATGATTAACTTAAAAGTATTGCAAAAAGGAACATTTTAATATCAAAATATCTTAAATAATAAATAAAATATAGTAATGTCTTTGAAGAAACATACAATTAGTATTTTTCGCCTCTTACATTGGAATTCGAATAATAATAAAAGTAAAAGCATAGATTGTAACTGTTCCATAAAAATACCACAATCTTAACATGTGAAAAACTCGTTTTTAATGTGTAACATTTTTAATTGGAGTTAAGAGCATTCGCCTGTAATATAACAACAATATTAACATATCTTAAATGAAGCGATCGTTGTTAGTTACAAATTGTATCACAGTTATATCGTCGGTAATATTGTAACACTGCGTAAATGACAATAGCTAATAAGGTTGTAGATCAAATGTACTATTTATATTTTGTCCTTTACTACACAAACAAAGAAGTTCCTTTTTGTCAGATGAAAATGCACCTTATTAGTATCTATCACTTATCACGGTATTACACTTTCACAGATAATATTACGAATTGTATCGTCAAGATGCATACTGTAATGATTCCTCACTCACTGACGTAATGCTCGACTCTTTAACGTTACATTACAAGGTGGTATTTACCATACATTAGAATTAAAACATATATTTATCTTGGAATTATATTCACTGGCGATTTATAAAAATCACAATAAATAAAGTTTGATTTAATAAAATCATTTCTCGGTCTTAAAACCTCTTTGGTCTTCATACATATACAAATAACTATTAAATAAAAAAACTTAAAGTAATATAAATGCCGAAACACCCTGCTATTAGGAAAATTATTATACTCCGTGATTTTTTTGTCGTTGCTAACAATTGGTAAAACAATAAAATTTTAAAATAGACATATGTTTTCGTCAAGACGACGGCAATATTATATAATTATATAGTTTATACAAACATGGCAAAATGAACATTGTAATTAACGCAAAAGTTTGTATGTGTGGATGGATGAAGGATGTTTGTTACTCATTCACGCAAAACGCACTGAACGGATTTTGCTAAAATTGTAAGGGGATAGTTTATAATCTGGATTACCATATAGGTTACAATATATCACGCTACCCCGCAACGCATTGGATCAGAGTAGCAGTCCAACGCGGGGAGTAGTCAGTATAAGATAATCTAGCTTGTACTTATTGTAGGAACAGGCACTCCTAACATAGTTTCGAAGTCATATTAATCTGCAATTTTAAATGCCTTCAAAAAAGAATATACATAAATCGATTTTATTCTCCTGAGTGTCAACAACGACAAAAAATCACGGTGTATACTTTGCATAATGCTAATAATAATGAATTATTATTGCTAGCAAAGTTTTATTAAATTATTAATATTGTTCAATGATTTAAGCATAATATTGAAACCAATTAAACAAATTTAAGAATACCTTCTTATATTTATTATTATATCTATTACCAAAAAGCCCCACTTCATCTACATGTTTATAAAATTTAATAATTCTCGAACATAGTTCATCTTTTCTTAAAACATGAAATAATATGGCCTTGTATTATGAGAATATGTCACAGAATATACAAAAGAGAACTGTTACAATATATTGGCGTAAATTAAATGATTGAACTTAAACGCACAACCCCACATAAACGTCCGTAAATACGAAACGGACGGTAGCTTTAACTTATTTAATTATTATTATTATTATTGAAAGTTTACTAATGAGGTATTCAGTTCTAACCGCTATATGTGTCGAATTTACTATTTTAAATATTATCGACTATATCGTAGCTTAAGTTCTAACACCACGTATGCCAGAAATTACTCACTTTTCAGGAGATTATAAAACTATATCAATTACAAAGACACCAAATACAATAACAATTCAGCTTTGGCTTTTTTTACGCTTCCTATTGGGCGATGCGTTTTTAATTAGCAACTTGTCGTTTCGATTCTACAAAATATAACTAAAATATGTTAAAGTCTACTACTTTAACTTATTAAAGTATGTTTAAATCATAGAATTAATAATTTATTGTTAATAAACTGTGAGGTGATACTAGACTGACAGACAGATGATTAACTAATTCGCAATAAATATTAGTTGCTATATTTAGTATTTAATTTTTATTTATATAATGTATATTATTGACAAGTAAAAGTGTAGGGTCGGGTGTCTCAGATTGAACCAGGCAGCTACATTTAACCACCGCCAAATCTCGAAAATGTGACGTTGCCAAACCGTGCTAATATGAGTGACAGAGAGGTATTTACGTTCCGTTCCTGCTCACCAGTTTGCGTTACGGTTGCGTGCAAAGTGGTTGTGTGAGGAGCGTTTGAAAGAAAAGTGACTCAAAAAGTAAGTATTTATTGCAAATTTCATTCTTTTTTAGCTTTTCACGTTTAAATGATATTGATTAATTTAAATATACACTGTTTTGTATAGTTATTCAGTAATTAAAAGCGACATAATACGTGTCTTTACGAGATTGATTTGCCGGTAAAATTTTGAGTTTAGTCACAAAAAGGTGGTGTGTCTCACACTGAGCCACCTGAGGGTGGTACACATATAACCATGGTTCATTGTGTACACCCCAGTCTTTTAATAAGTTTAAAATGTTTACAATTATTTTAATTTGTTACAGAATGGCGCGAAACAAGGTGGTAGTACGAAAAAGAGGTTGGCATTCGACTAATAACATGCTTATGGCCCTTAAACTGCACAGATCAGGTGAAAGTATAGAAAAGCTGCGAAAACTTATAATATTGCGTACCCAACCTTACGCCGGTATGTAGCGCTAAACTTAGATGTCAATACGGAGGATCTGGCCGAGAAGAGATTAGTACCGAATTATGAAAATCATTTAGGTTTTATCGCTGAACAAGAAGAAATTTATAAAGAGTACATAAAGGAGGGTGCACTAAAATTTTACGGACTGACCACAAAAGAATGCCGTAAAGTGGCGTACCAGATGGCCAGAACTACAACTTATTAGTCTAACTATAAAGTTATTTAGTTTTAAAAGTATAAAAATATGTTACTTTTGGTTTTATTATTAAAATATACTATTATTATGATAAGAATTTGACTGATACAAAGGTTCTGTGATGTATAAAAATAAGAAACTCAGTTTAATTGTAAAAGATTTTAAGTAATTTTGATAAACATAAGGCTGATTAGTTTGTGAAACAGTTTGTTTTGTAATAAATTAAAATACATAATATACACATCCTGTTTTTTACAAAGTATTTGTCTTATAAAGTAAACTAGAAGATAGTAAATGATGTGGTTCAATGTGGAAAATACCCCGGTTTAATGTGTACCTCCTGATGTACTTATTGAACCAAAACTCATTTTTCATTAATTATTTTTTTTCACTGAAACCAAAAGGAATATAAAAAATAAGAGTTTCTAAAATTGAAGTTAAATGACTTTGCTAACTATACACAAAAAACTACAGGCATTGATTGAAAATCAAATCCACTATGAGACTTTGAAATTTACCTGGTTCAATGTGAGACAACATACCCTACATAAATACCTAAGTGCTGAATAAATAACGTTTTATTATTTTATGACTTATGTGGTGTTATAACTTAAACTCACGATATGTGTATCATATCTATTTGTGTAAATTATTATCGATTGTACGTAAGATTAATCACTAACACTAATAGGTTTCATGTGGGGCAAAATTGGCTGGATTCTGAATAATTTTAGTAGGTATTTCTTATCCTGAATAAATACACTGATACTTTAGTGACTAGTGACTGCGAGCTTTAGTGATGATAAACATAACATTCGTATAATTTACAATGGCAAAACGATATTCAGCATAAATGTTATGCCACTGCAAATTATGTCAAATTATGCATAATTATACCAACTGATTTTATTTGATACTAACAAACATTATGCCATAGCATTATTATGCTTACAAAATTTATGGCTAACAAATATAATGCCTTAAAATGTTATTTCAAGAGGTGGATTCCACCTCGAATTCGTCACAATCAATGAGTGGGATCTTTAAGATGTTTTTCGCATAATCTGATACGACATTTCAAAATAGATTTTTTTTAAACTTATTTTTTTAAATTTTCTATTTGTTTGTAGACATAACCAAACTTTCATTAGGGACATAAATTGCTTTGGAATCAATATATTAAATAAATCAATAAAAATGTTCAGTATTGATACACAATTACTTCTTATATTAAGACTTTATCTATTACGCCGTGCAATCTCTAAATCAGTGTAAAGGAACTGAAGCTGCTATGCTAAATTATGCTTTAATGTCACAGTATACAGTAACATTTTACATAGCAAACACCAAAGTTATACGGCAGCATTTACAAACAGGCATAGCACCTTTCCTACGGGTCTCTAATATTAAATTATGCCGTTGTATTAGGTAGTAACTTAAATTAGCCTTAATTAATAATTTCTAATTTACATACAAAGTTCATATATACAAATATAATATCTACAATAAGCTTACTCTGTTACGATCATAATATTTTCAGACTTTGGAATAATATTAGTCGAATTGGAATGTTTTACTTTACACTTTTAGTTAACTTTTAGATTTTTGGACACTGAATGTTAAAATAATATAATAATAATAATAAAATAAATAAATTTTATAATGTTTGTTGTATTAAATTTGAATATAAACAGTAAAGATATATCAAATTTTCAATCGTTTTGCATGGGCATTATTTAGAAAAATCTGTGAGCGAGTTTTCAAATTGCTTATTATGACCTTAATCAGCCTAAACCGATTGATTCAATAACAAATACAGGACTATTTAACATACTTCTCAAAAAAAATATTCTTAGACCCCTTAAAAAACTTTCCAAGTTTCAGTGGATCCCCCGTTGCTCCATTTCTTTCATATTACACACTTACAACTTGTGTTCGATATTTTATTTCATCAATTTAGTTCCCCGTCTAGTGTCCCCCAATTTTTTTACGTCATTGTAGACACCCGTTTTTACGTCCCGTGGACCCCCTGGGGGTCGACCTGGAGCAATCTCTAAGTTTAACTATCCATAGCAGAATTCTTCGTTTCACTGTGTGTTCGAACTATAAATAATATTTTGGAATTGCCACTCCCTTCACATATATTTTGTCCATTAAAAACATTCAGTGTCCAATTAAAATGCATATAAACAATAAACATGACCCTAATGGTTATCAATATCTTTGGTATCATTACCTCTAAGTATCTTCGGTATGTTACCACTCCCGGGTCGAATCCCGTACGGTCGCAGATGGTATATAAGATAGTCTAGTACGTACATCTGTTCGGGCCTCACGTAGTGGAAGGAGATCGCGTGGTCGGAACAACAGTCGAGACCCTGGAACATAATGAGCATATTTTTTTTAATTTTTTTTTAAAGACATCTCCCTTACTAGGGTAATAAATCCGTGTCGCGGGGGACTTACAAACATACATTTCACGGACACAACGTTCACCCAGACTCAGAACAACTATTTGTGGTCCACACAAATAATTGTCCCGGGTGGGAATCGAACCCAGAACACCAGGTCTCAGAAGCAACTTACGTAACCACTGAGCCACCGGTGCAGTCTAAACTAATCTATATATCTAGATATATAGATTAGTTTAATCTATAATTAATCTATATATCTAGATATACCTCAGAAGCATAACGACGGATGTACTATTAAACTTCAGAGGCATTTAGTCGTAAGTGCCAGTTCACGATAAAGCCACAAAACGACGAATGTTTCTGACAAGGTTCATATATTTTGTTCAAAGAACCATTTCATTTTTTTTTTAAGGAAACTTAAAGGCTATTTTTTTTAGGTTTCTGTACCCGAAGGGTAAAAACGGGACCCTATTACTAAGACTTCGCTGTCTGTGTGTCTGTCTGTCTGTCATCAGGCAAAGATGTGTCTATATGCTGTAATGCTATTTTTGCACCGCTCTCCCGCCCGCAAAAAATATGCACATGCACGAAGGAAAAATAGGATTTTTTGCGGAATTAACACTAGATATTGTTTTTAGGGTTCCGTAGCCAAATGGCAAAAAACGGAACCCTTATAGATTCGTCATGTCTGTCTGTCTGTCTGTCTGTCTGTCTGTCCGTCCGTATGTCACAGACACTTTTTTCCGAAACTATATGAACTATAATGGTGAAACTTGGTTAGTAGATGTATTTTGTGAACCGCATTAAGATTTTCACACAAAAATATAAAAAAAACAATAAAGTTTGGGGTTCCCCATACATAGAACTGAAACTCAAAAAAAATTTTTTCATCGAACCCATACGTGTGGGGTATCTATGAATAGGTCTTCAAAAATGATGTTGAGGTTTCTAATGTCATTTTTTTCTAAACTGAATAGTTTGCGCGATAGACACTTCCAAAGTGGTAAAATGTGTGTCCCCCCCCCTGTATCTTCTAAAATAAGAAAATTATAAATCTAAAAAAAATATATGATATTAATAACCATGCAAACTTCCACCGAAAATTGGTTTGAACAAGATCAAGTACGTAGTTTTTTTTTAATACGTCATTAACCGTAAACTGCAATTTACCTTTCATTCAATCAACTATTATTAACATCGATCACAGTTACAACGAGCTACAAGAACGTTTATACTATGTTACTTGTTGTATTCTTGATATCAAAAATAGGTAGGCACTTGCAACTAGTAGGTACGGAACCCTTCGTGCGAGAGTCCGACTCGCACTTGGCCGGTTTTTTAAATTAGTTTAATATGGATTTCCACAAAGTAACGCCTGATTGTATTAATAACATAAGAGCTTACCTCATCAGTGGGGTAGTATATATAGTTCCAGTACCAGTAACTCTTGTCCTTGTTGGGGAACAGGTGGTCTTGTGGGTTGAACGGGAAGAACCGACCGCGCTGCAACTCATCTCGCGAGTCCATCGCCTTCACACCGATGTTGTCTAGGCATTTACCTGTCAAACAAACGTAAGTATTTAAAGCTTTCATGACACGAATATTTAAAATGTGGTTAAAACAATTATATAACAGGGTCATTATCATCAGCCCATATAACTAAAACAAAATATCATTGCTGAACATGGGCTTCTGTCCGATGGGGTGTTTTGGCAGCGTCAAAATTTGTTGTAACACACAGAGAAACGCCTTGGTATACATTATAGAATATAGGTGATGTTATGACAATAGGGACCAACGGCTTAACGTAATTTCCGAGGCACGGAGGATAGTCAAAAAAAAAAATACAAAATCTGAGGCTGCGTGAGGATAAGCCGGTACGCCATAGAGGTTGTTACAGGGTATCAATTGCTGTATCTTACTGTTAGAATCTCTAGACAGTTTACAATCTCGCGAGATAGATTATAATCTAACGGTATTTACAAAATTCCGGTGACAGATACTTCCCTAAATCTGACCATGATCTTAATAATGACGAAAGTTTAATCAAATGTTGATATGACATACCTATTTCCGCGTCTTCTGCGCCATGGTCGCTGGATTTACACAGGTGTGGAGTCGGCAGCGCCTTTGTCACGAACCTGTCTAATGCCTCTCTGCTCAGCACGTAGCCGGCACCACCACTCATGTAACCCTGCAAAACGAGGCATTTCATCACCATCATGCCGTATAAGGTCCACAGCTGAACATGGAAATCCCAAGGAAGGGCTTTTTCTAAAGACACCACGCTTGGCAGGCGGATCGGTTTGCCGGATTGCTTATGCGAACCCGGCCCCGCAAATACGCTGCAGCGGCGGTGGGAATGCGAAATGCATTTCCCCCCTAAACAAAATATAAAAAAACTAATAGGTATGCGGATCGATGACCGCAGTATTATGTAATAACACACACAGGGAATCGCTCCTGTCCGTTCCCTGGTATACAATTGCTATAAATGGAATGGTTTTTTTTCCGGAGTTGGAATCGAAACCACGACCTCCGGGACTTATACCGTTGCGCCACGGTGGTCTTAGTTCTATTTATATGTAACAATATATTTGTACCAAATACCAATAAAATCAATAAATATAGAATAGAGTAAAGCATAATTTTAACACCTTTTTTTTCGGACGGACATACGAAGTTAGCCAGGGGGCTTTTACTACTTCACCGGGCATAGAAGCGAGCAGAGCTCCAACCTAAATAAATGGTTTAAAAACTACAAACTAAGCAACTTGCGCAAGAGGGCGCCCCCTGTGGGGCTTGGACCTCGGCTCAGGGCGGTCGCTGGCGATGAGATTGAGGGATTATGACTTTTATTATTCTAGGGGGCTTTTGACAACTGTCGCTCTACACTTTAAACACAACTTACAATTAATGTATGACAAATAAAAATATAAAATGAATGGATGTAAAATCGGTGGTCTTATCACAATATTAAGAGTAGGTACAGGCAAAGAGCAGTGTTTTGTTTTTCTATTGTTCATATGTCCACAGCTGAACATGGACCTTGGCAAGCCAGAATTGGTGAGAAATATCGCCATAATCACCACGCTCGGAAGGCAGATTGGTGATCGCAATACTTCAATACTTACTTGTGGGGTGAAGGGTTTAAATCTGCAGCCGAAGTATATAGGGTCTTTACTGTCGTAGTCTGCGAGCATGTACCTAAGGTTCTCCACTATCATGTACCTGAAAAGAGTAAAGTAACGAAAATTATTATTTAGAAGCGGCCGTAGCCCAATGGCTAATATGTCAGACTTGTATCTTGTGGTTGCCCACCCATTGCACTACCGACGTGAACCTCCTCGTAACACAAGCATTTTAGCTTAGCACAAGGTTTTAACAGGAATACTAGTAGACAGCAATAACTGTGTTACGTCTATCAAAAAAAAAATGAAGATATAAAATTTGTGTGGTCAAAGACCAAAACCAGTTTTTTATACAGGGTGTCCCAAAAGATTACGTAGCTGGGAAGGGGGGTGATAGGGATGGTCACAAGGGTCACCAGAAAAATATAAAAAATTCCCTCCCTTGTGCTAACTGTACCTACAAATATGGCTGTATTTAAAAAAAATGCTGTTATGTAATCTTCAATAACAACAAGGTCATCAACATCAACATCAAAAATAACAAGGTGTAAAATTTTAAGTTTTTAAAAAAATGCCATTTTTTTTTTAAATACCCAGAGCGGATTTTTTTTTATTTTTCTAGTGACCATTGTGTCCACCCCTGTCACCCCCTTTCCCAGCTACTTAACCTTTTGGGACACCCTGTATAGACTAAGCCCAGATAATAATCCTTTTTAGAATTGGTCTTCTCAATATCTCTAAATATCTTATACTAGATTAACAAGCGCAAGTTCACCCGTATGGCTCCCGTTCCCGTGGGAACTTTATAATAAAATACACTGTAAGAAAGAGTTAACTGGGCTATCTAACATTGAAAGTATTTTAGTAATTGGACCAGTAGTCTGTGAGATTAGGGCGTTTAAACAAAAAAACAAACATTAACAATAGATATAAAGCTGAAGAGTAGAAAACTACTTTCAGTGTTTGATATCCCATTTATCGATGGAGGCTATGTTTAATTACGAAGTTCCTCAAAAGACCGAGAGCTACGGGGGTGAAATGGCGCGCGGGTAGCAAGTATGTACTCAATAAATTGGCATTTTACAAATTCTACAATTCAATTTTAATGATAATAAGTAACAGCTAACGAATTCAAAATATGTCCATAAAAAGTTACAACTGCTCGCCATGGTTAGCCATAGATAAATAAAAATAGTTGCAGTCTATGGTTTGTATTTTTACTAATGTATGCAACCACATGCAATGTTATGGCTCATTATGCAAAACAGAATAATGTTTTATTGCACTTCACACCATTTTAGAATAGTTTTATCAAATAAGATCTAGCGGAAACCATAATGTTTTGTCATGTGCATTCATTAACAACAAATAAACGGTCAAGCACAAGTTTTGTTCACGTTCATATATCTACATACGGTTATGACTAACGAAGACCATCGGAATCTCCTTTTTTTATTACGAGGGGAAATGCAATGATTTTACGCATACCCTCCGCCGCTGCGGCGTTCCCGCATCGGCGAAGGGGTAAGCGGGATTCGTCTTTTCCATAGCGATGCTAGTCATACCGAGAGGAGAGGACCCTACGCACTAAAACTCCCCGGGTATTCCTTCCTACACCGTTGGTGAGGGGCCCAGGAACCCATGGCTTTCTGGGACACCATCGGATTCATCTGCGTTTGATTCTATCCCACGAGAACCGTACCTAATTCCGAGATAAACGTATATATATAAAGTATTTCCAAAATAAATTAAATCCTTTCAACAAGAGATTGTGATAAATTTCTTTGCAAACGTAATCACTATACCAAATATTACATTAGTAAAGTTTACCCTCCCGACTCTCAGTTTGCAAAGAGCCTTCCGATGCCTTTCTAGACCCGAGGTCCGAGAGTGTTGAGTACTGAATAATAGAGCTACAGACAGTAGCACATTCTTAATTCCCCGCCAGCAACCGCCCTGAGCCAAGATCTGAGTCTCACATGGCGCGTACATCACATGGCTCCCATACAGAATGTCTTTAAAAACAACATCCCTAGACATTTAGAAGAATCATAAAAAACTAAGATGGCTTAGTGACTGGTGGCACAGTTGTTACGGTTGTTGCATTGAAGACTTGATGTTCTGGGTTCACATCACATCATCAGCCCGTACGTCCACTGCTGAACATGGGCCTCCTCCCGAGGGAGGGTATTTGCCATAGTCACCACTCTTGGCAGGCGGGTTGGTGACCGCAGTATTATGTTGTAAGTTGTAACACACAAGGAAATGCTGCTGCCCGTTCCTTGATATACGATTATTATAGGTGATGTTATAACAATCGGGACCAATGGTTTAACGTGCTTTCCGAGGCACGGAGGGTAGTCCCTCAACCAGCCAGACCCGGAAAGAAATCTTAGAATTTACACATTTACACAATGATTTTCTGTCCCATGACCTCCGAGATTTAAAGCGAGCCAAATACCGCTACGCTACGTAAGTTGTCTGGGTTCTATTCCCTACAACTATTTGTGTCACCCAGTTCTGAGTCTGAGTGTATTTTGTGACCACGAGTTCATCATCATCATAACTGCTACTCATGCTACCTGCTAAACACGTTCGTCTTACTGATGGAGGGTTTTGCCATAGTCACCACGCTTGGCAGGTTGGTGACCGCAGTTGAAATTTTGTTGTAAGACGCAGGGAACGCTGCTGCCAGTTCCTTGGTATAGGCCTTTTATAAATTATATGAGCTTTCGGAGGCACGGAAGGTATTCTATTAACGCTAAGATATAAGGCTAAGAGCACTACTCGCCTTTATGCCCGATTAAGTAGCAAAAACCACGGGGCTAACTACGTATGTCCGACCGAAAAAAAGAAACCACCTACCAGACCCGGAAATAAATCTTAACACATAGATATCTTGTGTTGCGTGAGGATCGAACCCACGACCTCCGCCACAAAGGGACTGTTAAATATGTGTTATTAAACGGCGTCACGATACCGAGATTAATTTACATAGTATGAAAGATTTTTTTTTTAAAGAAAAGATTTCTCCTTGTACGACATTTGCAAGAAACAAAAGAAATGTAATACATAACAATAAAATTACATAGCTAACTTAATGCTATTTACAATCGGGGTCACACACAATCTGTATGCACGACACGCGTTTTACTTGTTAAACTACATTATATTATGAATAAATAAATATTAAAATAACCAAGGATATTATTTGTCGGTTTCGATAATAACCCATTACATAAGGTGTTTCCAAAATATATGCCATCCGTACATCGTCGGTGATAGTGCAATGACGCAAGTGACAATAGCTAATAAGGTTGGAGATCGAATGTAGTAAATTGATATTTCGCCCTTACTAGACAAAACTGTACTAAACTAATATATAAAGCTGAAGAGTATGTTTGTTCGATTTTTTGCTTGCTTGTTTGTTAGCTTGAACGCGATTATCACAGAAACTATAGGTCCGATTGGAAAAATCAGTATTAGATCGCCAATTTATCGTTGAAGGCTACATTTAATTATGAGGTTCCAAACCGTGCGCAGGAAGCTAGTAAAGAAAAAAAAACTGACGGATAAAATAACAGTATCACCAAGTTAGTCATATAGTTGTTGTATCAGGTGTAGTGTGTGTGTGCAATTATTAATCTATTTATTTATTAAACACTATACTTAGGCTCAATGCCAGGAGGCATTATCTCCCAGTCAACCTTTGCGTTAAATTGAAAAGCAACATCTACATATATACCTACATACATATATATTGTATAATATCATACTAAATATACAAGTAGTTATTTTAACAGACGAATTTTATTCCTGTAATGTTCTAAAATAGTGTTCACGGACTTTGGGTTTGAACAGTAAATGTAATTTTACCAAAAACATTTTACACTTAATATAAAATAAAACATTAAAATACAAAAAACATGGGCGAGGTTTCTCTTTACTATACGCAAGACAAGGGAACAAGTATTATAATATAAAATTGATTTTGTTTAAAAAGAAATATATTTTACGGAAATTTCTTACTAAACTAAATAATACTCTATAGTTATTATGTTAAAGGGATGGCATGTACTTCAGAAGCACCTTATACAGAGATAAACAAGGCCTTGGCTTTGAACTGAATAGTTTTATCACAATGGAAGCGTGTTTTACTATGAATATAAATATAAGTACTGAAAGGGGTGCTTGCAATAGTTTTCTTATGCAAATTTAACACAACCTTAGTTTATTTGTAAACAGCGATGTGGAAAATGTATGTAATAAATGAAAAAGGTAGAAGTGATGAACAATTGTTCATTATTCTATTTTCATTGTGTGATAATACATAAACATAGTAACAAGGATTTTCTAGAAAGGCAAAGTTGCATAATCTATTAGTAATATTAGTAAACCATAAAAAAAAGTGAAATGAGAGCCAAGTTCAATATTATGATATATGCCTTGGTTGTTGACTTCAAAGACAAACGAAGTAAGATCTAAATGGGTGCCAAGTTCAATGGTCAGTCCTGAAATTTATTTATAACAACATAGAATATAATTTCTTCTTATAACTTAGGGTGATATATTGAAGCCTAAGGTCTGCCTTGGCTAGTTCTCATATACATATACACTACATTGGAGCACATAATTATGTCTCGCAAGTCTCAATATATGAGCCCGTTCCCGTTTCCGTGGGAACATCATAATTAAATATAGGCTATGTCACTCAGTGTGAATGTAGCTTTCCAATGGTGAAAGGATTTTTGAAATCGGCACAGTAGTTTTTCAGATTATTCATTACAAACATACACACACACAAAAATACTAATCTTTACTCTTAATAATATTAGTAACGATTAGCTGTTTCCTGACTTCGTCTGCGGTGCCTGAATAAGAATTCTAGTTTCGGGAAAAAATGTTTTCTGCGACTGGGAAAAAAATTGCCGCATTAATCAAGGGCTTTTTTTTTTTATTGTCCGGGGGGAAATGCTTTGACGCATTCCCACCGCCTCTGCAGCGTATTCGCGCGCGGGCGGCGGGATATATGGGACTCGCCCTCTCCATAGCGTGGTATGCTTAACTCATACCACGAGGAGAGGACCCTACGCCACTAAAACCTCCCGGACACTCCTTCGATCCGCCGTTGGCGGGGGCCGGGTACGCATGAGCAATCCGGCCCGCATTAATCAAGGCCTGAGTTACTTCTTATAATATGAGCTTTCTAATAGACAAAATAAAACTTAGCCTATATTAGGTATATTTATATTATTTAACGACAAAAATGATATATATGAAGCGGCCGTAGCCCAATGGCTAGGGCGTCGGACTTGTGATCTTGAGGTCGCCGGTTCGAACCCCACCCATTGCACTACCGACGTGAACCCACTCGTAACACAAGCATTTTAGCTTAGCTCGAGGGGTTAACAAGAATACTAGTAGACTGCAAAATTCTGCTAGTAATCTTTAAGAAGAAAAAAAAACTTACCTTACCTTACCCGAGAACCACTCCATCCATTGGTGAAAACAGCATGAAAATCAGTGCAGATTTTTTTGAGTGTATCGCGAACAGACAGACAGTCGCGGGGAAGATCTTTATTTTATTATATGTAGTGATGTAGTGAAGCAATCGCAAAACTATAATTTGTAAGTGTAACTTACGTATCATCATCAGCTTTGATGAACCAGTCGGCGTCTCGTCTGTGATGTTCGTACACATATCGGAAGGCCGCCTTCGTCTTAGCCCATAGATAATCTCGGCCTTCGTGTATCGGCAGCTTTATTGCTGGGAGATTTGGATCTGCAATAATAAAGTATTCAAAATAAATAAGAAATATGATGATAACCAAAATACTAATATTATGATAGCTTTTGTTTATTTTATTTTAGTCTGAATGGTCTAAATACAGACTAAGGCCTATTTTGCGACCATTCAGACTAAAAGGATCGGAGGATCGGATTTTTCAATAATGAGATAAATCATAGGAATATTATTAAATTTACTTAAGCTTGAAAACTCCTTGACCAATAAGATTTACAGTTTTTAGAAGTTCTGACGATATCAAGATATATTTTTCTGATCATTTTTATCTGTCGATTAAAAAATCGGCCCTAAATAGAGCTTTGATGTTATTTTTTTTTACTATATAAATGATTTACTAATCTTCTACTTCAATTTCTATGTACTCTGTTGAACATAGGCATCTTGTGCCTTTGGTGATCACAGTAAAGGTCACAGCACACATCAACTCGGAAAGGGATCGTCACCGTATCGCCTCGAGCCGTTCAGTATTGTTTGTATGAAACTCCATACTGCAACGCACACTAATTGGAATCGTATCGTAATCGCCTCGCCTCGGATCAGGCTCCGAACCGCGATGCGGTGCGTGGTCAACTTGCAGTTCCCACGCTTACGGCTCGTTGTCCCCGCGCTCACGTCTCTTCGTCCACCCAATATCTTTTTCTTCGTTTCTTGCTATTTTCTTTTTCCTCTTCATCAATCGCTATGGCTATGATAGCCATCTCACGTATTGTAAACCGAGACATAACCGTGCGCTACACTTAACGTTTGGATTCAAACTGATCTGGTGCGAACCAGATCAGCCAGCGGTCAGCGAGCCGTAAGCGCGGTGTCGCCTCGCCGTAGCCGTGTTGACGTACGGGAGCTGCAGGTACGCTTTGGTTACGTGCATACTTTAGGTTGACGGCAAGGCGAAAGGCGATACGGTGACAATCCCTTTCCAAGTTGATATGTGTGCTGTGACCTTAAGATGGCAACTGTCTTGAACTGATAGACGCTGCTCCCATCAGGTGTAGTCACTTTTGCCAACACTTAGGAAGACAAGAGCTAGTCTATTCGAAGCCAGTAATCACATGGCGAATCAATACTTAGTTAAATATAAAGCAGAAGAGTTTGTTTGCTTGCTTGAACGCGCTTATCTCAGGAACTACAGGTCCTATATGAAAAATTCGTTCAGTGTAAGATAGGCCATTTATTAAGGAATACTAAAGTATATTAAATTAAGAAGTTCTCACGGTAACGGAATGTAAGCGGATGAAACCGCGCGCGGGTGTAGTACAGTATACATTTCTTTCTGTGGTTTAGATATTGAAGTGGGCCTAGTCACCACTTACACTTTGTAACTACTTGAATAGATATGTAATCCAAATAGCGTTGATAACGAGAATTATTATACTTATAGAAAGAGACTGTTTCAATCAAATCAACGAAAGTTCTGGAACATTAATAATATGTAGGTATTTATGGATGTATTTGCTTGATGCATGCATTTGTTTATATAATCAGGCCGTATAACGTCTAGTGTTAAACATGGGCCTTCTCCTTTTGCTATAGCCACCACGCTTGGCAAGCGGGTTTGTCACGGCAGTTCTATGATGCGCGGTCTAGTTTATATCATAATAGCCTTTTTGTCGAAGAAGGCTTTTAGGCTATATTTTATTATGAAGATCCCATGGAAACTGGAGCTACGCGGGTGAGAGCGCGCGCGGAAATCTAGTAATCAACAGTGGCAAAACTCGAAATAACTAACATCGCTGCAGAATCAATAGCAAACAATCTAAACATAAATTGATAAAATAAAATAGTTGAAAAAATGAAATGAAATAATTTATTAGTAACGTATACGAATAATTCGCACTTGTTTTATGTCGTTTACAATACATTTACATATTTAAGAACGTAATTAATAGTTAATTTATGATATTATACATTATATTATATACAGACAGTCCACAGCAAACAGTATAAGTCAACAGTATGTGTATCAATTCATACAAATCTACATGAAATAGGTTAAACTAAAACTATTTTTATAATCTTACTTTTTAAAATAATTGGGGAGGAAGCCTACATACCATTTTATAATGAATTTCCCATGGAAACGAGAGGTACGCGGGTGAAAGAGCGCGGGATGCTAGATCATAATAATAATTAGTCGTAGTTTAAGAAATTATATTAAGATTAACCACCGCAGGCGGGGATCAGATCTAAAGCTGCGAGACTTTCTCTATCTACCTACGCTGTGACATCCGGAGAAGAACAGCTATAAGAAACTCCGGAATTATTCTTTTAGTCTGTTGGGTTATATTAAACTAATACATTACATCTGTAGGGTTACTCTGACCTCGTATCGAGCAACGCGCAATGTGAGGTCAACGTTAGTACCATAAAAAATAATTATATCTAAAGCTCAGAAGCATAAGGTGTGCTGTAGCATTATAAGTTATAAATATTCGTCGTATGTGCTATTATTGTAATCAGGCACTTATGACCAAATGCTTCTCAAGTGTATATCAATATACATATCAATAGTAATAAGCCGTAGCCCAATGGCTAGGGGCGTCGGACTTGTGATCTTAAGATCACCGGTTCGATCCCCACCCAGTACACTACCGACGTGAATCCACTCGTAACACAATCACTTTAGCTTAGCAAGAATACTAGTAGGGTTAACAAGAATACTAGTAGACTGCAAAAACTCAGCTAGTAATCTTTTGAAAAATATATTAAAAAAAAACCATCCTTATGCTTCCTAGGTCTAGATATATATCAATTCTCACATACCTTCTTCAGTGCTCATAAACAGCAGCTTATTACACCGCTTGCCCCAAGTAGCCTTCACGTGTTTCGCTTTAGCCTCATGGCTCTTCGGCTGGGTCATGATCCAGCACAACACCCTGACCTTGCTCGACAGCTCGTCAGCCAGTGATCGATCCTCATCCTTGTGTGCTGGCTCATCGCTACTGTGCTCAGCGATAGGCTGAATTGGATGTTTCTCGAAGTCTCGCGGCTGCCCTCTAAAATTGGTTTGCGATGTTAACTTTGGATATGGATGATTGGCGTCATTCCTTAGTATACAACTATGATATAGATGATGTTATAAAAATCGGAACCTACAGTTTAACATGCTTTCTAAAGGTAGTCCCTCACCGACCCGGAAAGAAATCATAGAATTTACACAAAGATCTTGTCCGGCATGGGGATCGAACCCACTACATCAGAGACTTAAAGCGGGACAGCTACGTGACGGAGGTTGAAATAAGTTTGCGTAATTACGTAGAAAAATCCTCTCCATAACTTCAGTAGATAAACGAAGCGTTTTATGAGCTGTGATGGTTAATTTAAATAAATAAAAATGAGTCGCCAAAATGTATATACGCGCATAACTTGAGAAATACTTGAACAAGTCGGTTTATTATATTTTCTTGTATACATATCAATGTTCTATTGAAATTTTTTGGAAATCTACGGAAATTTTCTGCACGACGTATGACTTACGTCGGGCACAAACAGACCATTATTTAAGATCTCGTCGCGAAATTAATAGTGGTCAAATTTATTCAACAATCGTGTCGCAATCAATACCAAATGAATTGTATTTTTATGACTTTGCGATCGGTTTCATTAAGCAAATAGCAAAAGACGAGCCAAAAGCAGATTGTCGAAAATAGAAACTGTTGTAAATACAGTTCTCCAACACAACGTTCTCCATTTGACATGGACAACTAACTACTAAGTGATGGCTTTGAATACGGCTGTCAGAAATGAATTACAGCAAGTTTAGTTCTTAAGTTATTTGCAAACATACTAATCAAACAAATTATACATAAAATTAATAAAATGAATTTCAAGTCAATGTATTTTAATTTCCCATCAAAAGTGTTATAACTATATAAGCATTTTATTTATGTTTGATGTTAAAACAATGACGACATCTCAGCATTATAACGAAATCGACTTAAATTTTAATATCAAAATAGTATTTAAACATCTCTATGTTTAAATACTATTTTGATATTACAATTTACATGTTTAACCTTTAATTGACATGCTTTCAGGCCGGGGCCGAGGTATAGCGACTGCGTAGTTACGGCGATTTCGTGAAAACTAATTCCTATAAACATATGTCGGCGGCCACGCTGCAAGAACGACAAGCGGAATATGTGAAGTAACTTTCAGCATCAATGGTTTGTGCACTAAAACTATTCATACCTATTTCAGAATAGCTTTAATGCCTAATGTTTTTTTAATTAGTGATGAACAAAAAATACTAGAAATTTATATTTGTTCGTAGCTAAGCCGTCACGTACCAGTGTGGCCCGGCCTTTAAGGATCAAACAAAATCAAACCGCATATCACTTACAATTAAAATGAAAAGCGCCTGAGGTGACTAAACATTCATTTACCTTATTATACCTCTAAATACAGAAAAACTAAATTACTTGTAAAACATCTTTACTAATCGAAAAATAAGCACTATTCAAAAATCTACTTTAGTAACAATTTAAGGATTTGCAAAACAAAAAAACAACCGGCCAAGTGCAAATTGTACTCTTACACGAAGGATTGCATTATAATCTAAATATAACTAAAACAACCTAAAACCAAAAATCACGTTTATTCTATTCAATATAAAACATCAATCCACAAATATCCAAGCCAAAAGCATAAAGTAACACGCAAGTGATAAGCGCTTTGGAGTAAAGATCTAGGTCTAGTGCTATCTATTTCGTAATACTAACGCTAACATACTTACCAGGTTGAAGACATGTAGTAGTAACTTAAATATTTATAGAACGAGTACCTACACAAACATTGTATGTGGTACATTATTATCCGTAATTAATAAAAAGGGCTTATGTTTAACTTACCATCAGATATAGTAAAAATGATCACCAAAATTAAACCCGCATTTTAATGTAAAATGGTAACCAAAGTTTTAACATTTCGCTATCGTATTTAAGCAAAATGACTCCAAATAAATCATTGTTAACCCAAAAGTAGTAAATGATCACCAAAAGTAGTAAATGATCAACAAAAGTACCTAAATGTTTTACTAATTTACTATTCGGTTCTGGCACTCGCCGGCCGCTACCGCGGCACCGCTCGCTTCGCTCGCTCGGCTCGTGCGTTGTATGGCCGCAGCTCTAACCTAACCTAACCGATTGTAATTTTTCATTGATTTTATTAAGGTAGAATAGCGCAATCATTTGCTCGCTAAGATTTGGTGATCATTTACTACATTTGGTGATCATTTACTACATTTGGTGTTCGAATACAATTTGAAGTGCAGTCGTGACTAAAATAGCTAGTACTATTATAATTTTAGACTTTATTTTTCTGGTGTCAAGTATATATTTTTGGTGGTCATTATATTTTATCCCATTAAAAAGTTAAAGGATTTAAAATTAGAATGGGGTCCCATTGTTCTTTTAAATCCTTAAACGGGCAATGAGAATACAAAATTTTTCTATATTTTGAACACTTACTACTGTTAGTTTAGGTCAAAATAAGGATATGTTTTTTTATATTGACTAGATCTGCATACCTGTATGATTTTACAATCACAATAATAAAAAAAACCTAAATGAGTATGCAACATTTCTTGTCAATCAGTTGAAGATAATTTCAATTGCAAGATTTGACAAGAACCTTCAAGGGCAGGTAGAAAAGTTCGCGGAACGGAGGGATTGAAATAAAATGTGAAATTATTTTTCGTTTTCAGTTTACTACCCCTTAAGCCGAATAAATGTTTCAGATCTTTTAAATAATTTAATAATACCTTCGAAAAAAAAAGGTTTTGTCAAATCCCTCGAAATAGGCAGAAATTGCAGACTTCACTTCATCAGGAGATTTTTTTCAAAAGCTCTTTTTTCATTTTTAGAAACAAACAATAATCTGAAGAGTCTAAATCTGACTATATGGAGGTTTGTTAGTGTCACGCTTGGTTAGGGCAGCCATAGTTATGCCCGGTGGAGTAGCAAATTCTCATGGTTAACGTGACGTATTAAACGTCCGTTCGAAATAAAATAAAATTAAAATGTCACCCATAGCAATATGATTCTTTTGGACTGGCTTAAGAGGGGCACATCTCGAGGCTATGATTTCATTTCGTTTTTGTAACACGGTAACATAGTATTCTCCCGTTATATCGACACCTTTTTCTACAGTAATCGACCAATCAAATTCCTTGTAAATCCCAAAAATTCATCTTTCCAGGCGATTGTGACACTCTTAGCTTATATGTATAGATCTCACATCTCTTTCATAATCATCTGCGGTGTTTTTCTTTGCTCGATGAGGAACTGAATCACCTCACGAAACTTGATATTTTCCATAGTTTTCTTGATTGGCTTGATATTGAATCCAGTGATATTTAAAGGTTAAAGACCCGATAGGGCTTGGTATTATTAATCAAACAAACGTCAAATAGTTTTACGTATTAAAAGTCCCTACTCCACTCCCCATCTCCTCCGTTCCATCTCCTCCGATCTTTTTATACCGCCCCCGTACATACAAAAATCTACTAAAATGTTATACAGGGTGTCCCAAAAGATTACGTAGCTGGGAAGGGGGGAGATAGGGATGGTCACAAGGGTCACCAGAAAAATATAAAAAATTCCCTCTGGGTGTTTAAAAAAATAAATGGCATTTTTTAAAAGACTAAAAATTTTACACCTTGTGCTACCTGTACCTACAAATAAGGCTGTATTTAAAAAAAATGCTGTTATTTAATCTTCAATAACAACAAGGTCATCAACATCAACATCAAAAATAACAAGGTGTAAAATATTAAGTTTTAAAAAAAATGCCATTTTTTTTTTAAATACCCAGAACGGATTTTTTTTTTCTAGTGACCATTGTGTCCACCCCTGTCACCCCCTTTCCCAGCTTGTTAACCTTTTGGGACACCCTGTATATAAAAAAGCTTATAATCATATTATGAACTGAGCATTACAAATACGATATTTTTGCGTGATTACAGAATTAATTGGGTTATATCGATACCATATTAATTCGAACGACGACGAACTTTTAACCAATGCTGAAAGATTTTTATAGCCACTCGTAAATACGTTGTATTCCTACTTAACTGAAATAATAGCCAATTAATACCGACTGCGATAAACTAATCTAAAAGGAAACAAATAAAACTAAGTTAGGGCGAAGTCACAGCTAAAAAGATTTTTCTTATTCACGCATTGATAAGTGATACTTAGTCTAATCAATTACTTGGTAATCTCCACTTTGATTTTTATCACTTGATTTTAAATTGTCTTAAATTATAGGTACGCATTGTAATAACGAGATTTTCAACCAAAGTCTAGACAAAGATTTTGATTTATTTAGAGAAAATAATACTAATAAATCAAAATAAAACAATAAATTAAGATAACAATGATTCAAATTTTTAAAACATTATTACTGATGTCGATTCTCTCACCATAATTTATGCAAAAGAGAATAAGCATACCTATATTAAAATATTGCAATAAAGACTTCAGAAATAACACATGATAATTACAAGTAATTGCTTAAACTATGTAATGTTTACATATATACGACGGCTAAAACTATTGAAATAGTGCTTATGCAGAAAAAGCATCGCCCAAACTCCTTCTTGAGGTGTTCCATCGCCTCGACGAGTGTTATTATGATGAACATGGCCAAATTTAAAAATTGACCCATTATGTCGAATTCGTATTTCGAAAATATGTGTGAAAGAAATATAATTAAGCATATTTATAACATGAAAATGGTTTTTTTTGTACATTGTCGCATTGCTGTCGGTAGGTAAATATCACAATTCTCAATGTAAGCAGAGCCTTAGCCGCGTTCCTAATATTGTAGTATGAAATTAAAAACTAAAGGCATCGTGAACCCATTTAATGCTAGTTTCAATAAAGTAATAAAATACAGCAGAACCCAAAAGACCAAAAAACTGTAAGAGAAAAAAAGATTAAAATACCCAAACTTGGATAGCACTATACTATACTATTAAACAATCTTTTCATTATTATAAATTGTTATTTTAGAAACAAAGAGAAGAGATTTTGACTGTTAAATAAACTTAGTTATCTATTACATGCAATGCACAATTTGGGTTCAAGTGATTCTTACGTGTCCAAGGATAGTGCCCAAAGTAAAATAAAATCTAAAAGAAATCTTAAGACATTACACTTTAAGTATTGTTCTTCCATTTCAATTATCTTTTGAAACTAATTAAATTACTTCATAAGTTTGTAGAAACTTTGACTAACATTTTGAAGGCCAGGCTTCAATCGATAGCAAGTCCTTTGGGCAATCTGGGCATGTGCGCAGGACATAGAGCCCATGAGGAAATAAGATTCGAACCGGAATGAATTTGTTAAACTAAGCTAAACTAAACTATTTCAGCTAAACTGCTCAATCGTTTGATTGAGTAGTTTAGTTAGTTTGATTGAGTATATAATTAAACCTTGAGATCGTTTTTTTGTAACATATATTGCTCTCAAGTTAGGCAAATATGAGGGGGTCAAGTTTTTGACCCCTATGGACTACTCAAATTTCATTTTTTTATGACAGAACTATTCCAACGTAGGAGAGTGCACTTTAAAATTATATTGTGTATAGTAAAATCGATCATTATACAATTTTAATTATAGATTTATTCGTTTATTTACCTACGTTTAACAGATAAATGTATGTCTTCTTGTGCACCAAAAATAATATAAAGACACATTGTTACTAATAAATACTACATGGTTATATTCTTCCAACCTAATTCCTTATCTAATGTAAAATGGATGGTTCATCCGCTTTACCAATACTGGCGGCTGATAGTCCTAAAACCGTGTTCCTAGTTTATATTCATATTTATTCATTTAAAAATATTTTAATGAAATATTATATAGGCCATTATCAATAATTACTAATAGGTTGTTATCAATAGCCTACTGATAAAACCGCTTTAAGTTTTCTATGGAAATCGTATCAATTTTTTTTTTTTAAACAAAATTCACAACACATTCACAGACATAATTTATAGACAAGTAAGGACAGTAATCTAATTCAAATAAAAAATTGGAATATCTCGCAAATGTTCTTAAATTAAAAATGATCTTTGATCTACTTACATTTATTACTAAACACTGTTACCAGAAATTTAACACACAAACTTAGCATGCACATGCAACAAAAATTAACACAAACAAAATAGAGAGAAAAAAACACATCATGCATCAGGCAAAGTAGTAGAGAGTTACCTGTAGCTCTGGTAAGCAATGTCTCGAGGGTGTCCAGTCGATGTTAGAAGTATATATGCAAAACTAAATCCAGCAGAAATCCCAATCACCAGAGTTAAAAAGAAACGACGACCCATCACCCGACCTTCTGCCTGCACATTGTACATTATTTACAATCTACGTTCAAAATATAAATTAAAAAAAAAAACTTAAAAATAGAACAAATTATTTTAAAAAATAGAAGAAATTATTTTCAAAAATAGAACTTTTTTTTTTAAATAGAACTTTTTTTTATTTTGATCGCAGACTGCACGTTACGGCGTGTATACACGACGAGCCGTTGTTACTGTTATACCATTTGTATCATAGCAATTAGTCTTGTCAATATACGTTTACATACAATTTATTTGAAGTGCGATCTACAAAGGGTATAGTGAATATTAATAGATATATATAGAAATGTTCACATAAGTGCCAATGATAACAATTGCTAGTTGCAAGTTATCGATATGAATAATGTATTAATATTAATACGTAAATATTTATTTAGTTGCATTACATATTAGTGTTGTGCTGTATTAAATTTTAGGATATAAAATATTATGGCTCGAATTGATCATGAAAATATACCAAACACCTTTAAGACCTTTTTACAAAAAAATATACAACTAGCTAAAGCTCGAGAGTAGTTACAATTCTCTTTTTTATTGGAAGACTACCTTATCTTAGTTTCTTTTTTCAAAAATAATATTGTTTCATATCCTCCGATATTAATAATACTTTGATTAAAATGTTTGTACATAAATATATAAAGCTGAAGAGTTTGTTTGCTTGGACGCGCTAATCTCAGAATCTACTGGTCCGATTGGAAAATTCTTTCAGTGTTAGATAGCCCATCATTTGACGGCGCTCTTTGTATATATTTTAGACACACGCGATACAGAAACAGTTTTTATAATAATAACTAGCTTTCCGCTCGCGGTTTCACCCGCGTGGCTCCTATTTCCGAGGGATCTTTTACATAAATTAATTAACACAAGTAACTTGGCTCATGCATTGTAAGTCATACAAAATAATAATTATAATTAAGTAACCTAATAAAATAATTTTAAAATGGCCTACATGTGTAAGTAAATACTTCAGTTCTGAACAAATAACAATTATTTATTTTATCATAAAGGTGTTTTAATAAATACAATTACAATTTATCAAGTATTTATAGATACTTTCAATATTCAATTAAAGTTTGTAAATTTCGTCGGCGATAGTGCAATACCGCGTAAGTGTCAAAAAGGCTGAAAATCAAATGGAGAAAATTTATTGTTTGCCCTTGACCTATACTATACAAAGTATTACTTGAAAAATGAAATTAAACCATATTAGCAACTGTCACATACGCGGCATTGCAGTATCAACGGCGATTTGTGACTTTGTGATTTTGTATGTCGCCAGTGATGTCAGAAACTTCTGAACCGATTTCAAAAATCTCTTTCCCCATTTGAAAACTACTTTATCAAGGAGTAACATAGGCTCAATTAAATGATGAAGTTTCCACGGGAACTGGAGATACGCGGGTGAATCCACGCGCGGGAATCTACCAACTCGTATTAATATTGTATGTCTCGTGATATGAATATAAGATTCATGTCGACTCCTACTTTCGTGTAGATGACCAATTTTATGACATAACCGACCGTCCCACGTCAACTGGGTATATCTAGTTCATATTCGCTGTCTAGGAATCTCTGTATCATAATGGGAATTTAGCTATTACGTGAATTTTGCAATGAGCAGACGACGAGCAATCGATCGTAAAATTTAAGAAAAATATCGTTTCACATAAAAAAAAACCCATGCCGTGTGGTTTTCGGCATAGAATAAGTACCATCTCATGTCTTCCCATGGGTGTTGTAAGAGTTGCCTTAGGGATGTACAGCTGATGGATGGGCAGCACCATCTATCAGCTCAAGTTTAATTCAAAGTCAAAGTCAACATATCTTTATTCATACAGACAAAATTCAAAAAATTAAATCATGTTCTTATGATGCGTCCATCTCTTTTCCTAACACCATCTAACTGCGATCGCCAATCTGTGACTATGGAAAAACCCTCCCTCGGGAGGAGGCCCATGTTCAGCAGTGGACGTTGTACGGGCTAATGATCGATCCTCGCAAGGCGAGGCTCGTGACGCGTTCTATGCTTCAGACCCGATCCCAGCCCATGCTGTTTACATGCCATAACAATATTGGTAATAATTTATTAGTTAAGATTGTTTTTTCTTTTTTGTTTTCATTATTGTATTTGACTTATAATAAGTACGATCGATTCGTCTACATTATCAATAAACATTTTCATTTTCATCATGATTAAGCTGGACTTGTTTTTTGTTTGGGTAAAATTTTAAATATGTATAAACAACGAAATGCTGATTTTATTTGCTTAAAGTAGGACATCAATAGAAGCAATTGTAACAGGACAATAGAATATAAACGTTACGCACAATTGTTAACATTGATTGGTGAGTGACATTAATAGATCCGAATTATATTTATTTTCCGCAAGCACATTAATAATGTATGTCTAGTGTCCTTATTGTACCTATACTAGCGATTTGACCCGCGGGTCTACCATTCCCTTGGTTGACTTAGTTAACTAAGGGACAAACACCTGGGCCCCGAGTCTACTATCGTAATGGCATGGTGTGTTCATGAACTGTCAATGACAGTTCAATTGTCGGTTTTTTCCCCATTTGGTAATCTACGAATCCAAACGACGTCATACTACGCCACTATGACATTAGCGTAGTTGAATATAATAACAAATGATACATTTATAAGTTTTGAAATCGCCTAAATAAACATTACAATCTCTCTAACCATCTCCCTTGCTACTTCTGTTGACGGCCTTTTTCAGCGGTAGCAACACCGACTGCCATTCCAGCGCCGACACCATAGTGAGATTAGAAGAGTACCGTTTTTGGCATAATTATATCATGATGGCACTATGGTGGCACAATACTTAAAAAAATAGCAGACCGGCCCCCTGATGGATGGTCGCCTCTTACATCCATGAGAAGAAATGGGGTGGTCTATCCTATGTCATACTCTACTCTCTGCGGTAAAAAGTCTTACACAATTAATTATTTCACAATATTTCAGTATTGTGGCATTTTTGTATGAGTATTGTAATGATTATTTCTAAAACGAAGAAGTACCGAGCTATATTATCTATACTAATATTATGACAGACTTGTATTTTTGTATGTATGTTTGTTATGAATAAACTCAAAACCTGCTTGGCGGCTTTCGATAATTCTTTCACCATTAAAAAGCTACATTATCCCTTAGTAAAAAATATTATATTTAATTATGAAGTTTCCACGGGACCGGGAAACGCAGGTAATACGCAGGTGAACCTAGTTTCCAATATTTCCCTGACTTAAAAACAATTACAAAATCCTGTTTACATAACAGTAGCCAATTAATTTTCACGGCTAACATTTCATAAAGTCACTGAAAACGAATGGTTTCAAAATAACGACTCGCCGCGAACACACTAGATACAAAACACTTACTAATTGTACGTACGATATTGAGGACCTTGGCATTATGAAACAAAAAAAAAACAAAAGTCCAATTGTTTTTGGTAGCACCCGTTTGCCGCCTTCTCTTCAAATGTTACATTTTACATGGTTATGTGTATGTCCAAATTATTTACGTGTTTACAAACTACGCTTATTTGTTTTTGCGGCATGGATTGGATGGAATGATGTTGACATTTTCATATTTTGTGAGATAAATATGAACTTACATAAAAATTAAAATACAATAATAATATGGTAAATGAAACCATAACCACATAATTGTAACATATGAAATTATGTTAAAATGATGTTTTGTCTGAAAGTATTTGTCATAAGGAATCTAAATATAATAATATCTGTTCATAAAACTTGATAAACTTAATATAATTATTTTTTTGTTGTTTAATTTTCGAAAACGCGATCAACCATTTTGAGACGTCATAGGTCTAGTAAAACAAGATTACAGTGGACCCCCGGTAATCTGACAAACGTTTTGCAGGGCAGTGTCGGAGTATCGAATTTGTTGGATTATAGAGTACTTACTACCTAAGGCCACCTACAGTTCGGATTTTGTACAAAATTGTACCTTGTAATCCGACAAATTACAGATCCAATGATAAGATCCTTTGTTATTTAGTAAATTAAACAATACAGTAGAGAGTTTTATGAAATTTCACCCACGTTGCTCAAGCGTGTATCATCTTAGGCCTTATCTTCGTCTTCCATCAAGCGAGATTATGGTAAAACGTAAGCCTATATTTAGTAAAAAAAAAAAGTACAAATATATTAATGATCATGAACCTAAAAATACATAATTAAAAATAGCCTATATTACTCCTGGATAAGGTAGCTTAATAATGGAGAAGTAATTTTTGAAAGTGGTCTTTTAGTTCTGAAGCCTACCTATTCAATGCAAACAAATCATCAAATAAAGAGGAAAAATAAAATTAATATGTAAATAATCAAAAATTTTATACATACATAACTTTTTGAGTCATTTATTTCCATCATTGTAATTCCTTTCAAATCCAAATGCCTACTTTGAAATAACAAACATAAAGTCTATTTAATTTTTATGGCCAATAAAATATACTTGGCTCAATTTCAAATCAACTTTTTAATTATGTTCTGGCAAACAGATGACCATTGCAGTAACATTAAGCAATTAAACTTACTGTAGACTAAGAATTTTCCTTGTAGTAAATCATAATAAATTCAAATTAAAAGAAAATCTATACGAATATTATAAAGAGGAAAGATTTATATTTTTGTATTTGTGTGTATGTTTGTAATGAATAAACTCAAAAACTACTGTGCCGATTTCAAAAATTCTTTCACCATTGGAAAGTTACGTTCACCCTGAGTGACATAGGCTATATTTAATTATGAAGTTCCCACGGGAACGGGAGTTGAACGGGTTAAACCGCGCGCGGGAAGCTAGTATTTAATGAACTCCTTTGATGTTTGCTAAGAATAATAATTATTACTATTCATTGTTCATGGTAAGTATAAAGGTCTTTTCTCTTCATTGCAATGTGCTACTGTACTATTAGGTGAGGGTTTTACCCGCAAAAACCCCTCAGGTGCTCGTCCATAGCCCTTATTAGGGCATTGGCAACTGCCCACAAAACATCTGGTACTATAATATAAATACATCCTACAACCCCTCTATTTATTAAATATTGGAGAGATATTATTATACCCAAATTAGCTATATAATTTTATTACATAGAAATAGGAATTATAATCTGGAGGAACCAGACGGGCCACGGCGGCCCCGGGTTGCCTTTTACATTCCAAAATAAATTCCATTTTCTAACAAATACTCTGTTAAATACCTAAATTGCAAACACCTCAACCACAATTGTTATTCTGAGTCTGTATTGTGTCCATAAAAATAATTAATATATATAGTTATATATAATATATAACTATGAACATTGAATTTCAATTGGTATTCATAACTCCGATCATAGCATCTATGTTAAACAATCTTTTTATTTTTTCATCCTCTTTGACATTATTTGCAGCCAGGTGCTACAAATAATGTTACGTCAAAAGGTAACATTAAAAAAAGTTAATATTTATATGTCAAAAGCGTTAAGGTTACATTAGAAAATTTAATATGGTGGTTCAGTACCTATTCTTAATTATTTTTTTAATTTAGTGCTCAATTTTCTTATTTTTTTCTTTTATAAGAACCTTCTCCTGACAATTACAAACACAACAAAAAAAGAATTAACAATGTCGGTCTCACCGTTCACGCATGATGCCATGACCAAGGGAAATATTGATCCATTTTTATATAACAATACTAGCGACCCGCCCCGGCTTCGCACGGGTGCAATGCGGATGTATCATACATATAAACCTTCCTCTTCAATCACTATTAAAAAAAACCGCATCAGAATCCGTTGCCTGGTTTGACTTTGTTTTATACTATGCAGAGATACAGAGGAGTTGTCAAAAAAAAAAAACTCTACAATCTTATGGTGGATACTTATCATCATTTCAGCCGTAGGACGTCCACTGCTGGACATAGGCCTCCCTCCATCTTGAAGTGGATACTTAGATGTTGCATAATCTAATTGCATATTTAAAAATTAAAATATTTAGCAAACCTACTTTTTAGCAGGACATTTCAACACCTAAGTCAGTGGTGCATTACCTTTTTGGCTGGTGATCCATAGTCTTAATTATTTATTTAACTTCCTGTGGTAATAAGATTAACTAAAAGGATGAGTTCAATTTTAACCCACAATGTAATCTAGAGAATTCAAACACCCTACCCTGCATATAAATAGAAATAGTAAGTAGAGTTTTTAAATATATACACAGATATTAACATGAATATGCCTTTAAAAAACACAGGGTTTCAGGTTTATCTTGGATCATGGTTGTTATCTATTTGAAAAGCAGATTCATTAAAAGATCTAAAATAAACAGTAAAGTAGAAAATTATGTTCATTTAAATAAGTGCACTTCACTATATGTTCACATTGTGGTGTTCATTAATACCAAGCATAAATATATATTATGTTTTTTTTTTGATAATGCTAAGATTATGCATTAATAATATAAATTTTGTTAATAAGTATATAAAAAACATATCATTTTCAACCTAATACCTACAAGGTACCTACATAGTATTTTGAACCCAATCTGTAATTGTATACTGAACTGTCATACATGTCTATGATTCAGTTCCTTGTTATGATTTCACCACAAAAATGATGTAATTTGGTTTTTAAAAACTCCACATATTTCAGTCCCTGATTACGATTAATAAATATATATATATATATATAAGTAGATCTATAAATAAAAAAAGTAATATTACTAATATGTTATGTCTAACATAGGCTTTTATATTGTTGGGTGGTATTATCTAAAGATGGGCGATTGTGAATGACATTATTCGAATGATTCGATTGTAGTAGTCATTCAAATTATTTGAATAACCTTACAACTCATTTGAATTTGAAAAAAAGCGAGAAGTAAATAAGAATGTATTGCGTCGTCTCATTCCTTCCGATTCAAGTTTCATGATTAAGTACTAGTTTATATTCAAACATCCGTAACCTCATCTAAAAGTAAACTCTATGTTCTGAGAAAAAATACCCAATTTCATGTGGTAAATTGAATCATCACACATTCGAATATTCATAGTTTTTATTGACCTGTACACATATCTAAATACTCTTATTATAACTGTGTGTGTGCGCGATTCGTAGAAAGGGCAACAACAACATTTTCAACACATTTTGAATTACCTACATACTCAGAAATTAGAGTCATATCTAATTATTGCTATCAACTAAAAGTAATCTTTATAGTATGGGAAAAACGCTCAAAGTATGGCAAACTGAATGAATGAAGTAGCGGTTCACAAATCAGTAACTATTTACTTATTACTACGAATATCAATGAAAAGTAGACTTTATTATAGTATGAAACAGACCAATTTTGTACAGCAAAGTAAATGAATGAACTAGCGATTTGCTTCGAATTCGCGAACTAGCGATCAATTGTTTTTGTATTCGAATGTTAGTATTAGTAGTATCAAACCATTCGATTATTGGAATTAGTAACAATCGCCCATCGCAGGCCATCGCTAGTATTTTCCTTTTTACCACAGAGGTTAGACACAATACACAATAATAACATATTAATTTAGTTTTAAAAATATTTAAAATTGGAATCTACCAATAAGGTTCTAATATTAAAAGTTGATACACACTCTCATTATTGCGAACTTCAATTGTTTATATGCTCTTTAACTACAGATTTTATATGCTGCTAAACCAAAGCTCATGAAACTATATAGGTAGGTACTTTATTAAAATATCACTTAATACTAAGAAGACATTTATAATCATAGTTAATGCGATGATAGTATTCCCTCCGATTCACTACAATAACACATTAATAACTGATAGTAAACGTTACATAAGTTAGGAAACGTCGATAGTATTATTGTAAAACGACCAGATTTACTTTAGTTTACTAGATAATATGGTATTACACACAACATTATCAATAATTACAATTATTATTATAGAACCGTATGGACAAACACCGAAACGCATCTTAACAAAACACACAAGATAGATGGCAAAATACGGATATCTGGACTTACCGTCATCCTGACTATAATTTATGACTATTCGCGAGATGTTTAACCATATTTTTAAAACGATAAAAGCATTATATTATTCATTATTCCATTATTTCATATACGCACACGGGATCACTGTGTTATCAACAAATAGAGTTGCGAAATATCGATTTCTGAATGTAAATGTCGATACTGTGATTTTATCGACACTATAATATAAATTAATTAATAGTGTCATCTAAGTCAATGAAATAATGAAATTTATTCAGCACTTAGGTATTTACATACACTTGTACTTGTCAAAGAACATTGTAAGGACTACAATAAATGTCAACTACATAGATAAAGACTAACGCTTTAAAAAATATATTTTGTTTTAATTAAAATTCCTTGATAATTAATTGCTAATTACCACAATACAATAATATTTTTATATGAAAAAACGATTTAATATATTACTATAAAAATCTCATTGCCCATACCTAATATATATAAATTTTAATATAATTTTATTGTAAATGCATAGAAAATCAATAATGAATTGGTAACTATTCATTATTGATTTTCTATGCATTTTACATTTCGAGACAAGTACAAGTACATGTAAATACGTAAGTTTCAAATAAATATCGTATATTTTGTTTTATATCAGAACATATCATATGAGAACTATTTCTATGAGTATGTATCGATACCTTGTAACTATCGGAACATCCCTAACCAAGAAACGTCAATGTCATGATTCTTTTTATTCGTGTTTTTAATAATTATATGGATTTTTCTACCACTCTCAAAAATTAAAAAATGAACTGTCATTACATTAACCATAGGACACTAGGCTATTATTTTTGTTTAACTTATTTTACATAAATAATCTAAGAAAACTATAATCATTAATCGTAAACCTTGTAAATCGAGGTTGAAATGAACCTCAGTCTAACTTTAGCTGAATAGCAGGATCAGAATCAAGAAGAAGAAGAGAATCAATTTAGCAGAATAGTCAAAATATTTTTTTACTGATAAAATGTGTTGTGGGGCCTTTAAAACCATTATCAAGTCATTTTTTTAAATCTCTCAAAATCGCAGATACTAAATCACGTTTATGTATACTGTTAAGATGAATAATTATGATGATGTATAATTTGCACAACAGATAAATATTGCATTGCTGACAAATAACACTGTATGGTACTGAAATATTATTTGCAACTTTACGTTACAATTTGCTAGTATTCTAATATTTTGAACCTTATCTTAAATTAATTCAGTTGATATTCAGTTTCAACTTTTACTTCTACCGTCAAAAGTAACAGGTATTCGCCGGTGATGCGCGCACAAAAGTGCCCATTACATTATTGTACTAATTTTATTACAGTAACTCATGCTTCGATAATTTAGAAACAATTTTATAAAATTGTATGACTCAATGAAAAAGCTATTGTTTTTTATGGAATTTGCTTTATTAATAAAACAGAAGTTCACTTTAGTGAAGATAACTTAACTTAATCAAAATAACTTATTAAGATTTGTCTTCATTCTGAGCCTCCATAAAACCACAGTTATTTATGCTGCTTTCTGTTTTTAACATTTACTTTTTTTTTAAGGTACTATAATTTAGCATACCAGAAGTCTGAAGGTTCATGTACCTAATTTCTGATACTTATTCTTCTCTATGGGTATAACAACATCAGTCAATTTTAGAGTTTTGGAACGCAGCCATTGCGTAGTAGCTTGCTTGTCGACTCGGTGTATCTGTAAACATTATTATTATTTTCTCCTTTTTATTTCGATATTGTAGTGAATATATCCGGGATGATGAGCACGTAATCATGTGCTTATCATAAATATGCACAAATTTAAGTTTTTACCTTGAACTTTTACGGTCATAATTTTAGAATGTGGCGGCCAGTGTATTTTGTGTTTATTTGTTTTTTGCAATATGTTGTGGGATATAATCAAAGTCTGTTATGTCCAGAAGATATGCCGAATAGTGGCGAGCTGAGCTGCACAACAGAGGTATGATTTGAAGAATATCGTTTTGTTTGAGATGCAAACAATGCATACAAATCGGTATTGATTTTGATGGGACCATGCAATACTTGACGTATGTGGCCTTCAATTTATTGACTCTTGTTTTCCCTGTGAGATATTTTCATATACACATTAAATTAAGTTTATTACTTTATCTCCTTATATTTCCTTGTCGAAGTGTGTTAATTACTCATTATTATTACATTATTTAATTCTAAATATGTATGTAACAGATAATATATCTATGCAAATTCTTAAAAAAAGTTTGTTAACAAAAATTGGGGTCAAAACAAATAATACCAGATAACTAACTGACCCTAGAGTTCCATTGAATATAAGTCTACTACTGACTTCATAAAGTTATTATTTAAATATATTTGACTCTCTTGTATAACAATGATGAAAATTAGCCATTAGTTTCTATTAAAAGGTTTACAATGAATCAAATTATTCAAACAAATGTATTTCAAACTTCTACTATTCAACCTTACTTCAAACCTTACTATTCAAATTCATGCTTTAATGACCCTGAAAGCAACAATAGCAGTCTTAATTAATTTGGTTAGAATTAAATGTGAAACTAATAAGAAATACAAAATTTACTCAAGGTTTAATCCAAGGCTAGATGTTGGTTGTGATTTGGAAAACCATACCAAGTTATAAACTAAGTATTCTTCAAGATGTATGTTAATAATAAATTATAGAGAATTTGTAACCAGATTTTTTTTTATTTTCCATATTGTGTTTTATCTTTCAGTCACAAATTTATCACAATAAAAATTATACTTAATCATAATTTAATTATATTATACTTTTGTTGATGTAATACACATCAATTTTTGCTGATTTTCGACACCCCCTCCCTACAATCATCCTATTGTCATTTCCTAATAACCCCCCCCCCCTCGCAAAACTGATGTCATTACCAGTTTGACAAAATTAAAACATTTGTGGATTTGAGAAAAATAGGGTAATATTAAAACATTTTGTTATAGAATCATCTTTTATTATTTTGTATACCATTAGGTACTTGCAAAATATTTTGTACATTTTGGAGTAACTGGTATCACTAGAATGATGTCAATTTTGAAAGGCCCCCCCTCGTCATCCATCATTTACCGTCATTCGCAGACCAACCTCCCCCCCCAACTAAGAATGACGTAATATATGGACGAATTTTCTAAAAAAAAACTCCTATTTCCCTCTTAGTTTAATGCATCTATTCAACTATTGGGAGCAGGAAGATAAGAGGATTGTCAAATATATAAAAAGTTTGTGTTCCTACAATTTATTCAATTTCAAAAGGTTGGCCATAATGGTTACATATTCTATTATGAGTTAATATCTTGAGGTACTTATAGTTCAGTCTAAATGTAATTTGTACCATATTCTCATATTAGTCTATTACACATATCCTATTTTTAAATGTTTTTGAATACTTTTTGCGGTGTCATCATTTAATATTTAATACCAAATGCAACTTTGGAGATATTAGTTGAAGTAATGCGGAACATTACTGATAGATGGCACTAACTTCCCCCTTAGAGACGTGTTATAAATTTTGATGACCGGTAGGGTTCCACTGTAGCCTAATTGGTTAAGGCATTAGGGGCTTAACCTAAGATGCAGGTTTGTCCTGCTGGTGGACGAATTTTATTAATCTCAATTTTGAAACATATCCTATTTATTTATGGCAAATCATTGCAAGCTACTTATTATTAACAAAAGATATCATATTCAAAATTAAAATATAATTTATCTGTAAAATGGTAACATTTATTTGAAATCTGAATACAGACATCACTACTTGTAAAAATACTTGTTTGAGAAATAAATCATTCTAATATTTTCTTTATGACCAAATATATTAATTTTACAGATCTTCGGTGAAAATAATAATGAAAATGATTTTTGCCGAATGCAACTATACCCTGCAAACAGCAATGAATGTCGAGCAATGACATTTGGAGCCCTCTCACCCAACACACACATAGGCGGAGTGGTTCTGAAACCATATATTATGACGAAGCTGCATAAAAATGGAAACAGGCCCTTCTGGATGAACCACACTGTACTGAATATTACCTTTAGCAATATTAAATGGAAGAGTAAGTTTTGTATTTATTTATTTTAGTTGTTCTCAAATATATTTCTTATCTTAAATTTGGTACATTTGTCTTATCATACCTATGTTAGAGCTGGTTGTTTTTTTGTTAACCCGGCGGGAGTGTGGTGGGGTATGACATACCCCTCATACAGCTTTCATAGGTATATCAGTTTAGTTTATCAAGCTACTTTTTAGCGGCTTCGTGTAGCTGGAGGGAAGGGATTGCCGGAGGGGAAAGTGGCGTGATCGCAGTTTTGGGTCGGCCGGCGTTCGGAATACACGTGTATAAACGTCCGTGGGGTAAGTCACACCCCGCCACATAGTTCTTGTATACATTTTGAGACAAATTTGTTCAGGGTTTGGTTTGGGGTTTCAGCTAATCATTGCCTTCTTTTTAGGATTTTTATTTATAAAAATAAAAATTACAGTGGAAAGTAGTGAAAGACGACTTTGGTCATTGATGGATGAAGTTCTAGGATAGTCTTCAGATGAATCAAGCTCGTCAGAAGTATCCGATCATTGCAGTGAACACGAACAGGAATCTGATACACAAGAAATAATTGTCGATAATTAATATAATATTTCAAGAAAATGCGAATAAAGCAAGTAAACGTACAGAATTTCTCCGCAACTTGGGAATGAGTTTGGTGAATAGGCATTTGCAGTTACGAAAAGATCAAAAAAACATCCCTGTTTACATTCGCCAGAGAGTTTGTTCACAAATCTATGAACCACTGCGCCCAGTAGTCCAAAATAATCCTGGACGTTATTCTCGATGTGTATATTGTTCATGCAAGAGAGATCTGAAAACCAAATACACATGTACAGGCTGCGGAAAAGCCATATGCCTAGACCATGCAATTTTTTCTTGTAAAAATTGTACTGATTTTGATTAAAGTTCCTAATGTGTTCTTATACGACTTCCTTAGTTTTTATATTTTTATTTTATCTACGATCTCATGTTTTTTTAAATTCGAAGAGGTTTTTTTGTTTAAGTTAAACTTGCTTATTTTAGTGAATATTTAAAATGAGTATAATATTTTTTGTTACCGAAAACTAGTGCCTTAAATCTTATTAGTAAAATAATAAAAATATTAAGAATTTATATTATTTTTCATTTTAATTATACTTATATAATCCCCAAAAATAATAAACAGAAGTCATTTGATCTAATTTTGGTAACAAACTAATTTACCATGCCGTTTTGTATTGGGGTATATCACACCCCGCCACATACTTTAAGTAATGTTTTGTCACCACATTCCCGCCGGGTTAAATATTATTGTACAATGTCAGTTTAACCAAATAACTTAAAAGAACAAGAAAATGTATTAAGTGATAATTAATTACTTAAGAAATCAATTTACTTCTCTTTAATAATTATCTACTTTGTATTTTTTTTGTATCTGCACCATACTATGGTTGGCTGGTAAAGTCTTTGGCCTTAACATTATCAATTTAACATTTTAAAATGTTCAAGTTTTTTTTAATAAAGAAATATGTGTTGTAGCTATGAAGTTCCGGTTCCAAGACAAGTACAGAGACCATCGAAATCACTGCAGAAAAATAACAATATCGAACAACCCAGTATTAGACGACCAGTCTGTGTTGTATTATGACTGCTATTGGCCAAAGAGCGATGATAAGGATGGACAGAGCCACACTCTCGACTTTGAAGCAACAACGGATGATATGACTGTGAACAGAGGAAAATATTATTTCAATATTCCATCTGCGGATATGCTGAGTATGTATCGATAAACGTAAAATAATTTTAATGTAACAAAAAAATAAAGTTATATCATTACATAGTATAAAACAAAGTCCCTCCTGCTGTCTGTCTGTACCTATTTAAGTGATTCAAGATATTTTTTTATATGTATAATACATCAGCATTGCATCCAGTCGAAGCCGGGGGGGAGTTGCTAGTGTTATATAAATTGATGGGGGGACAGGGACATCTGTCTGGAAATTGAGGTTCAAATGGCTTACAGGAGTAACAATGGAGAAAGGTGTGGGAGGGATGAATCACTAATAAAAAAAATTGCATTTAAGTAATGTGTTGAAATTTTCAGTTCATACTTATTTTGTTCTTGTAGTGGCAGGAACAAAATATTTTTTTAGGATCATTGCGTTTGACTGTTGTTCTTTAAGTCTTATTATGCATTTATTTATTTTAAGCTTATCTGATGCTAGATTTTAGTTTATAACTGCGTTATTAGTAACTTTCACAATCAATTTTAACAAATTTCTTTAGGAGGATATTAATTCCTAATTCTTTTAAGGTGCAACAACAACTGAAGAGAAATGGAAACCATTCATATACATAGAAATCTTTCAAACCTACATGAGACTCCATATAATGCCACCGTTACGACAACTCAAAATCAATGCATACCATATTAAAGTTGTCAATGAATGTGGGAAGGACACGTCTTGTGAGGTCAAAAGCAGTACAATTAAATTGAAAAATAATACAGAGGAAGTAACATATGATTTTGATTTTGTTGGGTCTAATGGTTCATTCAGTTTCGTGGTGACTCCTCTCCATGATAAATGTGTTAGAAATGGAATGACAATGGCGTGCAAGTCTGTTGAAAGTCCCAGGATTATGATTAGTAAGTATTGATATTAAATTTCTAGGTTTAAAAAAAATATTGTTTCTTCTCGGTGACAGATTTTTCCCACAAATATTATATCAGCTAGCATCCCGCGCGCGGTTTCACCCGCGTAACTACCGTTTCCATGGGAATTTCATATATTATTATGAAGTCATAGCCTTCCTCAATAAAGGGGCTAACTAACACTGAAATAACTTTTAAAATCGGTCCAGTAGTTCCTGAGATTAGCGTGTTCAAGCAAGCAAACAAAAAAAACAAACAAAACTACTCTTCATCTTTATATATTAGTATATACATTTTATATCCTAGACATTTAATTGTACTGATGACCAGAGTTAGAGAGGCTAGAGGTAAAACTAGGTCAGGGCAAAAATACCCAGTTTCATCACAATAGCATCTTGAAGTGAAGAAGTTGGTAATTTATTGTTTCTTGTATGCCTTGAAGAACATGTAAAACTGTCCTGAAACTGGTCCTGAAATCTCACTCTGAATGGTCAGGAGGAAAATATTAATTGTTATTTATCGTGACCACCTAGTAGTCGCGAGGTGGCTTAAAGCGATTTAAGCCTCTGATGTCGTGGGTTTGATCCCTACATAATTTTGTAAAATGGTCTGGTCTGTAAAAACCGGATCTTGTTGGGGGATTACACTCCGTGACTCAGAAAGCATGTTGAACCATGGTCCCAACAGCCATAACAATTGCATACCAGGTAAACAGCAGCATTTACCTGTGTATATGATGTACATAACACACATTGCCATAGTCGCCATACTTGGATAGTATGGCGACTATGGCAAAATGCCTCCCTCGGAGGGGGCCAATGTTCAGCATTGGACATTATAATAGGCTGAATGATTTTATAAAAAAAATGTTATACTTTTATGATGCAATTAAGTTTTTAATAATTGTTATGCTGTATTGCAGGCAGTGATCCGCGTTCGCTGAACATTTGTATAGCAAGTGTCACCGCGTTGATAGTGGCTTCTCTGTTCGGTTACTACCTCGCACTGCGAGCTATCAGGAGATACTGCTGTCGGGAACCAGGCCCTTACAAAGGTATGGGTAAGTGTATTATTAATTTTCATAGTTTATTGTTTACCGAGTGATCTTATTGTGTCTAGTATAAGAGATTTAAGAAATAATCCTCGATCCATTGCTGGACATCCAATTGATACAAAGCTAATGAGAGTTAGAAAAACAAACACAATACAAAATAATTAAAAATAACATTACAATGCGACGTAAAATGCAAAGCTTTGCCTAGATGGCGCTATCAGCACAGACCGTTAATAAAACGTAATTTTTGAAGATACCATTTTTTTCGTAAATTGTATTAATTTTAATTTATTTATTTATGTACACACAAAAAATATAGTCAAGGGAAAAACAAATAGGTACAAACAAAAGGCAATGTACAAAGGTACTACTTATTTCTAAAGAAATCTCTTCCAGTAGACCTGCGAAAGAAGAGGACAGATAGTGTTCTTTCACTCTTTTTTTGAGAAGGGAAAGAGTATGGCAGTTACGTATCTTAGAGGGATTTTTATTTAATTTCTCAAAGCTCAAGTAAAAATGTTTAGATATCATCATAACATTATATGGCTTAAAAATATATCAGGAGTATTTATATGCGCATTGCGATAGTGGCGCCTCTAGTGGTTAAACATTGCAGTATTAACCCTTTAATAACTACACTGAAAAAAAAAATGCCAACCGTAATGTATGTCTTCAGTTTTGTAGTCCTGAATTATTTTAAATATTAAGTCGATCATTTTAATTTCCAGTTGCAATACCTCAGCCACCGAAACTCCTAGTCGTGTACTCATCAGCGAACCGTCTCCACGCCGAATGCGTCGCTTCCCTCGTGCAGTACCTACGCTTTGAATACGGCTTCGACATCATGTTCGATGGAGATATTTCTATCACTTCCCATGGCGATCCTTTCATGTGGGCACAGGAAGCGTTCCGGTTGGCCTCCCATATCGTGTACGTTGTCAGCCCAGCAGAAGAAACGAATCTGTTCAACAACATCTACGATAAACCAATAATAAGCGCCCATAAAAACGTCGACACTCTACTCCTGAACCTCATAAAAACTAACAGAGGCACACGAAACCCGAAAGAAATCATCAACGTATTTTTCGAACATTCAAATGGACCGATACCCATAGAGACTAGTCTTGTTAAAGCTAAATTCAAGTTGATAAAGGAATGGCAACCGTTTATATCGTATCTGTCGAAGGATTTGCTACCTAAAAGGCATATCATGCGTACTGAGAAAGGCAGGTGCTTTATCGAAGATTTGACTAGAGCGAAAAAATTGTTAGGATCGAAACCTGATGATGTTATTGTGCAATGCGAGAAAACGAAGAATTTTGAAAAGAAAATATTGTTGTAAGGCGGTTTTGCGTCGGTTTTTGGGCACAGTTTATTGTGGTTAGCGACTGGAGTGTTGATATAGTTGATGTTCTAGATGGGCTGGTAAAAAAACTCTTCCAATATTTTTTATGCACTCTGTATGGTATGCAAGAACAGTACTTGGCTTTCAATATTCACTTGAGTAAGACTGACTGTCGTGGTCTCTATTGCCATGGTAATAGAAATCATTAAATTGACACCTGACATTCCCAAGTAATTCTCATAGTCTCAAGTGTTGTTCTTGAATATATGAGTGTGTTGCTTACTCAAAACTTAAGGCTGACTATTTGGCATAATTTCGATTTTTTTCTTATCATGACTGTTTTTAGAATTTATAGTGCTTTATTTTATGGGACTTCCAATATTTCCTTGTTCTTTCTATTGAACAATTAATCTGTAGAGGTATGATTGGTGTTCCCCCTCAGAAAATGCAGACCTTTTTTGCCGGACAGCCATTTGTAAGTGCTCAGAAGATATGCTCGAATTGGCTCGCGTACATGTATTGTGCGATATACGAATTTTGTTATGTTTGATACTAGATGATGCTGCTAGTTTTCTTAAAGTTTGTGGGGTCTTATGGGGTCGTAGCTCTGTGGTTGTCGCATTTTCACTTCTGTCGGCACCTCCACAGTGAGAGTCCACTTTTTATCTGATTCTGTACTGCTTCAGCCCAGCTAGGACATGACTATAGTTGCTATCTGCATTTGTGAATGATCTGAATGTTGTTGGTTATTGTTTGGACTAAATAATATGTGATTGGATTTTACAATCATTGATGGATGATACTCGGCAATTTTATCGAGTGTTAAGCTAAATTATACTGTAGGAGGTTTGGTTAAAGTTCAAAATGTTTTGAATGTAATTATAATATTTGATATTTTCGGTTTATTAAAATTTGCAATTTGATATTTAGTATCCTACATTCATTATTTAGTGTCCACACAATAAATATAATCAATGAAGTTCACATTAAAATATATATAGGGTTGTATATTTTAAATGAGTTGTAAATTGAATTTGTTAATATATTCATGTGAAACGATATTAAAAAGATAAAAAAAATGTTTATGAAGTGTGTATACATGGTTCTTGAAGGGAAATACATACTTTAACGATATTGGCCAAAGAAAAAAATAATAAATATAAAAGAAAGAATAGGCGATCTGGACTATAAATTCGTAATACATATCGCCATCTCGCTCTTGCACGTTGATAACAAATAGTCGCCTATTCTTTTTATCACAGTACCAGTTTGGATTTGACCCCCCGGTACCGTTTCGGTGTTAAGGGATATTTTTGTCGTTATATATAATTGTTGTATTACCCAGTACGATGCATATCTTATGGCTTTTAATAATAAGTGTTTTTATATTAGATTTTTACTTTAATATTTTTCTTCGCTTTTTGAACGCTCTATCCCACCTGTAATGCTCTTTTAACTGTACAGTCGGTCCTACTGTCGCTTACTACATCACATTTAATACGAAAAGCATTCACTGTCCCTGTAGATTAGAAGTTCCCAAACGTTTTTCTTGTAGACCCCTTACGAAACTATTGGTTCAGTGGACCCCTGTTCCTATATATCGCGGGCTTCAAGCCAAAAACTCTTACTTTTCATTAGACATAAAAAGCATAATAAGTTATCATAATATTGAATTATATAGATACATATATATCTGTATGTATCTATATAATTCAATATTTTCAATTACTTCCATATTTATGTTTAATGCAATATATATTTGTCAATATTTAACAACCAGCAATAACAAAAAAAAATAAAAATAATACTCGCGATAATTATCTTATTACACTTTTTATTTGTGGACTAAATTGGTTGACCCCCGTAGAGACTTTCGAAAACCCCTAGGGGTCTTGTACCACTTATATCTGCACATTATAAATTAATTTCATACCATATTATACATTATGAAACGCGTTCAAAAAGCTTATTTTTTTACATTAACTAACTTTTTAAAGATTTAGGTTCTATTGTAAATTGGGATATTATTATATATTAATATTAATATGTTGTTGTAACAATAATTGGCAAGATATAGAATGGCACCACTCAATAAAGAAGGTTAGACTAAACTTGATTTTTTGATCCTGTTGTATTGTTGTTCTAACGTTACATCACATATTTTTAATCTATATAAAACTAAACGGCTGTAGCCAAATAGCTATGGCGTCGGACTTCTCCCATTGCACTACCGACATGAACCCACTCGTAACACAAGCATTTTAGCTTAGAATGAGGCGAGGAGCACGACAAAAAAAATGGTTTGTAATAAAGTTTAATGCCAATTTTAACTTTACTTTTTCAACTTTATAACTCTACGGACAACGTAAAGGTCAATAGATCAAGTTTTGTCGAACCTGAATGTGCAGTAGTGACCTTTGAAAGGTACAGTTGGTGAAAAATAAAATTTTAGTGATTAATAAATGTGAAACCTTTCCTGTGTCTTTCAAAATGTGACTCTTTAAAGTGTGCCATAATGCACTGAACTATAGATGTGTTCTTTGTATACAAAAGTTGATATTTTGTCACTTTTCAAATTAGATCGAAACATTAAATAACTAGAGTGATGTTAAAATATTCTTAATAATAATTGTATGAACAAAGAACGGTGTTGATACGTACGCACAAATGCTCACAATATTTTTTGTTTTAAATATAAGGTGCTTGTTAAATAGCTGACAGTACGAAAATAAGATTTGTTATTTCACAGAAATATCTTCACGAACGTAATAAAATACATAATGCTTACTTTTACTTACTTTATATTATGTCCACTGCTGAACATGGGCCTCCTCTTTGAAAGACCGTGGCAAGCCAGGGTCGTTGAGGGATATTGCCGTTATTACCACGCTTGGCAAGCGGATTGGTGATCGCAGTAAGATGGGAGTATCTGAGCTGGTAGACGCTGCTGTCCATCCATCCCGTGGAGGACCTCTTACGATACCCATCTGAAGACATTGGATGATATATTCTAAGCCGGAAACCACACGGCATGGTTCTATCTGCTCTTAAAGGGAAGTCTTTGGAAGCAATTTATATTTTAATGGCAAGCAGTTTTATGCTTTGAGTCTTTTTTTATTCTAGATATTTTTGAACTTAAATAATAGATTGTATCATTATCTTAAATGTTTATTGGTAAAAACCTTTTTATGTATATATGTAACACTTTTGCACTGACTATTTGTTTTGGTAAATCGTTGTTGATAGTGCAATACCGTACTGAAGTGACAGTTGCTGATAAGGTGCAATTTCAACCGTCAATACATATTTTCTTTAATTTGTCTTGTAAAGGGAGAAATATCAATTGATACATTTGATTTTCAACCTTATAAGCTACTATGTGTGCCCTATACTTTGTATAAAATTATATTAGGTATTATTATTATTTTTACAAAGTTTTTTTTTCTATAATATGCAAACAGACACTCCAATTTTATTAATTTGTATGTATAGATTACTAGTCGACCCGCGTATCTCCTGTTACCGTGAAGTTAGGGGCAGATATCCAAAAAAAAAAGATGTATGATTTTTTTGTTAGTCACAAAAAGTCCACATACCAATTTTTAGCTTTCTACCTTGAAAATTGCTCCATACAAACTTCCACCCCCCATTTTAGGAAAGTGAGGGGTTAGAGAGAGACAAAAGTAGCCTATGTCACTCTCCATCCCTTCAAATATCTCCACTTAAAATATCACGCCAATTCCTCGCTCCGTTTTGCCGTGAAAGACGGACAAACAAACAGACACACACATACACTCCCATTTTATTAATATGTATGTATAGATTATCACTTAAGCGACATTGCACTATAGCCAATGAAATGTGGTTTATGTTAAGAAATGATGGACAGTTTTCTATGTTCGTTTTTGTAAAGAGACTGAGCGACTAAGTGTCGAAGGTAACTAATATTTTTAACACTATATTATATATACAGCTAGAGTTTTTATATTTTTCCCACGGACATTCAAGTCTATTGAACTATTTTTATATTGAAAGGTTAATTGAGCTAAGAGACGCCATGATCGATATTAAATTATATATTCCCTTCATCTATAATATACTAGCTTCCCACGCGCGGTTTCACCCGCGTAACTTCCGTGCCCTTTGGCTTTCCTCGATAAATGGTCTATCTAACATTGTTTTTTTTTTTCAAATCGGCCCAGTAGTTCCTGAGTTTATGGCGTTCAAGCAAACAAACAAAACTAATCAGCTTTATATATTAGTACAGATATCTGTATCTGTGTCTATATTAATATATAAAGCTGATGAATTTGCTTGAACGCGCTAATCTCAGGAACAGGTCCTAATTGAAAAATTAATTTCTCCATAAGAAAGCTACGATATCGAGAAGTAATATAGAATATATTTAATGTTGAAGATCCTACAGGAACAGGTGTTACGCAGGTGAAGCTAGTAAAGTATATAATTTAATTAATAAACCTTAGTTCAAATAGGCTTTTACCTGTCTATATACAGTACCCTCTCGCTAATACGCCACCAAAAAATCCGGACTAACGGCGGATTACCGAAAACGGCGGATTATAATGTACAGGTTGAGGAAAACAACATAGTAATTTTGTATTAGTACTTATGAAACAAGTTGATGCTTGGCGGCGGATTACCGAACCGTTACAGAGAGTCGAAAGCTAACATCGACTTGCAAAAAAATGGGCGGATTATAGTAGTTGTCGGATCATCAATCGGCGGACTAGCGAGAGGGTAGAGCGTACCTATATATTTTTTCTAGATGTTAAAAATTTCTTATTTGCTTTGTCAAACTTGATGCAATCTAAATTTAAATACACATTGTTGGTTTAACATCTCCAAAACATAATTGAAAAGAAAATTTCTAGCTATTCAATTTTTTTTTGGTTTTACAAAACTGCTTTCTTATTTGTGTCAATTTTGTTACATGATGTTGTAATGTTACTATTCTGCTGTTTGTAAATGCTACTTTATGATACAGTTATAAGGTAGCATTTAGCTAAGATATAATGTGTTGTACAGCATTTTGTAACTGCGTCATAACTAAGCTATCGTAATAATTGTAACTGAAATGAAAAGCTCTAGTTATTTGGTGTGATATTTGTACCTTTTATACTTGTTTTCTCGTTGATCTCAATATGGTAAACTGTTGAAGTGTGTTCTACTATGATACAGGACCTTCAATTATTAAGCTCAAAATATTATACCTTGTGATGTATTTTTATAAATAAAAACGTACATTATGATACAAGTCTTTCTTTGTCCGTGTGACTCGCCCATCCGTAAATGAGCTAACTCCACAGCTCTTCTAGGAAATACTTGCTTGGTAAAGCTTTTTATAAAAACAGCGGCCCTAGCCCAATGGTTAGGACGTAGGTCTTGTGATTATGTGGTCGCTAGTTCGATCCCCACCCATTGCACTACCTTAAGTGGGACTGGGCTGGACAGGCTGGACAACACAGGCTAGTTACATTAGAATAGATTGGAACCCTTGGTGTCCTTAAGCGCAGGCCACACCGCCTGCGGGCGAGCGAGCGAGCTAGGCGGGCGATCATCGTTTCACTTCTTTTACATACTTCGGTTCACACCGCGAGCTACCGACTAACCTACGTCAGCGATGCGAGCGAAGCTAACGAAATATCCAACGATTCCAGCGAAGCTACTCGTTCACCTCATTAGGTTAGGTTAGGAACCTCATCGTTTAGCCCGCCAATATTCCGCATAGTTAGTATAGTTTCCTTCTCTCGCTTCGCCCGCCTGTCTAGCTCGCTCGCCCGTCCGCTGGCTGTGTGGCCTGCGCTTTAAGAGAAACTAGCTAGCCAATTGTGTATCTTGCTCTTGCTTGGAACAGTTGTTATATTTAATTATGAAGTTCCCACGGAAACGGTAGCTAGTTAGGAACGATAGTGTAAAATGATATAGAAACAAATTAAACAAATATGTTTATTTGTTATCATTGGTTTATTTATCACGACGAGGGTACACCAAAACACCAATAATGGAATGTTGTACATTCATACAACTGTCTTTTATCATACACTGAGCAAATTTAAGGAAGATATCATTATATTTAAATACCAATTATATGTGTAAAATTATAAACAAACAACTATGCTTACTATTACGTAGCCTTCAGGTCACAGTAAGAAATATTTATTAGTTCAATTAGCGATAATGATAGGTTGAATCATGATATAAATTACGATACACATCAATACATGTACAACCAAGCTCAGCTTTGACGGGGAAAAGAATATATAAAAAGAAACTAATTATTTATCGTTCCTATGCTATAGAAAATATTGTAGATATACAGTATAAATCAGGTCAAGTACTGATAAAATCATGTAAAATGAGTATAGTGACAAACAAGTAGAAAGTAGAACAATTTACGACTCCAATCTGATTTCATGGCAAAAGACAAATCTACGGCAGTGGTCGACCTGTGTTAGTAGCAAATACCGTTTCTTTATCTGCTCTAAGAAATATCACGATTCAACTATTCAATTTGACTGAATATAATTTAGTTAAGTTTACCAACTTAATTTACATACATAGCGAAAAAAATATCCAAAGCAATAATAAAAATATAACCTCTACAATACTATTATGGCTACCATTAATACCTACACAAAAACAAGTAAATGTGATTTTGAGTAACAAAAATATTTTTTTTATATGATACTATATAATGCTTATGTTTGTACATACTTGCTGCATGTAACAATAATGATGTCCGATCAGAAAAGAACAATTTCTTGAACTAGTATATGTACCTATTTGTGTTAAGAATGCGATACTAAATAACACGTTTAAGGCCGAGACCGCAGTTGTACGAAGACTGCGACGCGACGGCGATTTTATCAAAACAAATCCATACAAACACATGTCGGCGGCCGCGCTGACAAGCGAAATTTATTTATTCGTAGTGTCGCCGTCCTAACGGTCTCGGGCTTAAGGTCGGACACCAATAATGTTACACTAAACAGTATAGGACAGGAAAATAATTATTTACAAATCAAGAAGTCTATGATTAATTCTCTCCATAGACGCACGCTTTGTACATTATATTAGCAACTGTATCTACGCTATACTAATGACTATAAAGTTAATCGCAACTATGCATACAAGTTGTTGTTTTTGTTAAATCTTAGAGCAATACCGCGTTAGTGACAAATAGTCCGAACAAAAATATCAATAAAAAATATCGTCGATGTGTTATAACAAGTACGAGACACTATCTAATAAGGTATAATTTCATCTATCAAGAAATACTTTATTAATTCGTGTATTGTAAGGCAAAATATAATTTGCTATATTTGATCTTTAACCTTATTAGTTATTAACACTTTCACGTTATAGCAGTATTAGGCTTGAAGCAAAATTTTAACGGTACAAATTCTAAACCGCTTCAATATACCATTTGTAATGGGCTTTTCTATCATCATGGTACATGATATAAATTTGTATAAGCTATAAATATAAAAATCCCAATTGGACAAAGAGACACCTATAACTCGGACAACCCTCGTAATTTATCCGGGTTGGTCCTATCTGATCGCGCGATCCGTTGCCTGTGGAAACGGATCGCGCGTCAAAGGTGCTTTCTGATCGCGATATCAGTTTCACCTAAAACTAATGTATGGAAAAGTGGAAATCTATCGCGCGATCCGTTTCCACTGAAATAATCTATTAAGTCATTTCCGGTCTGATCGCACAAATATCGAAAATAAAATAAAATATATTCGTACGTCTAAAAGCCTCTAAAATTATCACTAAATTTTAAATAAACAATAGTCAGTTAATACGTATTTACCTCGCTCTACCTATACATAAAAAACAAATAAAACAACTTGAATTAATCAACGAAATCATGTTAAATGCTATTTTAATAATTGCTAAATTAAGTCGGAATACAATCATCTTTACATGATCGCGCGATCAGATAGGACCAACCCATTTATCCTATACCCATAAATGAATAAATTTATAAATCATCACAAACAAATTGGCAGTTACAAATGAAACAAAACACACATTATTATTATAATTATGTAAAAAAATATGCTGTCGTGGAATCACTCGACTAATGTCTTCTATATTAATAAACCTATTTAAATTATATTTTAGCAAATAGTAATTCAAGTTATAATAATTATAAAATTTAATAAATTGGGTTAATTTTTCTTTCAATAATTGTATTTGAACAAAAAAAAATAACTATTTACGAAAACTTTGTGATATCCGTAAAAATTACGTTACGTTTTGCTTTTACTGACCTTTGTTTCTAACAAAGTTATTAAAAAAACCCTTAATTTTCCGAGTAGATTGCAAGACGGCAACAGTCTTTTTTTAAAATTTTATATCGTTACGTACACCTACTAGGTAGCGTCAGAAAATCAAGTTTACATATTATTCACAAATACATCGAAGTATATATTTACAAATAACTCATTATAATATCACCGCCACACCATCACTAATTATAATTCAAAAATTGGCCATCACAAATATCTTTGACACGGTAAAAACGCATTAATAAATCAATCATTAAACGAAAGGAAACCTACAGTCAGCAAAACATTCATATCTATATTTTTTCTTTTTTATTCTACATATTCCGTGTACATTTTTGAATGTGATTATAATGTAAATTCAAAAATGTACATGTAAAGTCCTTCTATATGTATAATCGACATAAAATAGTCTAACAACACTCGAATGATTTGAGAAAAGAATATTTTAAATACAGTTATCAAAATAAAAATGTCAAAAATCAAGAAATTTGCCAAAATTATTATATAATTCACAAATAGCGTTAGAATGTTTTATTGCATACCTACATGAATATTTTTAAACAAAATATCACATGGTATTCAAAATACAACTCAATGACAGTAACATAGATATGTTATTTATACGACAAGTTTGACTCTCTGACATTAGATAATTCATTAAAAAAAAATATACTCAATAACTTGACTGATAAATATAAACACATTATATGCCCCCGTGGAAACCTTGACTGAAACACTCAAAATTTGTCAAAAATATGACACTCACAATTAATGTTGCTTTCTATTGTTAAAAGAATTTGCAAAATCGGTCCACTAGATCCAAAGATAATCCCCTACAACCTCACAAACAATTAACAAACCTCTGTAATTAGTATAGATATTTCGCACGCACTTCCTTTATAATTACTATCGACACATATTAAATTTAAGCCATCAACACCTATTTACAGCTACGATAAATATAAAACGCGTTTATCACTAGAATGTCTATCAATCCACACTCATAACCGACACCAACTTTGCTTCAACTGTCTTAGCTTGTGACGTGGATTGTGGCACTGCCTTCAAATATATGCTAGCTTAACAGGAATATCTTGAACATTCTTCATGTGCTGGAAATAAAAGATAGAATAGATACAATTATTTATTGTCATATAGTGTGGTACAGAAGACGTTATTGTCTAAAATTACCAGACATGTCAAAACCATGACGTGACAATGAGTCGATATTTATCTATTCATTAAAACTTATTAATAACACAGTCACCACGCTTGGCGCAGACGGGTAAGTGACCGCAGTATTATGTAGTAATACACAAGGAAACGCTGCTGCCCGTTCCCTGGTATACGATTTTTATCTAGATGATGTAAAACAATCGGGACCAACGGCTTAACGTGCTTTCATAGGCACAGAGGAATGAATGGATGAATTAATTAATAAATGTTTATTTGCAGAATTGTAGTACATTTCAGATCTTAACTTAACAAGTAGTTTCTAGATAATTCGCTTTATTATAGCATGCAAATTACAATAAGGAGGAGGAAAGCCTCAGCAAACCAGACCCGGAAAGAAATCTTAGAATCTACACAAAGATAGCTTATCTGGCGTAGGGATCGAACCCACGACCTCCGAGATTTAAAACGAGCCATATACCGCTACGCTACGGAGGTTGTCGTATAATATGTCCCGTGCAGATGGCTAATCTCCTTAGAGATTGACCGCCGTGTCCTAAGCCGGTCGTATATAGGGAAATGAATATGCTACTCACATAATTTCTAAACTACTGTCGCTGTTTTTCGTGGCCTGTTCTCCTTCACTAGAGTTAGAGCCTCCAGACTCTGAGCGTTGGCTACGACTTCTGTGTGTCTTCTTCTTCTCTTCTGGCGGTACTTCTGTGGACGTCGCTTCTTCAGATTGCCGCTGCCACGCAGGAATTGATGGCGGGTCCGACCGGGTTTTTAATGCGGGGAATTGGTTTCTGTAAGTGATAATTAATATTGTAATTGGTTTATTTAATAAAACGTGAAAAAACCGGCCAAGTGCAAGTCAGACTCGCGCACGAAGGGTTCCGTACCGTTTTAAATAACGAGCAAAAAGAAAAAAAAAAGTTGGATGGGAGCCCCCCATTTTTTTAAAATATTATTATGTTGTTATAGCGGCAACTGAAATACATAATTTGTGAAAATTTCACCTGTCTAGCTATCGCGGTTCCTTGAGATACAGCCTGGTGACAGACAGCGCATTCTTATTAAGGTGCATGCTCCGATCGACCGTCCATACAATGTTTGTAGGGGCTTTATGCTAAAAATAGACACTCTTTGTTTGAAACGAATCATTTTATCACTTTTCTACAATCAAATGTGCTCGCCTTCGACGTTTCAGGAAATAACTTACACTAATTACTGAGAAAAACAATCGTGAAATTCAGGCAAAATTTGACACTTCTTTACTTGTGTGGGTTCGTTTTGACAAGCAAACTAAGCGCCATGTTTGTTATAGTTTAAGCTAGATGGCGTGCAAGTGATATTATAATTCTTATAAAACAATATACAATAATATCTATCTACGTGTCGATGTTGTTATTATGTAGATAAATTTTTGGTCAACCATGATCTAAATTATTACAAATCGGTAAGTCACCAAAGTAGCACAGAATTAAATTTCGTGAAAAAAGGAATCGTGGGATATGTTTTTACTAGGTAAAGAATACTTTCTATGCATTTTACAAACAGACAAACAATACATTAGTTTGATATGTCGCGTCGGTCGCGTGTCTCGCAGAACGGTGTGATGCGTTCAGAAACGAACAAATATTTACATCAAATGGACGTCATTTATTGTTTATAAATAAATAACTTATTCTAATAAGATTTTGATTTTCTTATTCGTCGACCAATACCAGGAATATAAAGATAAGTAATTTTTTTCTGTACATTTTATTGTTCTATTATTTCAGGATGTGTTCAGTGTTCTGAACGCATAATGAATAATCTGCATGAGTTGAAACTTCCCGCGTGAAACTGTTGACTAGTTTGCTACTATATCTGTGCCCTTGACAACATGATGACCAGAGTAGCCAACCCTACAGTTTTAACTGTAGATCTACCGTTTTTTGGAAATGCTCTCAGTTTTTAGTTTAGACCTCGAAATCTACAGTTTTCTATTGAAGACGATGGCGTCATGTATTTTATTTTCTAATGTGTTGAATTTACTAGTTTTTACGTAATATCATATTTGATACTAGCTTCCTGCGCGCGGTTTTACCCACGTAACGTGGAAACTTCGTAATAAAATATAGCCTTTTACCTTCCTCGATAACTGGTGTTGTCTTTCTTTCTCTATCTTCTTTTTGAATGTGTACATAAATAAATAAATAAAAATATAGATTAACTATTTTCTTAATTATTATTTGATATTTACAGTTTTCTACAGTTTTTTTTCAAGCATATCTACAGTTTTATACTAAGATAGGGTTGGCAACACTGATGATGACAATTTCTCGACTAACTGACCTGTGAACTGACCGCTGTCTAATGGTTGTGAAAAACGATACTATTCGATTTTATTCAAATACTGTGTGTAAAAGTAACATATTCTTTTGTTTTTTATTTGCTTTTCTATATTTCAGATTTAGATTACGTCTACAATGTATCCAACAAGCAAGAAGGCGTACAGTCGACATGTATATTCGGGGCCGCGCAAATCTTTGAAACGAGTTCGAGGTGGACTCAGACAATTTTACGATGAAGAGAGGTAAACATGCCTAATAAAACTAATTCTGTGTCAATTTTCCGATCTTATTTATAAGATCGGGAAGAACGGTTAGCAGAATTCCAAAAGTCACCAGAAGACATAGCTTTGATTGAAATGTCTACAGTAGGGCAGCATGAAAATGATTTATATACTACTCATAGGTGTGACCGATTGACTGCCAGTCAATTTGGAATGGTTAGTTGTGTGGTATAATTATGTAAGCAGAAATGAATACACAAATATGCATTTCTTGCGGTACTTGATTGAATATCTATGTAGACAATGTTGAATTTAAAAATTATCCATAACATACATTTATTTTATCTGAACTTTTATGTTTACAGATTTGCAAACGCCGTATTACCACTCCATGCCACAATCATGTAAAGGATATCCTATATAAAAATAATTTTTGTACAAAAGACATGTTATATGGGCAGCAAAATGAGAATGTGGCAAAAAGTATGTTCATGCAACAATATAATAAATTTGTGAGGCCTTCAGGTCTTTATATTGATGAAGAATTTGGATGTTTAGCTGGCAGTCCAGATGGTAAGTTTTTCTTTATCAAGCTTCAATTTTATTAATGTATTAGGCAAATGTGGAAATTTATAATACTAGTTATAATGGTAAGAGACCAAAGATTATGAGCATGATAGGCGATTGAATTTCTTGTATCAAATTTCATGAAGTGCTCCATTGCATTGATACATATTTTGTGTCAATTTGTTACAGGTATAATAGAAAATGAGAGAGCTGTTATTGAGGTCAAGTGCTTTCCATCATTGGCGAGGAAAAATCAAAGCCTAGAGGCAGCTGCACTAGAAAAGAAAAACTTTGCTCTAAAATTGGATAATAATGTTTTAGTCATGAATAAAAAACACGATTATTACTATCAAGTAAATTGATAATTCTATTGCATGATTACTTTATAATTTATTTCAATATCTTATTTTTTCTTATTATAATTAAAATATATTTCAGGTTCAAGGACAAATGCGTGTCAGCAAAATGGATAAGTGCTACTTCATATGTTTTATTTCAGTCACTGAACCTTTGACTGTAATAGAAGTTGCTCGAGATAATAAATTTATCAGCAATATGATACCAAAGCTATTAGACTTTTTCAAAAACTGTATTCTGCCAGAAATCATTTTAAGACGTGTTCAGAAAAATGCGAAATGTATAGATTTGAATGGTATGTACCTGCCAGTATGTACACCAGGCTATTTTATTGACTTCTTCATAAGTTTTATCAATTAATAAGTTATTATTTTATTCTAGTGAAAAATCGTCCTTCAACATCAATATCACATGGAAATTCGAGCATGGAATAAAGTTTCATTTTGGAGCAGCTTTGGAGATTGATGGTAAATAACAGATTGAAATGAATGAGAAACAATATCCATCAAAAAGTAACAAATATACTAAGTAAAGTTATTTTTCTTTGCAGAACCTGTGAAGCAGTGGTTTCAAGACAAGAAGAAATGAGTTTTGTTCAATTGCATTTTTTTTGTAGTAGTTTGTTTAGAATCTACATTTTCATTGTATTTATATTTATTTACTTCATAAGTTTTATCAATTAATAAGTTATTATTTTATTCTAGTGAAAAATCGTCCTTCAACATCAATATCACATGGAAATTCGAGCATGGAATAAAGTTTCATTATGGAGCAGCTTTGGAGATTGATGGTAAATAACAGATTGAAATGAATGAGAAACACTATCCATCAAAAAGTAACAAATATACTAAGTAAAGTTATTTTTCTTTGCAGAACCTGTGAAGCAGTGGTTTCAAGACAAGAAGAAATGAGTTTTGTTCAATTGCATTTTTTTATTGGTAGTTTGTTTAGAATCTACATTTTCATTGTATTTATATTTATTTACTTCATAAGTTTTATCAATTAATAAGTTATTATTTTATTCTAGTGAAAAATCGTCCTTCAACATCAATATCACATGGAAATTCGAGCATGGAATAAAGTTTCATTTTGGAGCAGCTTTGGAGATTGATGGTAAATAACAGATTGAAATGAATGAGAAACAATATCCATCAAAAAGTAACAAATATACTAAGTAAAGTTATTTTTCTTTGCAGAACCTGTGTGGTTTCAAGACAAGAAGAAATGAGTTTTGTTCAATTGCATTTTTTTAGTAGTAATTTGTTTAGAATCTACATTTTCATTGTATATAACTTTTTATTTGTATTTACTATAAAGGGTGAAATAAAACTTTATTAAACTCAATAAGCTGCTCTTTAGAGAATTGGTTTACTAAAAACTTAGGTAATCAAATAAAACTATATTTTACTTTATATATTATTGACATTATTTATTTCCTTTTTTATTAATCAATTAAATGGTTTACGCCATAAAATATAACTTTTATTTTCCTTAAATAGTACTAGTTTTAATTTATCGTAATAGGTGGCGTTCTGCCTATCCCTATGGATATGTAGAGTATTTCTACAAAATATTTTAGCCCCTTTTTAAATACACGCCATCTAGTGTCTACTTTGTAAACGTAGGGAATACGTCTTATGTGTGTGTAAAAGACTGTACATTCAATGACAGATGTTATTTTCGGGTTTTTTGTCGAATTGGGTGGATTTTGAGGCATTGTTATAATCTAGTTAAATAAAGGGTCATGACCGAGTCTCGCAAACACAATCCTACGACTTAGTAATGCTCCGATTTCACATAAAACGAAATAAACTAAGAATAAGAATATTAGCGCCATCTAGCGGGAAAAGTGCCGGGAACAGACCGTATCTTTCACCTTAATAGGGTCCCGTTTTTACCCTTCGGGTACGGAACCGTAAAAATGTAATGGTTTAGAACTATACTTATATGCAACTAAAAGTACTTAATATAAACTGAAGTACTTATTCTTCAATAGTCCATTTCCACCCAATGCTGAACATGAGCCTCCCCTCAGCAGTGGAAGTTATACAGGCTGATGATGATGACGAAAATTCCCCGGGGAAAAAGGGATTTACATACATAAGCTCACGCCTGTTTCCCAGCGGGGTAGGCAGAGACAATGGACCTCCACTTGCTACGATCCCTACACACATCTTTCGCTTCATTCACTCTCATAACATTCTTCATACAAAAAAGGGAAAAAGGGATTTATTTCCCTAGTAACAACGAATAGTCTTAAAATCATACCTATTAAGTAGAATTCCTTTAACAGATGCAATATCCGACTTGATATTATCGAGTTGTGATCGCAGCGCGCTCTGGTGGGCGGTCGCCTGCATCTCGCCTCGTAGTGACGTCACGTTCGCGTTGAGAATGTCCAAACTCTTGCGCAGTTCGTCGATGCACTCCGCTGTGGATTTGCGCTTCGGTTGTTCAACGAATAGCAGGTGTCTTACGTAGTTCTGGAAATAAATGAAAATGCAATTTCTAAAACGGCATTTTTTTTTCGAACTGACTTTCGTAATTAGCCACCAAGCAGTTGCTACTTCACCGGGCCTATCTAAAAAGGCACAACTCATGTGGTTTGTCTACAGGAATTTTGGTCTTTTTGAAATTGGTGATGCAAAAAGACCACAAAAAAAGGAAAAGAAAAGGTTTTTTTTTATTCCTGCAAATGACCCCTTTCCACATGATGTCACCACTATCTAGCCCCCAGCCGTAAGCTCTGGCAATCTTTCTCATCCACATGAACAAAACTTCCATACTAATATTATAAAGAGAAAAGATTTTATTTGTTTGTTTGTTTGTTTGCATTGAATAGGCTCCGGAACTACAGGACCACAGGTTAGATAGGACAACGAAATATTGAAGGTTTGTTTTGGGTAAATGTATTATGTTTTGTAAAACGTCGTAGAACTAAAGTTGTTGATTATGATGTTAGTAACGTAGTCCTGAGAGGTTACCGGGGTTTTACAAATAACCCTGTATAATGAGATTTAAGTTGCATTATACCTATTGACACATTCACCTATAATACTATAATCTGCTGTGCATCCGTGCCTAGGTCAAAGTAAAGTCAGGTAAAGGTCGACTGGACTAACATCAGTAGTGCAGTCATGTAGCCAAAATTATAAATTATTTTCCTTATACGGATTTTGCTCTTATTTCGTTTTATATGCCCGGTGAAGTAGCAAAAGCCTCGTGGCTAAAACGACATAAATGTCTATATTGTTGGAATATCCAAAATCCTAAATTGCTTAATTAAATTGGATAAAAATATCATACACTAGCTTCCAACGCGGTTTCACCCGCGCAACTCCCGTTTTCGTAGACACTACATACTTAATTAAATATAGCCTAGTCTTCCTCGATAAATTGGCTATTGGCACTGAAAGATTTTTTTCAAATCGGACCAGTAGTTCTTCAGATATGCGATTTTATGCGAACAAACAAACTCTTCAGCTTTATATATTAGTATAGACTACATTCTTTTTTCAACTTTATGTCAATAGAGTTTAAAATATTGTTGGCCATTATAATATTACCGCTTCTCGTTTTTAAAGTTAAGTTGTATTACCATATTTTTGCATGTTATACCTATAACGATTCTGAGAAAGCTAGTTAACGTTAACAAATATGTAAATGTGTAGACAAATGACCTAGTGTTGACTTCTGCTTAGAAACAAGTTTTTAATATCTTAAATGTTTGTTTTTCTTTTGTCCGAATATTATGTTAATGACATCTTGTTATGTTGGTAACTAACAAAGGTGTCATCGCTGTCTGGAATGTCACTAGGGTTAACAATGGACATGAGGACTAAAAAAATCTATTTAGTCCGTCAATTAGATTACCAAAAAATATTGGACACGTATTTTTTTATTTATCAAATCAATACAAATTGACATAGATACAGAGCACAAACAAACTATAAAGTTCAGGAGAGGAGGGCTTGTGACGTCACTATTAGGTAAAATTGTACCTAATAGAGACGTCACACAAAATTTCAACGCGCTGTATTTTCGTCATTTTTTGTTTGAGGAACGAAAAAAAAAATACGTGTCCAATATTTTTTGTTAATCTAACTGACGGACTAAATAGATTTTTTTAGTCCTCATGCCTATTGCTGTACTACTAGTGCGAATTAACATGACACCTGGCTCTTAAATCAACTGAATCTGTTCTCGTGCAGGACGAGAGCGTAGCGCTAGAATGCATGCGATTCGGAGTAATTTGTATTTTTAATGGTGTTATTACATGTTTTAGAAATTGTTACGTTTAGATGTCGTGTTAATAAATAAATAAATCATTTATTCTGGACCAAACATTTTGTACAATTTTGTGTGTTAGTTGTTGGATGTGGTCGTTTGGTTGGACTTGTATGATAATATTTAAATTGCATATAGGTAATTATGTTATTTCGAATACAGACAATAATTAAGTAAACTATAATACCATTAGCCGCTCAGCAATTTAGTTAAAAAAAAAACTTAATTTATTTCTACTTTTACTTTAGTTTTATAATTTAATTGAATGTATATATATATATATATATATATATATATATATATAAACTTTAAGGGACAACCCTCCGTGCCTCGGAAAGCACGTTAAGTCGTTGGTCCCGATTGTTATTACATCATCTATAATAATCGTATATCAAGGAACAGGCAGCAGCGTTTCCTGGTACAACATAATACTGCGGTCACAAACCCGACTGCCAAGCGTGGTGACTAATTGACTATGGCAAATACCCTCCCTACGGGAGAAGGCACATGTTCAGCAGTGGACGTTATACGGGCTGATAATTATGATGAAATTTTATTTTATAAATTATTTCTATCTTATTTAATTTTAAATGTAATATTATAAGTACAAAAATATGGGAAACCTATTTCTGGAATAAATGCTTACTATTATTATTCAAACAAACGTGTAGTTGCCGTTCGTTCGGAAAAATAAGGTCTGTTTATGACTTATATTTTATACACTAACCTTATAAAACCAGTAGCACCCATACATAAAACCTCCATACACCAGTACTGGCAACACGTTGTCTCTGAACCACGACCGCCTCGCTCGGTGGAAGAACATCAGCTCTGACGACATCGATGGCACATCTAGTAGCTCCGTACATTTTTCTAATGCTCTCTGTATCTCTAGGTCTGTTAAACCTTTGCTGCGGAGAAAGCGTTCTTTGCTCTCTAGGGTACAGCGTTGTACACTAGGATTTGTTAAGAACTTTATTGCGGTTGTTACCTGTAATAAGAACAAATTTTCAATGCATGGAAGAGCCTAAGTTTGTTCTCAGATCGCAAGTGATCTCAGACTAGGGTTGCCACCCATACTATAATATCTATACTAATATTATAAAGCTGCAGAGTTTGTTTGTTTGTTTGTTTGAACGCGCTAATCTCAGGGACTACTGGTCCGATTTAAAAAATTCTTTCAGTGTTGGATAGTCCATTTATCGAGGAAGGTTATAGGCTATATTTTATTTTCAAAAAAGTTGGGGATCCGTAAGAAAATTGCGTTTTTGTAACCCAAGGTGTAAAAGCGAAAACCTATTTATGCGTGCGCTGCAAAAACTATTGACAATAGAACAAAATGATGTACTACGGGTTTGTAGGTCTTATTAAGATCTACAAAAAAGTCCGCGAGAGCATATATCTAACTATCATAGTTTAGTCACAATAACCGCTTTTATGTTCATAAAAAAATATTAAATCGTCTAAAGAAAGAAACTACGTTAAATGTATATCGTTATATTAATCCTTATCCAAATTAAGCATAATGTTATTAAAGGTATTTATGTAGAAGTAAAATACTTTTTGTTTTATTCCAATCGGACATTTCGTTGAGAAATTATCACGAGTATAAAAACGCAAGGAATTGGTACCTAATAAAGAGTTATTTGCCGTAATAGATAAAGCTGAAGAGTTTGTTTGCTTGAATGCGCTAATCTCAGCAACTATAACTGGTCCGATTTGAAAAATTCTTTCAATGTTAGATAGCCCATTTATCGAGGCTATATTTTATTACAAAGTTTTTATGGGAACGGTAGTTACGCGGGTGAAACCGCGCGCGGAAAGCTAGTATAATATAAATATGTAGTACAAAAAGTACTATATTTTTATGCTAGACTAAAATTCACCCCATTTAAAAATTTAGACCGCACCCTCAGCGCGACATATGAAAACAATGAAAAATGCAACATTACAAGGTGGAAGCCTAAAAAATAAAAAAAAGCTTGTTGAGTGACTCTGAGTCATTAAGAGAAGCCTCCGGACAGAATCTTAGTCCAGCACTGTATGGATCATACAAGTGGGAAAATTATTTAAAACAAATGTGTACTATTTTTTTCCTGAATTTCCCAAAAGTATATATTTAGCCGTGTGGTTTCCGGCTTAGAATAGACCACCCCATGTCCTCCCATGGGTGTCGTAAAAGGCGACTAAGGGACATATGGCTGATGGATGGGCAGCAGCATCTATTAGCTCAAGGTTTACATCTTACTGCGATCACCAATCCGTCTGCCAAGCGTGGTGATTATGGCAATATCCCTCTACGATCCTGGCTTGCCAAGGTCTGTTAAGAGGAGGCCCATGTTCAGCAGTGGAAGTGAACGGGCTGTTGATGATGGATGATGATGATATATTTAGCAACTTCTCTAAAAAGTATACTATATAAAACAAAAAAATAGGTGGCAACCCTATCGCAGACAGAGACAAGTTACGGTGTAAAAAGAAGACTAAGTTAACTATCTATAGTTACATACTGCAATTACATAATTCTTTAATTATTCTTTTAAATAAAGTAATACCTAGTTTCAATAACAAACAATTTTTTTGATTTTGTAGTCTTAAACATATTCCAGTATTTTATATACTTACATCATGATTTTTTTTATAATTGATAATATTTGGCAAGATAAGATATAAGGTAAGATAAGTGCTATTTTATAAAAAGGTTCCCACAGGAATAGTAATTTTCTATAAATCTGGCTTCCTCTTTCATAAATAGATCAATTTAACACGGAGGCCCCTGCATCATTATATTTGATAGTATGATCATTCAATAAACATACTTGTCCAATTACTTAATAGAGACGACAATTTACTTATAAATTAATGTCAAAATAAATTATGTACTTTAGATAGTGGCTTGATATAAGTAGAATTTATATACAAAAATTAAAATATGAAAAATCATTACAAATAAAAATCAGGAAAAATTCCTATAAATTGTGTTCTCTGGTTTTTTTTTTAAACCCCACGATTAAATATTTATAACCCCTACCATTAATTAATTCATCATTTTCCTGCCCTGGTCCCTGGTAAAATATGTCATCCCCTTCCATTTTTCACTATTAGACATCTCTTCCATGTTCGCACATTTCTTACACATGTTATCTATCACACAGTCCATCCATATTTTTTTTGTTTTGGTCTTCCTCTTCAGCATTTTTTTTGTGACATTCATGTCATCCCTACTCATAACATGCCCATATGATGCTATGCATATTGAATAAATTTAAATTTTTTATTCTACTTTCTTAGTGCAAGAGAATCAGACTCAGAACCAGTATATGTTGTCACACAAATAGTTGTTCAGGGTAGAAATCAAACCAAGCCCACTAAGATCCCGAAGATACTAAGTGAACCCAGTGCAGTCATTAATTCTTGGAAATTTTAGAACTATAACTTTTACATTAATCACAGACAAATAACTTGGGCAAAGAGGAATGACTTGTTGACCTAGTTTGACGAGTCAATATGTTTGTATACAAAAGTACAAAACTACTTTCAGTCAGTTATTCGTAATTCATAATAGTCTGATAATAGAATAGAAGTATCATTTCACAACTATCAATCCCAAATGGCAGCCTACATCACATCTTTCACAGGGAAAAATACATAATATTATAGAAAATGCCACATACTTTTTTTTAAATAATTTTTTTTTTTTTTTTTTTTTCATTGAATAGCCGTTTATTAGTGAATTTGACAACAATATATTTTTAAACCTCAGAAGCATACGAACAGATGTACTATTTATCTTCAGAAGCATTTGGTCTTAAGTATCAGTTTAAGATAAAGGCACATACAACCTATGTTTCTGACGCATAATGGCACGTCCAATCTTATGCTTCTGAGCTCTAGATTTGTCCCTTAACTTAATGCATATTATTAGGTCATAGCTTAACATAAATGGGGTAATGAGCTAGCTAGCTAGTCAATAAGCTAGTTCAGAGATAAGCTAGTTAAGATTTTTGTTGTCAGAATGTCAGATCATGTTGCATATTAAAATATATTTATACAATGTTCCTAGCAGGACAAAGAGAAGTTGGTTGAGCCATGCAGTCATCAAGAAAAATATTTCTTATTTGCCACAATCAAATATTTACTATATCTTATTAATGTTTTGCGAAAAGAACGAGGCAATTCAAACAGAGAAACATTGAGAAAACCATTCTTAAGATTCAGGCATTATAAGATATAATAAATAGAAGTACTTAAAAGTAACTGTCAGAATAATTTATACATCCATTGGTGTAACCATGAAATTATGCAAAATGTTGACTATATTTTTCCAATAACAACAAGCATCATTATATGAACATGTATTTTATTTTTTCATTTTTATATTATAATCAAGAATGACATACAATATACTTATAATAAGGCAAACTAAGAAACACTAAGGGTTTGTCCAGTATAACTGAGTTTTACTTTAAAACAGTATATACATAATAATACCTAGGTATATGATAAAAGTTTATAAACTCAATTTAACAATAGGTTTTGTAACAGTACAGAATACATGCTCTATCTAACATCGATTGAATTTTAATTACTTATCATATAGGTATCAAGTCATAGATAATTCACATTCTAGAATAATTAAAAATAAATCTCATACATAATGTATCATGAGAAAACATCTATGCGGTATGTAGGTAACTATTTAATTGCAACAAGGTTTTAAGCACTTTGTCTGAGAAACTAGTTCATATTCTTGTTCTAGTGAATGTAAAAAAATAAAATAACAAAAGATATGGTAACTTGTAATGAGTCCGAAGGTCACGTCAAGTATCACTTACAATAGGTATTTAAATTTAACATTAATTAAATACAGCTATTACGATTGAACAAAAAATGTAATCTCATTATAAAAAACCTAAATAGAATCAAAAATAGTTACATACCAAATTTTCGCGAATTTCTCCACCCACATTCGCCAATGTTTCTGTTGCCATTTTCAGTGAATTATTTGGTAAAGAATACCTATTGAAAGAGAAAATTAAATGCGTTTTAAATGATATGTTAGCTACTGAATAATATTGGTAAAACGCTGAATAATTCGGTAGTAAAATACGGATATGCTATCTGTACGGAAGACCGACCAAAGTCAATCAATTTTCTGTGACATAAGCTGTGACAGCTTCTGACATTAACAGTGTTGTAAGCAGTTAAGCACATAATATAATTATAAATTTATAAATATAATAATCCGAACCGACTTCGATACGTTAAAATGCTTTGGGAAACTACAATTAGGAATATTGGTTTGGATTAATAAACACAAAGTATACTAGGCCTTACTAGGTGTCCTTAACAAGATTTGGTAAGGTCAATTAACGTAGAAAATAGTCCTTATAATCATTGAAAAACAGTCTATTGTTAGGTTTGTATTAATATTTAGAATCGATTCTCTATATTCAAACTCGATTTGAAATCTACTCAGAACGCAATGACATTTCATATTCCGTACGTTCTAGCGCTAGCACAGCAAGTAATTTTAAGCATTACGCTATTGCTATCTTGCCTAACATCAGTAAATGTAATCGGTCTGTCCTTTTCGTATAATATGGTTAAAATATAGTATTGTAGAATTTTAATGTCATTGTGTATTTATTTCTACCAAAAGCAAACATTGTAAATTTTGTGAAAATATTTATGTTCAATTTTAGAAAAAATGGGTGATTTTGCTAACGCGACGGAGGCTGCGTCTCTCGCTGTGCAATTTGATCAAGCAGGTGAACCAGATAAAGCTATCGAATGCTATAGAACTGCAGCGAGATTATTAGAAAAAGTTTGTGACAAATTCCCTCCAGAAAAGCAAGAAGAAGTTGGGAATAAAGTACGAGAATATTTACAGAGAGCCACAATTTTGACTGAAATAAGAGGTACAAACAACAGGTGGTGATATCACTGAAATATTCAGATTGATATTTTTTTTTTGTAACAGTTAACTCTATGCTTTTATTAGGTACCTACTATGAGTCATTGACCAGTAGAATGTTGTATTATAAGGCTTACTTTATGACATCACTATTACTTCAATTAATGAATAAAAAATGGTTATATACAAAGGAATAAAAAAAACTTATTTTATATTTATATTTTTATATAGGATAGAAATAGGTTTTAATGAGATATGTTGTGACATATTATTATGTTTTCTTAAATTTAGACCAAGCTCAGCAAGCAGAGGGTGAACGAGCATTACAACAATGTTACATATTAATGCAACAAGCAATAAGTGCTGATGAAGCGAATGATAAAGATACTGCTTTGGGCATGTACACACAGGCTGTAGAAATGGCTGTCTCTGTGGTAAGTTGATTATTAGAAACTGCATTGTTATGTCTGTAAATTAGTATAATAATAAAATCAACTATAAGGTATTTATATTTATTTCTTAATTAATATATTCTGCAAATTATAAATATATATTTAAAACCATAGATCAATTGAAACATTTTTTCAGAAAGCACATGACCCAGAAATTAAATTGAAGATCAAAAGTTTAGCAGAACAAGCATTAGACAGAGCAGAGGAGATCAAAGGTATCAAGAGAATTGGTTCATTGTCTATAAATGAACCAAAAAGACCAGGTATAACACTTTTTTTATAGCTAGCATATAAAGAAAAGAAACAAGTTAACAGTTGATAATTATTATTTAAATAAAACAGTTAATCTGTGAGTACAACTTAACAATAATTAATAATGCATTCTTAAATATAGAGGTAATCTTTATAAAGGGATTACATTAAATATATTCAGTATTGTCCATATTGTCTAATTTAGCTTTTAACAAAACAAATAAACTGTTTCATTTCATAACTGTGGTATAAAATTAATTTAAGAAAAATCAATCCTAAAATAAAACTATTTTTTATATAATATATACAAAGCAAATTAATTTTATTTTTTATGCAGTTGCATCACCTGCAAAGCCGCATCTACAAAGAGAACAAAGTGTTCACTTAAAAGTGAGTGGACAACAAGTATACTCCGAAGAAGAAAAAGAAGTATTACGTACCACATCAAACATCAATAACAATTGCTTTGTACCATTTATGGATGTAGATTTGTCTGAAAAATTTCAATATACCATACCATTTGAGGATAGAGCTAGTGAATTGAAGTTATCATCGAAACAGGAGAAGGAATTTGATTGCTGGGTCCGACCTAATGACATTTGTACGGATCCAAAGATGATTGTTGATGACCATGTAGATTGTTTCAGTATTAAACAGACTGTGAGTATAATTTAATAACATTTTTCAACGAAAAAAATAATAATATCCTGTTTGTTCTTTTATCAAACTAAACTCTTCTTATGGACCAGTACAGCATTACTGAACATTATCCATTAATTAATGTCAATACTGTTTTCAAGGTAGAGAATTACATAAGTACATTTCATTAGCACCTCAACTAGGTGTACCTCCACCTTAGCATACCTTACTAAAGCTAGTCCTACATATCCCTCCGCCCACGCTGGCGTGGAGATGCTACGGCGGAAGAAAGGGTAACGCATTGCAGCCCTAAACAAAAGAAAAGTTGTACGTCCATCTTACATTTTAAAGGTAGCAGATCAATTGTACACACAGTTAATGGGTCGACTTGAGAAGTACCAGCTAGCCAAATAGTATTATTGTTATCTATGATGCCCTTGAGTAATGGTTGCCAGAGCTTGTTTAGGTTTAGGGTCTGTCCAAACTAGTATTATTGTTCATATATCTGTTGCACAATCTGTAGAGAGTCATTTGGAGATGTTTGGTAATGTAATGTGGCAGAAATATCAAGTGTTGGTAATTACTGTTTACATGTTTAAATTTACGTTAACGCATTGTAAAATACCCTCTACCCAGGGCCAATGTTATCGGTCAATATATACCAAAGCTACATACAAATGTTAAACTTGACAAATATTCTTTATCATTTCAGATAGTGTCAGACTGTTCTTTTGTGGCTTCGTTAGCAGTGAGTGCATTGTATGAAAGGAGATTCAACAAGAAGATTATCACGTCCATCATATACCCTAAGAATAAGAGTAAATCACCAGTGTACAATCCCTGTGGGAAATATATGGTGAAATTGCATTTAAATGGAGTTAGAAGAAAGGTAATTATTTTTACCAATCACACGCCTGATCGCCTGATCACGAATACGCCTGTCAAATGTGGTGATTAACCCTGCGGGACAGCTAGTAATTTAATAAAGTCGACTTCACATTATAACTAGGCCCGTAAATAAAATAGCGCGGTAAATAAGCTAACATGTATCTAAATATTCACGTTAGCACGCATACACGCTTACATTGTTATGTTATCAAGTTGTCTATTCTGAAAACTTAAACAAGTGTTCACGATCATATATCACGACCGCACAATGTTTATTTCAAAATCAAATACATAGTTTAATACTTAAGTTTACTGCTTGTGGCAATAGATTCCCGTTTTTATAAGTCGCAAGCGTATACACCCGGTTTGGTAAGGTCACTGGTGTTTTCACTAATAAAGATAGTAAAATTCAAAGATTTGGTGGGTTTAGTAATCCTCTTATCATACAAAATCATTGCGGTGTTGTGCGCAATAGCAACGTTATGTTATATCCAAAATGTTTTTCTTTATATTTTTTCTAAAATGATAACTAACTTAAATGGCGTGCAATGCCTCCATTCTGTTGTTCTACAGTGTTTATAGGTGTTATGTAGCAATGGACTGTATTTTAAATAAAATGAAAATGCATGTGTGTGCAAATCAGTATAAAGTATTTTAAACACAGTAAACTTCATACTTTTTAATTAATTATCTTTTATCTTTACTATCTATATTATAAAGAGGTAAAGTTGAATTTTTTGTGAGGTTATAGGGGGTAATCTCTGGATCTACTAAACCGATTTTCCAATGATTTTACCAAAAGAAAGCCACATTATTTGTCAGTGCCATAGACTATATTTTAAGGCAAGGTTTCCACTGGATAGGGATCGGGTGACGGCATGCCGTGTGGTTTCCGGCTTAGAATAGACCACCCCGTATCCTTCCATGGGTGTCGTAAAAGGCGACTATGGGACATATGGCTGATGGATGGGCAGTAGCATCTATTAGCTCAACGTTTAAATCTTACTGCGATCACCAATCCGTCTGCCAAACGTGGTGATTATGGCAATATCCCTCTACGATCCTGGATTGCCAAGGTCTGTTAAGAGGAGGCCCATGTTCAGCAGTGGACGTAAATGGGCTGTTGATGAGGGATCGGGTGAAACTGTGCGGTACAGCTAGTATTCGAATTTTACAAAGTATGATATTAAACCGTGAGCCCGCAGCACAAATGACCACGGGGTTACCTAATTTACCTCCTCTAAATTTAGGTGTTTTTTGTTTTCAGGTGATAATAGACGATCGGTTACCATACAGTAGATATGGTCGTCTGCTGTGCTCGTACTCGAGCAATAAGAACGAGTTCTGGGTGTCTCTGTTAGAGAAGGCGTACATGAAGGTTATGGGCGGCTATGATTTTCCGGGATCTAATAGTGTAAGTTTGTGTGAGATTTAAGAAAATGTGACACAAGATGTATAGAATTGTTAATTATTTCTACTTCAAGATTTTAAATGCTTCAGATAGATAGTAATGAGAATATGAGTACATGTGTATGTCAAAATCACATACCTAAGTGCTGAATAAATTAATTATACGTTGCACGTTTTTGGTACATACATTGCACGCTTCGGTAGAAACAATGAATTAAAATCTTTTTTTTTTCAGAATATAGATCTCCACGCCCTCACAGGCTGGATTCCAGAACGTTCTGCCATCCGCAATGGAGAACCAGATTTCAATGCAGATGCGTTGTACGAGAAGATTCGAACCAGGATGGAGAGAGGCGATGTTCTAGTCACAGTGGCCACGGGACCGTTGTCGGACGCGGAGGCGGAGAGGACGGGCTTAGTGGCCACACACGCTTATGCGGTACTCGATGTTAGATTGGCCAATGTAAGTGATATTAGTTATAAGATTTTTAATTTTAAAGGCACTTTAATTTGAAAGTTGTGCCCGGAGCTGTGTGGTCTCAGGCTTGGAATAGACTGCTTATATAGGTGTCATAACAGGCGACGAAGGGACATACAGCTGATGGATGGGCAGCAGCACCTTTAAGCTTGGGCCGGATTGCTTATGCCTACCCGGCCTCCGCCAACGGCGGATCGAAGGAGTGTCCGAGGGGTTTTAGTGGTGTAGGGTTCTCTCCTCGTGGTATGAGTTTAGCATACCACGCTATGGAGAGGGCGAGACCCACATAACCCACCGCCAGCGCGCGAATACGCTGCAGCGGCGGTGGGAACGCGTCAATGGATTTTCCCCCGGAAAACAAAAAAAAAAGCATCTTTCAGCTCAAGAATACTAACCATCTTTCCACTGCCGCCTGCCAAGTTTGGTGATTATAGCAATATCTCTCAACGACCCTGGTTTCCCCATGATCTGTTAAGAGGAGGCCCATGTTCAGCTGTGTGGACGTAAACGTAATGTCAAATTAATTTTCTGTGTGATTTTCGGAAAATGGACCTTAATGCGATTTACTCACGACGCATTATTTATATTTCTTTAATCGGGCTGTGCTGACTACTTAAGTAAAGTAGACTTCATAATTATAAGTAAGTAGACATTATAATTTGGCCCGTAAATAAAACAGCGTGGAACATATTGCTATGTGTATACAAATATTCACGTTGGCAGGCACACACGCTAACATAGTTGTACATTTAAAAAATGTACCTTAATGCATTTAATTCAAGGCATAGGCTTATTCGATGATGATTATGATGTCAATGATTTGCGTTATGCTATAAAAATCATGCTTATTTCAATAGAAAATTGACTGTCACTCATTTGTTTTAAGAATTTGAGTTTGCATAGCCATATATACTGTAAGAGCGGTTTCGCACTATGTCCGATCCGAATCCGATCCGAACCCCTGAAAATATTAGTCTAGAAATTTGGAAAGAAATCAGATGACGGACATCGGATCTAGTGCGTAAATTACCATAGAAATAGTTCTACGGCTACTACGGACCATATAACCACGGGTCCGGATCGGACGGCTTCGCACGCCAGTGCGAAACCGCTCTTACTGGTAACATTTCTTATTCTGAAAACTTTTTTTTTTCTTTTTTTTTACGGATATTTTTATAAATTACTAAATTGAGATTAATAAAACGTTCCCCTTAGAGACGTGTTATAAATGAGATTGATAAATTTCGATGATCGGTTGGGTTGCAAAAATTTAAAACTTTGTTTTGTTACCAGGGTGTAAAACTGCTCAAGTTAAAAAACCCCTGGTCCCATCTCCGGTGGAGGGGGAACTATTCAGAGCTGGATCTAGCACATTGGACCCCCATCTTACGGGGTCAACTGAATTATGACCCCGATAGTGCGGCACAATACGACAACGGGGTCTTCTGGATAGATTATGCTAGTATATTGAAATTTTTCGACGTTTTCTACCTCAACTGGAATCCGGAAATGTTTAAATATACATATTGTATACACCAGTAAGTACATTTTGTTCTCATATCTTATACTAATATATCAATCTGAAGAAATTGTTTGTTTTGCTTGAACGCTAAGATTGACAAGTACTGGTCCGATTAGAAAAATTCATTTTGTGTTAGATATAGCCCATTTATGGAAGATGGCTATAGGCTATATTTTATTATGAAGTTCCCACGGGAACGGGAGTTAAGTGGGTGAAACCGTGCGCGGAAGCTATTAGTGTCTAATCTTATTCCCTTAACTCTTAAACGGGCAGAGGCAATATAGAACCCACCATATTTTTAACTTAAGCCGTGAAGCCGTGTGGTTTCCGGCTTAGAATAGACCACCCCATGTCCTCCCATGGGTGATGTAAAAGGCGACTAAGGGACATTATGGCTGATGGATGGGCAGCCACATCTATCAGCTCAAGATTTACATCTTACTGCGATCACTAATCCGTCTGCCAAGCGTGGTGATTATGGCAATATCCCTCAACGATCCTGTCTTGCCAAGGTCTGTTAAGAGGAGGCCCATGTTCAGCCGCGGCCGTAAACGGGCTGTTGATGTTGTTATTTTGAACTTTATGTACTAGTTAAAAAGATCAAAACCAATCAATTTTAAACGTACCTACTGCCCAATTACGGGTTAAGTAATCTATATACGTTTAGACCATCTATTTATTCTGACAAGTAATATAACTACAATCACATTTTATCTTTTAAAGGAAATGGGACGCAGGCACTGGCCCTGCCAAAGACGCGTACACAATCGGCGAGAATCCACAGTTTTCTCTACAAGTGCATGGAAAGGTAGTTTATGTATTTAGAATATTCGCTAACATACAAAATAATCAAATAGTCACTACATAATTATAAAACAAAGTCTTCTGCCGCGTCTGTCTGTCTGGCGATCTAACCTTAAAGGCGACAGTTAAATACTTAACTATTGACTTAAGCCATTAACATTTCTATTTATGTTATTATTATAAATTGATTCTTTTTTAATTCTTGCAGGGTGCCGTGTGGTTGCTTCTAACGAGACATATAACACAAATAGATGACTTCAGAGACAATCAGGAATATATTACTTTGCTGGTGTACAAAAATGGAAGGCGGATATATTATCCCTGTATGTAATAAGTGTACTTTTAGAATAATAATTTTTTTTGAGACACATATTTTATATAAGGAAGACAAAGGCAAGGGCTGAACTCTCCTAAACGCTATAACAAAATTCAACGCATCCGATTATAGTCCTAAAACTAATTGCAAATAATGAATTTAAAAAAAAGAACAACAATATATTAATTTGTAAAAATATAGTATTTATATAAAAAGATGTTAATGATAAATGAAAACGTATTACGAAACTACAACTGTTAAATTTATCAATTTAAGCTTATTAAATTAGTTATTATTTCAAGTTAGGATTTTCAAGGTTTTTAATGACTGAATCGGGGTAACGGTTATCCCCTTATTATAATCGTTCTAGACGACTGACACTCGTCTGAAACGATTATATTAAAGCATCATTAAAAAAACATTAGATTTGTTTGTAGAACTGAAATACTCAATGTAGACCTTTAGTTTTGATGGTTATTCCATTTTAGTTACTCATATATTTTTATTCGCAGACGATCCAGAGCCGTATAAAGACGGTATCAGAATCAACAGTCCTCACTACTTGTGTGAACTGATCATAGGCGATGGAAGTTCCGATTCCTATACTTTAGTCGTGTCTCAATATGAGAAGAGCAAAACTATCTATTATACGTTGAGGGCGTACGCTACGTGCCCGTTCACGTTGAACAAAATTGAACCGTATCCTTATAAGAAGACGGTGAGTTATTGAATGGATTATTTTGTTATAATGTCATAATTTCGAATATGAACAATATAAGTGTCATGAAAAAATAAAATTGCATTCCTTACTGGAAGGTATATCAATAGTAGAAGTAATATGCATAAATGAGGAAGAGAGTTTGGCCTAGCATACTGCCTTGTGGGACACCAAACTTTAAAATCAATTGAGTGCAGTTTACATATTATTTATGTATTTAGTTTGATAGGTTTTAATTAGTCCACCAAAGTTATAATGTGTTTAGTTCTATAAAATGAAATGCATTTTAACTTTAAGAGGAAATTGGGCAACAGAGACAATGTCGAAGGGCTTAGAGAAATTCATACGACTTTGATACTTATAATTATATATTTTTTGAAACTTATATAATAAGCATGCGGCTTATTATTTCTAGCTTTAATATAAAATATAATTATTTTATCATATTAAATATCTTTGCTCCCCTATGAAATGTATTTATATCAAATGTATTTGTAATATATGTATTTTCAACACTTCATTAGTTTTTAGTGATAATAACCCAGTTTTAACATTGTTTATTTTTGCAATAATACTACTATTACCTTTTTAGATTTTAACTGAAGTATTTTTTTTAGCTCAATGGAGAATGGACAGCGCGTACAGCAGGGGGTTGCGAAAACCACAGAGCTACCTACCCCAACAACCCTAAGTTCACCGTCACAGTGCCCGACTCGCGGTCACCCACACATCTGCTAGTAGAACTGAAAGGTCCTAAGCAGTACCAGTTGGGGATTGATGCCAGGGTCGAGTCTTTGGAGAATCCTGACGTTACTGCGCCATTCCTGAAAGAAACTTCAGGACCTTATAGGTGAGAATTATATGTGCAATAAGCAGCTGCAGAGGTTTTTCAAGTCAAATTACAGATTTATGTAGGAATGTAGATAATATGTGCTATAGGATTTCTAAGTTTAAGAAAGATTAGTCATTAGAGCAGGGCATATCGTAGTAAAAAGTGTTTCGCAGCAAGCAGAGCAAGGTGCACTGTCTATTTCTTAACTTTTCAAATCTCGTGAAACAGCTTATCAATACGATCGGCAAGACTTTAATTTCCTGACTTTAAGCATTGCACTATTGGGCCCGATTCGGACTCTCAGATTCGAAGCCAGGATATTGTTTATTACAGTTGAATACATTTCCATTTCGAAGTGATTTATATTGTGTGATCGGGATTAATATCATTGCCTTTTTTGTTAAAATATATGTTTTTTTTTTCAAATATGTTGTATTCAATGGCTTTTACATATTTAAATACAAAGTATCTCATGTTTTGCATAAATAGAGGCATACATTCACGCCTTTTTCTTATAGGGTAAGGCAGAGACCACTTCTTTCGTTATATTTTGCATCTGTGTTATATATTAGTTTTCTTGTTTCTACCAGGCCGGGCTACGTGATGTTGGAACTACGCAACCTTCCAGCCGGACGCTACATACTGACCATATCGACTTTCAACCCGGACCAAATTGGTCCTTTCTTCTTAGAACTACGGTCCACGAGCCCAATTGTATGTGAAGGACGGAACTAGCGGGCGTTTGGTAGGTGGAAGCAGGATGACAATAGATTTTGAACTGTGTTTTTATGAAGACTGGACTATGCTGTTAAATATGTTGCTATAATGTATCGTCGATGATAGGGTATTATTTCGTTTACCGAGAAATATTATCTTTATTTGTGTAGTTAAGGCCGAAACATTAATTTGGTACATTCGATCTTCAACCTTATTACCTATTGTCACTTACGCGATATCACACTACCACCGACGGTATAATGTCCTACAATGAGGAATTTTTGTATCAATGTTCATTCATATAAAAACGTAGATTATATTGGATACGATTCTGTTACTAAGTTACTATTTAAATAGCAAGGCTAATTGAGCTAAGCGACACCTTGAGCGATATTGAATTATATACCTTATGAAGGGATTACATAAAATATCTTCTATATCAGTCCTTTGACGTCCACTGCAGAACACAAGCCTACTCTTAACAGACCTTTGGCAAAGCAGTCTCATTTAGGGATAATGCCATAATCACCACGCTTGGCAAACGGATTAGTCCCTACGGAGTTCCAAGTCCCACTCCGCTCTATTTATAAACTATTGTATAAAGCTGAACCTCTGCTCGCCTTTATACCCGATGAAGTAGCAAAAGCCTCGTTGTTAACTAATTAAATGCCTGTCCGAAAATAATTGATTTGGTCGTCTTTTACGACACCCACGAAAAGAAATGGGGTGGTCTATTCTAAGCCGGGAACCATACGGCATTCAATATCGCCCATAGTGTCGCTTAGCTCGATAAGCTTTTTACCGATAGATATCTTAGGTGTTCCAAATATATGTTTCTAAGAATATAAGGACGTATACGATAATATCCGAGAAAAAACATTAAAACCATCTGTAAAATCACATTAGTCATAATTCTGAAGTTCTCTATAATGAATAACATATTATTATGAACTAAGGAACTGAAAATCTATCTATAAATAAAAAAATAAACAAAATGAGATTCATTGAAGCTATCAAAAAGTAAAAAGTAATTCTAGTTCAATATAAGAATCAATTTCAAATCATGATTCTTATGAAACATATAACAATATTTATTTTTGACCTGAAAAGGGAAGCTGGACGATGCAGGAGGCGGAGGAGCGAGTGTCATGCCGCATCTTCACTTCAGTAGCCCGTTTACATCCTCTGCTGAACATGGGCCTTCTATCATCAGACCTTTGCAAGGCAGGGTCGTTGAGGGATATTGCCATCATCACCACACTTGGCGAATTGGTGATCGCAGTAAGATGTTAAGTAACCTTGGGTTGATAGATGCTGCTGCCCACCCATCAGCTGTATGTCGCTTAGTTGCCTTAGCCTTCTTCTTACGACACCCATGGGAATATATGGGGTGGTCTATTATAAGCCGGAACCACATGGCTCGGACTCACTCACTGTGCACAGGAGACAGGCTCATTTAGGCCTTGTATGTGTTCATGTATGAGTCCAGGAGAGATTAAAGTCCATATGCGCCATGACATTCGGTCTACGCCTTCTGCGTCCTCTAGCTTCCATATTCAGTCCATTGAGTCACACGACTCAAATAAAAAAAGCTAAAATATAATCAATACAACTAAGAAAAGTAATCAAATTTTAAAGTCTTAACAAACTCAACCATAATATCGTCGGCTTATTGCAAGAACTCATTAACTGCAAAAACACTGATTTTTTGACACATTCTACAAAAGGCAAAAACTCACTAATTTCTATCTAGTAAATTTTTTGGCGTTACGGTCTTGCCATTAAATCCATAACTGCAACTTTGGAAATCAGGCATTTACAAAAATCACTAAGATGCACAAGTTATTTTTATTAAATAGATAATAATAAAAATCCCTTAATCGAACTAAAATACCGTTTATCTCCGAATAGTGAATATGTCACATAATGACCTCTTGCAATTAGCCGAAGATATCATGTATTTATTTTAGATGAATTATGTATCTGTTTGTAGAATATTGTCCAATGGCTGTTCTTTATTTTTAAGTTATTTTACATTAATTACTTACGCTTTTGAGCTTTGCGAATGTATGCTTCGATTGTAGCTATTTAGTTTTTGTTTTTTTTATATAAATGAAGTGATGTTTTTAGATCTGTGCCTTTAAATTTAAGAAATTAGTGTTTATCAAACCGTTACCTAAATAATAGAGCAAGCGCATGTTATACAATATCCTTACTAATATTATAAACGCGAAAGTTTGTGAGTATGTATGCATGGATATTTGTTACTCTTTCATGTAAAAAGAACACTACAACTACATAACGGATTTGGTTGTAAGTTTGCACGGGTAGCTTATAAGCTGAATTAACATATAGGCAACAAAACACACAGACCACGAGGCGCAGCTAGTTATACATAATATTGTTATATAGTCCCTCCGACCGATTTCAGCCACGGCGGCAGTATATCAAGGGACATATTATTATAGTGCACAAGTTCGCAAATACCACATGGTTTTCAAATTACCGGTGAGAGATAAGACGCAGGATTGACAACTCAACGTACACCAACTAGATAAAGATAAAGATAGTGATAGAGACAGCGACAGAGACAGAGACAGAGACAGAGGGGTTCACCAGGAGCACTTTGGGAATCACTATTTTTTTTCTAAATTACATATGTAGTTACTTAGTTAGCCACGAGGCTTTTCCTACTTCACCGGACATAAAGATGAGCAGAGCTCCAACCTTAAGGGAATCACTGAGTCTAGCCAAACATTCAGGTAAAAAGCTGGATGATGTAAATGTTTGTCTTTGTTATCATTGAACATGGTTTTTCCATTAATCACCACAAAATATTTTTAATATTTGTCTATACTTACTGGTACCGGTGTATCTAAAGAAAGCTTAAAAACCTGGCCACCCGAATAAGGCCGGACACTCATTGAAAGGGCTTGATTACGATCGCAAATTATTTATGAGTTCGTTTTGAAGATTTCACCTCTGTTTTATCATTTTCTCCTTAACAAAAGCTTATCTCAATAAAGATTTGTCTTTGAATTTTGGTTGCTAAGGCACGTTAAATTATTTAATCATTATTATTTATCTTGCTCCATTTATTTATGATAAAACGTCGACATTTGACTGGTAGTATAACGTTTCTATCAAGTTATTCTCATCGAATACTCGTGGGAATCTAGAGAATTCTATTTACGTCGTTCCGACCGGTAGCGAAGTTCAAAGCTCAAGGGAATTGTTTTCGAATATTTGGGAAATATTGATGATATTGCTTAATACAAGAAGATTGCATATATATAGCACTACCGCCCTGGCTTCGCACGGATGTAATGCTGATGTATTATACATATAAACCATCCTCTTTAATCACTCTCTCTATTAAAAAAAAAACCGCATTAAAGTCCGTTGCGTAGTTTTAAAGATAGAGAAGACAGACAGCGAGAAGCGACTTTGTTTTATACTATGTAGTGATTTTATATTATTAAATAGATTATTTTGAGGCAAACGATAATTAATTTGATCTAGGCCCGAACCTGACATAGAATTGCCATGTTATATGCAGAGTACACCTCCTGACTGGGCCACAAAATTGTAGTAGATTTAAATTTTATTAGTAGTTTCATTCAATTTTCAGTTTCATTTAATTTCAGTCAATCAATCATTAGTACTATAAAATACGCTGTTGTCTTACGTTTATCTTCAGACTGCAGAGAGAAAAGGAAAAGGATTGGATCGGATGAAATAGTATTTTGGAGATCGCAAGGGATAGTTTAGCTTTATAAAATATGCTATCTTGTCCAAAGTTTATCTTCAGTCGAGGGCGATGGAAAAAGATGGTGTTTTTGACAGTATTTGGAATGAACAGCAGTGCTAGAACGGCGTAGATTCGAAAAGTTAGGCGGTTCACTTTAATTGCTTCAAAGGATTCCTATTCTTAGGTAATCTTTAACATAAACACTGGCTGAATTAACACACTGAAAAATATACTATCAAATAAAAACCCTCAGTCATTCATTGAGAAAACTCTCAGGCAATATATAGCCATTTTTTTATACGACAATTTAAAATTCATTTAAAAGTAGTCGCGAATTCAACGTTTGCGACACGACGGACAAAAACAATGGAACTACGTGAATCGTGAATGTGGGATGATAGAGATAGACTGCTGAAAAGTTATACGATTGATTCGGAAATAAAAAAAAGTTGGGGATTTGATTTTGGAACGCTCTGTGGTGTTTTTGGCGGTTTTATTGTAATTTTTGGTGCATTTTATGTTAAAAATTGAAATGAAAAGCACTGTTTCCTTGAGCAATGGTGTAGGTACCTATATATATCCAAAATGTAGAAAGATACCAAAACGAGAGTGAAAAATGAATGAATTAGACCTTCAGATGCTCTCGTAGACTCCAAGTCCGAAAGGGCCGTGAACTACTGTTTAGCTACAGAGCTGCCTGAGCGACAGTTGCATAAAACTCCACTAAAAATCAAAGCCGAAATTCATAAATCCAGGGACAACCGTGAGTCGCGGTCTTACAAGGAGCGCCATAGTGGGCAGGTTGCATAGTTTGTAGTTTTAAAACCATTTAATGACGCTCAAGCCTTGCTCACTTTTGTGCTTGGTAAAGTTGTAAAAGTCAAGTTGTTCGTTTAAAAAAAAACAAACGGTTGCGTTTAACTTTATTTAAATGTGGTCTACATAAACCCCTTATTGTCAGTACACTGGTATTCACACACGACATAAAAGTGGGGCGCCACATTGCTAATTGCGTTTATGCAAATGTACTCTGGTTTTTGTGTCGTGTAGTGTGCGCTTGCTCTAAGGTCTTTAAAATGACGTAATGGTTTGCAATGTGTGTTCTTACAGCCATTTGTAAAGGTAGTGTGTAATGGCAAAGCAAATTGTGAAGGAAACGCCTTTGTTGGCTTATTTATATCAAGGCTTCAAGACTTAATATTGTTATCGTTGGAAAGGGCATATAATTATGATTTACCTCTTTACAAAGTCACTTGTGTCGAACGTAGATCGTCGACACGTCTTAGTCTTGGTAATAACATTTTAAATATGTCAATTTATTAAGTTAATGTTGCTTCAATGAAACAGTAATAATAACGAAGACACTTTTTTCGTAGTTTTAGTCATCATCATCATCATCAACAGCCCGTTTACGTCCACTGCTGAACATGGGCCTCCTCTTAACAGACCTTGGCAAGCCAGGATCGTAGAGGGATATTGCCATAATCACCACGCTTGGCAGACGGATTGGTGATCGCAGTAAGATGTAAACCTTGAGCTAATAGATGCTGCTGCCCATCCATCAGCTATATGTCCCTTAGTCGCCTTTTACGACACCGATGGGAAGACATGGGGTGGTCTATTCTAAGCCGGAAACCACACGGCAGAGCCGGAAACCACACGGCAGATCATTAGTCATATCGTTACGTAATTAGCCTCCTGTATGTTCATTCATTGGAACGGCATTCGGAAAATTAAAGAAAATTCTTCACACAGTGGGTGTATATATAACAATACTAGCGGCGCCCCTCGGGTTTTTTGTCGGATCGTGATGTTTTATGATGTAGCCTATATGGTAATCCAGCTTATAAACTATCTCCGTGCAAACTTTCAGCCAAATCCGTTAAGTAGTTTTGTCGTGAAAGAGTAACAATCATCCATCCAAACATACAAACATTCGCCTTTAGGAAGGATAGTCTAAATCAAATGCAGTGGCTTCGTCAACATTTGGATCAGTTTTAGACTTATATTTTATTGTTGCATTTACGTCTTTTCTGATTTTATGACTTGTAAAATGACATTATGTGACTAGACCACGTTTAAAAACCAACTGTACCGAAGTGCAGGCGGAAAAAAACAGTCAGCTGTATGAAATCGTTGTTAAATTTAACCAATGTTATGAAATATCCAGCTTATGTATGTTTATATAATTCAGTATTTAATGAAATCAAACCTTGCAAATGGCTATATACTAGCTGCGCCCCGCGGTTTTACTCGGCCACTCTGCTCCAGTGTGTAGGAGCGTGATATTTTTTAGCATATATGTTAAATCAGTTTATAAACTATCCGCGTGCAAACTTTCAGCCAAATCTGTTCAGTATTTTTTGTGTGAAAGAGTAACAAACATACATCCATACATAGTAATAGTAAACGATTTAATAAGGCCTTGTTCCCCTTTTGGAACGGCTAAGTAATAAGCCTCGATAAAAAAAAAATGATGGCTTTTTATTTGACTAGTTTCTCCTTTTATTTTCATCTAGAATTTGCTTTTTAATCGTTAATCATTTTGTGTCAGAACAAACCTTCGCTTCTATAATTTTAGTTGGATTCTAATTCTCACTTTATGAAGGTCATAAACTAACATATTTATGTCAATAGTCCTGTCACTTTGTTCTTGTATTCCCTTTATATAGCAATTCACTTGAAATATTTATAAGGAACTCGACAAAGGGCTTTTATGGGTAACGCTTTAGATCATTGTCTTGTGTGAATGATAAGTTGTAGGTATTTCTTTAATAATAGACCTTAATTCTGAGCTATAGCTGTAGACAATAATTACTTAATCAGGAACTCTGGTTAAAGAAAATTAACTATGTAGAAGCCATCTGTCAAATGCTATGAATTTAATTACAATATTTATTTGCTTATAAAAATTTTAAGATTAGTTGTTATGATTAGCGGTACTTGACAAACTCTTTAATCAGAAGTGTGATTACTTTAAGAAATGAGACAGTGATTTATTTAGCTGAACAATAACTTTAAAATATGACACTTTTTTTCGGATGGATATTATGTAGTTATGCAGGAGGCTTTTGCTACTTCACCGGGCATAAAGGCGAGCAGGACTTCAGCCTTAATTAAAACAAAAAACGTCGCGTTGTGATAGCAATATGTGGGCAGTGGTTAACTATACTTACAATCTCTGTTGCAATTGGGGTTACCATATCTCAGGAGTTGTCCTGAGATTTCAGGATTTTTGGACTCTTCTCAGGATTGCAGCCGGATTTTGCAAATCTCATGAAATCTCAGGATTTTTTGAATTTTGCAATAAAATACAGCTTACATTTTAAAGATCTATTTAACTGAAAGTTAAACAAACTAAAAATAATCTTCTTTTGGTAATAATTGCACAATTAATATCAATACTTATTTATCCAAGTAGGTTATTAATCAATTTAAAAATTTAATAAAAAAAATAAAAAATCTCAATATTTTTCAATGGTAATTAGGCCTTTTCTCCGGACTTTTGATTTTTTTATCTGGTAACCCTCGTTGCAATCAATCGCAAAATGTTAAAATATGTAGAGCTGCTCTGACAACGCGATATTTTTTTACTTTATGTAATTATCTGCTAGATAATTGCGCTCACATATATTACGTAATCCCACTGCTGTTTAAATGCTAGATTATCGAGTATGTAATAAAATAATTTAATAATCATAAATGTCGCTTATTTATTATTACAAATACGTAAGTTAACACAGACAAGGCTGAAAAAAAAGTAACACCGTATTGTCGTTTGATATTGAGAGTTTAATTCGTCATGTATTGTCCATTAATTTGCTAAGTCGGAATTATTTTATGGATTTAGATTTTAAAGCCAATTAATATCTTAACTGTGGATTGGTCCCCGTCGGGACCACAATGTCAGAAGCCGATTCTGTGGGCTGGGCCCCGACATGACGACCCTAAAATCGACATTTTGTTTCTCCACAGTTGAGAGGTTATCGTACTAATTTTCTTAGACTCTGCTTCTGCCATCGCTCGCTATGTTGCGCGTTTTGCATGCGATCACATGCACAGCTGTGATAATATTATGTATGTTAGTTATAAGGAAATCACAGTGTATTATAAATAAATGTAATAACAAAAATATTTCTTTTATATATAGAATGTTGATGAATTAAATATTTTATTAGATTTGGTGGTTTTATTTTACAAACAGATGATTTGACGAACTACAGCTTTGACCATTGTCTCATTAGACGAAATGCCGATTTGACGAATATCAGATTCAACCCGATACATTTACAGAGGTGATGACAAAACGTACAAAGTTTTAGTAGCTAATTTAACTTTTCTGTAACTTTTCAGTAATTATGGCTTATTTATATGTTATGTTTTTTTCCAAGGCTCCAGAATCCTAATATAAATGTATTTTGAGACAGCACGTGTATGGTTGGTACCTTTATGGTATCAGATATTATAAAGTAAGCAAGTAATTTACGTTATAGACAACCTCTGTGGCGTAGCGATATGTCTCGCTTAAAGACTCAGGCCAGGGGCGCTAGACAAGTTGCTTTCTGAACCGACGATCGACCACAATCGTAATAAAATGTATGGGATTTGCGTATGTCACGTGATTAAACGAAATGCTTAAAAAAATGCTTGCCCATACCAACTGGGCCGCAGTGGTACGGCGACGATACAAACAAATAAATTTCGCTTGTCCCTGCAGTTCGGCCGCCGACATATGTTTAAATACAGGGTTATTTTTAAAACATTAACAACCTTTCAGGGGATAAAGTACTGATGATTATAAGCAACTTTTACTAGCTTTAACTTTTTGTCGAGGTAAGTGAACATAAATGTATGGTACAGCTGATTTTTTTTTCGCGATTTCAGGCTTGGTCCCATAGTAAAAGTTGGTTATAATCATCAGTACTTTTACCCCCTCAAAGGTTGTTAATGTTTTGAAAATAACCCTGTATATTTGTTTCCGAATACTTGGCAAACCGTCCTGCCAATTATTATTAGTACCTAACCACTAAAAAAACAAGGTGTATAAATAAAAATTTATCGCCTATGTATGCGCGTATATTGTTTAATTTCATTGAGTTCTTCTTTTTACTGTATACGTAAATACGAAAGAAAATTTGGGCCACCTATAACTAGTTTTACAATATAAGCTCATTTAATCGATCTTTTTTCTTAACGTAGAGTTTCCTCAGACTAGGTGGCCTGGAAACTTTAGTACGCATGAACGAACGAATACACTTTTTCGATTAAATTCAATTACTGATTGAAATTAAAGGAAAGCAGTTCAATGCGTTAAGACTAATTAAACGTTCCGTGTTCTAAAAGGAAACTGGAATTTGGAATTCATTTTAAAACTTAGGTTTACGTTTTATTAAAGTTATATTATAATACTAGCTGACCCGGCAGACTTCGTACTGCCTCAATCGATACATGAAAGACCTAAACATTTGTATAAAATAAACTGGGCCGTAGAGACTTCGTTTATGCGGTACTCCTACCCCTACCCTACACTACCCCTACCCTACACTACCCCCACCCTACACTACCCCTACCCTACACTTCCCCTACCCTACACTACCCCTACCCTACACTACCCCTACCCTACACTAACTCTACCCTACCCCTACCCTACACCTACCCCTAATCTACCCCTAATCTACCCCTACCCTACCCTACACCTACCCTAAAAAATCTTAGCAAAAAAATAAAGCTCAAATTGACTCTACATTTTAGTTAGAAAACGTTTGTATGGGAAAAAGAAAAAGGCTGTTTTAAGGGGTTTTCAGGCAACTACTAATAAATTAAAAATTAATTAAAAAAACATTGTCCAGCGGACAAAATTGTGAATCTAAACTATTCCCAGATCCCCTTGAACACACCCAAAAAATTTCATCAAAATCGGTCCAGTCGTTTGAGAGAAGTTCAGTGATATACACACTCACAGAAGAATTATATATATAAAGATTACTATATTTCCTTTTGTTCTTATTCATTAAAAGGTATATATTTCTATTCAATTTATTATAAAACATACTTAATGATACTTTATAATAATTTAATAGGGTATAATTAATATAGGCTACTATTATTATGTCTGTTTGTTTGGATTGGGTCTTGGGTACCTATATTGGGTGTTTTATTGAATTGGGTCCGGAACTACCGGACTGATTTCAAAAATTTCTTTCACCATTAGAAAGCTGCATCATCATCAGTTCGTACAACGTTCACTGCTGAACATGCTGAACGGCCTCCTCTCGAGGGAGGGTTTTTGCCATAGTCACCACGCTTGGCAGGCGGGTTGGTGACCGCAGTATTATGTTGTAACTGCTGCCTGTTCCCTGGTAAACGATTGTTATAGGTGATGTTATAACAATCGGGACCAACGGCCTAACGTGCTTTCCGAGACACGGAGGGTAGCCCCCCTATCATCCAGACCCGAAAATAAATCTTAGAATTTACACCAAGATTTTTTTGTCCGGTGTGGGGATGGAACGCAAGACCTCCGTGAGCTAACCGCTACTCTAAGGAGTTTGTCAATATTTAATTTCGAAGTTCCCAAGGGGACGGGAACTAAGAGGGGGAAAGTGCGCGCGGGAAGCTAGCCTTGAATAAAGCAATAATCCATTAATTTAAGTAGCAAAAAACAAACAACGAGATCCCGACTCGAGTTAGATTACAATAAAAAGAAAACAAGTCTTATATACTTTACTAGCTGCGCCCCGCGTTTTTACCCTCGTTACTCTGCTCCAGTGGGTCGGAGCGTGATGTTGTGTAGCCTATGTGTTAATCCAGCGTATAACCTATCCCGGTGCAAAATTTCAGACAATTCCGTTCAGTAGTTTTGGCGTGAAAGAGTAAGAAACAAGCATCCATCCATCCATACTTACAAACTTTCGCGTTAATAATATCAGTAGGATTAAACTTAAATAACACTGTTTGGTATTACTATCATAGTAGGGATATATGAGCAAGCTATAGGGCACGCCCTACAGACTACGAACTTGTGGCAGAACAAAAATACACTTTATTTCAAAATTATGATTAATAAAATTCGACCACCGGCAGGACTCCAACCTGCATCGTAGGTAAAGCCGCTAATGCCTAAGAGACATGTTAGAAAGAGATTAATAAACTTCGATGACCGGCTGTGGTTCCACCGTAGCCTAATTGGGTAAGGTAAACTTTTCCATAAAGTGTTTAAAACATTTAAAAATACACTTTATATTAAGTCGGTGACCTATATTTAAAGATTTGTGATAATTATTATGATGAAATCTACAGTAGGTACCTACCAAATTTAAAAAGTAATAATTCGCGGAAATTATAGCCACAGCTGAACATAGGCCTCTATAACAGGCTCGGAATTTTTTTTTCGTACTTTTATTTTCCGTAATCACCACGGATGGGAGTTATTTTGGGAGTTTCTTTGAACTGATGCAGCATCATTGCCGTGTGGTTTCCGGCTTAGAATAGACCACCCAATGTCTTCCCATGAGCCCCCCTTAAAAATATATTTCATTTTATTTATATTATTGCCGTGTGGTTTCCGGCTTAGAATAGACGACCCCGTGTCTACCCAGGGGTATCGTAAAAGGCGACTAAGGGACATATGGCTGATGGATGGGCAGCAGCATCTATTAGCTCAAGGTTTACATCTTACTGCGATCACCAATCAGTCTGCCAAGCGTGGTGATTATGGCAATATCCCTCTACGATCCTGGCTTGCCAAGGTCTGTTAAGAGGAGGCCTATGTTCAGCAGTGGACGTAAACGGGCTGTTGATGATGATGATGCAGCATCTATCATCCCCATCCCATCCATCAGGTATATCTCTATCAGTCGCCTCTTACAAGACCCATAGAAAGATTGGGGTGGTTTATCTAAGCTGGAAACAACACGACGGCGGGAAACCAAATTTAAATATTTATTTTTACCATTAAAGCGCTATGTGATCCGTTGTGTTGACCGTAAGCAAGTGCACCTGCTTACGATCAACGCAACGGACCGCAGCGATATCCCTGCTCTATAGTTTTATGTATACCGACTCTAAGATATTCATGTAACCTTTGTTAATGAGACAGAAAGTCAACAGGCTCATTCGGAAGGTTTAGTAAAATATATTCTCACTTCACATGGTTTAAAGATTTCCTTCACTCAGTCAAAATTAGGTGGAGTGTAGGTACTCATTAATGTGTTTGTAATGGGATCGAACGGGGACAAAACGCAATATAAATGGTAAATCAAATACTCGTTAGTAATTCCGAGGACGTTCAATTGTGGACCCAGTGCCCTTGAGATAAGGAGCTTATTGTACACAACGGTTTTCCTTCGCTGCTCAAGTAGTTGGTGCAATGTGCGAGATACAGCGGGTTAAATTATTGAGGTTTATTTTATTTTTCTGATGCTCAGTAGTTTTTGTTTCATTAAGGCTGATTTTTAATGATCAGATACAAAAATATTAGACTATACATTCTAAATTTGACAGATTGTGTATAAAAATTTGTTTCCAAATTCAAATTTATTTCTCTGAAAATAATTTTTGTGCGTATTGAAAATTGGCCTTTATTAGGTTTGAATTTATTCAAATTAATAAACCTAATGAGGGCCAAGACTAACAATGTTTATTTTTGATAACATGATTGATTGTATTCCGTCACTGTTTTGTCACTCGCGATCGTCGTTCATACAACGAATAGATAGACCCTAGGACCAAGGACCAAATTGTTCAACAGTCCAAAACTTACGATTTTTACCCAATTTAACTCACCATTTCTATTGGATACGTAAAATGCTTGCGTAAAACAAATTTGACGATAGTTACGGAAATCATTAATCATGGTTTAATTATTTATTATTTTATTTGCCTCAGACACAAGTATCCATAATTTTGTTAGTATTAATGCTTATAAAATAATTTTAGTAAGACAGCAAATCAATTTCAATAGAAGTCAGCCACTAGAAATTTAAAATTATTATAAAATAAATCAAATCAATAGAAAATAACAATAAATAATATAAAAATTAATAATATCATATAAAATTTAAAAAAAAAAAAAAAAAATACAGTAATGACTCTATTGGGGCCAAATAGCAACACAATAAGGGGCGAGCAACGAAAACATATATATACATTTAAAGAACGAAGAATGACGAACTATTAACATTTAATTATAAATAAAAGGCGTTAAATTTATTGCATTACAATAAAATGATTACAACTACAAAAGGTACTATTTATTTTATTTCGTTTTACCTAATTTATGGTTTGTACATTGAATATGTTTCTAAGACTAAGTACATAAGATTTAACAGTTGGTTCGAAATGATTAACGATTAGAGAGAAAATTCCAGCTGATATTAAAAGAATAAACTAATTTAATAAAAAGCCAACATTTAAACTTATTTATCGAGGTTTGTTACTTAGCCGGCCATAAAGGAGAACAAGGCCTCATTAAATGGTATTCTACAACTATAACCTAAGCAACCTGCACAAGAGAGACCTTGTGGGACTTGGACCTTGGCTCAGGTCGGTGACGGAGAGATAGAGCGATTATGACTTTTTTTTTTAGGGGAGTTTTGTGCAACTGCTACTCTACATTATAGTTCGCGGACCTCTCGGACTTCGGGTCTTCGAGGGTATCAATATTCAAACTGTTTGTTAAGTTTTGTATCAAATTTTTCATAAGTTTATTTAGAATAAATTATCCCGCTTTCCTGCTACAACATGTCCCACACGCCCAACGTAAATGTTTTATAAGGGTACGCTTCAAAATTTAATTTAGCTTTGTGTGTGTGATTTCTCATTGTTTTTGTACCTCGCCAACATAGAACACGTTGGCGAGGTTGAAATGAACCACCACTTATTATACTTGTCAATGCTGCTTACTCCTGTAGAACGTGTTACTAGAGTTTTCATCGTCAAGGATAAATTTAATAATGTAAATAATTACGTGAGAGGGTACAGTTGTCGAACTCTTCGAAGCGACGATAAATAAAGTTAAGCAGTTCGGAGACGCTGGTTGGTTTCCTAATGCGGCTTTGTTGAAAAATCTCTTGAAGTTGCGGTTGGATTTGATTGGATTTCGGGGTTTCGATGTGAATCTGGTTGATTGTAAGATTTATGAAAGACCTATCTAGATATATAAATCTGTGTTATTACCCTGGGCTCATGAATATAAAAGAAATAAATACAAAATAAGTTCAAAATCGAGTTTGGAAGTGTTGCCACTTAAGTCTACCGAATATAAGGGTGTATAAAATAAGGGTGTACTCAAAGTAAAGTAAATTCTTTGATTAACAGTCGAAAGCCTTAAAAAGTTTTTTTTTTGATAAAAGAAAGAAAATCATTGAAATAACAGAATACATCTGAAAATTAAACCTACCAAATAAAATAACCTTTAATAAAAAGTAGATAAGAATTAAAAACTAACGTATAAATAAAAACTATTCTAAATGAGCCACTGGTGGTACTGCTAGCATTCTGGGACACTAGTCCCAGAATGCTAGCAGTATTGCCATGTTGAATGGAAATGCTTATTTGTTGGGCAAACTACGGTTGCTTGGTGTTTCAAAGTCAATCCAATCATATATAAGTATAATAATCAATACAATGTAGCGCAGCGGTATTTGGCTCGCTTAATATCTCGGAGATCGTGGGTTCGATCCCCACGCAGGACAAGAAATATTTGTATATGTTACGGGCAACTTGATAAATCCGGGCACTATTAATAATGGCCGGTCTGTATTCATAATGCCCGACTCAATTGGGCAATGTGATTAAAACAGCATGATTAATAACTTTTCCCGGCCATTATGAATAATTTATTTTAAAATTGAGATTAATAAAATTCGACCACCGGCAGGATTCGAATCTGCATCTTAGGCAAAGCCCCCAATGCCCTAACCAATTAGGCTACGGTGGAACCACAGCCGGTCATCCACAGACTAGGAATTAAAAAAAAAAAATGAAATGTTAAAAAGATTAAATTAACGCAAAAAACAGCGCGTATGTTGTTATAATTTTGTATTATATTATCCAATCAAGTGAAAGTAACTATCACCTACACACCTTTTTGTACCTGGCAACCCAGTAGTTCGTCCAGTTCCAACCCAACGGCTGAACGTTCTGTAGGTTTTATGCTTTCAGTCAGAATAAAATTTACTTATTATCTTTCTTTTAATGATTTTTAATTAAAAATTATTAAAAAAATCTCTGTTCAGGATTTCTTTAGCCAACCCATTTTTAGTGTATTTTCTAAAATACTAAATTCATTATAAAACATGTTTCATTCTATTATCAGCTAAGGTGAAGGTCGATGTAGGTTCGGATCTTTTACTATACGGAGGGGTGAGAGACCGCAGTCTTATGTAAATTATTTACACAATTGAACACTGCTGTTCGTTATCTAGTATTTGATTGTCATAGATGATGTGATGACAATAAGGAATGGGATTCAGAATTCCAGATTTGTTGCCAGGAATTACATAACATGCGATATCAGAGTTTAAAGACAAAACTTATATCGCTTGGCCATGGAGTCTTTTTGTTTTTTTTTTAAATGCATTTACGCATTCCCACCGCCGCTGCAGCGTATTCGCGCGCTGGCGGTGGGATATGTGGGAGTCGCCCTCTCCATAGCGTGGTATGCTAAACTCATACCACGAGGAGAGGACCATACACCACTAAAACCCTCCGGACACTCCTTCGATCCGCCGTTAGCGGGGGCCGGGTACGCATGAGCAATCCGGGCCCCACGACGGCACCCGCGGCCAATATGGTACCGCGGGATCTCCTGGGCCACACTGACTGTGGCCCATTTGCCCAATTATAGGGACGCCCGGAGTGTAGAGGCGTCCCTACTCCTCATGGGTCAGCAGTCGAAGGAAGCGGGGCCCATGTGCCCCACTCCCCGAGGCCGAGCCGCAAGGAATTACATAACCTACCATATCAGAGTGTAAAGACAAAACTTATACTGCTTGGCCACGGAGCCTGCCATTGTTTGAATCAAACAATTATGTTAGGACCAAATTAAAAAGGGATGAGGTTTAAAAGTGCTTTGTTCTATGTTAGATACACGAGATATCCGTTGTATTTTGTCCCTACCTGTTTTTAATATACTTTTTTGTAGAATAGGTTTTATTTCAGCGGAAGTCCCATATTTCAACTAAATATTCCACTCACGAGGATATATTTTTTCGGGTTTTATGTTTACATTTTTACGGCATATATGTAAAGTTATGTATTTTTGATTTAAAAGTACCTTACCTATATCAAAATATAAAATGTTTATACAAAAACTAGAAACATATTTAATAAGTTTTTAAACTACAATTAAAATAAATATCTATAGTTTATACATTGAAAATACATAGACCATAGAGCTAACCGCGAAGCTCGGGAAACTAAAATTAAGAAACCAAGAAAGGAACAAAATAGAGAAGAACCGTCTGTCCCGACACATTTTATACATTTTTAGTTTATTAGATATTTACTACTGACAATAAACCTATTATATACTTGCGGTTTAACTTTACTAAATTCAGTCATATAGACTAGTATAGGTAAGGGCCCGGTGGAAAGAAATACTGAACTTAATTTTAACTATTTATTTATTACCTGTGCACCGGGGCCTTACCTACTCATCATCATCAGCCCGTACAACGTCCACTGCTGAACATGGACCTCCTCCCAAGGGAGGGTATTTGCTATAGTCACCACGCTTGGCAGACGGGTTGGTGACCGCAGTATAAGTAGTCCCTTAACCATCCAGTCCCGAAAAGAAATCTTAGAATTTACACAAATATTTCTAGTCCGGCATGGGGATCAAGCCCACGACCTCCGAGATGTAAAGCGAGCCAAATACCGATGCGCTACGGAGGTTCCTGCCTTAACTACTACATTCTACAAATATGTATATTTAGTTTTGTGAGTTTTATTTACATTTATAGTGCTTGTTTTAATGTAAATCAAAATTCTATACACAGTACCTACCCCAGAACTATAAACAACGTTAGTAAGGATCGCACTCAGCTAAATCACTTTGCACATTATGTTCATATTACATCATCAGTATGTACCTAATAACAATAGTAACAGAAAGTGACAGGTTTCGAGACACATTCTTCCCAATATCCACCATTGGAGGACAAAGCAACTCATTTTCTGATAGCTGACAATGGGAAAACATAAAAATAGAAATGATGGCACATACCTATTGTATTTCTTTCTGTTAGTAAAATGTCGATAATCTATTTCATTGGGAACTTACAATTGGAAGTGAAGTGTATGTAAGTATATTTATGTTACACTTAATGTTATTTAAGTTTATAGTAGGTACTTTACGCAATAGTTATTTTTTTAAATATTACAAGCACTGTCTCAAATGCTTGTGTTATGAGTGGGTTCATTTCGGTAGTGTAATGGGTGAGAATTTTACATACACTCGTACATACGTTAACACTGCTGCCGGTCTGTTAGTTGGTATCTCAGTAGGAAATACTTGGAAAGTCATCATTCCTCAATCCCCCCACCAAAGACCGCCCAGGGCCTATGTCCAAGTCCCAAAGGTGCGTTCTTGCGCAGATTGCTTGGTTTGGAGTTTATAAACCATTTAATAAGGCTAGAGCCAGAGCACCCCATGATTCCCGATGAAAAAGCCTCTTGCATAACTAATGATATGTTCGTCCGAAAAAAGTTATCTCAGTTACAATACTATTGCGATATATTATATTATGTATGTAAATAAAATGAAAATCTCTCCATCTTACAGAATAGTATCGCATAAAAATAATGGTATTTAATCCTTTGCGAAAGTGACCACGCTTGGCATTAGGTTAGTAACCGCAATATTATGTTGTAACATAGAGAAATGCTGCTGCCAGTGCTCTGGTTTGGAAATGATTGTTACAGATGTCGTTATAACAATCAAGACCAACCTCTTAACGTGCTTTCCGAGGCATGTTGGGGTTATTCATCAACCTCCTTAAAATCTAAGATTATACAAAAAGATTCATCGTCATCAGACCGTACAACGTCCACTGCTGAACATGGGCCTTCTCCCGAGGGAGAGTATTTGCCATAGCCAACACGCTTGGCAGGCGGGTTGGTGACCGACAAAAAGATTAGTTGTAAGTAAAGGTAAGTTTTCACTTAGGTACCTATAGAGGGTAGGTACCTATTGTTTGCATCGTTAATAAATTGAAATTAGTATATTATATTCGTTTTTAAGGCCATGTAGTTTCAGACTTAGAATAAACCACCACATATCTTCCCATAGGAGTTATAAGAGGTAACTAAGGGTTATAGAGGTAATGGATGCGTAGTAATATCTATTAGCTAAACGTTTAGTTACCATCTTTAGTAAGGCGCCTGTTAAGCGTGCCTTTTTTTTTTGCCCGGGGGAAATCGCTGCAGCGTATTCGCGCGCTGGCGGTGGGATATGTGGGACTCACCCTCTCCATAGCGTGGTATCCTTAACTCATACCACGAGGAGAGGACCCTACACCACTAAAACCCCCCGGACACGCCTTCGATCCGCCGTAAGGAGGGGCCGGATACGCATGAGCAATCCGGCCCCTGTCAAGCGTGCCTGCCTGCCAAGCGTGGTGATTCTGGCAATATTCCACAACGATCATGGTCTGCCAAGGTCTGTCAAGAGGAAACCTATGTTCAGCATTAGACGTAAACAGGCTGTAGAAGATTTGTATTGGTAGCCAAAGCAACTAGATCCAATAAACTGTTGATAATGTTGCAACCTTATAATTTATTTACAACGCGCACGTAGTGGTTCCCGTGTGATTTCCGGCTTAGAATAGACCACCCCATGTCTTCCCATGGGTGTCGTAAAAGGCGACTAAGGGACATACGGCTGATGGATGGGCAGCAGCATCTATTAGGTTTATATCTTACTGCGATCACCAATCCGTCTGCCAAGCGTGGTGATTATGGCAATATCCCTCAACGATCCTGGCTTGCCAAGGTCTGTTAAGAGGAGGCCCATGTTCAGCAGTGGATGTAAACGGGCTGTTGATGATGATGATGCACACGTAGTCTAGTTATTGAACACGTTTGAACACATTTTAGTTCGTACAAGGTTTGTACCTAAGTGATTATATTTATTGCCACAGCTAATAAGTAAACATTACATGAAAAGGCTAATATAGACATAGCCAATTAAAGGTAAGTGTTTATTTAGTAAGTAATACTTTTTGTACACAACGTCAGTCTGCCTCCGAGGCCTAGCGGAAAAAAAACTGGGTTTGATTTCTGTGTAAACAAAATCTGTGTGTAAGGTCAAATGTTTGGTCCATGTCTCCCTCTATGTCTCAGAAAGCTGAAGTTCTGCCGTCATAATTTAAAATGATAGGACTTTTTCGTTCCTCGTAATAAAATTATGTTTGATTATAGTAAACTAGGATATGGCATTGCGTTTCCCTGAGTGTTACAACATAACATACATAACCCGCTTGCCAAGCGTGGTGACTTTGGAAAGACTCCCTTCTGGAAAAGCCCATGTTCAACAGTGGACGGGCTGATGATGATAATGATCCTACTAATATTATAAGCCCGGATGGATGGATGGATGTTTTGTTACTCTTTCACGCCAAAACTACTGAACGGAATTAGCTGAAATTTTGCATTTTGCTACAAAACATCACGCTCCGACCGAGTGGGGCGCAGCTAGTCTTATCACTACATAGTATAAAACAATGTCGCTTGCTGCTGTCTGTCCGTCCCTATGTATGCTTAGATCTTTATTAGTACGCAACAGATTTTGATGCGGTTTATTTCAATAGATAGAGTGATTTAAGAAAAATGTTTATATGTATAATACATCAGAATTACACTCGTGCGAAGCCGGGGTGGGTCGCTAGTATAATATAATGATAAAATTCCTGTGTCGCATCTTTACAAACATATAAGTAACGGAAAAAAAGCACAGCCAGACAAATAATTGTCTCGGATGGCATTCGCACCTAGGAAACCAGGTCTCAGAAGCAAATAATGTAACCACTGAGTCATGCAGACAAATGTATTACGTATTTAGGTACTGTCTTTCATAAGTTCGTTTTATTATTAACTAGCGGCCCGCCCCGGCTTCGCACGGGTGGACCTTTATACCCTACCCCTGCCCTACCCTACCCCTACCCTAACCCTAGCCTACTCCTACCCTACCCCTACCCTTACCCCTACCCTACCCTACCCCTACCCTACCCCTACCCCTACCCTACACCTACCCTACCCTACCCCTACCCTACCCTACCCCTACCCTACCCCTACCATACCCCTACCCTACCCCTACCCCTACCCTACCCCTACCCTACCCCTACCCTACCCTACCCTACCCTACCCTACCCTACCCTACCCTACCCTACCCCTACCCAAAAGTATCCTATGTCCTTCTCCCAGTTCTTAGCTATCTCCCTACCAATTTTCAGCCAAATCGGTTCAGCCGTTCTTGAGTTATAAATAGTGTAACTAACACGACTTTCTTTTGTTTTTATGTAATGTAATGTAATGTATGTAATGTATTCTGCTATTCGGGACGGAAACAAATCCAACAAATCAAAAACCATGGCAATCGGTCCAGCCGTTCTCGAGTTATAAGTGTTGTAACAAACACGACTTTCTTTTATATATATAAGATAAGCTACTTACGTCTGTAGCAATGTGTAGAACCACTCAACTCAGGTGCCTTAAACTAATAGAATTTGTATTGTAGTCGTGGAAATGACGGCTGGAAAAGAAACATAAGAACAATTGTTTACGAAACAAAGTAACAAAATAAACATTTTAGAGACCCTTCTTAAAAGGGGACTATTTTATTTTTGTCAACGGTCATGTCACTTTCAGTACGTTTGTACATCTGAGGGCTGACGAAACAAATCTTTTCTCTTAGGGTTCCGTACTCAAGGCCTAAAAACGGGATCGCATTACTACACACTAAGACATACACTACATACATACACTAAGACTCTGTTGTCCCGTATGTCGGTCTCCGGGCTGAATCTCGTGAACTGTGACAGCTAGACAGTTGAATTTTTACAGATGGTGTATTTTGTTGCCAATATAACAAAAAATACAGTTTATTAAAGTGTTTAAAGGGGCCTCCCATACAAAAAAACGTAACTTTTTCGCATTTTTACGTTCGATATTAAAAACAGCGATAGACGAATTTAATTTTTCACAGAATATTTAGTTGTAAATGTAGGTATATTTACTTTAAGAATAAATTAAATAATAGAATACACATATTTGAGCTCCTATAGATACAACCAACGTGATATTTTTGTCGTTTTTTACTCGTTAACGGTAACAGAAAAAAGGTTGAAATGGGAACCAATTCAAACTATTAAAATAATATAGTACCATTATTTAAATGGTACGCAACCCATCGTGCACAGTCCGCGGTGCACTTGGACGAGTTTATTCTTAAATTTTGTAATAAAAATATTGTTACTTATTTTTATTGGAACTGTTCGCTATGTTGATTTCATAGTAGTGACAAAAGCATTGGTTTATCATCAGCCTCCTCCCGAGGTAGGATTATGCCAAAGTCACCACGCTTTGTAGGCGAATAGGTGACCACAGTAAAATGCAGGTACAGCAAATACACAGGTAAACACTGGTGCCCGTTACCTGGTTTATGATTATCATAGATGTTGATATGACAACCAGACAAACTGCTTAACATGTTTTCCGAGGCACAGAGGGTAGTCCCTCAACCAACCAGATCGAGGATTAACATCAGATTTACTCAAAGATTTCAAACCCACGACCTCTGAGATTTAAAGCGAAACCACTATACGGAAGTTGTCCATGAATAAAACGCGTTTCGTATAATATAAATAACGGTAAATCATCTACGGCAGAAAGAATACCGCGTTACGGTGCTACGGCGTAGTGCGTAGCACAATGTTTGGAGAGGCATAATTCAAAGTAGTTTTTTTTAATCATTCATCGATTTTGTTCATAATCGTGTCGTTATCTTGTATAAAGTCCAATTGTGAACATGGGGAAGGTTGATGCTATAGCCACCACACTTGGCAGGCGGATTGGTGACCCCAGTTATTTATGTTGTTGTCGGTGCCGCTCACGCGTACGCGTACTAAGCTGTTGAAGATAATCTGCGAGCGCTCAATGCGATGGCGCAACATGTTGATCTATTTCATTGCTCTCTGAATGAATTCACAAGGACCGCTTATAATATTATATCCGTAGAATTATCTATATTAGACCTATATTATGCAAATTATCTTAATAAGATAGTAATTTAATACACTTATGTATTAAACTAACTAACTATGTATACCTACATAAATAAGTAATGTTGTTAATGCACAGGAAAAAGCAGATGCCTTTTGCCTGGGAAAAGTTTGTCTAAGGTGACGTTATTATATTTATGGTGTCTATTAAAAAAATATGTCTGTAACTTTCATATGAATCAATATTCCCCTTACAACGCTACTATTTTAAGGCTACTATTTCTATACTAGAAAATGTGTAAAAGCACTAAGTGTGCTCTGCTATTTACAGTTGGGGTTGCCACCTTTGTTTTTGTTTTAAATAGCACTTTTTACAAAAAGTTGCAAAATATTTTACATTGTAATTTTGGGAAATTCAGGAAAATAATAATGCACATTTATTTTTAATCATTATTTATTTTTCCATATGTATTTGTTTTGCTTTGGCCATCAAGGTATTTTTACCCTTAAACTAATTACAAGAATCTGAGCATCCATATTAAAATTATCAACAATCATTTTTCTCATACGGCTGACTGTCAGTTTGGTTTGAACACGGCCTTAGCGATAAAATATAGTACTTTTTGTACTATATAATTTTTTTATAACATATAGTACATTCGTCTGAAATATAGTACGATACTACATAATATAGTACGGGTGGCAACCCTACTTACAGTACCGATGCTAATGACTTCTATGTCGGCAATATGTGTGAGAGCAAAACTTAAGTGTCGATACAACACTATTCGTAGACTGCATCTTCATTTTTTTTTAACAAAAGGTCATATTTACTTAGCTTCACAGGGCATAGCCTCGTTGGTCTTGATTAGTTTAGATTACTAGCAGAATTTTGCGGTTTACTATTCTTGTTAACCCCTCGTGCTAAGCTAAAATACTTGTGTTACGAGTTGGTTCACGTCGGTGAGCAATGGGTGGGGTTCGAACCGGCGACTACAAGATCACAAGTCCGTCGCCCTAGCCATTGGGCTACGGCCGCTATCAGAAGTAATTAGCGATGTCCCAGTAGTCCGATCACGTAAAAAATGTATAGTAATAAAAATATATAGAATAAAAAAGAAATAGCATTTCAGCAGAAATCGTAGATGTAATTGATAACTATTAACGAAAGACAAATGAAAAGATAAGCTATTACATTTTCCGACTGATCGTTCGTTAGTTGATTGGCAACTGTTATCGCCTTTTGTACGCACACAGCGGGACGCGAAGAAATAAATTCTACTAATATTATAAATGTGAAAGCTTGTATGTGTGGATGTATGTATGTTTGTTACTCTTTCACGCAAAAACTACTGAATGGATTTGGCTGAAACTTTGCACGGGGATAGTTAATAAGGTAGATTAACATATAGGCTACAAAAAATCACGCTCCGACCCACTGGGGCAGAGTACCGCGGGTAAAACCGGCGGGGCGCAGCTAGTATGTTAATAAATTTTGAGATAACTCAATAAAAAAAAATGTTGTAGGTACATACTAGTCAAATATCTGGAAGTTGGTAGTCTTGTTTGCCTCAAAAAGCCTTGTTTGTTTCAATGAACACGTAACTGATGACGGTCTGGAGGCTAATCACCTGGGGGCCGGATTGCTTATGCGTGCCCAGCCCCCGACAACGGTGGATCGAAGGAGTGTCCGGGGGGTTTTAGTGGTGTAGGGGAAAAGGGCGAGTCCCACATATCCCACCACCAGCGCGCGAATACGCTGCAGCGGCGGTAGCAATGCTTAAATGTCCACGGACAAAAAAAAAAGGCTAATCACCTATTATTATAATAATACCGGAATTATTATTGTAAACTGAATCATTTATTTATTTCTGTAACTTTAAATTTATTTGTATTTTGTATTATTCTAGATAGTCGTAGTTTTAGATTTTGTGGCAGATACTCATCATGCTCAAGATCTAAATTATATACATTTTGACCATACTATCTCCTTCGTTTGAGTTCTATCTAAAACTCTATCATTGGCAACATTGTGGAAGTCCGTCCGCAAAGTCCACAACAAAAGAGCTGAACTGAACTGAATCGTTCGGACTTCGATAAAAATGTCTTCATTAGGACCTGAGTCTACTATGGTAATGGTGTGTCGTGGATCTGTCACTGACGTCTCGATGCGCGACGGTCGGTTTTTTGCGACATTCAAAGTCAAAGTCAACATTTCTTTATTCATATAGACACAATTCAAAAAATTTAATCATGTTCTTATGATGCGTCCATTTCTTTTCCTACCACCGATTCAAGACGTGGCAACTCTGAGAAGAACTGGCAAGAAACACAGAGGAATCATTTTTAAATAAAATCAATTTATCGTTTGGTAGATGGTGGTTCATTTGGTAATCTACTAATCGAAAAGACAAAGAAAACAGACAATCGAGACGTCAGTAACAGTTTTACGACACACCATTACGATAGTAGACTCAGGCCCCTGTAGGATTATTGTAACGCATCTATGATATAAAAATGAATCGCAAAATGTGTTGGTAAGCGCATAACTCTACAAAGCCTGGACCAATTTGGCCAATTCTTTTTTTTTTATGTTCGTGGAAGTTCAAGGATGGTTTTTACGGCGGAGAAAAATTCGAATAATTGCCTGAAAACCCCTTAAAACAGCCTTTTTCTTTTTCCCATACAAACGTTTTTTAACTAAAATGTAGAGTCAATTTGAGCTTTATTTTGTTAATTAAAAACTTGAATTTTTTTGCCAAGATTTTTTAGGGTAGGGGTAGTGTAGGGTAGGGGTAGGAGTACCGCATAAACGAAGTCTCTACGGCCCAGTTTATTTTATACAAATGTTTAGGTCTTTTATGTATCGATTGAGGCAGTACGAAGTCTGCCGGGTCAGCTAGTTTCCTATAGAATTGGTAATGTCATGTATTGTGATAATTTCCTTGAGAACTTTGCCTTGTTAGCTATAACATTTCAGCACATATTTTGTTCCATCTGTCCCGTTTCCCCGTAAGTAACGTTCCCGCGTAAAAATGTCATAATAAAATATAGTCTACTATGCGGCCTGCTACAGCTTTGCACGGGTGGAATTTTAAGCCTATGTTACTCAGGGATTAATTAGCATTCTTATGGTGAAACAATTATCGAAATCCGTTCAGTAGTTTTTGAGTTCATTCGAAACATACAAACTTTTCCTCTTTATAATATTAGTAAAGATAAACTTTTCTAGACTATTAAACACTAAAATAATCTTTCAATTGTGAGCAATATTTCCTGAGATTAGCGCATGCAAACAAACAAACTCTTCAGCTCATATATTAATATAGATAAGAATTTTCTTATAACTAATTTATAAACTCACCACGTATAAAAGTAAAAGAGCGAGCACGAACATACAAACGACTTGTACCGATGTATTAGCTATTGGGCGTGAAATTGACTCTTCTTCATGCCGTGTGTTTGGCGTGATTCCAAAGATTTTATAGTATTTGCTTATCGTCGGTGATACTGCAATACCGCGTAAGTGCCAATAGCTAATAAGGTTGAAAATCAAATGCAGGCAATTGATTTTTTGCGGTATAAAACATACACAACGAAAATATTTCTTGACAGATGAAATTACACCTTATTAGCAACTATCTCTTACGCGGTTTTGCAGTACGGCGTAGGTACATTTATGTAATACCTACATAAATTGTTGGTTATGTTTTCTATTTCCGATTTTTATAAGGTACTTGTATAGTTGTGACAACCTCCGTAGCGAAGCGGTATTTGGCTCGCTTCAAGTCTCGGAGGTCGTGGGTACGATTCCCACGCTGGACACGTAATCTTTGTGTAAATTCTAAAATTTATTTCCAGGTCTGGTTGGCTGAGGGTCTACCGTGCCGGAAAGCACGTTAAGCCGTTGGTCGCGATTGTTATAACATCATCTATAGCAGGCGTATACTAGGGAACGGGCAGCAGCGTTTCCCTGTGTATTAAAACATAAAAATGCGGGTCACCAATCCGGCTTTTTTTTTTTTTTTTTGTCCGGTGGGAAATGTATTGACGCATTCCCACCACCGCTGCAGCGTTATCGCACGCTGGCGGTGGGATATGTGGGACCCGCCCTCTCCGCCATTGGCGGGGGTCGGGTACGCATGAGCAATCCGGCCCGTCACCAATCCGCCTGCCAAGCGTCGTGACTATGGCAAAAGCCTCCACGTTTACGGGCTGAGGATGATGATAGTTGTGTATAGTTAAGCCCGGAGCGTGGACTGTGTTTGTTTATCTTATAATTATGTAACACGGCAGATTTATGAAGATAACGCGCTCTATATACCGCTATCACACTACTAGATAGCCGCTCTCATTGTTACGTACGTCCGTAGATGTAACTTAACATTTATAAGAACTAATCAGGTAAATTTTATTATATTTCCTCAAAGAAATGCGGTTGGGTGGTTTTCCCACTGGCACTAGCACTAGCCTGTCGCGAGGCACGGGAGCGCATAATTGTCGATGTACAAAAATATCCCAGTTCGTATACAACGCTAACACGCGCGGTGACGCGTCTCGCGTGCAAATTATAGCGACGGGCGGAGAGGTGGTGCGCTGATGTCAAATTGCGTTTGGATTGCTGGCCGCTAAGGATACGTTATTCCACTGCTAGGCTAGATTTACACAGTTCTTTGGCTAACGTTGAAATTGAACCACTGACCCTCCGAAACTTAATAATAATAATAATAATAATAATCATTTATTTGTCAGAACATGAGTACATAGGTTGTTACATATTAATTTAAGAATCATCATATTCTACCGGGATATCCGGTGTACAAACATTCGTTAGAATTACGAAACAAACTTTACACTACATTAGTTAGTTATAATGATCACTACAAAAATGTCAAATTAATTACAAATAAGTTATTAAATTACAATAATGTCAAATAATTAAAACTAAATCATAATATGTCAAATAAATTAAAAACTATTGTCATCTAAATATTCTTTTATGCTATAATACGACTTATCGATTAACATAGTTTTGATTTTGTTTTTGAACATAACACTATTGAGCTTCCTCCAACAGTTTGGCAATTTATTATAAATTATAGGAGCCATGCACACAACACTTTTGCGCATAAGTGTTGTTTTAGCCGGATGTAGACATAACCTATTGTTGTCGCGCCTATTTCGGGATACTACATCTTCAAGTCGTAGGAATAAGTTAGGGTTTGCCTTAACAAATATTAAAATTTCCAAAATGTATAATGATGGAAGGGTAAGTATCTTATATTTTCTAAAATACGGAAGGCAGCTATCAGTAACTTTAAGACCAAACATTGATCTCAGACATCTCTTCTGAGCTTTAAATATTAAGTTACAGTCTGTGGAGTTGCCCCAAAATATAATCCCGTATCTCAGAATAGATTCTACAATTCCATAATAACACGTGAGTAGGACGTTTATGCTAAGGGTTTTTGACATTGAGTATAAAGCGTATGAATTACTACTCACTCTTTTACTTAAGCTCTCGATATGGGCCTTCCAATTTAATTGCATGTCAATATTAAGTCCTAAAAATTTTGTAGTATTTACCTCGTCAATATTAATATTATTATAATGAATGTCAGGATTATTATATGTCACAGGTCGTTGTCGGAAATGTATTACAACTGTTTTATTCATATTTATTTTTAAATTATTGTCATCTAACCATGTTATAATTTTATTTAGTGTATTATTTATTTCTGTTTCAAATGAGGCTTTACATTTACAAGGTATAGTTACCGTACTGTCATCAGCAAAGAGTGACATATTGTATTCTGTGACTTTAGGAAGGTCATTGATGTACAGCGTGAAAAGAAGAGGACCTAAGACGCTACCTTGAGGAACTCCATACACAGTTGTGCGTTCTTCAGACATAAATGTCTCTTCTTTTCTATTTCTATTGATCCTACTGATTTGCGTTATTTGTTTCCTATCACACAAATACGACTCTATTAGTTTAAGGATATTTCCTCTTATTCCATAGGCATTTAGTTTTTTTAGGAGTATGTCATGTTGGACATAGTCGAAAGCTTGAGTCATGTCACAGAATATTGAGCAAACGGAGATATTACTATCCATATTGACTAGAACGGGGTATATGAAGTCATAGATGGCCATGTTTATTGTTTTGTTTTTTCTGAACCCTTTTTGTTCATTGCAAAGAATATTATTTTTCTCAACATATGAGTTGAGTTCTTTATATATATACTTTTCTAGAACTTTAGAAAATATCGGAATGAGAGAGATAGGACGGTAATATTCCATTAATTCTTTGTCATTTTTTTTAAAAACAGGCTTAATTATTGAGGTTTTAAGCTCATTTGGAAATATACCTTGACTTATACATAAGTTAATTATATAACTTAATGGGCCACATATTTCATTTGCAACTATTTTTATCATTTTAGTACATATTTCGTCGTACCCGACACTATTTGTGTTTTTGAGAAGTCTAATGATATGTAAAATGTCATGTGGTAGACTTGGTGCCATGAATATAGAATCCTTTTTGGAAGTAATCTGACTAGTAACTGAGTTTCCAGACTTATTTATGGGTTGTATTTTGTCAGTGAAATAATTATTAAGTAAATTACTTATCTGTTTAGGATCCGTGATATATCTATTATCAACCTTAAGTCTACCAATATTGTCTCTAAGTGTAATTTTTTTGTCGTTTATTAATTGCCATGTAGTTTTTATTTTATTTTTTGAAGTCCTTATTTTATAGTCATTTTGAGCTCTTTTTGTCAAGTGAATTATTTTCTTTAGTCGTTTAGAATAAGTCATTAATTTTGTTTTATTTGCTGATATAGGTTTCAATCTATAGTTCCATAACAGCTGTCTTTTCTTTTTGGCGCAGATTCTTATACCTCGCGATAGCCATTTTTGATTTTTATTTATATTTACATTCACATGTCTTTTAGGAAAACACTGATTATAAATAAGAGAAAATATATCTAGAAATGTATTATACGCTATATTGGCATCTGTAATATCATAAATTAAGGTGAAAAGATGAAAATTAATTTCTATGCTAACAATAGACACAAAATTTTCCACAGTTTTCCTATCTTTTTCAAAATAAGAATTAACTTTATTGCTTAACATAGAAATGGCAAAGACTACACGTATCAGAATAAACTTATTTCAAACTCAATTGTTTTTAGCCCTTTGGGATACAACAAATACGAACGGTTAAAAAGAAAATTGTTCTAAAAGAGGCGTTTTAATGCGACATGTCTAGACAAATAAACATCTCGAGTGATGGATCCTATTAATGTAAGAGTGACGGAAATTCCCAAAGTCACATACAATAATTGTTGTCGACATTATAACATTTTCTAAGCAATTCCGCTTGTGATGTTGTAAACTTTTAATTGCAAATCAGGGGAGATAACAATAAGCAATTGAAGAATTAGATTGGCATAATTATTTATTCTGGGAGACGTGTGTTAGTCCTGAAGCTTCAATGGAGGAGCAATTTGAATGTACAAAAACCGGACAAGTACGAGTCGGAATGGCGCACGAAGGGTTCCGTATCTACACTATATTATTTTATTTTGAAATAAGGAACCAAGGAGGCGTCTACCCGTTGCCCTTATTAATATCGAGGGTTATCCCTCAGAAAAAAATCTTAGAATTGACACAAAAATTTCTAGTCCGGTGTGGGGAATGGACCCACGACCTCCTAAACTCAAAGCGAGATTTATACCGCTACGCTAATCATCATCATCACCTCACATGATCACCAACATCATCGGTTGTTGACTGCAGTATTAAACGAAGGTTAATGTTACTGCCTGTTATCTGGTATGTGATTGCCAAAAATGACGTGCTCTCCTTGTTACAGGGGGTAGTCTTTCAATTAGGAAACATAAAGATTTTTTGTTTTACGCGGGTATAGAATTCGCAACGTCGGACACTTTAGGCAAGACTGTTACCACTAGTCTACTGAGGTCGTTTATTCTTATTTAGTCTAATCCCACTGTAATTCATTTACCAATTTCTCGTATTAAAATTTACTTCTGTTAATCACATCGAAAGCTTTGCAAGGACCTTCAGCAGACAGCACTTGACTAAGACCGATTGTAAATCGGATTTGTGTTTTGTTTGACTCAATCTGTTTGATTTCGTAATGGTTTAGTCTGAGGACCCTTGGGATACTATTTCAATATTGACTAGTGATTTTGTTGGAACAAGCCAGAGCTCCCAACCCTTTAAATATCTTATGGATCACGCGCCAATTATTTCCAAATTGGGTAGGGCCGAGGGATCCAAGTTGATTTGCTTTGGAAGGTTTTATTTGCGGCTCCATTCACGTGGTAATCTGAGAGGAATGCTATGTAAGTCTAGCAGTAATATATTCGATCGCAACAAGGTCCTGGGTTCAAGTCCTGGATCGAGCAAAAAATTGTGTCACTAAATATTTTTAAGATTATTATATTAGAAGTCAGGTAGTTGTGGTGTTCCACTGGGGCTTATAAGAGCACGTTAATTTCTTGCGCCCGATGTTCACTGAAGGTGTTAGACAAACCAGTGTACCTGTGTGCTTACACTGTGTACTAAGTATAGTAAATATCCTGCGTAGATATCCTTATATCTTTGGTGTTGCGCTGATGTGGCCGAAATTATATGGGAAGACTATTTGAGAAGAAAATGAGTATTATCTATTTATACAAAGTGATTTTAAATCCAATCAAAAAAAAAAAAAAAAAAACATTGAGTATAAGCTACACAAAAAAATCATATGATGATATAAAAAATCATGAGATGTATATTACATGAATTGCAGAGTAGCATGCACTAGAAATAATACGATCTTCTTTGATAATTGTTTATATTGATTGTGTGGTGATTTATGTATAATTTAGGTATAATAATGTAAATTATAACTCATAATTTCTAACGCAATTAGTTGTACCAAATAAGTTTTGTAAAACTGTTTGCATGCTGCGTATGCGGTGAAACATGTTATACCTACTAAAATTTTGTATCATCTGTGTTTTTGGCAAATAAATAAATATTCTATTCTAATGTTCTATCACAAACCGAATAAAACCGCAGGTAACTGATGGTCTAAACCTGTAAGTATTTTTTACCAGACCCTGTACCCAGATACCTGTTTAGATGTTGAAACAAACACTTAGATTATTCGCACAGAGCAAATAGTCCGCTGTAATTAATTATTCATGTGCCTATCTACTAAATAAATAAATTTACTTACTACACTCTAGTGCTCCAAGGGTTTGTATTAGTTATTCGTTAAATTACAAACCCTCGGACTCAATAATCAAAGTAAGTCTAGAATTACTGTGATTAAACTACTACGTTAAAGGAATACATAGTAAGTATATTTATATAAAATATTAACGTAGCCATTAAAATCAATTTAGCGCAGACAGACAACCTCTGTGGTCATCATAATCTCTGTGGTTATCTGACAGAAACATACAGTTATCGACATAGCACATATAATAACCAGGTTCAAGTAACAATGGGCTACCAATGTCTGCAGAAGAACTGATAGCCATCGGAACAGACACGTCCTAGAGTGGAGACCACGTCTCAGCAAAAGTAAGGTACGACCGAGACAGCCCCCGGCAAAATGGACCGATTACCTGAAAAGAGTAGCCGGAGTACCCACACTGGATCCGGAAGGCAGAGGCCCGGTTGTTATGGCGCCAAATAAGGGAGGCCTGGGTTTAGCAGTGGAAACAGATACGTTGATAGACTGATACTAATTTTAGACCCCCGTTGTATGTTGTGTTCGCCATGATAATTATATGCATGCCAAATTTAATCCGTTCAGTAAGTGATGGGTCAATAAATAATAAAATTTAAATAGTAGAAAAGTAACAAAGTTTACCTTAAACATCTTTAGACCTCTAACTTATATATATAAAAAAGAATGAAATCAATCTACGCGTTAAGGAACCATTACATTGTAAATATTTTGATTTCTCTCCTAAGAAATATATTTAAAAAAACCGGGATAGTATATTTTTAAGATCCAACTCCTCAACTTCAATCATCATACCAAGTTTATTACACCCACCTTAATATCAACTTCTTTGAGCTAACTCAAACGTAAGATTAATTAAAGAAGTTAATTTTTGCTGATTTTTTGTTTCAAAAAAACGTTGTAGTTTTTCTGAAGGAATGCTCGTTTACTGTCTAGTCGGATCATCGACTTCTTGAGACGAGTTACGCTGTTAGTGCAAGTTTATGATGCGAATTAAAGTACTGCTGTTCTGAAGTTTTTAACTTACTGTAATAACTTGAAAATATATAACTTACCTTCCAGTTTACCCTCGTAATTTCACCCGTGAAAGTGAAACTCCCGTTTTTTACTGAGTTTTTTTCGCCGGGTCTTCTCAGTTGGGGCGTATTGAATCCGGTGGTAGCACTAAAGCGTGTTCGTTGAGATACTTATGGTCCGTCTAAATAATAACATACTCAAAGGACAGAACATAGATTTAATCATAGATATAAAATAATAAAATAATATTGTATTTTAATATTGTATCAGCTTTTAGACTAAAGCTATATAAACTATTATAATAAGTAGCAATAAACTTAATTAAGCCAAAATATGTTTTGACTATTTGCCTGTAAACCTATTCGTGAATAAAAACATTTTTTTTTTATACATCATCTCTTAACACGTTGAATGCTAGAGTGAAATCATGTAGATATTTTCTAGAGGACCACGGCCGACACTGTCGAGTCCTGGGGGCAGACAGACATCATGTGTCTCACACCGCATGCATTGTCATCATCATTAGCTTGTATAACGTCCACTGCTGAACAAGGGCCTCCTCCCGAGGGAGGGTACTTGCCATAGTCACCACGCTTGGCAGGCGCCATCGTATATCAAGGAAACGCTGCTGCCTGTCCTTGATATACGATTATTATATATGATGTTATAACAATCGGAACCAACGGCTTAACCTGCTTTCCGAGGCACGGAGGGTTGTCCCTCAACCATCCAGACCCGGAAAGAAATCTTAGGATTTACACAAAGATTTCCTGTCCGGAGTAGGGATCGAACCCACCATCTTCGAAATTTAAAGCGAGCCAAATACCGCTACGCTACGGAGGTTGTTAAGTGACCCATGCATTGTATGGATCACTTAAGATGCCTCTTGGCGGCTGACAGAGTTAGACCATGACAAGTCAACTTTTTTTTTTGTCCGCGAGCAAATGGCTTTCCTCATTCCCACCGCTTCTGCAGCGTATTCGCGCGCTGGTGGTGGGATATGTGGGACTCGCCCTCTCCAAGCGTGGTATATATGCTTAACTATGCTAATATGACAAGTCACCTCCCCGACACTACAGTAGAATCTGAAAATTTGGCACAAATACAAAATTTTAACAAGTTATGACTGTGTCAATTTTAAACCACACCAACCATTTTCAACGATTTGTTACTTATAGTTATGGCTCCAGGGGATAGTACGCTGTCGGACACACGGTGTCCGCCATGGTGTTCAACATGTTAAAATATGGAGTCTATGTTAACTACTGGGTAACGTAACATTCGAATAGAAAAATAATAAGATCAGGTTTGAATCAGTATTGCGTCCTATCCATTACAAACAGATATAATAATAATAAATTTATTTCACCAACAACGTTATAAAGCTTACATGATATTTTAATTTTAGATATACAGTGTAACTTATATAGTACAATGAAGAACATACTTATATGCCTACACTGTGTGTCAGGCTTATTAAGAGTACCCGCTTAGATCCCGTTCCCGTGAGACTTTCGTCTTAAAATATATCATTCACAAATAATGGGACTTTCAATAGTAAAAGGCGTTTCAAGATCGGTTCAGTACATACAGAGATTACCTTCTACAACCTCACAAGCTATACGTCCTTATAATATTTGTACATAAGTGTCCAAACATTTAGACTTCACATTTTTAAATATACATCGTGATTATGTAATCGTTGCTAATAATTGGCAAAGCAAGCATTGACAACAGTATTCAAAAAAATAGACGTACTGTTATGTAGAGATGTGTAGTTAGTTAGTCTTAGTTAGTTGTAGTGTTGGATTTATATGGATGATCAAGGTTCAGCACATAATAGAAACGTTCTCCTCTGATCACCTAGGTGATTTGTTTCCCAGGTGATCAGAAGACACCAATTTAGTCTCCTTGAATCACCTGGGTGATACTAGCTGGGTGATTTGTTTTTTCGTAGGTGATCAGAGGACACTGGTTCATTCTACTTTGAACACCTAGGTGATATCACCTGGGTGTTCAAAGTGGGATAAGCCGGAAGGTATGTATGATGAGCACATCATACAGACCTTCCTACACACTCAGCATTTATCTTCAAACTCATTGTGTACAATACGTATTTAAAAAACAAAGTTCAAGTTAAATTATTAACCGCCGTTGCCTACATCGGTCATCATCACACTTACATCCACTGATCTTCAACTCGTTATTCAAGGAACGACGTCACCAAAATATTTATGTTTACAATCTGCATACAAATAACATTAAAACCGTATCTACTATAATTTATTCGGACAAAGCAACCCAAAGCGGAAAGGCGGCGCGACCAATTTATATGCTAGTAAAAAGACATCGGGTCTGACTTTACAGTACCCTAGTTTATTACTTGTGTTAACACACTATGATCGAATCGCATTTTAATATGGGTTGTTGATGTTTTTTTACGTTACTTTTTATAAGGAAAAGCTTGTGGAAACCAATGAGTTCAGTGGATAGACCAGATTATAACCGTATTTAGAGCTATGGGGCCTCGATACACCTAAAAGTTGTGGAGGGTCTTGTGCATAAATTATTATTAAGATGAGTAAGTTCGAAGTACTTATCAAGGCGATGTGGATTTTTTTATTTTTTACTTCACGATTCTTATAAAAACAGCCTTTTTTATATGTAGATTTAGTAAAATTAAGACCTGTATGTATTAAGATTAAGCTTTATTTTTATTTATAACAATGTATTTTTAACAGAAATAATTTATCATCATCCTATTAGTTGACATGATGTCGACAATTGTGAACAATGGTGCTAGCCACCTGCATCAACTGACTTCCTGCGTCTTTTAGGAAGACGTCGGTCTATAGTGATGGTATATGACTACACTGTGCTCACTATTTAGAATAATATATTTACAAAAGTCAACCTTAATACACAAACAAACACAAACAAACAAATTCATTTAAAATTATTAATATACATTTTATTAATAACTGAGAAAATCTTTGTCACGGAAAACAAAAGACTACTCTGACATCTCTCGAGCACTGACGCATAGCCTCCGCCACCACGCAGTGCGCGATGCAAAAAGTTTTTATCCAATTAAATGAAAAATAATTTTCATAATTAATATAATGCGTTGTAACGCTACACAGGCGATCGTCTCATGTTGGGCAGTTGGCCAGTTCGTGGTCTCCACTAATTAAATAAATATTTATTTATTTAAGATAATTTATCTTAAAAGAACATTAATTAGTTAAGTAGGTATTGTCAGGTCACCATTGTAATTGTACTTTTTTTGTCGTCAAATCAAAGCATGTAATATATAAGCTTCTCTCGCATTCTTTCCGTGGGAACTTTGTAATAAAATATAGCCTATAGCCATAGTTTAATCGTCAAATTTTAATGGGCTATCAAACACTAAAGAACTTTTCAAATCAGACCAGTAGTATGGGTTTAGCGCGTTCAAGCTAACAAACATCCTCAACTCTTCAGCTTTATATCTATCTATCTATATATATAAAAGAAAGTCGTGTTAGTTACACTATTTATAACTCAAGAACGGCTGAACCGATTTGGCTGAAAATATGTAGGGAGGTAGTTTAAAACCAGGAGACGGACATAGGACACTTTTTATCCCGTTCCCGTGGGAATAAAACGTGGTATAACAACACGCATCTGACAGCAAAACGAAAAATATATCAATCAAAACATCAGTCAGTCTAGCCGTTCATTTGTTAAAATGGTCTCTCAAATCGCAACTGACAGCTAAACGTAGTATGGTTGAAAATTTTACAATTTGTAATATTAATTAATACTAATATTATAAAGGGGTAAAGTTTGTGACTTCGTGACGTGGTAGGGGGTAATCTCTGGATCTACTGAACCGATTTTGAAAATTCTTTTACCAATAGAAAGCCACGTCATTTGTGAGTGACATGTTATATTTAAAGTTTAATCTTACACGGAAATGGGACCTACGCGGGTGAAACCGCGCGGGACAGCTAGTATAAGTATAGATATACATTTTAATTAAATTATGATTTAAAAGTATTAAGTTTATAGAAAAAGAAGTCGAACCTCAGCCTGCCGTCAATAGACCGGAACGCCACCAGATTTTTCCGCTATGGTTTCATTTTGCATAGATTATCCCACATTCTTTTTCATTATCGTTTTAAGGTTAGCAGTTATAAAAGTAGGTTTATGCGTCGCGCGGCTGTGTATAAACCTCCTTTAGTTAATGCCGTCTATATTCTATGTATGCCAGATTTATTCCGAACTCCGACGAGCCGCTATAAATATTATGGGCCATTGGACTTGTTAAGTCTAAGATTTATGACTGTTATTTTACCGATGACTAACTTTTGTCGCACTTTTTAATAGGACGTTAAAAGAGTATAATTTATTGTTGGGGTAGACGACATTTTTTTTTTTTGGTTGTCCTGGCAGAATTGCATTTACGCATTCCCACCGCCGCTGCAGCGTATTCGCGCGCTGGCGGTGGGATATGTGGGACTCGCCCTCTCCATAGCGTGGTATGCTAAACTCATACCACGAGGAGAGGACCCTACTAACCACTAAAACCTCCCGGACACTCCTTCGATCCGCCGTTGGCGGGGGCCGGGTATTAATAAATAATTGTTATAATTTATATAAATAAATTATTATATTATAAATAAATTATTATAATTTATTTATATTGTTCTTAGCGACGCAAAATGCTTGTTCTGTCTATATTATGCCAAAACAATTGTCATTACTTGGGTGGACCATGAGCATATAACGACGGACGCGCTTTAATGCGACCACCAGATCCAATGCGCCCCAACTGAGAAGATCCGATTAGACATAGCATATCTAATCCACCGAAGCGTGGTTAACGGTGTCATCATCATTAGGGAATAGCTAAGGGTTCACCAATTTTTATTGGGGTTCCGTACCCGCAGGGTAAAAACAGGACCTATTACTAAGATTTCACTGTCTGACTGTCTCCGCGGTAGCTAGACAGTAGACATTTTCAAAATACATGTATTTCAAGTACAAGTTGCCCTATAAATAAATAAATAAATAAATAAATTTCTGTTGCAGCTATAACAACAAATACTAAAAACAATACAACAAACGTGATTTTTTTCCTTTTTTTTGGCGATATGAACGGCAGCACGTAGGTACTAAAAAATGGTTCGGAACCCTTTGTGCGCGAGTCTGACTCGCACTTGGCCATTTTTTTTTAATAATATTACTTTGTTCAAACCATGTTCAACCGTCTCCTGTTGGAGACGGTTAAACATGGTTTGAAGGCAACAGCCGTTATTGATATCGAGCAAAATAGGGGAAAAAAAGTTTGTTGTATGGGAGCCCCCCTTAAATATTTATTTAATTTTTAGTATTTGTTGTTATAGCGGCAATAGAAATACATCATCTGTGAAAATTTCAACTGTCTAGCTATCGCAGTTCTTGTGATACAGCCTGATGACAGATAGACAGCGAAGTCTTAGTAATAGGGTCCCGTTATTACTCTTCGGGTACGAAACCCTAAAGAGATTAATTGTTTGTTTGCATTGAACAGGCTCCGAAACCACTGGACCGGTTTAAAAAATTCTTTCACCATTCGAAAGCTACGTTATTTAGGAGTAATAGCTATCTATATAAAATTATGAAGTTCCTACTTAAACGGGAGTTACGCGAGTGAAACCGCGCGCGGGAGTGAGTTCCTTATATTTTTCGGTTCGGTATCGGTTTTTATCGGTTATATTTCGGGGAGTATGCGGAGGTTCTACATAACCTGATACCCCCTTCACCCTTCCATCACCGGACGACTAGGCGCGGCGAGCGGTTTCACCCTTTTGTTGTAGACATACCTTCAATACGCACGAAGCGATTTGCTTCTTCTTTCATAATGCGGACGGCTAAGGAGTGGAATTCTCTGCCGGGGTCAGTTTTTCCGGAACGCTATAATCTGGACATCTTTAAGGCTTAAGTGAACATACACTTTCTAGGCACGCGTGTATCATCTTAGGCCTTATCAAGCCTTCCATCAAGCGAGATTATGGACAAACGTTTAATAAAATAAAATAAACTTTTTTTATGGTTTTCTGTAAATTGTCGTCGAAGCACTAAGCTGCTGGCAGCTTACGGTCGATAAATAATTTCAAAACTCATAAATCAGCAGATGATATAATTTATATTTATGAATCAAATTACATTACAAATTCTTGATCTAATTCTATAGCTTAAAATACTTAGTACAGAACCGTCAAAGAGAGACATTTAAAATTGAAACGTCATTCCCTTGAGAAATTTGCCGCGAAGCTTGTGGATACAAATATTAACTTTGTTGATATAGGTAAGTAACTTGTCTGTAGGTACAATGTTCTCATTTTCTTTTTATAATCTATCATCATCATCATCAGCCCTTATAACGTCCACTGCTGAACATGGGCCTCCCCCCGAGGGAGGGTATTTGTCATAGTCACCACGCTTGGCAGACGGATTGGTAACGACAGTATTATATTGTACCACACAAGGAAACGCAGCTGCCCGATCATGATATACGATTATTATAGATGATGTTATAACAATCTGAACCAACGGCTTAGCGTGCATTCCGAGGCACGGAGCGTAGTTCCACCAGACCAACCAGACCCGAAACGAAATCTTAGAATTTACACAAAGATTTATTTCCGGCGTGGGGATCGAATCCACGATCTCCGAGATTTAAAGCGAGTTAAATACTGCTACGCTACGAAGGTTGTCTAATCTATACTATATAATGTAACTGTTAATTATATAATAAATATATATTATATTTTACATTATACAGGGTTATTATAATACACCAATAACCTCTTAAGAGGCCAATGTACTCATAATTATGAACAACTTTTACTATGGGACAAAATCTGAAATCGCAAGAAAAAACCAGCTGTTCCCTACATTTATGGTTAGCGATTGAAAAAGCTCGAGCCTTTTAGCCCTTTTTTAAGACTCGCCGCTTTATAGCGATGGCTAGAAGGCTAAAAGGCTAAATAACTCTTAAGCCCTCGAGGCTAATTGTATTTATGGCTTTTGCTAGCGGTCGAAAAGGCTCGAGCCTTGTAGCCCTAAATTTAAAGCTTGCAAGTCTTTTTTAAAGGCGGACTCACAAAACAGTAGTTCTAAAAATGCAAACTAAAAAAGGGCTTGAGGCTTTTTTTAGGCCTAGGCTTTTTTAAAGCCTTTTTAGAAGACTGGCGTCGTAATTAGAGCTTTAAAATAAACTCTTAAGCATCTTTTGAGGATCAGGTTAATAGAAACGTAATGAAGTATAAATGAAAGTTTTGTTATGTTATTTCAGTTTATTATATTTTATATCTAATTACGACGCCAGCCAAAAAGGCTTTAAAAAGCCTAGGCCTAAAAAAGCCTCAAGCCCTTTTTTAGTGAGCAATTTTAGAACTACTGTTTTGTGAGTCCGCCTTTAAAAAAGACTCGCAAGCTTTAAATTTAGGGCTACAAGGCTCGAGCCTTTTCGACCGCTATTTATGGTCGTTTAACTCGACAAAATGTAGGGAACAGCTGATTTTTTTCGCAATGTCAGGTTTGCTCTCATAGTACAAGTTGTTTGTAATGATGAGTACAATGATCTCTTAATAGATTGTTGGTGTTTTACAAACAACCCTGCATGTTTTTTTGGATGTTTGAATGCACTTTAATAACATTTTCTCATTTCTACTCTTATTACTAACTACTCGACTTTACCCCAGCGGTGGACAGTACATAGAATTATGTCCAATAAAATATACATCTAAATAAGCCAGTAAAATATATATGTACAACAGGCGGTCTTATCGCAGTCCGCAATCCCTTGCAGTTAACATAAAGATGGAAAGATTAAGAGTAGAAAGGGTAATAATCAAAAATAGGAAAAAGTGTAAGAAGGGGAGAACGACATGAAAATACAGGATTACACACTTATCAAGGGAAAACCTTAAAACGAAACTGTACAGAATACATACTACAAAAATAAAGGTCTTTTGGAACGAGAACGTGTACAGTCAGTGATATCGGGAACTCGGGACGTTATCATCAGATAACCAAAATATCAAATACGTTAGTTTACTTAAACCGCAAACATGTCTCGGTACAGAGACAGGTTAATGAACTTTTCTTTTATCATTAATTTCTATATAACATCAGAAAAGCTAAAATCCTGTAGGTACTTCTAAAAACGTTTGTCTTGACAAATCATTAACGCTCAATGTAATATGGGTATATTTTTAACGTAAGCATTCGTTCAGGCTCCGCTTTAAGGAGCGAGCGTGGGCGATGGAATTTTGTATGAATCTTCAACTTCGCGAGACCAACCGCGCGGGACGACATTACATTTATAAATCCTGAAATTTTAATCACTGCTTTCTCGCAACGAAATAATTTGTGTTTTGGTCTAGTTTAATTGCTTTGTACCTATATATAGAATATGACAGTGGAAAAGAATAACTGTGCCTGCAGCAACCTCCCTGGTGTAGCGGTTAAAAGCTCGCCTTAAGTCTCGGAGAACATGCTGAACGATAAATCTTCTCGAAAAGTTAAACATTTTTTCCGGGTATGGTTCCTTGAGGGGCCTCCTCGTGCCTCGGGAAGCAGGTGAAGCTGTTGGTTTCAATTGTTATAACATCATCTATGACAATCGCATCCTTCTTTTTTTTTTTTGTTCTACGGTGTGCAATGTATTGACGCATTCCCACCGCCGCTGCAGCGTATTCGCGCGCTGGCGGTGGGATATGTGGGACTCGCCATCTCCAAGGCGTGGTATGCTAAACTTATACCACGAGGAGAGGACCCTACACCACAAAAACCTCCCGGACACTCCTTCGATCCGCCGTTGGCGGGGGCCGGGTACGCATGACCAATCCGGCCCCCCGACGGTACCCGCGGCCAATATGATACCGCGGGATCTCCGGGGCCACACTTACAGTGGCCCATTTGTCCAATTATAGGGACGCTCGGAGTGTAGAGGCGTCCCTACTCTTGATGGGTCAGCCTCGAAGGGAGCGGGGCCCATGTGCCCCACTCCCCGAGGCCGAGCCTAGGGCGGTAGACAGCGGGATGACAATCGCATACCTGGGAACGGGCAGCAGCCTTTCCTCTGTGTTTACAACTGCGGTCTCCAGCCTGTTTGGTGCTTACCACGCGCAGGCAAACAGGCGGATTGCCGAATACCCCCCTGCAATAAAAAAAAAATAGTGTTGATGTTCCATTTTTTATATATGTTTAAAAAAAACATTTTTATCTACGTAAGTCAAAACAATAATTATTATTGAGGATTATTAATCTATGTATAATGTAAACATTTTATAAATTAGCATATTAAGCAGGTATTTTAGTTATTATTTTTAATAATATTTTAGTCTTAGCTTTATTATTCAACTTGAGTTTGATACTCTAGTTCGAATGACGTTACCTCGATGGTCATTACCTCGATGTCTCTAGCTCGACGGTACACTTCACCGATGGGTCGTTACCTCGAAAGGTCAATACCTCGAAGGATCTCTTCCTCGACGGGTCTTTTCTTCGATGGTACATTTGATCGATGGGTTGTTACCTCGAAACAACATTTACTGTACAAATTTTAAGTATTTGTGTGTGTAACTGAAAGGTGTAAAAATACAAGTGAATTGAAATGAAAATCGATATAATCATAGAGGCAACATAATATTGTGATCATTAATATAAGTAGGTACGCGTATTTTAACATTTAAACAACAAGCTGTAATCAACTACATGTATTAATTATTTAAACAAAAATCATCAAAAAATGAAATTAATATTCTTCTGGGTTTTAAAACACTTGTCTTCTTTTTATCAAACTAATGAACTTAAATAACCTAATAATTATTATTACCTATTTATTTATATCAAATAGAATGCGATCAACTATAATGTCATATTATAACGCTGCGCTGTGCAATTTGCAATAGAACGCAAAGTCTTTTAATTCCATTTGTTCTCTGTTCTTAGTCATTTGTGCAATTGCCGATTGCAATTTCTTGCTTCATTTTTTGATGATTTTTGTTTAAATAATTAATCATCATCATCAACAGCCCGTTGACGTCCACTGCTGAACATGGGCCTCCTCTTAACAGACCTTGGCAAGCCAGGATCGTAGAGGCATTTTGCCATAATCACCACGCTTGGCAGACAGATTGGTAATCGCAGTAAGATGTAAACCTTGAGCTAATAGATGCTGCTGCCCATCCATCAGCCATATGTCTCTTAGTCGCCTTTTACGACACACATGGGAGGACATGGGGTGGTCTATTCTAAGCCGGAAAACACACGGCAAATAATTAATACATGTAGTTGATTACAGCTTGTTTAAATGTTAAAATACGCGTACCTACTTATATTAATGATCACAATATTATGTTGCCTCTATGATTATATCGATTTTCATTTCAATTCACTTGTATTTTTACACCTTTCAGTTACACACACAAATACTTAAAATTTGTACAGTAAATGTTGTTTCGAGGTAACAACCCATCGATCAAATGTACCATCGAAGAAAAGACCCGTCGAGGAAGAGATCCTTCGAGGTATTGACCTTTCGAGGTAACGACCCATCGGTGAAGTGTACCGTCGAGCTAGAGACATCGAGGTAATGACCATCGAGGTAACGTCATTCGAACTAGAGTATCAAACTCATTCAACTTTATTGTGTCCAATAGCTGGTTCTGTCTGTATTAGGTTAGAACAATTGTCATTTATTTAGGCGGACCATGAGTATATAACGACGGACCGGCTTTAATTCTACCACCGGATCCAATAAGCTTTAGTATTCCTCCTTCCTCGATAAATGGAATATCTATACTGAAAAAAAAAAAAATTAATTATACTAGGCTATATTCAATTATGAAGTTCTGCGGGAACGAGAGTTACCCGAATGAATTTGCTAGCGAGAAGCAACAATATTATGAGTGATACAATGAATACTCATAATTTTCCAATTACCATATTATAATAACGTCTTAAACATAATTGCAACCGCTCAATTCCTAACCCGTTATTGCAGAGATTAATTTACTAATTCCTCTTTAATTCCCACTTCGTATTTTAGCGTACTAATTAATCACGATGCTAATTAATTTTGGCAGTAACACGTTAAATAACAAAGATATCTCCCATCCATCACTCGAGTAACAAGTTGCAAAATATTGTCTCATCGTACTGCGTTAATGGTTGATTACATTTTAATTACGTTTTGCTAAGCTGTTTAGGTCTATTGGGGGATAGTGGGGGAATTCTGTGCATTTAAAGACATCTGACGCAAGATGTTCTGTCGCATTATCAGTTGTCGAGAAAACAGTCTTACGTTCATCGAGAAAACAGTCTTACGTTCGTCGAGAAAACAGTTTTACGTTCGTCGAGCCGATGTGCTGTCGCACTACTGTTGGTCGGCATATCGTATTGTCGCCGTCGCAATGAGGCGCGTGTTTATTTGTCGCAATCATGAGACGTGGTCGTCAATGAACTCCATACTTTGTTTAAGGTGCTTCCAAAGTATATGTGCCTTTAACATTAGATAGTAGCATGTGTGAAAATTCTGTGAAATATTACATTTTGCTTACAAAATGTAAACAAAAAAAATATATATATATATATCACACATTTTTATTTTACTAACGTTATCACAACACGTGACCATATATCTTGTTAAGGGGATGGTACATACTTAGTACTTATTTGTTGAGCATGAATTTCAACATATTTTAACAATAACAACCTTTCAGGGGGTGAAAGTACTGATGATTAAAGCAACGTTTAGGTCGAGGTAAATGAACACAAATGTATGGAACAGCTGAGTATTTTTTGGCGATTTCAGGGTTGGTCCCATAGTAAAAGTTGCTTATAATCATCAGTACTTCCACCCCATGAAAGGTTGTTAATGTTTTAAAAATAACCCTGTATATATGGCGTATGGTTTCCGATTCAGAATAGACCATGACTTCAAGTTGGTGTAGTAAGACGTGACTGAGAGACATACAGCTGATAGATAAGCAGCAGCATATTTCAGCTTTAGTATCCTTACCGTCTTACTGCAACCACCAATCCGCCTGTCAAGCGTGGTGATTACGGCAATATCCCTCAACGACCCTGGCTTGCCGATCTCTAAAGAGGAGGTCCCATGTTCAGCAGTCGATGTAAACGGGCTCTGATACATGATCACGATACATTTATAATATATAGCACACAGGTATTAACGCGATATATTACCTTTTTTATATTACCCGACGTTTCGATCAAGTTACATTGATCGTGGTCGCGGGCAGACTGGCTCGGCGGTGTCGCTCCGTAGTTGAGGGCGTCGAGTTACCAACTACCCTCATGTAACTTGATCGAAACGTCGGGTAATATAAAAAAAAGGTAATATATCGCGTTAATACCTGTGTGCTATATATTATAATTATGATACGCGAAAGTTTAAAAGTTTATAATGATACATTTAGTTGCCAACATATTGTTCGTAAATAAAAACGTTAAATGATAATCGAGAGGTTGATCTTACCTATATCGTTTACGTTCCTCACAGTAACGTTTATAATCCAAACGAATAAATTAAATGTTTACCGAATAATTATGTATTCATTCTCACAAGTACTGTTCTAATATACTAAGTTAACTCTGTTGTATTTTCAGCCTCCGCATATTAAATATGCTTGAATATTAATATTTTAAACAATAATAAAAACATCAACCTGGCTAAACATTAAGTTTTCTCAAAGTTTGGTGGATAGCAGGTGCGTGTGTAATCTATTTGTTGAACTCAAACGAGTTCGTTGACTCAACCGCGACGCGAGTTGGGAAAATTTGTCCTTTGTGAGCGAGGATGTATTTATTACAAATTAATTAGGTATTATGTGCCGACGAACTTTTAACATTTTTAGGGATATGTTTTGGGACAAAATGTATGTACGTAAATGTAGAAATCGAGAACGACCTGACTAATTTGGCTGATTCTTTTTTGTGTTGTGTTGTTTGTAAAAAAATAAAATGGAATATAAGTATAAAGTAAATTATTTGACGGACGTCTAGTCCGTCCGTACTGGTACAGCGATAGTGACGCGGCGGCGAAGATACAAACAAATAAAATTCGTTTATACTGAAGTGTGGCCGACGTATGTTAATATCAGTCTGTTTTCATGAACTACCAGTCGCGATACAGTTGCCGTACCAATCGGTCTTAGGCTTGAAATTGTCAAAGTCATATTAACCAAATCAGAATCAATCTGATGATGGCAATTAGAAGCACTTTGGCATTTATAATATTAGTAAGAATTACCAACCTAGCGAGCCGAATACGACACGTATAATGTTAAGCAGTTACTAGAATAAGGTAGCCACTTAACAACGATCGCTTTAAATATGAACATTTTCAATAAATGAAATATTACGTATCCTTTTTTTTTTGTCCGGGGCAATGCATTTACGCATTCCTACCGCCACCGCCTAGTATGCCTCATATATTCCTCATACCACGAGGAAAGGACCCTACACCACTAAAACACCCCGGACACTCCTGCGTCCGCAGTTGGCGAGGGCCGGGTACGCACGAAGCAATCCGACTCCCGGCGGCACCAGCGGCTAAGATGCCGCCGCGGGATCTGCTGGGCCACACTCTCTGTGGCCAATTTGCCCAAATAAACAAGTATTCTTTTGTTTTCAGTTAAAATTTTTGTGCACTACTAGTATTCTTGTTAACCCCTCGTGCTAAGCTAAAATGCTTTATTACGAGTGGCTTTACGTCGGTAGTGTAATGGGAGGGGCGATCATACCGGCGACCACCTGATCGGAAGTCCGACGCAGCGCTCTAGCCATTGGGTTACGGCCGCTTCATTCTATTCTATTCTAGTCAAGTATTTTAGTTCAAAGGATATAGTCCAAACAAAGTCTCTTCCTTTCCGGCAATAGTTTCATATCTTTGGAGGACGGTCCATTGGTATATAATTATCTCAATGGTATATGGATAGACCTTCAGATATGCAGTCATCTCAGTTTTTATATTATAAGGTACCGATGGCCTTGTATATTGGCATCGGCTCCATTAATGCCTTTCAAAAGACCGTGTTCCCATGGGACCATGGCAGTAAAATGTACCATCATTACCATAATACCTATTTTCAATAATACGTCGGGATAATCAAAGTGGGTCGCTAGGCAATGTTTTCATCGAACGATGGTCGTTAACCGATCGGCTAAATCCCCATCGTTAATAACTCGTAAAATCGAGGCTAACAAAAATATGTTGTTTTTATGGGGAAATGTACGCTTGTTATTCTTGTTGATGGGATGAAATTAAAATATGATCGACCGATAGAGCCTTTGTGTTGGAGCATATTGATTAACAGTTCTTTATTATAAGCATTTTTTGTAATAAAATTATTACCCGCTTTAATAAGAATAATACATTTATTTTTAGGCAACAACGAAATAGACTAACTCCTAACGACTAACATGGATGGATGGATATTTGTTACTCTCTCATGCAAAAACTTATGTACGGATCTGGCTAAAAGTTTGCACGCGGATAGTTTATAAACTAGATACCATAAAGGTTATAAAAAATGACGCCCCGACCCACGGGAGCTGGTAATACAGCGAGACGCAGTTAGTACATAATAAAAAAAATAATTAAATAAAACCACATCGGGTAGGATCACGGCGGCAGCGTGTTTCTCTGCGGTGATGTTCGTTATGCTCCCCAGTCTACCACGAAAATGCCGATATACTTAGAACACCGTACGGCCAAAACTCCTCCTGGAAGCACCACTCAGGATTATGTGTCGGCACCCGAATCATAAACGACTTTAAGCTCGTGTGGCGCGAATCTAACCCCTCAGCTCAAGACAATAGCTTCCATCTACAGCATATTACTTCAATGTAGCATATTCTTTCTCCTGTGTAAAAACGGACTTGCTGCCTGATACATTGGCAAAGCGTAACCTACATACTAAAACTTTTTTTTTACGTTTTTTTGCATTATTTAGAAATCGGTTCTTAACAATGATAATGGCGCCCAACGTGGGGCAAAGATTATATTAATAAATCTTAAGGTGAAAGATACGGTCTGTTCCCGGCACTTTTCCCGCTAGATGGCGCTAATATTCTTATTCTTAGTTTATTTCGTTTTATGTGAAATCGGAGCATTACTAAGTCGTAGGATTGTGTTTGCGAGACTCGGTCATGACCCTTTATTTAACTAGATTATAACAATGCCTCAAAATCCACCCAATTCGACAAAAAACCCGAAAATAACATCTGTCATTGAATGTACAGTCTTTTACACACACATAAGACGTATTCCCTACGTTTACAAAGTAGACACTAGATGGCGTGTATTTAAAAAGGGGCTAAAATATTTTGTAGAAATACTCTACATATCCATAGGGATAGGCAGAACGCCACCTATTACGATAAATTAAAACTAGTACTATTTAAGGAAAATAAAAGTTATATTTTATGGCGTAAACCATTTAATTGATTAATAAAAAAGGAAATAAATAATGTCAATAATATATAAAGTAAAATATAGTTTTATTTGATTACCTAAGTTTTTAGTAAACCAATTCTCTAAAGAGCAGCTTATTGAGTTCAATAAAGTTTTATTTCACCCTTTATAGTAAATACAAATAAAAAGTTATATACAATGAAAATGTAGATTCTAAACAAATTACTACTAAAAAAATGCAATTGAACAAAACTCATTTCTTCTTGTCTTGAAACCACTGCTTCACAGGTTCTGCAAAGAAAAATAACTTTACTTAGTATATTTGTTACTTTTTGATGGATATTGTTTCTCATTCATTTCAATCTGTTATTTACCATCAATCTCCAAAGCTGCTCCAAAATGAAACTTTATTCCATGCTCGAATTTCCATGTGATATTGATGTTGAAGGACGATTTTTCACTAGAATAAAATAATAACTTATTAATTGATAAAACTTATGAAGTAAATAAATATAAATACAATGAAAATGTAGATTCTAAACAAACTACCAATAAAAAAATGCAATTGAACAAAACTCATTTCTTCTTGTCTTGAAACCACTGCTTCACAGGTTCTGCAAAGAAAAATAACTTTACTTAGTATATTTGTTACTTTTTGATGGATAGTGTTTCTCATTCATTTCAATCTGTTATTTACCATCAATCTCCAAAGCTGCTCCATAATGAAACTTTATTCCATGCTCGAATTTCCATGTGATATTGATGTTGAAGGACGATTTTTCACTAGAATAAAATAATAACTTATTAATTGATAAAACTTATGAAGTAAATAAATATAAATACAATGAAAATGTAGATTCTAAACAAACTACTACAAAAAAAATGCAATTGAACAAAACTCATTTCTTCTTGTCTTGAAACCACTGCTTCACAGGTTCTGCAAAGAAAAATAACTTTACTTAGTATATTTGTTACTTTTTGATGGATATTGTTTCTCATTCATTTCAATCTGTTATTTACCATCAATCTCCAAAGCTGCTCCAAAATGAAACTTTATTCCATGCTCGAATTTCCATGTGATATTGATGTTGAAGGACGATTTTTCACTAGAATAAAATAATAACTTATTAATTGATAAAACTTATGAAGAAGTCAATAAAATAGCCTGGTGTACATACTGGCAGGTACATACCATTCAAATCTATACATTTCGCATTTTTCTGAACACGTCTTAAAATGATTTCTGGCAGAATACAGTTTTTGAAAAAGTCTAATAGCTTTGGTATCATATTGCTGATAAATTTATTATCTCGAGCAACTTCTATTACAGTCAAAGGTTCAGTGACTGAAATAAAACATATGAAGTAGCACTTATCCATTTTGCTGACACACATTTGTCCTTGAACCTGAAATATATTTTAATTATAATAAGAAAAAATAAGATATTGAAATAAATTATAAAGTAATCATGCAATAGAATTATCAATTTACTTGATAGTAATAATCGTGTTTTTTATTCATGACTAAAACATAATTATCCAATTTTAGAGCAAAGTTTTTCTTTTCTAGTGCAGCTGCCTCTAGGCTTTGATTTTTCCTCGCCAATGATGGAAAGCACTTGACCTCAATAACAGCTCTCTCATTTTCTATTATACCTGTAACAAATTGACACAAAATATGTATCAATGCAATGGAGCACTTCATGAAATTTGATACAAGAAATTCAATCGCCTATCATGCTCATAATCTTTGGTCTCTTACCATTATAACTAACAACAGTAAAAATTATAACTTAGGGTAATTTTGTGCAACTGTCGTTCTCCACTAAAAAGAGTTTCAACTAACACTTAAGGGAGACTTTACAAACACTTACTCCACGGACAAAAATAATTGTCCCGTGTACGAATAGAACCCAGATCATCATCTATCACCAACTAACGCCATTACACTTAATTCTTCCTCGCTTCGAGAACAAAATAAATAGTTATATCAAGAATTCGGAACCAATCCTTTAAAACACAAGCGGAACTCACAACATTATTGACGGTGATATGCCAATATTACTATTTAAGCAATTATAGCCCTTACATTATTAGGAATTAGAGAACACACAAGAGCTATTATCTGTCAACAGAAAACGGTACTTATAAATAAGATCGGGAAATTGACACAGAATTAGTTTTATTAGGCATGTTTACCTCTCTTCATCGTAAAATTGTCTGAGTCCACCTCGAACTCGTTTCAAAGATTTGCGCGGCCCCGAATATACATGTCGACTGTACGCCTTCTTGCTTGTTGGATACATTGTAGACGTAATCTAAATCTGAAATATAGAAAAGCAAATAAAAAACAAAAGAAAATGTTACTTTTACACACAGTATTTGAATAAAATCGAATAGTATCGTTTTTCACAACCATTAGACAGCGGTCAGTTCACAGGTCAGTTAGTCGAGAAATTGTCATCATCAGTGTTGCCAACCCTATCTTAGTATAAAACTGTAGATATGCTTGAAAAAAAACTGTAGAAAACTGTAAATATCAAATAATAATTAAGAAAATAGTTAATCTATATTTTTATTTATTTATTTATGTACACATTCAAAAAGAAGATAGAGAAAGAAAGACAACACCAGTTATCGAGGGAGGTAAAAGGCTATATTTTATTACGAAGTTTCCACGTTACGTGGGTAAAACCGCGCGCGGGAAGCTAGTATCAAATATGATATTACGTAAAAACTAGTAAATTCAACACATTAGAAAATAAAATACATGACGCCATCGTCTTCAATAGAAAACTGTAGATTTCGAGGTCTAAACTAAAAACTGAGAGCATTTCCAAAAAACGGTAGATCTACAGTTAAAACTGTAGGGTTGGCTACTCTGGTCATCATGTTGTCAAGGGCACAGATATAGTAGCAAACTAGTCAACAGTTTCACGCGGGAAGTTTCAACTCATGCAGATTATTCATTATGCGTTCGGAACACTGAACACATCCTGAAATAATAGAACAATAAAATGTACAGAAAAAAATTACTTATCTTTATATTCCTGGTATTGGTCGACGAATAAGAAAATCAAAATCTTATTAGAATAAGTTATTTATTTATAAACAATAAATGACGTCCATTTGATGTAAATATTTGTTCGTTTCTGAACGCATCACACCGTTCTCCGAGACACGCGACCGACGCGACATATCAAACTAATGTATTGTTTGTCTGTTTGTAAAATGCATAGAAAGTATTCTTTACCTAGTAAAAACATATCCCACGATTCCTTTTTTCACGAAATTTAATTCTGTGCTACTTTGGTGACTTACCGATTTGTAATAATTTAGATCATGGTTGACCAAAAATTTATCTACATAATAACAACATCGACACGCAGATAGATATTATTGTATATTGTTTTATAAGAATTATAATATCACTTGCACGCCATCTAGCTTAAACTATAACAAACATGGCGCTTAGTTTGCTTGTCAAAACGAACCCACACATGTAAAGAAGTGTCAAATTTTGCCTGAATTTCACGATTGTTTTTCTCAGTAATTAGTGTAAGTTATTTCCTGAAACGTCGAAGGCGAGCACATTTGATTGTAGAAAAGTGATAAAATGATTCGTTTCAAACAAAGAGTGTCTATTTTTAGCATAAAGCCCCTACAAACATTGTATGGACGGTCGATCGGAGCATGCACCTTAAGCTGAACGAAGCAAATCTTAAGCTGAAGTTTGATTTCATCGGTTGTCGAACCGATGAAATCAAACTTTTCGAGTCCCATTCGAAAGCTAAATCGCAGCGTTCGTGTGGTAACTGGCTTAGAATAGATCACCCTATGTCTTACCATGGGTGTCGTAAGATGCGACTATTGGGACATACAACTGATACATGAGCAGCAGCATCTATCAGCTCTAGGATACTCACCATCTTACTGCGATCAGCAATCTGCCTACCAATCGTGGTATTTATGGCAATATCCCTCAACGAACTTTGCCAATGTCTGTTAAGCGGATGCCCACGTTCAGCAGTGGATGTCGACATGCTGATTAAGTAAGTAAGGATCGACTAGGAATGTCTGCAAGAGTAATAGTGGTATTAATTGTGTTGACCCGGTCAGCTGTCCGTAGGTAGATAAATCTTATAAAAACGAGGTTGTTTTAGATTGTCGTTAAACTGTTGCTATAATTAATTGGAGTTCGTGTAGCCATAGATAAGTCTGATTTTAAAATACTTCGATTATTTATCAATACATATAAAAATGTATCCCTATTTCCTAGATTCACGGCATCACGCGTGAACGGCTGGACAGATATCGCCAATATATTTTTTTGTTGTGTTTGTTATTGTTAAGAGAAGGTTCTTATGAAAGAATTATGAAAATTTGAAAAATTAAGAATACTGCAATATTATTTTTGTTAATTGTTTAAAATAACTGTCAACGACTGACAGAAAGCCTCATTATTTGTGAGTGTCATAGACTGTATTTTAATACGGGATTTAATAGTGTATTTTAATACGTATCTACGCGGTTGAAACCGTGCGTGACAACTACTTAGTTATTATATACCAAACGTATTTGCTTAATGAATTATTAATAAGTTCATTCACAGTGATATCAACTATACAATCCAATTTCAATTCCCATTTAAACGTCAATAAAGCACGAAACCCAATTTCTATTTACTTATAATTTAACAATCAATATTACGATCCGATTCAATTTGAAAGACGATCTGTTACTCATTACCGCAACTATAAACATTAATAATTCATTTCAGTAACGGTTTCAAATAATTCTCTTCGCGTGATTAATACAACTAACTGATTAATATTACCTTATTAAAGAACCGCGCAATTTAAAATGAATCTTATACAATACTGGTCAAAGTTTTGTATCGCGTGTGCATAAATCCGATAGTTCTATTTCCTGGACCATTGGGAGAAACATCTGTATATTTGGAACATTATTTAGTCGAAATGTTTCGTGGAAAGCGTTTGCAATCACATTAATGGATGTGATACATAGTGTAGAAATACAGTAGGTTAATTTTGGGAAATTCCGTTGGCGTACTGCTACGTGAACAGATGTAGATAAGGAATTATTTCGGAATGTGAATGTTTATTTGTAAGCAATCCACATTGTTCTACTCGTATTTATTAATCTAGATAAATTGGTATTTCGAATTTGATAGCTAATATTCATTGTATTGATATTGTTACAAATAAATCGTTTGCTTATACTTTATTACTTTATCAGTCTGATTACGTCCACTATAGAACAAGGGCCTCCTTTTAACAGACCTTGGCAAGCCAGGGTCGTTGAGGGTTTCCTCCTCGTGGTATGAGTTAGCATAACACCCTATGGAGAGGGCGAGTCCCACATATCCCACCGCAAGCGCGCGAATACGCTGCAGCGGCGGTAGGAATGCGTAAATGCATTAATAGCAGGACAAAAAAATTAAGTGTGATTGAGTGATATTGCGTTAGTCACGACGCATGGCGGATTGGTGATCGCAGTAAAATGGGTTAATCATTGGGCTGATAATATATGGGTCTGACACGTGGTTTCTTATTGTGTGCGAAGAAGATCGAAGGTTGCTTGAAGACATAGCTTATCGGATTAGCAAGCTGAAAAGTCAATGCGCAAGATACGTAGCTCGAAGAACTGATTGCTGATGGAGCAGAAAGGTTCTCGAGTGGAGACCACGAACTGGCAAGCACAGTTACAAGATGGACCGATGACCACATAAATGTCGCAGGGAGTTAGTGGATGCAGGCCACTAGCAATTGATGAGGGAGACCTTTGTTCAGCAGTGGACGACGACAGTTTGATATGATGATCTTTGGGCTAATAGATGCTGCTCCCCATCTATAAGCTGTCCCTTTTTTCTGTCCGGGGTAAAGGCATTTACGCATTCCCACCGCCGCGCCGCTGCAGCGTATTCGCGCGTTGGCGGTGGGATATGTGGGAGTTGCCCTCTCCATAGCGTGGTATGCAAAACTCATACCACGAGGAGTCCTCTCCTCGTGGTCTGAGTTTAGCATGCAGCATAGCAGGACCCTACACCACTAAAACCCCCCGGACACTCCTTCGATCCGCCGTTGGCGGGCGCCGGGTACGCATAAGCAATCCGACCCTCCAACAACACCCATTGGAAGATATACCAATTAGGCTGCGGTGGAACCGGTCATCCGTAGCCAAATTGCTTAAGGAATTAGGGGCTTAACCTAATAAGCAGGTTCGAGTCCTGCCGGTGGTCGAATTTTATTAATCTCAATTTTGAAACATAGTATATGGTAAACTTTTCCGTAAAGTATTCAAAAACATTTAAAAATGAGATATGGGGTTGTCTATTCTGAGCCTTAAATAACACGTTTTATACGCGATCTATATTCACATAAAGATAGTTGTAAAACCGACTATCCGAGGGTACACAAATTTTTTATCTTCAGTTTTTATTTCACTTGCATATGACGATCATGTTAGTAGTAATATAACAAAAGGTGAGAAAAATCCCAAAGATCCGCAACCAATAAAATTAATATAATGCTTATATTCTGAGCTTCCGGATACCATAAATATTTTATGTTGGAACATTTTTCATAGATCGAGTTATGGAGATCTGATCATGTGTAAGGGTTTTATGGATTTGGTACCATTGAACTCACTTGTTGGTAAGTGAAAACAAAGTTAGAAAGCGAAGTAGCAGAACATGTAAATACCTATGCCAAGGGGCACTGGACGTCATACATTCTCTGTCTCCAGGCATTCGAAGAAGCTACCTAGGTTTTGATTGCATGCTCAATACATTTCAGCCCGACAAAAATTTACCCAACGAAGAAGTACATCTAGCCCTATCATCATCAGCCCGTACAATGTCCACTACTGAACATGGGCCTCCTCCCGAGGGAGGGTATTGCCATAGTCACCACGCTTGGCAGGCGGGTTGGTGACCGCAGTATTATGTATTATACACACAAGGAAACGCTGCTGCCCGTTCCTTGATATACGATTATTATAGGTGATGTTATAACAATCGGGATCAACGGCTTAACGTGCTTTCCGAGGCACGGAGGGTAGTCCCTCAACCAACCAGACCCGGAAAGTATTTACACAAAGATCTATTGTCCAGTGTGGGGATCGAATCCACGACCTCCGAGATTGAAAGCGAGCCAATCACCGCTACGCTACGGAGGTTGTCATATTAATATATGGCTGTAAAGTTTGTTTGTTTGTTTAAACGCGCTAATCTCAAGAACTATTCGCAAGATTTGAAAAAAAAAAATTATCGAGGAACGCTATGGGCTATATTTAATTAGGAAGTCCTTCCGGGAACCGTACAGAATATACGTCGAAGAATTATGTTCTCAGTTACAAGTATTTGAGAATACAACAACAATATTACAGGGTCTCTCCATTCTATAGTAAGGTAAACAAACAAACAATAATATTTGTGTTCTGCTGCTCGTACGTTCGCTGTTGGTTCTAAGATGAAATAAAGTGGACTGTATTACAATATTGACTGGTTTATTACATTTAAACGTTAAATTAATTACAATGATAAAAATCCCGACATCTATGGCGTAAAAGGTGCGCGGGCGTCTTACTCGGGCGCGCTAGGGCAAGTGAACGAGGAGCGCGGGCTGTGAGCCGTGGCTCGCGAAGCGATGACGGCGGGGGCGTGCGGTGCGAGGGAGGTGCGGGTGTTCGCCAGGGCCGGCGACTGCGCGTAGACATGCTCCCCGGGTTGAAGAGATGATCTTCAAGGGTTGTGGTCCTCTTCCAATGGCAGAGGGCAGAGGTTGTTCCATCCTCTTCTAATAGTCCCCTTTTTCGTTCGGATCTCAGCGACCCTGTTGATACCATCAATGCCTGGGTATACCTGTACCACTCTTCCAAGGTTCCATCTTAAAGGTGGACAGGTCTTGTCCTTAATAAGAACAAGGGAATTCAGCTTGATGCTGTCTCTATCGCAAGTTGTCTTCCACTTTGTTTTCTGCTGTAGCATACAAACATATTCATTAGAAAATCTTTGGCAAAAATGAGATTTTATAGCTTCTACTCGCTTATGGCGTTGCAGTAAGTTGACGCCCTCAATCTCGGCCACCTGTGGATTAGGCACAGTAGTTAGAGTTCGTCCAATAAGGAAATGAGATGGGGTTAGGACAGAGAAATCAGAGGGGTCAGTAGATAGTGGGGTCAAGGGTCGAGAGTTCAAAATAGCTTCAATTTGAGTGAGACAAGTAGACATTTCTTCATAAGTTAGATGAGTTAAATTTAAAATTCTACGTAAATGATGCTTTGCAGAACGAACAGCGGCTTCGGCCATTCCATTGAAATGAGGGGAATAAGCAGGCGTAAACAGAAAGTTAATACCTTCCTCTGCTAGTTTATCAGCTACATCTAATTTAGAGAGAAAGGATTGCAATAATTTACATGCGCCAACAAAATTGGTTCCATTGTCAGACGTGAGGCTGCGAGGCTTGCCTCGACGACTTATAAATCGATATAGTGCAGCCATATAGGCTTCCTTGGTCAGTTCCGTCACAAGCTCCAGGTGTACTGCCTTGACTGTCAAACAAACAAAAATGCACAGGTAGGATTTTAGTAACTTGCAACCACGACCTTTTCTATCTGCTATCAAAATTGGCCCGCAATAATCAACTGCACTATGTAAAAATGGGAATTCTAATTTAGTCCTACATTCCGGTAGTTGTCCCATAATGGGTTGCACTGTTTGAGCTTTAAGTCTGAAACATTTAATGCATTTAATGAAGCTAGGTTCCTTCCACCTAGAGGCCAGTATGTCAATCTGACATTAGCAAGGAGCAACTGTGGCCCTGCATGTAAAAGTTCTAGATGCTGTTTATGAAATATTAATCTTGTTATATGATGTTTACTACATACTAATATAGGGTGCCTTTGGTCATAAGTGTAGGGGGAATTATCTAATCTTCCTCCAACTCTTATGATATCATTTAAGTCAAGAAATGGAGATAAAGAAATTAACCTATTATTTGATGGCAGTACTTTGCCTGTTTTTAAACTAAAATATTCATCTTTAAACATTTCAATTTGACATAATCTTAAAATAGAAAACAAGGCTTTTTGTAATTCGTTTGCAGACAAAAAGTTTATTAATTTGCTGCCTTTATTTTTACAATTAAATACAAATCTTTGTATGCAAGCTACTATGCGAATAAGATGTGTGAGGTTAGAATGTTTTTGTATAAGTAATGATATAGGATTAGTATCTGTGATAATATTGTTAGTTGAGTTATGAGTAAAGTGACACACTATCTCGGGTAGATCTCGCTCCTCCTTAGGGTTCGGCATTTTAGGCCAAGTATTTTCATTTTGTTTTAAGAACTGTGGGCCAGACCACCACAGAGAAGCTGAACTGATAAGATCAGCCTTCACCCCTCGGGAAACGAGATCAGCGGGGTTGTCGAGAGACGGGACATAGTTCCACCGGGACCCTGCAGTGTTCTCCACTATTTCATTAACCCTATTGCGAACAAAAGGTTTTAGTCGATGCACAGGTGTTGACAACCAGCCTAAAACTATTGTTGAATCACACCAATATCTACATGTAACTGGCAGTGTTATCGACTGCAATACTTTAGTACACAATCTTGTTGCTATAAGGGCTCCGCATAACTCTAGACGTGGTATTGTGGTTGGTTTTATTGGTGCAACTTTATTTTTTGATATTATTAATTGGGTATGAACAGTGCCCTTATTGCTTTTTGACCGGACATAGATGCAAGCTCCATAAGCACGTTCAGAAGCGTCAGAAAATACATGTAATTCAACTGTGTCATGATCATTTTGTAAAATCCAACGTGGTACCTGTACCTTATTTATAAATGGTAATTTATTTACAAATGTGATCCATGATCCTTTTATATCACTAGGAACTTCATCGTCCCAGCCTATTTTTAAAGTCCAAAGTCTTTGAAGTATAATCTTAGCCTCCACTATAACTGGACCTAATATTCCTAGCGGATCAAAGATTTGACTTATGACAGATAATATGTTACGTTTTGTGACTTTTTCATGTTTTCCAATATTTATAAAAAAAGACAATGTGTCTGAATTTGAAATCCAATTAAGACCTAAAGTTTTATTTATTGTGCTACAATTGTTCTCTGATAATTCTAATACATGATCAGATTCAGATTGATTTTCAGTAATATTTTTCAATATATCAGGACTATTTGATTTAAATTTTCTTAAATTAAACTTTGCTGAAGAAAGGACAGATATTACTGATTTAGTTTGTTCTATGACGTTATTTTTGGAATTCCCTCCACTAAGGTAATCGTCCATATAAAAATCTCTTGAAATTGAAAATTTGACAGATGGATCATCCACTGTCTCAGCTAAACTGGAAAGACATTTTGTAGCTAAGTAAGGAGCTGACGCAGTACCATAAGTGACTGTGTTTAAAGTATATGTTTTAAGAGGCATTGAAGGTTCTGGTCTGAATATAATTTGTTGAAGTGATCGCTGTATAGGATTAAGTTCAATAGCTCTATACATCTTTTCGATATCTCCACATATCACATATTTATGTTGACGAAACCTAATAAGAATCGACAAAAGATCATCTTGAATTGTAGGTCCTACCATCTGTATATCATTGAGGGATAACCCTGAAGTAGTGACCGCAGATGCGTCAAAGACTGTACGCAATTTAGTAGTTGTACTAGATTCACGGATAACACCATGATGTGGTAAGTAATAATTAACAGAATTAGGACTACTGTGAATGGAAGTTGTATTTTCAGTCATGTGACCTAGTTGTTCATACTCCTGCATGAACTCTAAGTATTGTTTTTTGAAATTAGGGTCTCTTTGAAATCTACGCTCAAGAGAAATAAATCTAACCTTTGCCCTAGTATATGAATCACCTAATGTATGAGGATCTTGTTTTAAGGGCATACTGACAACGAAACGGCCTTCTTTATTACGGTAAGTATCTTTTTTAAATGTTTTTTCACAGGCCCGTTCTTCACTAGTACAAGAATATTTAGAGGGAATTGAATCTAGTTCCCAAAATTTTGAAATACTATCTTCATGATTAACAAAATTACATTGGTGTTTTGACTTATTTTTTGTATTAACTACAGGACCAGACACTAACCAACCAAGCTTAGTCTCATATAATTTAGGTTGTTTTTGTCCTAGATTAATGGAATTATTACATATGACCTCCCAAAATAGTTCTGCACCTACTAGAATATCTACAGAACCCGGAATATTAAATGATGGGTCTGCCAGCTGTATACCTGATGGTATAGCAATGCCTTGCATCACAACTAATTTGGACGGCAATGTTTTAGTAATTTGAGGTAGTATTAAGCAATCTATCTCAACTTTATAATCACTATAAAGAGATTCTATCATAACCTTACAAGATTGTGTACTCTTACAAGACTGATTGTAAATACCTGACACCGTGGACGTTGTACCGCGTCTCGACAACCCCAGCTTACCACACAACCCGGCCGTGATAAAGTTAGCCGTGCTGCCATTATCCAACAGGAGCCGTGCTGTAAGTGTACTGCCCTTGTTGTCATGTACCTTCAACAGGGCTGTGGACAGAAGTACATGTGGGGAAGTAGTAGGCTGTAAGGCATTGGTTGACAGGGTTGTTACGCACTAATATTTTTTTATATTTTAATATTATAGAAATAAAAGGCGCTGGTCTTGGTAATGTCTTCTAATTGACAAGAAAAAATCCAAACAAAAAAAGGGTATAAAATATGACAAGTACACTAAAATTTAGAATAGACAATATTTATGTTCCAAAGAGGTTCGATTCGTTACAAGGGTGATATTTTCTATATAGTTATCAGAATCTGTAGCAGTTTCATTTATGTTGGTTGCTAACACAACATTCTCTTGATTTGTCACAGAGGACACATGCTTATCATCATCTTTATGCAGTAATGTATTATGTTTGTATCTGCAATACCTACAGTGTGGGAATCTACATTTCATGTGAGAATGACCAGGACGTAGACAGTTGAGGCATACTTTGAGGTCATTGGCCTTTTCTATACGTTTCTCAATGGTCAAATTTCTAAATTTGTCACATTGATACATTGTGTGTTTTTCTTTGCACATGGGACATTTAAAATTATTTAAGTTTTGAGAGTTATTTTCATTTGAAACTGCTAGAAAAGATTTTGCCTTTCGGCTTTCTGGTTTTATCTTTGATGTACTATTATACTCTATGGATTCTAACAGGTCTGCCCTATTACGCAGAAATGTAGAAAATTTCTCGAGTGTTGGTGGATCACACAGTGTGTTTCTATACTCTTCCCACTTCCTTTTAGTTATAGGATCTAGTTTACTGGACATGATGTATATTATTAAGGTATCCCAGTGCTCTGTAGGTTGTTTAAGAATAGATAATGCTCTAATGTTTTTGTTTGTAGTATCAACTAAATGTCTAATTGATTTACTCGACTCATCTAAAATGGTATTTACATTGAATAATGCTTGAACATGATTATTAACTAGTAACCTAGAGTTATCATAACGTTCACATAATAATTTCCATGCTGTTGAATAATTATCTTTTGTGAAATCTATATTTTTAACAACTACTGCGGCACTGCCATGGAGTGAAGCTCGCAAGTAATGAAATTTACTGATGTTATCTAATTGATCATTTCCATGAATCATTGACACAAATGTATCCCTAAACTCGAGCCAATTTTGATAAGTTCCATCAAATTTTGGAATATTAATTTTTGGTAAATGGAAACGATGGTTATGGTTGCAAGTCCCACCTGATTTGGCATCACTGATGTTTGATTCGGAGCCTGAGCCTGAACACTGTCGCCGCCTTTCACCAATTTTGTTAGCGCAGGCAGCAAGAAGAGTTTGGGCCTGAGCGACGAGCTGATAGTACTTGCTTTCAGTTTTCTCTCTGTCAGCGTACTGTTCGTCGGGAGGGTCGCAGAGGTACTCAAGTTCTGTCTGTAAAGTGTCAAAATCAGAAATTAAATTTTGCACTCGTGAAAGGCGAGTTTGAAGTTCGTTAGCGTGGAGCTCGCTAAGCACTTCATATGAACTGGCTGTAGTTAAATATGTTTCGAATTGAGTTAGCTTTGCTTTAAGGCTAGCTTTAGCCCTTTTTAGCTTAACAATGCCATCATTCGTGTCCATCATTATGCTGATGCAATAAGGGCGTGGCCATGCGTATGACGTGCGAAAGGTAGGTACTAAGCTTATAAATATGCACACACCAAGCAGATTAGGTATATTATAAAATTATCCCAGTGGACTGCGTGCGAGATATAAGCATGTGAAAATGATTCAATAGGTTACCTAATTGAATAATTTGAAAATACGCCTCACTCAAATATTCACTGAATAGGAGTTTACTGGAGTTTCAGATGAATAGGATTGGTAAGGATAATAATTGGAACGAACTCACAATACCAGCCGAATCCGGAGCACGTGCACGTGGTGCGTCTTCTTCACGTGGGGGCCCGTTGGGTAGGTATGCGATGTTTTGCGACTTGCACGGCGGAAATGCAGGCAGATGGAGATCACGATGCCGATGTGTGCAGTATCTATGCCGTAGACCCGCTTTTTTTCGTAGATTCCGCTGACTGAAGCTCTCTTCCAACCGCCGCACCGAGTTTTTTCTACCGCGTGGCAACGTGTTAACGCCGACGAGAATACGTTAATTAAATGTAATTATTACTGTCTTGAGAAGGACCAGTGTTGGTTCTAAGATGAAATAAAGTGGACTGTATTACAATATTGACTGGTTTATTACATTTAAACGTTAAATTAATTACAATGATAAAAATCCCGACATCTATGGCGTAAAAGGTGCGCGGGCGTCTTACTCGGGCGCGCTAGGGCAAGTGAACGAGGAGCGCGGGCTGTGAGCCGTGGCTCGCGAAGCGATGACGGCGGGGGCGTGCGGTGCGAGGGAGGTGCGGGTGTTCGCCAGGGCCGGCGACTGCGCGTAGACATTCGCTCATTGTGAGGGATTAAAACAATATGAAAGAAAACATATAAAGTGACAGCCCGTTTCTTTCTTTCTTTCATAATGACATCTAGAATGTCTTACGGGAATAACGCGGGTGAAACCGCGCGCGGGAAGCTAGTATTTAATAAAGCAAAGATTTGATTGTTTGTTTCATTTGAATAGGCTCCGAAACAACTAGACTAATTCCGCAAATTCTTTTACCATTAGATAGCTACGTTTTCCGTTAATAACATAGGCTGTATTTAATAATGAAGTTCGCATGGGAACGAAAAAGATAAAAAAATATACGGCTAATCTAAATATAAATATTTTCGTTTGAATTTCGAAGTGGGAACCAAAACTTCAAAGTGAATCTACTTGTTGAAATGCGATTGGAACCTTTTTAAAGTAACAGCTACACTAGATAGGATTACCAAAGGGCTTTATTGGCATTTGAAAACGATTTTCAAGTGTTACGTACTTTAACTTACCAAAAATCCACTGAGCCAGTTTATGAACCCGACAAGGAGAAAATCATAATCCTTACAGGATCACAGGATCAAATTGATATCTCTCTGAACAAAGAAGAAGAAAATTCAACAACACATCTCGAGGGAAATAAACCTCTGTTTCGCGAGAGACTTTAAAAAACATATTTACTTAAAACGGTTAACTCAAATAAGTTATACCTGTGGGAACTAAGACCAGAACCAAGCTTTAGTGCATCTAGAGTAGTTGTACCTAGTGGCACTGAGCTACCGCCGTTTCCAACTATAAACATAAATACTCTTTCTCTCTCTTTTGCACACCAAAATTGTACAGGATAATAATAACAAAAAACGTATGCCTAATGTGGAAGATATGTACAATCGGCGGACTTATCGCAATCAACGATCTCTTTTAGACAACCTTGGGATGTAAATAAAATTAATAACAAGAAGTAGGAAGGGTAGTAAAAGACACGTAGAAATTAGATAATGGTGTATGGCCACGTGTCTCTTTATTGCAGACCAGAATAGTATAGGTTAATAATAACCAAAAACATACATATAATGTAGAAAATATGTACAATTGGCGGTCTTATCGCAATCAGCGATCTTTTCCAGACAGCCTTAGGTTTTTCTTTTTTATTCACACGGATATTTATGTCAGTCACGACGCTTTTGCTACTTTACCGGGTTTAAACACTACAAACTAGGCAACCTGCGCAAGAAGGCGTCTCCTGTGGGACTTGGACCTTGGCCCAGGGCTGCGCGATGAGATTGAGGGATTTTGACTTTTTGTATTTTAGGGAAGTTTGGTGCAACTTTACTAATTAACTACACTTATGTATATATGCACAGGGTGGTTCCTGGAGGGATTGAAGAATTATGACTTTTAGTTTTAAGGGGAGTTTTGTGTAACAACCTTAGTAACCTTAGTTTCTTACAACCGAAGTATTGTTATTATGACGTATTCATTTTTTATTATGGCAATCTACCGACTTATCTGCAATTTCTGCAAAGATAATAAATTGCATAGAAGTAGGCGCGTGGTGTGTAAGTTAAGTCAGTTGACAGCTGTCAGCCACACCGAGCGGACGTGCGACCATGAGACTATAGTGCAAACAAACGTTGTGTTTAATTATCTCCTAGGTATTTACGACGAGTGACGAGTGGACCTCACTGTATACATAATACACAATATATAAAGCTGAAGAGTTTGTTTACTTAAACGAATCTCAGAAACTACTGGTCCGATCTGCAAAATTATTTGATTGTTAGATAGCCCATTAATCGAAGAAGGCTAAAGGCTAGATTTCATGCGAAAACGTTAGTAATACTAATGACAAATCGTCCTGCCAATTATTAGAAACGACTTAAAAATCACAGTCACAACTCCATTTGCAATCATAACTAACACGTTTCCTCATTTATAACATTTAATTCTCCAACTCTTCGATACAACGCTACATTCACAGCACTAACAAGGAATTCAAGTCACGGAACCAATTCTAACGATTTTCCTTCCAATCTTATACTTTCACTGCGATACGTATTAACTAATTACGTTCCTACTAAGGCACTTAACCACTGAAAGAGGTCCCTAAAACGTCGTTACAACCGCAATACAAACACCTTGACAAGAATCAAGCAATTAAGGGGACTTTGCCAACTTGTTTACTGACAAATACCTACGTACCTGTACTAAATGACATCTTGAATATATTTTTTTCCTTACGATGTGGTTTATCTGTGTGACCCATGGCTTCCCATAGGTGTCGTAATCGGCGACTAAGGTACATACACCTGGTGGATAGGCAGCAGTGTCTATCAACTACGATAACAACGCCCTCCCGACCCTTAGTTTGCTAAGAACCTTCTAATGCCCTCGTAGACCCGAAGTCCGAGATGCCCACGTGTAAAGTAGAGCGACAGTTGCACAAAACTCCCCTAAAGAAACTAAAAGCCATAATCCTTCAATCTCCCTGTCAGCGACCGTCTTGAACCGAGGTCCAAGTCCCACAGGGGACGCCCTCTTGCGCAGGTTGCTTAGTTTTTAGAGTTTAAACCATTTATCTAGGCTGGAGCTCTGTGGCCTTATGCCCGGTGAAGTAGCAAAAGCCTCAGGGCTAACTACAAATGTCCGTCCGAAAAAAAAAATCCTCCTGCCTCTTAGTTTGCTAAGAACCTTCCGATGCCCTCGTAGACCCGAAGTCCGAGAGGCCAGCGAACGGTAAAGTAGAGCGACAGTTGCACAAAACTCCCCTAAAGAAACTAAAAGCCATAATCCCTCAATCTCCCCGTCAGCGACCGCCCTGAGCCGAGGTCCAAGTCCCACAGAGGACGCCCTCTTGAGCAGGTTGCTTAGCTTGTAGTGTTGAAACCATTTATCTAGGCTGGACCTCTGCTCGCCTTTGTGCCCGGTAACTACGAATAATTATGTCCGTCCGAAAAAAAAAGTCTATCAACTGAAGGTTAAACATTTTACTACGATCATGAACCCTCCTGCCAAGCGTGGTAATTATGGCAAAACCCCTCAACGATCCTGGATTGCCAAGGTTTGTAATTAAGAGGCCTATGTTCAGCAGTGGATGTAAATGGGCTGTTGAAATATTCACTTTAAAAGCCCGTTTAAATGAAATATATATTCATATATTTGTACGCATGACGTTGAGTTAAAGAGACGGCTTTGAAATGCTTTCACGATCCTATCAATTACAATTTAAAAGCGCAGCAGAAGCCTTACAAATATACTACTCGTTAAATGCAGATTATCTATACTATTTATACGAATACATAAAGCTGAAGAGTTTGTTTGTGTGCTTGAACGTGCTAATCTCAGGAACAACTGGAACTGAATAATTCGTTCAGTGTTAGATAGCCCATTTATCGAGAAAGGCTTTAGACCATATTTAATTATGAAGTTCTTACAGAAACGGGATTTATACGGGTGAAACTGCGTGCAGCAAGCTAGTTAAGAAAGAGGAAAGATTTGATTGTTTGTTTGTATGTATGTATGTAAATTTCTTTGCATTGAATACCCTCCGAAATTACTGGACCGATTTCAAAAATTCTTCGACCATTAGAAAGCAACCTTATCAAGGAGTAGCATGGGCTATATTCAATTATGAAGTTCCCACTGAAACGGGAGCTACGCGGGTGGAACCGTTCGCGACCATCTAAACTAAAAACTATCCTACAAAATACAAACTTTTCTAAACTAACGTTCAGTATGAAAAAAGATACAGATATGACTTCCTTACATGTAAAAAGAGAAGGTAATGTATCAATTTAAGTGAATGTAGGTATATCTTGGATATAGGATATCTTGAAAAGTATTTAATCATTATATATCATTTTATCTAAACAAGTGAACATACACTTTCTAGGCAAGCGTGTATTATCTTGGGCCATATCTTCGCCTTCCATCAAGCGAGATAATGGTCAAACGTAAGCCAATATTAAAAAAAAGAGTGTCTATTTGAAATGGAAAAATAACAAGGTTTTATTAAATGCATTTGAACTCTATATACAATAGAGTACTAATAACAAAAACACACTTAAAATAATAAGAATAATGACACTACAATACCTATATATTATAAAATTGTTATTGCGAACGCTGATGTCACGAGTTAAGGTAGCAGCATTGTAACTGCCCATATCTGGAGACCCTCGACGCGATTGAGTAAACGCTAGTCACGAACAATAGAATGCTACTAACCTACTTAGAGACCCGGATAAGTTCAATGAACAACGTAATGAGGAATTCAAAGTAAGTATGGTAAGGTCATGTGTTATTGCATGCTCGTATGAGCAGTTTTGGGGAAAATTAACTCAAATGTGACCGTGAAATTAAAGAGATCGTTATCGGTAATGGTGGAAAGTAACTTTAATGTACAATTACTACTTGGGAGGCATTCGATTTCTGTGTCGGGTAAATATTGTGTGTCGGGTAAACACTGTCTCCTTACGTGGTCTCGTATATTTAGACGTTAGTTTAGGTTTATATATAATCATCTATGTTAAGGCCCAGGTGGAAAGAAATAGTGGACTGTATATATAATAGGTTTATTGCCGGTAATACATAGGTATATAATTATTTAAAATAAACAAAAAGTGTTGCACGCGGTCGGGACGGACGATTCCCTCTTCATTTGTTTTCTTCTTAATTTCTTTTAAATTTTCGTTTTGCGCGCTTCTCGGTTGTGTCTATGGTTTGTGTTTCGTTTTAAAATGTTTTTTATTACTTCTTAAATGTGTTAATGATTTTTGCATTAGCAATCTATGATAATTTTAGTGTCGAATCTATTTAAATACACATCGCGATTTAAAGTCGTTGCCAATACTCAACCAAATTATTTATTTTTGGTAGTACTATCGATCTATGTATATAATTTTTCAGTTGCATTAAAAATTACAGATGTAAATGACTTCGAACCTGTGTTAAGAATGTCCATTCGTACAAACTTGATAATATTGTATTACAAGGTACTATAGTTCATTTTTCCATTTACATTTCGTTGCTTAAATACAAAAGAGCCACAAATGGAAAGGAAATGAAATGCAAAAATAGTATCATTTATACATACTACATTTATACTACTAATGATATATACATATATATATCATTTTCATTTTTTTTTATTTGTGGCTGTTTAGTTTTTAAGCAATGATTTATCAAAGCCGTCCTTTGAGGATTTTTTTTGTAAATATCTTCTACCGACGTGAACCCACTCGTAACAAAAGCATTTTAGCTTAGCCCGAGGGGTTAACAAGAATACTAGTAGACTGCATAAACTCTGGTAAGTAGTAATTTTTTGAAAAAAATAGAGTTGTCACATTTCTATAGTTATACTGATGGTAAAGCGCCCCGCTAATTATTAGCAATAATTTCATTATCGTCATCATCATCAGCGGCCTGTATAACGTCCACTGGGAGGGATTTGCAATAGTAGGTACAACGCTTGGCAGGCGAATTGATGACCGCAGTATTATATTGTAACACACAAGGAAACGCCGCTGCCCGTTCCTTGATACGATTAATATAGATGATATTATAACAATCTGGATCAACGACTTCAAGTGCTTTCCGAGGCACGGAGGATAGTCTCTAAACCAACCAGACCCGGAAAGCAATCTTAGAATTTACACAAAGATTTTCTATTTGACGTAGGGATTGAACCCACGACCTCCGACATTTAAAGCGGGCCAAATACCGATACGCTATGGATGCTGTCGTAAGTAGCAACAATTTAAAATCATATAAATTCAAATCGATTAGAATTTACTTTAAGAACCAATTTTAATAAAACATGATTTCAAGTTATTTCTAACTTCATAATAAACTCTTACCGCATACAAAAATTGCAGCATGAATACACACTGATTTATTTCACATTAAAGGCACGAAGTATATAAAGATCGGCCAAGCGGAAGCCTGTGCCCTCATTCTGTGCACTATTGATAAAACACAGATATAAATCATGATATAAAAGCACATAGGTTCCTATAGATTGTACTCAGTGTTAAGGAAGTGTCCTACAACATGGGAAAGGTTCCAGTTCAAAATTAATAGAAAATCTATTTAATATTATAAACGCGAAAGTTTGTAAGAATATATGAATGAATGTTTTACGCAACGCTCTTTCACGCAAAAACTACTTGACTGAAAATTTTCACGAAGACAGTTATTAAGCTTGATTAACATGTACAAAAAAATCGGCCTCCGATCCACTTGAGCAGAGAAATGCGGGTGAAACCCCGGGGCGCAGCTAGTACTAATATATGTAGCTACAGAGTTTGTTTGATTGCTTGCGTCAACAAACAAACTCTTCAGCTAATCTCAGGAAATGCTTGTCCGATTTGAAAAATACCATCAGAGTTAAATACCTAGTCTATTTATCGAGAAAAGCTATAAGGCTATATTTAATTTTGAAGTTTCCACCAAGTGTAAGTTGCAAACCAAGGCGGCAACGCCTACCTAATAACACACTTCCACGATCTCATTCAGTTCCATTTTTATTGTGTTTGTGTATAAAACCGTCACGTCCAAATAATATCAATCATGTTAGTTCAGCAGCTATACCCAGGCTCTTACCGTGGTTGTAAAATCTGAACATTACTTCTATGTAGCCTTTATTGGAACCATTTGCAATTTCTTGTTAAATATCGGTTATTGGTTACTTTAGGTAGGTACTTTAACTGGAGACCCCTCCAGTTAAAGTTTACCTTTAAAACTTTAACCCATTTACGCCACGAAATACATATTACTTCATAGGTATAAATAAAAAAAAATTATACCCTTTCCATACAAATTAGTGATAGTAGGGCTTTCTCCTACTGGTCGTTATAACACCCATGGTGTTAAAATTTTTCCAGATGAACATGATTTTTTTTTCAGGGGTTTAGTTTCAGGAGTATCTGGGTTAACTGGGCGAAGACCAAAGAAAAGATGGATGGATTGTGTGAGAAGTAATAAGAAGGAATGGAAGGACAGAATGGAAGAAAAAAGTGTTGCGCCGACTCCATGTACTTAACATGTCAACGTTTTATTTTTACAAAACTACAGATTGTGATTGTAAAACGAAATGACGTCACATGGTCTCCTTTGCCTAGGGTTACCATATCTCAGGATTTGTCCTGAGATTTCAGGATTTTTGGGCTCTTCTCAGGATTGCGGCCGGATTTTGCAAATCTCATGAAATCTCAGGATTTTTTCGAATTTTCAATAAAATACAGCTTACATTTTAAAGATCTTTTTAATAAAAAGTTAAACAATCTAAAAATAATCTTCTTTTGGTAATAATTGCACGCGTGAGCGAGATCCGCAGCTTACGACTTTTTTAAATTGTTAAGTACGTTGCAGAGGAAATTTTCAAACTGTAAAAAATCTCAGGATTTTTCAATGGAAATCAGGCCTTTTCTCCGGACCTCTCATTTTTTTATCTGGTAACCCTACCTTTGCCAGCCTTTGTCTTAATAAATAAAAATGAATCGCTACAATGTATGTACAAGCATAACTTAAAAACGCGTTTACCGATTTGGCTGATTCATTTTTATGTGGTTGTTGATTCTGGTACAAAATATATTTTTTTAAATTCTCTGAAAATGTAAGAATTTTTTGACGGGCGAAGAAGCACAACTATTGCCCTCGTAGATTTGAAGTGAAAATGGATCATATTCTAAAGTCGATAGTTGCACAAAACGATAACGCCACAATTCTGTATTCGATTCGTTCGATCCGTCTCTGAGCTGAGATCCATGCCCCACAAGACTCTTGGGTAAGTTCCTTACTTTGTAGCTTTTTAAACCATCTGATAAGGCTTGAGCTCTGCTCGCCTTTATCCAGTGAAATAGCTTAATTCCGTGAAAACAACGCGTCCGTTAGAGAAAAAATCACTGTATTATCTATTCGTATTTTTATCCAAAGTCCTCAATACTTTCAAATCTCGAAGTGACTCCGAAACATCCAATCACATATATCATTCCGCCGCAGCACTAAGATAATAAAAAACCTCCCCGCTTTGTCGCTGGTTTCCCAATCAAGTTTGCAACGTTTTGACGGTGCTCCATGCGACCTACTTCCTCCAACTGGCTTTTACTGCGACTGATATGCGGCTGTTGAATCGGCTCAAGTGATTTTTAGGGTTCCGTAGCCAAATGGCAAAAAACGGAACCCTTATAGATTCGTCATGTCTGTCTGTCTGTCTGTCCGTCCGTATGTCACAGCCACTTTTTTCCGAAACTATAAGAACTATAATGTTGAAATTTGGCGAGTAGATGTATGTTATGAACCGCATTAAGATTTTCACACAAAAATAGAAAAAAAAAAACAATAAATTTTGGGGTTCCCCATACAAAGAACTGAAACTCAAAAAAAAATTTTTCATCGAATCCTCGAATCGAATCCTTATCTATGAATAAGTCTTCAAAAATGATGTTGAAGTTTCTAATGTAATTTTTTTCTAAACTGAATAGTTTGCGCGAGAGACACTTTCAAAGTGGTAAAATGTGTCCCCCCCCCCTGTAACTTCTAAAATAATTTAGCTTTCATTCAATCAACTCGAATATAAAAATATAAAATAACATTTCATTTTTTTTATTTATTCTTGATATCAAAAATAGGTACGCACTTGTAACTGAAACGGAACCCTTCGTGCGCGAGTCCGACTCGCACTTGGCCGGTTTTTTCTTTCCATGTCGTTTTAAATCAGAATCATATCTGCTATGTTTTATGTTTTGTCATGTTTTACTACTAGATTATGCCAAAATGACTAGTACTAATTTCATAATGATGTTAGTTTGATCTCGTGCCGCAATGGTGTTCGGTGGACAGTTAATGTTGCTAAAGGATTAGTAGACTACCAAATGTACAAAATACAGACAGTTGAGATGTCAGTTATGGTCCCACGCCACACTATGACGATAGTAGACTCGGGCCTCAGCTGGTTTACCGAGTTGAAATATAAAGAGCCTTAGAAGTATCATTCGATTTTGTTTTGAAGACAACCTCCGTGGCGTAGCGATATAAGTCTCACTAAAAAGATTCGGAGGTCGTGGGTTCGACCCCCACGCCGGACAGCAGTGCAGGTCATACGAGCTGATGATGATGATGATTGTTTTAAATCGCAGTGGTGTCGTACTTGCTTCTGAGAATTGGTTTGATTCCCATTTGGGACAATTTAAATTGTGTTAACCTCGGTTGTTGTTGACTCTAGGTGTGCTTCCTGTCCGTGAATTATGTTTGTAAACAGCCTCGCAACACAGAGCCTCGTTGAGAAATGGAAAAAAGTAGTGATTTTCTGTGGTCTAAAAAAAAATGATGTTTTACAAGAAATGTTATTTTTAACTCATTGGTCAAAACGTTAATTGTGGTGTGATGTCCTCTTAAGCACAGCTTGTATTGGGGGACGGCATTATTCGAAAGAAACAAGTATTTAAACAGCATTTAAAATAAAAATGTGTATTTGTTTCATAGAAATTTCGTAATTACAGTTATGTTATCATTATATGACACCATCTTTGTGCAAAAGATTAAATAAATAAAATAATACAGCAGCACCATAATAATAAGACCAATAATGGCAATTTTTTTTTCGTAAACATACCATTTGTAACATTAATTACTGCCAAAAAAATGATGTTGATTGAGTGCTTAAATTTAGAGTTACATATGATAATTTTTGTTGGGCTTGTTATAACAAGCCAGCAAATGAATGTGTACACAATTAATATTTTGTTCAATTTATATTATTTATTTAGATTCATGTTTAATTTCATGGCTGAATTGGCATTGTAAGCTAAAAAGTGTCCAAAGTGAAAAGTGTGTGTGTAAAAAAATAAATTATCCAATATTTTTTGGTAATCTAACTGACGGACTAAATAGACTATTTTAGTATTCATGCCTATTACAGTTTTTTGTTTAGCTTGTAAATGGATACACTACACTATTTTACTTTTTACAACTTTAGTGAAGTTTATTCAAATGAGTTTCTACTTTATTCTTTAGTCGACTCGAGTCAACTTTCTTCAAAAATTAACACTGAAATCGGAAGCTATTTCGCGAAAATAAACCTTCTATCGATTTATATTCTACTGGTACATAATCCGGAACGAGATCCGTACAGTAATTCCACAAATGTGACGGCATCATATTAATAACATAACATTATCTAGCGTATGCCGTAAAATGAAACGTTACCAGTCTGTGTGTTTTCAGAATCACGGCCAATTACCCAACTTCCTTACATACAAATTAGGTGATTATTGAAATGCGTTGCTAATAGAGATTTTATCTTGAAAGCTTTTATTGGAAACTACGCAGCTAAAGAAGGAATTTCTCAGTCCAGTATAGCGTGTACGAAAATACTAATGGCTTGACTAATAAGGTCATGGAATTGGTTTTAAATTATGTATGAAAATTACTTTTGGATTTCCGTTTTTTTTCTGGTTTGAATAAGCATAGGTAAACATCCTCTGTAGCGTAGCGGTATTTGGCTCGCTCTAAATCTCAGAGGTCGTGGGTTCGATCCCCACGCCGGACAAGAAATCTTTGTGTACATTCTAAGATATCTATCCGGGTCTGGTTGGTTGAGGCGGAGACGTTAAGCCGTTGGTCCCGATTGTTGTAACATCATCTATAATAACCGTATACCAAGGAAGGGGCAGCAGCGTTTCTTTGTGAGGTACAACATAATACTGCGGTCACCAACTCGCCTGGCAAGCGTGGTGACTATGGCAAATACCCTCCCGCGGGAGGAGGCCCATGTTCAGCAGTAGACGTTATACGGGCTGATGGTAATGATGATGTAACATCCTGGTGATTTTGGTGTTTCCAGCCTTGATAACCTCCTTGGCGTAGTGGTATAGGTCTCGGGTTCAATCAAAACACCGAACAAGAAATCTTTGTGTAAAATGAAAGGTTTTAAATGTTTTGAGCATGTTATGGAAAAGTTTACCTTATACTATATTTCCAAATTGAGATTAATAAAATTCGACCACCGGCAGGTTTGGTTAAGGCATTGGGGGCTTTACCTAAGATGCAGGTTCGAATCCTGACGGTGGTTGAATTTTATTAATCTCAATTTTGAAATATATTATTAAACTAGCGACTTCGCACGAGTGCAATGCGGATGTATCATACGTATAAATCATCCACTTGAATCACTCTATCTATTAAAAAAACCGCGTCAAAATCTGTTGCGTAGTTTTAAACTTTGTGTGCTTAGATCTACATCACCACAAACAAAGTCAGACAGTCTGACTTTGTTTTATACTATGTAGTGATTACACAAAACTTAACTTTTACAGAATTATATTTTTATGTAAAACTTTACTGTGAACGCTTATCCCGATAATCCTTTTAATTTATCAAAATATTCATTACTGTGAACAATTACATTCCCGAGATTGATTTCAATTAAAAACATAACAATGAATACGAAACCAAAAACCGGTTAACCACGCCACCGTTTAAGCAAAATATGCGATAAATATCGGGTTTCGTCATCAAAATCGGCATTCAACATTTGCAACTCAGGTACTTTTAATTCAGTTCAGTTTATTTACGTTGTAACAAAATTACTGTCGGTATTTTAAATTGCTTTTTCTTAAAAATATAACCAATTGTTATCTTTTTTATGTGGATAAGTTCGAAGTAACTGTTCATTGTCTTTCCCACTATTTTATAAGGATTTTGGAAGGAGATTGATTATTGAACAAATTTAGATTAAGTATTAAATTGTAACAAGTGCACTGTTGATGTAAATTCAGAGTTGCCTTTATTTCTTAAATAGTCAATAATATTAACAACTATTACTAAAACTATGAATACAAGTAATACAATAAATTTAAAATAAAAACACATGTTTGCTATAATTATTTGCTTTTGTATACTATTGTCTTGTCATAATTATTAGAATTTACAGTAGGAATAACTGTGTAAACTTTGCAAAATTAATGTTTGTAAAATTGATTAAAGTTAATACATATTGTTTGTCAATTTTATGCCCAGTCATATTTTTCTTGGGCCGCAGTATGTTGCGAGCAACACTAGTTGTAAGTCTATGGTAATAATTAAAACTTGTATTAGTAATAGTCTATGGTTGACCGATTGGCCGCAATGTCTGGGCTTAGCAAATAAAACATTGTCATTGTTGCACGTGCGGTCTTTAATTTAAATACAGTCCACGAAGAAGCTAACATTTGTATATATATATATTTAACAATCTGTTTCGTTCGGCCTTTTTTCTATTAACTTTATAATTACAAAAAGATTTTTTGCATTGAAGTGATATCAAAATATATTCTTTATGAGATTATATGATATAGCGGTTCGCCCCGGCTTCGCACGGCTGGACTTTTATAGCCTATGATACTCAGGGATAATGTAGAATTCTAATGGTGAAATAATTATCTAAATCCTCCCAGTAAATCTTGAGTTTATTTGAAACAAACGTGCAAAAATTTAAAAAATTCAAAAATACAAACATCTCTTCTTTATAATATTAGTATAGATTGAAAATTATATACAAAGATAGATTCCCGTCCGAATAACGTCTCCCTTAGAGACGTGTTATAAACGAGATTGATAAATTTCGATGACCGGTGTGGTTCCACCGTAGCCTAATTGGTTAAGGCATTAGGGGCTTAACCTAAGATGCGCCGGTGGTCGGATTTTATTAAGCTTAATTTTGAAAGAAAGATTTTACTACCAAAATTAAATGATTTTGCTGAGTATTAGCAATTACTAAAAATCACGGTTTATACTGCGGTCACCTACTACGCGGGTTGGTGAGCGCGGTATAAACCGTAATTTTAAGTAGTAATGAAGCGTTGAGACCTTGGCAAAACCCTCTTCTAAGTAAATGTTATACGGCTGATGCAAATAATTTTGTAATGGATAAATTGAATAACTTCTTAGGCTGACCACACAATGGTCAGTCTAAGAAGTTTTTCAATTTATTCATTGTAGTCAAGTGAAGAAGAGCGTGAGCGAGTGCTTTGGCCCCATCCCTGTTTACCGATACATTGCGTCGTCCCCTGCCTAGCCAACCATTTATTAAGGCTGGAACTCTGCTCGCATTTATGCGCGGTTACGTAGCAAAATCCTTGTGGGTAACTACGTAGGTCGGGCAAAAAAAAAACATAAAAAAATAAATTTTAAATATTTTGAAAAACCTAAAAACTATTTAAATTGTAAAATGAAACGTGAACGATTATTAAGTCTCAAAATATTTTGCAGTTAAGTGTGTTACATGAAACATTATGATATTGAATGATGGTCACTTTCACCGCCGGATGTATTCGGGTTTTTATTAAAAGCTCTCGTGACGTCACCATTATCCGCCATTGTACAGATTTGTTGGTGTCAGGTGAACTTTATTGGATTTGTATAGGTTTTTGTTAATAATTTGTTACGGTTATTATATGTACATGTGAATAAATCTATAGTACAGGTACCTACTAGCTTTCCGCGCACCGTTCCACCCACGTAACTCTACTCCAGTGGGTCGGATCGTGATGTTTGGTAGCCTATATATTGATCCAGCGTATAACCTATCACGCTGCAAAATTTCAGCCAATTGCGTTCAGTAGTTTTGCCGTGAAAGAGTAACAAACATCCACCCATACTTACAATATTTCGCGCTTATAATATCGATAAATGGGCTATTATACACTGAAAGATTAGACCTTTTAATCAAAGAAACAAACTCTTCAGCTATTAATTTCTACTGTGGCGTAATCGTTTCAGTTTCTCCTTTTATCTCGGAGGTAAAACACGAGGTTCGATTCACGCTCCTTACAAGAACTTTTGGACAAAATCAAAAATGTCTTTCCGGGTCTGGTTCGTTTCAACCGCGTAACTCCTGTTCCCGTGGGACGTTAATAATAAAACACAGCCTATGTCTATAGCTTCCTTTACAAATGGGCACGCTAATAAATGGGCGCGTTCAAGTAAACAAACTCTTTTGTTTATATATTAATAATTTATATTTAAACAACAAAAAAATTACATCAAATATAGGCTTAGGCTTACGGTTAAAAAAATACCCTGATTTAGATAACACTACAATTATTTTTTTTTAAATATACTTAACTTAAAGTTAACCGCTAACTAAACTTCAAAATTGAGATTAATAAATTTAGTTTAAATAATGTAGTCAAAATGCAACTTTGGACATATTAGTCGAATTAATGCTGATCATTACCGATAGATGGCACTAATGTTCCCCTTAGAGACGTGTTATAAAAGAGATTGATAAATTTCGACGACCGGTTGGGTTTCCACCGTAGCCGAATTGTTGAAGGCATTAGGGGTTATACGTAAGATGCAGGTTCGAGTCCTGCCGCTGGTCTAAATTTATTATCTCAATTTTGAAACGCAACTAAAATTATGTTTTTAGTAACAAACAACATAGTTAACGATTATGTTTTAATGACTGTAATTACTATTTTGTATTCGTTTTGTGTGTTCATTAAATGTTTTCTATGTTACTAAAACAACAGTTGATTATACATATATTAACATAAATTAACGAACTTTTATCGTAAACATTTAACGAGATATTTTTGTTTTGGATGCAATATTTTAAATTAAATTCCTCTTTATTATTTACGCAAAATTTACTTTTATTCAAAACGTTCAGTTAAACACAGAAAGAAGAAAAATGGTAGGCTTATTTGTTCTTAATATATCGTGTGTAATGTATTGAATCTTTTATTTCTTTCAGCACATTCCTCTAAGAATGAGAGTAAGATTTGCCATAAATCCACAATATATTCGTGCGTTTAGTTAGATTACAACATTAAACAAAATGTGCGTAGAGAATAAAATAAAAATGGCGCGGCGCTTACAGTCGTTTCACCATGTTTCTAGGCTTTTTGACTTGGGTGTATTGTGTGTAGGTGTATTTCATGTTTTCTAAGCTAGTCTGATATTTAAGGTGATGCTGATAGATCTATACAAGAATAATTGCTCAATAAGTAATTAATTATTTCTCATAAGAACATATTCTAAAATTAAAGGTTCCCAATAAAATAATAAACCATTACGAGTGTAAAATCACGTGGCTCGTTAATGGTCACATCAGTGTATACGTACAAATATTGAATCCATATCACTTTATCTTATGATGTTAAGTTTTTTAAATAAATAAAGTTTGCGATTTTGCAAGCTTGGGGTCCGGTGTTAGGTACTGATCCGGTTTTGAGAATTTTATCATGTACAATATCCAAGACTAATATAGGCTATATTTTTAGTTTTTGAAGCGATTTCTTACATGAACAGCTTTTACAGACTGATTGAAAGAATTTCGAGTTGTAAATTGATATCCTGCAAATATGCCAATACCTAAATAAAATTGAAGTATCTGAAACATATATTCCAGATACTTCAATTTTATCGATCAATTCAATAAATCAAACAATTAATCAATCAAGTCAATTTTATGGTCAATTTTAATCAATCAAGTCAATTTTATGGCTTAAATTTTGGCGTACCTACCACATGGCAGGTACTTTGACTTAAGAAAAATAATGTTCTCTAAAAAATAATAAGCCATTACGAGGGTAAAATGGTAGTTAGTTAATAAGGATTTTGTAAAATTCAACCCCTAAGGGGGTTAAAAACCCCTTTTTCACCCCCTTAGGGGTTGAATTTTATTATAAAGCTTCTACGGGAACAAAAATTTGCGGGTGAATCCGCGCGCGGGTAAATAAAGTTATATATGTATTATTATGTTTGTCTATACTAATATTATAAAGAGGAAAGATTTGTATGTAAGTACGTTTGTAACGAATTGGCTCAAAAAGTATTGGACCGATTTTAAAAATTCTTTCACATTATCACTGATTAATATAGGCTATATTTGACTATGAAGTTCCCACTTCAATGAAAGTTACGCGGGGGAAACCGTGCGCGGGAAGCTAGTATATTTTATTATTATAACTATGAGTTTTAAATGAACTAGTTAAAAAGTGTAATTAAACAACAGCAGCAATTATTATTCAATTACACTTGAATGTCCATTTATTAGAAAGTGCGGTCAAAGTTGAGTTGGTACTACTTTGTACTCCTCGAACTACCAATCTAGTTAGAAGTGGAACTGTCATCAACAGCGTTTAATTCGTTTTTAAATTAAAGTTGAATCGTAGCGTTGCACTGCATTGATGACATGGACAAACTCATCCAAGGAATGTAATTATGAAAGTCTATTAACTGAAAGCTACCGAAATAAAACCCTTTATTTAAACGTGTGACACGTAAATTGGTTTGTAAAATTAATAATGTAATTTTAATTGAACATTTTAAGATTACTATCAGAGTTTTGTAGTCTGCTAGTATTCTTGTTGACGCCTCGCGCTAAGCTAAAATGCTTGTGTTACGAGTGGGCTCACGTCGGTAGTGCAATGGGTGGGGATAGAACCACAAGTCCGACGCCCCTAGCCCCTAGCCACTGGGCTATGGCCGCTTATAATTATGATTGTCCTGTATTTAAATAATCAAAGCTACTTAATTGCTGATTAAAGTTCACAAACGAATCATTCATTATAATTAATAAAGTTAACTTGATGGTGTGTGCATCATTTTTCTTTTTTAATTGACAATAAGCATTCCGCGCGCGGATTCATCTGCGTAGTCCCCGTGAGAACTTCATAATTAAGCATAACATACTAGCTGGGCCCCGCGGGTTTACCCGCGTTACTCTGCTCCAGTGGGTCGAAGCGTGATGTTTTGTAGCCTATATGTTAATCCAGTGTATAACCTATCCTGGTGCCGGATTTCAGCCAATTCCGTCCAGTTGCTTTGGCGTGAAAGAGTAACAAAAATTCCATCCATTCATCCATCCATACTTATAAATTTTCGCCTTTATAATATTAGAAGGATAAGTATAGACGAGTCAACAACGGTTGCCGCGTTAGTTCAAAATAGGTGTAAGTAAACGAATGTGAAACGAATTCCTAAATATGAATAACAGAAAAAGTCGACTCTGGTTCTTTGTCACATTGTCATCCCCAGCGGTAGTAAAATAGGGGTTCATAGTTTGTATGGATAATATAAAAAAAAAAAACATTTTCTGTTTGTATTGAATAGGCTACGGAAGTAGTCCATTTAAAAGAAAGAAAATTATATTCAAGATTATTTTGTGCAATTGTCGCACTATTCTACAGTTTGCGGGTCTTTTGGGACTTCAGGAGTCTAATCATGTAACGATATAACTATGACTTCGATAAAAATGTCTTCATTACTGCGGCGGCCGTAGCCCAATGGATACGGCATAGGACTTGTGATCTTGAGGTCGACGCTTCGAACCCCACCCATTGCACTACCGACGTGAACCCACTCGTAATACAAGCATTTTAGTTGAGGAGGCGTTCAAGTATTACGTAACGCAATTTTGAAGATTTTTGACCCTCCCTCCCCCCCTTGTAACGCACCGTAAGGTTTTTTCTGGACCCCCCCTCCCCCTCTCTAAACGTTACGTAACACTCAAGTGATCATTTTTACCCTAAAGTCGTAAAAAGTTATGTTATCGTTTTTACACTTGGGTATAGTTTTAATCTACTAAATAAAACAAGAGAATTTTAATTCGCAACACCTGAATATGTTGTTCATTTTTTAAAAAATTTTGGCTGTTAATTTTTTTTGGTTTTGGTTTGGGAGTTTTAATTCCCTAATTTTTTAGAAACAATGTTACGTAACGTGTTGTAAGAAAGACCCCCTCCCGCCCCTGTAACGCATCGTAACGTTTTACGAGACCCCCTTCCCCTCAAAATTGCGTTACGTAATACTTGAACGCTCCCTAAGCACGAGGGGTTATCAAGAATACTAGTAGAATGCAAAACACTGGTAGTAATCTTTTAAGAAAAAAAAATCATTCATAGTGAACACTGAGTAGCGAAGTCATTTTTATCAAAGTCATAGTAATATCCTTAGGTAGGTACGTAATTAGCCTCCAGGTCTATAAAGGCATCGGATGGTTTATGTTTAAAGTTTTTGACATTAGGGACCATTATTGTGACATAAAGAATGGTTTATCTATTTATAACGTTATAAAATACAAATATACAACTAAAAATAGCTTATTTCTAATAAAACTAACTTATAAAATACTACTATTCTAAAGCCATTCTACTTGGCAAGGTTCCCAGAATTCTGGCAGCATTATCTCGTTGTGCTTAACTGCTGTGCAAAGTAAAAACCAGCACTCGGAGAACGTGCCGCCCTAAAGAGATCCGCGCGCCGCTGCGAGGTTTTTATGAACTGATTTGGCTCCCGGTCCCCACGGCCCCAATGTTTCGACACCAAAAGACACAAATACTGCGACATTAGAGAATTAATCCTACTAACTGTCAAATCTTTGCAACTAAGAAATGCCATTGTTTTGGTAGTGTCCGCCAGATTGGCAGCTTAGCTTCAACGCATCTGTTGCTTACATACCCGACCTTGGATCCCCATAACTCAGGAAACCTAAACAAACAAACACTCTGATACTTAGGATCGACCACATGAATTATGCATCAAATACATGTTCATAGCTAATTAAGCCGCACCCTGTTATCCCGGAATTCATTACAACGAAAATTATAATAATTACTGTGAGAACGTGGCATCGGTTACGATAAACTTACTGGTTTTGTCAAAGCTTTATCGAGGACGTTCTTAAGAAAGGTCAGGTTGCGTAAACCGAAGGACATGCATAAGGAGATTAAATAATTTTGGTTTTGATTATAACCTAACCTTACTGTTTTGTAGCGACTTGTGTGTTGAACCTATTTACGTATTTTAACTGTGAAGTTAGAATAAAAATAATTAGTTAAAAAGTAATTACACTTTTTTTAAATATTGGTAAATAGACGACTTTGAACGAAATAGAAATAGAAATATTTTAATGTTATAAAGTGTGGTACGAATCGTAGCCGTTGCAAGCCTAATATTTAAAATATAATAATCATAAATTTCATAAAACATTTTCCGCAAAACGGAATTCTATGAAAATTCTGTGTAAATCAAACGAGAATAATTGTTTATTAAAAACTAGTTGAAGGTTTTTCTTTTTGATTCGACGTATTTTGCAGATTTTTTTTTAAGTTGTAAAAATCTACTTATAACTTTTTTGTTACAAATACCGAATTGATTGATAGATCAATCATCAAACGCGTTTAATTAGTTTTGGTGCTATGGACGAACACACGTAAATATACATCGTGATATTTTAATGCTTACCATTAATTGGCAGGACGATTTGCCATCGGTATCTACTCCCGAAACGTGATATTAAAATTTTAGAATTGTCTTACGTTTATAGACCGCACAAATTATCGTATTTATAAAAACACTAGCTATATGTCTTATTAAGCTATGTAGTATTGTAATGGTCATCTGAAGAGCGCTGATGTCTAAGATACAGATTTTTATCCAGTTTAAACACAGACGCCTTCACAGTAAGGCTCGGAGCAAATGGGCCACCGACCACAGCCACCGGTGGCCAGCGACAGCCACTTAACATACTTTTTCATATATTTTGTATTGACGCGCCGCACTCGCTACTTTATGAAAATGTATGTTAAGTGGCTGTCGCTGGCCACCGGTGGCTGTAGTCGGTGGCCCATTTGCGCCGAGCCTAAAACTAATACTATTTTAAAAATTGTTCTGTATATTTGTCTAAATGTTAAAAAATTGTGTGAAATAAATAAATTATTATAGCTTCCCACGCGCGGTTTCACCCGCGTAACTCTCGTTCCTGTGGAAACTTCATAATTAAATATAGCCTATGTCATCCGGGTATAGTGTAGCTTTTCAACGGTGAAATTTGTAAAACAAGTTTTTTCAAATCGGTCCAGTTGTTTCGGAGCCTATTCAATACAAACAAACAATCAAATTTTTCCTCTTTATAATATTAGTATAGATATAGGAACACAGACTGCTAAACTCATATACACAAGAATATATATCGCTAAACTCATAATAAAAATAAGAAAATATACCGCTAACCTCAAAGTAAATGCAAGGACATAGACCGCTAAACTCATAATCCTTACTTTCTGCTATTTCTCGTATAAAATCATTCCCTGTAAAAACAATTCCAACATAGGAATCGGTTTCTTTCCCACATTTCTTGCGGAACTCTAATTACACGTCAAGCGGGAAAGGAACAATGAAACAAATGGACACGAATAGACATACGGCTCGGAAATAAATTGGGTTTGCGACAGGGAAATGATGATTTCTCTAAATCAAATATCCACTGTATGAACAAGAGCTTTCAGATGAGCAAATAAGAATAAATTGTATTTATTGGCATTTCGAATGGTTCGGTAATAATATTTTTACAGTGTTGTTGTGGCCTAGTCGTGTAAGTCTCGGAGTTCGTAGGTTCGATCCCTTGCTGCACAAAAAATCTGTGCGTAAACTCAAACATTACTTTCCAGATTTAGCTGGATAAGATACTACCATCCGTGCCTTGAAATACACGCTGGTTGGTTGGTTTAAAATTGTCTTAAGATAATCGTGTATCAGGTATCTGACAGAAACTTTTACATGTCTAAGATATACCACCACTATGGCAAATTGCCGTGTGGTCTCCGGCTTAGAATAGACCACCCCATGTCCTCCCATGGGTGTCGTAAAAGGCGACTAAGGGACATATGGCTGATGGATGGACAGCAGCATCTATTAGCTCAAGGTTTACATCTTACTGCGATCACCAATCCGTCTGCCAAGCGTGGTGATTATGGCAATATCCCTCTACGACCCTGGCTTGCCAAGGTCTGTTAAGAGGAGGCCCATGTTCAGCAGTGGACGTAAACAGGCTGTTGATGATGACTATGGCAAAACCCCTCTCGGGAGAAGGTCCATGTTCACCAGTGGACGTTGCACAGGCTGATGATAATGATATGGTTATCAACCGGCTCTCTAACCGTGGTGACAATGACAATCACTTCGAGGGATGCTAATGTTCAGTTGTGGTCATTATACGGGCTGATGATGACGATATTTAATACCCATTGTGCTTAGAGATATAAGTTACCTGATTATGTATTGATTAAAACGTGAACATTTTGTAAATGAGAAACGTAAAATGTGTCCTTATTGACATGACTTCATAAATAAATTATTTATTTTTGATCGCTTTGTACATGTTGTTTCCAATTTATAAAATTTATTTCATGCAATTTTGTGTGTGCAAAAAAGAACAAATAAAAGAAAAGTGTATTTATTTATTTATGTACAAACACACAATAGAAACAGAATGAAAAACTTATATGTTACGGCTAAAAGCTGAAGTGCGGCTACACCTAGGTTTAGCCGGCTACATGCGGTTAAACTTAGATCAACCTCAATAAGTCCCTGTTCAACTCCATTGGTTTAGGTTTAGGTTATTTTTTTTTTTAACCACCCCAACATCTTTTTGTGTCGTGCATAGGTATTGTTTATTTAATTAAAACCTAGTTCTAACCGAAGACAAGTAGGATAGGTACATCTAAGTTTAACCGCATGTGGTCGGCTGCACCTAGTTGTAGCCGGCTAAACCTAGGTGTAGCCGCACTTCGGCTATTAGCCGTAACATATATATAAGGAAAGAAATTGTGCAAAGGTACTGCTTATTTTAAAAGAAATCCAAGCAAGAGGAAATGTAAAAAGAAAAGACGAATAGTGTGCGTAGGTCTCAAATAAACATACTGATATTTACATATATACTTAGATACATACATATACAGATAAATATTAACTACATAATATACTACGTTATATATATATATATATATATATATATATACATCTTGAAGGACATGTTGCGTCGTACATGGCGTTATTTACCGATGATGCTGCGTCCGACTGACTTTGTGCGTCTGGAATACGGACGCAAGATTGACCGACCCTCATTTTTAGCCCAAGTGTCCCTTATGATCATTAGAACGCAAGGGCGAAAAATTGGCATGGACGTAATTCCATCACTACAATGCCTTTTAGCGTATAATATAGTTCCGCCATCGTCCGACTGAAATTTGGAGGGCACTAGTGTTCAGCGTATAATTTACCACGTATACTTTGAGTTCAATTCACCGATCTTATCGTGTCCATTGAATATCGTACTTAATATGTAAAGTTTTTATCATGTTTTCTTGACAACAATCTTGCGTCTCTTAAATATCCTTAAACGGGCACTAGGTACGGTGTCTGAGGGGCCCATTCGGGGTACACGAGGGACGCATGGCGCGGGGCGCGGGGCGGCGGGCTTCAGCGCGCTCGCGTGCCGAAGTTTGTTAACAAACAGACATGTGCCGGCCGTGATGTAAGCTTGTCACCAAAGTGAATTATTTGCAAGTGTGTTAAAAGTGGTTATTTATTCAAAGGTATTAACTTCAAAGAATTACAGTGCACGATTATTTAGAAAGCGACAAAATTAAACATTAAATGTTTTATATTACGATATGCCTTTTATTCCGTATATTCACCTGCATAAATATGACTAGGTACTATTATATTATTCGTACCATGAAACTTCCTCTTTCTACCTTTGAACCTACATGTTCACACCAGCCTGTGCATCTGAGCTAACCTGTTTATACATACTTACCTGTCCAACTCCGAACTTACCTGTTCACACCAGCCTATGCCTCTGAGCTTACCTGTTTATACATACTTACCTGTCCAACTCCGGACTTACCTGTTCACACCAGCCTGTGCCTCTGAGCTTACCTGTCCAACTTCGGACTTACCTGTTCACACCAGCCTGTGCCTCTGAGCTTACTTGTTTATACATACTTACCTGTCCAACTCCGGACTTACCTCTTTCTAGGCTTGACACTAGACAAGAAACTTCAATGGAGTCCCCATATTTCTTGTCTCGCTGGAAAATTAAACTCTGGAAAAGTACGGGAACTCACTAATGTAGAAACTGCATGTTTAGTCTACTTTAGTTATTTTCACAGTATTATGTCCTATGGCATTCTGCTTTGGGGTAAAACTGCTAATATTCAAAGCATTTTTATACTACAAAACGTGCAGTTCGTTCTATTTATCAACTAAGTACGAGATTCTCCTTAAGAGACTTTTTTAAGGACATAGATATACTAACAGTCGCCAATATAATCTATGTCCGGCAAAATATTAACCTTTTAAACAAAAGAAGTGACATACACACAATAAACACTAGATATAAGCATAAACTTTGCGCCGAATACCATCGCCTACAAAAAGTACACTCATCTTTTGTGGGATTAGGAGTCCGTATGAATAACAGAATACCTGTACACCTACAAGAGTTACCTTATGATAGGTTCAAGTCAACTGTTAAGAGGATTCTAATAAAAAGGGCTTATTATTCAGTAAACTACTATTTAAACGACAATAACGCTTGGTTGATCAGAGAAACACAGACAACACTGTAAACTCAGTTATTGAAACAGTTTAAACATTGTTCAACTAAAGGTTTAATATTAATAGACTTGTAGATATCCCCACTTTAGTTCGTCATGCTCCCATTGTCTGTCATTGCTTGCGGTGGCGGTGTGGGGCGGGTCGCCACCTTCCCTCTAATATGGCGAGGGAGGCGATGGCTGCGTCACACGTCATACTCATGAACGGGTGCTGCTTGTGGTGACTGGTCGGCTGTTGTCGGGGATATGTTATGTTAATTTTTATTTTATATTTTGTTAATTCTTTTGTTTATAATTATTATTATAGGTATATCCTTTGATTGACCTTGTGTAAATTGTTATTTTGTAAATGTGTGTGAATGCATCCGCCATTAGGTTTCTTTGTAGATTGTCTGTGCCTGAGTAAACTTTAATATCTACATTATGGTATTTACTGTATTAATATTATTTCTTTCTTGTCTTATTGAACACCTGGTCGGTATAAATTGACCAGGTGATAAATGGTAATGTACGTGCATTCGCTTACATCATATACACGCTGAAATTTAAATGGTTGTTTTCCCGCAGCGAAAAGATTTGGTCTTAGTTAAACATTCAATTTATACAAAAACTAAATATTATAAACAAAAAATGGCCGATTAACAATCGTGAAAAACCAAACTCGAAAGTGACATCGAACCGATAGTAATACCTCGCGATACCTAGCGCTCGCGTCGATCGGTCGCGCGTTCGTTGACCCGGGTGTTAGTCAATCAGCTGATACCTACACCTTAGGTAATGTAACACAGTACCCAATCATAATAATAAGCTTTATCCAATACCTTTTTAGCTACAACTTACAGAAAACGTAACTTAAAACAAGTTTATTATCTAAGAACAATAATTTTCTGAATTAGATTATAAAGTAATTAAGGCGTATTTAAAAAAATTGAAAAATTTAATGAACTCCGCGGAAATGATATGGATGCAGTCCTTCTGAGTTGAGTAGTTTCCAGACGTAGTATTGGCTTACGCCAAACTTAGCTGCCGCCATTCGCGTACTTCGGCGAGGATCGCGTTCGAAGTACTCGATGATCTCCTCGTCGAGCTCTGGCGAAAGAACGGCCGATCGACCTCTGCCCTATCCATGTGGTGGCACCTGGAACTGCCCATGATCGAGTAGCCGTCGCCGCTACGATCGTCCGGTCCTGTATGACTTGAGGGTTCAGAACTCCGCGAAGACGGAGTGACGCCAAGTGTTGCAGCTCGGCGTAAAGACGCCAGGCAGTATGGGAATTATAATTAGCCCTAGCCTACAGTTGCACCATAGCGACGTACTCTAAATTACTAAAACTGTAATGTCGGTCCATAATACTAATAAAGTAATAAGCTAACGCGTGCTGCGCTTCCGACGTTCACGGGACAACTAAGGAAGGAGGGAGTCGAAGGAGAGCGCGGGGCGTTCCGGCGTCGGCGCCGCGCGGCGAATTACAAAGGAAGCTGGCTCGTTTGTAATTCTTGCGTGCAGGTTATTTTATGCCGTATAACTACCATTGAGCTCTTATTTTGCTTTATACGTTTATGGATCGTTCTTTACTTTGTCAGCAGCGCGTGCGATTTGAGTAGTACCTACAAGGTCCGTCTTGTGTTACTACTGTTTATCACGCTTTCGAGTTGTCTAATATTTTTTTTAATAATTTTAAATCCAAAACATGTCTAAAAAAAAAAAAAAAATGTTTTGATAGTACTACCGACGGCAAGTTGTTCTGCTTCGGGAAAACAACCATTAAAATTTCGCGGTGTATACATTGTTTGTACAATATTACATGATTGTGATAAAAGACATGACATAAAAAAAGGAAACAGAGCAAAAGAGACAAAAAAAATAATCTCAGAGTTTCTTTCTTCCTTTCTTCTCCGGATCGTCCACTTAGGTAGCTAGTGAAAGGTTGCAGGCTAGCTAGGGTAGGATCTTCGACGGCATGGCCGAGGACCGCGTTGTAGCTTATTCCCTGAACTGTGATCTCGTGCCAGCGATCATCACCACTGTTCGTAAATCTACTCTTTACTCCAGTGGCACCCTGAGCGTTGGTCCTGACCCCTTAAGGGTGTCCTCAGGTGGATGTCGCTTAGACTTTGGCCGGATTCTTGGAAGTTAATTTTAATTTTAGACCTGTTACCTTTAAGGCATCTTACTATACCTAATGTGTACATTTGTCATTTAGCGCTCGACAGACGGACAGACTGATTAAAAATTCTGTAAGATCAAATAATTATAACAATGTTTTTAGCTACTTAAGTGATACTTTTGTTACACTTGTACTTGTCAAAATTACACTGTATAAGATTTATCTTATAAAGTGTAATTTTGACAAGTACAAGTGTATGTAAATACCTAAGTGCTGAATAAATTTCATTATTTCATTATTTCGCACCAGCCTGTGCCTCAGAGCTTACCTGTTTATACATACTTACCTGTCCAACTCCAAAATTACCTGTTCACACCAGCCTGTGCCTCTGAGCTTATCTGTTTATACATACTTACCTGTCCAACTCCGGACTTACCTGTTCACACCAGCCTGTGCCTCTGAGCGTACCTGTTTATACATACTTACCTGTCCAACTCCGAACTTACCTGTCCACAGCAGCCTGTACCTCTGAGCTTACCTGTTTATACATACTTACCTGTTCAACTCCGGACTTACCTGTCCACGCCAGCCTGTGCCTCTGAACTTACCTGTTTATACATACAAACTTACCTGTCACTCGTCAAAAATGATTATATTGCTTTTTAAGATTTTGTAAAGCACCAAAGTGAAAATACCTGAATACCTACGCTATACATAGGTATTGTCACTTTTGTATGCTAACTATTAATTATTTATTATCTGTGCCTGGAGTCATTATAAGCCCTTATATAGGTGGAAGCCTCTTGGCTGATAAGCTGGATACAATAATTCAAAAACAGTATTCGGAACCAATCTGAATTCAATAGTAGATGGATGTCATTTAGTTATTATAATCATGATGATATATGCAGAGCATTATACGGAATTGATTTAAACATATAGTTGGATGGAGGCGGGAATGTGCATGCAGTGTTTTGAACGTATACGGAGATATTCAGTGTGCAAGAAAGATTTAAGAGTGAACGGACGCACTAATTCAGTTATTCGGAACCAATCTGCATTCAATAGTAGATGGATGTAATTTTGTTATTATAATCATTATGATATATGCAGAGCATTATACGGAATTGATTTAAAAGTACATTCGGATGGAGGCGGAAATGTGCATGCAGTGTTTAGTAGGTATACGCAGGTATTCAGTGTGCAAGAAAGATTTAAGAGTGAACAGACGCACAAATTCAGCTAGAAATATTTAATTTGAATATCACCATTTAACGTTTAAATGAAATTTGACGTCGACTACTGATATGATACTGATTAAAACATCTTACATACGCATTGAAAACATTAAAAATATCACTACATTCAGTGGACGCCGCAGGGTGGTAGTTTGTAAAGACGCAAGAAGTCCTTCGCGAATTATATATATATATGTATATATATATATATATATATATATATATATATATATATATATATATATATATATATATATATATATATATATATATACATCTTGAAGGACATGTTGCGTCATACATGGCGTTATTTACCGATGATGCTGCGTCCGACTGACTTTGTGCGTCTGGAATACGGACGCAAGATTGACCGACCCTCATTTTTAGCCCAAGTGACCCTTATGATCATTAGAAAGCAAGGGCGAAAAATTGGCATGGACGTAATTCCATCACTACAATGCCTTTTAGCGTATAATATAGTTCCGCCATCGTCCGACTGAAATTTGGAGGGCACTAGTGTTCAGCGTATAATTTACCACGTATACTTTGAGTTCAGTTCACCGATCTTATCGTGTCCATTGAATATCGTACTTAATATGTAAAGTTTTTATCATGTTTTCGTGACAACAATCTTGCGTCTCTTAAATATCCTTAAACGGGCACTAGGTACGGTGTCTGAGGGGCCCATTCGGGGTACACGAGGGACGCATGGCGCGGGGCGCGGGGCGGCGGGCTTCAGCGCGCTCGCGTGCCGAAGTTTGTTAACAAACAGACATGTGCCGGCCGTGATGTAAGCTTGTCACCAAAGTGAATTATTTGCAAGTGTGTTAAAAGTGGTTATTTATTCAAAGGTATTAACTTCAAAGAATTACAGTGCACGATTATTTAGAAAGCAACAAAATTAAAATTTAAATGTTTTATATTACGATATGCCTTTTATTCCGTATATTCACCTGCATAAATATGACTAGGTACTATTATATTATTCGTACCATGAAACTTCCTCTTTCTACCTTTGAACCTACATGTTCACACCAGCCTGTGCATCTGAGCTAACCTGTTTATACATACTTACCTGTCCAACTCCGAACTTACCTGTTCACACCAGTCTGTGCCTCTGAGCTTACCTGTTTATACATACTTACCTGTCCAACTCCGGACTTACCTGTTCACACCAGCCTGTGCCTCTGAGCTTACCTGTCCAACTCCGGACTTACCTGTTCACACCAGCCTGTGCCTCTGAGCTTACCTGTTTATACATACTTACCTGTCCAACTCCGAACTTACCTGTTCACACCAGCCTGTGCCTCTGAGCTTACTTGTTTATACATACTTACCTGTCCAACTCCGGACTTACCTCTTTCTAGGCTTGACACTAGACAAGAAACTTCAATGGAGTCCCCATATTTCTTGTCTCGCTGGAAAATTGAGCTCAGCTGCTTACGCGGTTAGAAAAGTACGGGAACTCACTAATGTAGAAACTGCATGTTTAGTCTACTTTAGTTATTTTCACAGTATTATGTCCTATGGCATTCTGCTTTGGGGTAAAGCTGCTAATATTCAAAGCATTTTTATACTACAAAAACGTGCAGTTCGTTCTATTTATCAACTAAGTACGAGATTCTCCTTAAGAGACTTTTTTAAGGACATAGATATACTAACAGTCGCCAATATAATCTATGTCCGGCAAAATATTAACCTTTTAAACAAAAGAAGTGACATACACACAATAAACACTAGATATAAGCATAAACTTTGCGCCGAATACCATCGCCTACAAAAAGTACACTCATCTTTTGTGGGATTAGGAGTCCGTATGAATAACAGAATACCTGTACACCTACAAGAGTTACCTTATGATAGGTTCAAGTCAACTGTTAAGAGGATTCTAATAAAAAGGGCTTATTATTCAGTAAACTACTATTTAAACGACAATAACGCTTGGTTGATCAGAGAAACACAGACAACATTGTAAACTCAGTTATTGAAACAGTTTAAACATTGTTCAACTAAAGGTTTAATATTAATAGACTTGTAGATATCCCCACTTTAGTTCGTCATGCTCCCATTGTCTGTCATTGCTTGCGGTGTCGGTGTGGGGCGGGGCGGGTCGCCACCTTCCCTCTAATATGGCGAGGGAGGCGATGGCTGCGTCACACGTCATACTCATGAACGGGTGCTGCTTGTGGTGACTGGTCGGCTGTTGTCGGGGATATGTTATGTTAATTTTTATTCTATATTTTGTTAATTCTTTTGTTTATAATTATTATTATAGGTATATCCTTTGATTGACCTTGTGTAAATTGTTATATTGTAAATGTGTGTGAATGCATCCGCCATTAGGTTTCTTTGTAGATTGTCTGTGCCTGAGTAAACTTTAATATCTACATTATAGTATTTACTGTATTAATATTATTTCTTTCTTGTCTTATTGAACACCTGGTCGGTATAAATTGACCAGGTAATAAATGGTACTGTACGTGCATTCGCTTACATCATATACACGCTGAAATTTAAATGGTTGTTTTCCCGCAGCGAAAAGATTTGGTCTTAGTTAAACATTCAATTTATACAAAAACTAAATATTATAAACCAAAAATGGCCGATTAACAATCGTGAAAAACCAAACTCGAAAGTGACATCGAACCGATAGTAATACCTCGTGATACCTAGCGCTCGCGTCGATCGGTCGCGCGTTCGTTGACCCGGGTGTTAGTCAATCAGCTGATACCTACACCTTAGGTAATGTAACACAGTACCCAATCATAATAATAAGCTTTATCCAATACCTTTTTAGCTACAACTTACAGAAAACGAAACTTAAAACAAGTTTATTATCTAAGGACAATAATTTTCTGAATTAGATTATTAAGTAATTAAGGCGTATTTATAAAGTAAGAACGGCCGATCGACCTCTGCCCTGTGCATGTGGTGGCACCTGGAACTGCCCATGATCGAGTAGCCGTCGCCGCTACGATCGTCTGGTCCTGTATGACTTGAGGGTTCAGAACTCCGCGAAGACGGAGTGACGCCAAGTGTTGCAGCTCGGCGTAAAGACGCCAGGCAGTATGGGAATTATAATTAGCCCTAGCCTACAGTTGCACCATAGCGACGTACTCTAAATTACTAAAACTGTAATGTCGATCCATAATACTAATAAAGTAATAAGATAACGCGTGCTGCGCTTCCGACGTTCACGGGACAACTAAGGAAGGAGGGAGTCTAAGGAGAGCGCGGGGCGTTCCGGCGTCGGCGCCGCGCGGCGAATTACAAACGAAGCCGGCTCGTTTGTAATTCTTGCGTGCAGGCTATTTTATGCCGTATAACTACCATTGAGCTCTTATTTTGCTTTGAACGTTTATGGATCGTTCTTTACTTTGTCAGCAGCGCGTGCGATTCGAGTAGTACCTACAAGGTCCGTCTTGTGTTACTACTGTTTATCACGCTTTCGAGTTGTCTAATATTTTTTTTAATAATTTTATCTCCAAAACATGTAAAAAAAAAAAAAATGTTTCGATAGTACTACCGACGGCAAGTTGTTCTGCTTCGGGAAAACAACCATTAAAATTTCACGGGGTATACATTGTTTGTACAATATTACATGATTGTGATAAAAGACATGACATAAAAAAGAAACAGAGCAAAAGAGACAAAAAAAATAATCTCGGAGTTTCTTTCTTCCTTTCTTCTCCGGGTCGTCCACTTAGTTAGCTAGTGAAAGGTTGCAGGCTAGCTAGGGTAGGATCCTCGACGGCATGGCCGAGGACCGCGTTGTAGCTTATTCCCTGAACTGTGATCTCGTGCCAGCGATCATCACCACTGTTCGTAAATCTACTCTTTACTCCAGTGGCACCCTGAGCGTTGGTCCTAACCCCTTAAGGGTGCCCTCAGGTGGATGTCGCTTAGACTTTGGCCGGATTCTTGGAAGTTAATTTTAATTTTAGACCTGTTACCTTTAAGGCATCTTACTATACCTAATGTGTACATTTGTCATTTAGCGCTCGACAGACGGACAGACTGATTAAAAATTCTGTAAGATCAAATAATTATAACAATGTTTTTAGCTACTTAAGTGATACTTTTGTTACACCAAAATTACACCGTATAAGATTTATCTTATAAAGTGTAATTTTGACAAGTACAAGTGTATGTAAATACCTAAGTGCTGAATAAATTTCATTATTTCATTATTTCGCACCAGCCTGTGCCTCAGAGCTTACCTGTTTATACATACTTACCTGTCCAACTCCGGACTTACCTGTTCAAACCAGCCAGTGCCTCTGAGCTTATCTGTTTATACATACTTACCTGTCCAACTCCGGACTTACCTGTTCACACCAGCCTGTGCCTCTGAGCGTACCTGTTTATACATACTTACCTGTCCAACTCCGAACTTACATGTTCACACCAGCCTGTGCCTCTGAGCTTACCTGTTTATACATACTTACCTGTCCAACTCCGAACTTACCTGTCCACACCAGCCTGTACCTCTGAGCTTACCTGTTTATACATACTTACCTGTTTAACTCCGGACTTACCTGTCCACGCCAGCCTGTGCCTCTGAACTTACCTGTTTATACATACAATCTTACCTGTCACTCGTCAAAAATGATTATATTGCTTTTTAAGATTTTGTAGACCACCAAAGTGAAAATACCTAAATACCTACGCTATACATAGGTATTGTCACTTTTGTATGCTAACTATTAATTATTTATTATCTGTGCCTGGAGTCATTATAAGCCCTTATATAGGTGGAAGCCTCTTGGCTGATAAGCTGGATACAATAATTCAAAAACAGTATTCGGAACCAATCTGAATTCAATAGTAGATGGATGTCATTTAGTTATTATAATCATTATGATATATGCAGAGCATTATACGGAATTGATTTAAACATACAGTTGGATGGAGGCGGGAATGTGCATGCAGTGTTTTGAACGTATACGGAGATATTCAGTGTGCAAGAAAGATTTAAGAGTGAACGGACGCACTAATTCAGTTATTCGGAACCAATCTGAATTCAATAGTAGATGGAGGTAATTTTGTTATTATAATCATTATGATATATGCAGAGCATTATACGGAATTGATTTAAAAGTACATTCGGATGGAGGCGGAAATGTGCATGCAGTGTTTAGTAGGTATACGCAGGTATTCAGTGTGCAAGAAAGATTTAAGAGTGAACAGACGCACAAATTCAGCTAGAAATATTTAATTTGAATATCACCATTTAACGTTTAAATGAAATTTTACGTCGACTACTGATATGATACTGATTAAAACATCTTACATACGCATTGAAAACATTAAAAATCTCACTACATTCAGTGGACGCCGCAGGGTGGTAGTTTGTAAAGACGCAAGAAGTCCTTCGCGATTTATATATATATATATATATATATATATATATATATATATATATATATATATATATACATCTTGAAGGACATGTTGCGTCGTACATGGCGTTATTTACCGATGATGCTGCGTCCGACTGACTTTGTGCGTCTGGAATACGGACGCAAGATTGACCGACCCTCATTTTTAGCCCAAGTGTCCCTTATGATCATTAGAACGCAAGGGCGAAAAATTGGCATGGACGTAATTCCATCACTACAATGCCTTTTAGCGTATAATATAGTTCCGCCATCGTCCGACTGAAATTTGGAGGGCACTAGTGTTCAGCGTATAATTTACCACGTATACTTTGAGTTCAATTCACCGATCTTATCGTGTCCATTGAATATCGTACTTAATATGTAAAGTTTTTATCATGTTTTCTTGACAACAATCTTGCGTCTCTTAAATATCCTTAAACGGGCACTAGGTACGGTGTCTGAGGGGCCCATTCGGGGTACACGAGGGACGCATGGCGCGGGGCGCGGGGCGGCGGGCTTCAGCGCGCTCGCGTGCCGAAGTTTGTTAACAAACAGACATGTGCCGGCCGTGATGTAAGCTTGTCACCAAAGTGAATTATTTGCAAGTGTGTTAAAAGTGGTTATTTATTCAAAGGTATTAACTTCAAAGAATTACAGTGCACGATTATTTAGAAAGCGACAAAATTAAACATTAAATGTTTTATATTACGATATGCCTTTTATTCCGTATATTCACCTGCATAAATATGACTAGGTACTATTATATTATTCGTACCATGAAACTTCCTCTTTCTACCTTTGAACCTACATGTTCACACCAGCCTGTGCATCTGAGCTAACCTGTTTATACATACTTACCTGTCCAACTCCGAACTTACCTGTTCACACCAGCCTATGCCTCTGAGCTTACCTGTTTATACATACTTACCTGTCCAACTCCGGACTTACCTGTTCACACCAGCCTGTGCCTCTGAGCTTACCTGTCCAACTCCGGACTTACCTGTTCACACCAGCCTGTCCAACTCCGGACTTACCTGTTCACACCAGCCTGTGCCTCTGAGCTTACCTGTTTATACATACTTACCTGTCCAACTCCGAACTTATCTGTTCACACCAGCCTGTGCCTCTGAGCTTACTTGTTTATACATACTTACCTGTCCAACTCCGGACTTACCTCTTTCTAGGCTTGACACTAGACAAGAAACTTCAATGGAGTCCCCATATTTCTTGTCTCGCTGGAAAATTAAACTCAGCTGCTTACGCGGTTAGAAAAGTACGGGAACTCACTAATGTAGAAACTGCATGTTTAGTCTACTTTAGTTATTTTCACAGTATTATGTCCTATGGCATTCTGCTTTGGGGTAAAACTGCTAATATTCAAAGCATTTTTATACTACAAAACGTGCCGTTCGTTCTATTTATCAACTAAGTACGAGATTCTCCTTAAGAGACTTTTTTAAGGACATAGATATACTAACAGTCGCCAATATAATCTATGTCCGGCAAAATATTAACCTTTTAAACAAAAGAAGTGACATACACACAATAAACACTAGATATAAGCATAAACTTTGCGCCGAATACCATCGCCTACAAAAAGTACACTCATCTTTTGTGGGATTAGGAGTCCGCATGAATAACAGAATACCTGTACACCTACAAGAGTTACCTTATGATAGGTTCAAGTCAACTGTTAAGAGGATTCTAATAAAAAGGGCTTATTATTCAGTAAACTACTATTTAAACGACAATAACGCTTGGTTGATCAGAGAAACACAGACAACACTGTAAACTCAGTTATTGAAACAGTTTAAACATTGTTCAACTAAAGGTTTAATATTAATAGACTTGTAGATATCCCCACTTTAGTTCGTCATGCTCCCATTGTCTGTCATTGCTTGCGGAGGGCGGTGTGGGGCGGGTCGCCACCTTCCCTCTAATATGGCGAGGGAGGCGATGGCTGCGTCACACGTCATACTCATGAACGGGTACTGCTTGTGTCGACTGGTCAGCTGCTGTCGGGGATATGTTATGTTAATTTTTATTTTATATTTTGTTAATTCTTTTGTTTATAATTATTATTATAGGTATATCCTTTGATTGACCTTGTGTAAATTGTTATTTTGTAAATGTGTGTGAATGCATCCGCCATTAGGTTTCTTTGTAGATTGTCTGTGCCTGAGTAAACTTTAATATCTACATTATGGTATTTACTGTATTAATATTATTTCTTTCTTGTCTTATTGAACACCTGGTCGGTATAAATTGACCAGGTAATAAATGGTAATGTACGTGCATTCGCTTACATCATATACACGCTGAAATTTAAATGGTTGTTTTCCCGCAGCGAAAAGATTTGGTCTTAGTTAAACATTCAATTTATACAAAAACTAAATATTATAAATAAAAAATGGCCGATTAACAATCGTGAAAAACCAAACTCGAAAGTGACATCGAACCGATAGTAATACCTCGCGATACCTAGCGCTCGCGTCGATCGGTCGCGCGTTCGTTGACCCGGGTGTTAGTCAATCAGCTGATACCTACACCTTAGGTAATGTAACACAGTACCCAATCATAATAATAAGCTTTATCCAACACCTTTTTAGCTACAACTTACAGAAAACGTAACTTAAAACAAGTTTATTATCTAAGAACAATAATTTTCTGAATTAGATTATAAAGTAATTAAGGCGTATTTAAAAAAATTGAAAAATTTAATGAACTCCGCGGAAATGATATGGATGCAGTCCTTCTGAGTTGAGTAGTTTCCAGACGTAGTATTGGCTTACGCCAAACTTAGCTGCCGCCATTCGCGTACTTCGGCGAGGATCGCGTTCGAAGTACTCGATGATCTCCTCGTCGAGCTCTGGCGAAAGAACGGCCGATCGACCTCTGCCCTGTGCATGTGGTGGCACCTGGAACTGCCCATGATCGAGTAGCCGTCGCCGCTACGATCGTCCGGTCCTGTATGACTTGAGGGTTCAGAACTCCGCGAAGACAGAGTGACGCCAAGTGTTGCAGCTCGGCGTAAAGACGCCAGGCAGTATGGGAATTATAATTAGCCCTAGCCTACAGTTGCACCATAGCGACGTACTCTAAATTACTAAAACTGTAATGTCGGTCCATAATACTAATAAAGTAATAAGCTAACGCGTGCTGCGCTTCCGACGTTCACGGGACAACTAAGGAAGGAGGGAGTCGAAGGAGAGCGCGGGGCGTTCCGGCGTCGGCGCCGCGCGGCGAATTACAAAGGAAGCCGGCTCGTTTGTAATTCTTGCGTGCAGGCTATTTTATGCCGTATAACTACCATTGAGCTCTTATTTTGCTTTGAACGTTTATGGATCGTTCTTTACTTTGTCAGCAGCGCGTGCGATTCGAGTAGTACCTACAAGGTCCGTCTTGTGTTACTACTGTTTATCACGCTTTCGAGTTGTCTAATATTTTTTTTAATAATTTTAAATCCAAAACATGTCTAAAAAAAAAAAAATATGTTTCGATAGTACTACCGACGGCAAGTTGTTCTGCTTCGGGAAAACAACCATTAAAATTTCACGGTGTATACATTGTTTGTACAATATTACATGATTGTGATAAAAGACATGACATAAAAAAAGGAAACAGAGCAAAAGAGACAAAAAAAATAATCTCGGAGTTTCTTTCTTCCTTTCTTCTCCGGATCGTCCACTTAGGTAGCTAGTGAAAGGTTGCAGGCTAGCTAGGGTAGGATCCTCGACGGCATGGCCGAGGACCGCGTTGTAGCTTATTCCCTGAACTGTGATCTCGTGCCAGCGATCATCACCACTGTTCGTAAATCTACTCTTTACTCCAGTGGCACCCTGAGCGTTGGTCCTAACCCCTTAAGGGTGTCCTCAGGTGGATGTCGCTTAGACTTTGGCCGGATTCTTGGAAGTTAATTTTAATTTTAGACCTGTTACCTTAAAGGCATCTTACTATACCTAATGTGTACATTTGTCATTTAGCGCTCGACAGACGGACAGACTGATTAAAAATTCTGTAAGATCAAATAATTATAACAATGTTTTTAGCTACTTAAGTGATACTTTTGTTACACTTGTACTTGTCAAAATTACACTGTATAAGATTTATCTTATAAAGTGTAATTTTGACAAGTACAAGTGTATGTAAATACCTAAGTGCTGAATAAATTTCATTATTTCATTATTTCGCACCAGCCTGTGCCTCAGAGCTTACCTGTTTATACATACTTACCTGTCCAACTCCAAAATTACCTGTTCACACCAGCCTGTGCCTCTGAGCTTATCTGTTTATACATACTTACCTGTCCAACTCCGGACTTACCTGTTCACACCAGCCTGTGCCTCTGAGCGTACCTGTTTATACATACTTACCTGTCCAACTCCGAACTTACCTGTCCACAGCAGCCTGTACCTCTGAGCTTACCTGTTTATACATACAAACTTACCTGTCACTCGTCAAAAATGATTATATTGCTTTTTAAGATTTTGTAGACCACCAAAGTGAAAATACCTGAATACCTACGCTATACATAGGTATTGTCACTTTTGTATGCTAACTATTAATTATTTATTATCTGTGCCTGGAGTCATTATAAGCCCTTATATAGGTGGAAGCCTCTTGGCTGATAAGCTGGATACAATAATTCAAAAACAGTATTCGGAACCAATCTGAATTCAATAGTAGATGGATGACATTTAGTTATTATAATCATGATGATATATGCAGAGCATTATACGGAATTGATTTAAACATACAGTTGGATGGAGGCGGGAATGTGCATGCAGTGTTTTGAACGTATACGGAGATATTCAGTGTGCAAGAAAGATTTAAGAGTGAACGGACGCACTAATTCAGTTATTCGGAACCAATCTGCATTCAATAGTAGATGGATGTAATTTTGTTATTATAATCATTATGATATATGCAGAGCATTATACGGAATTGATTTAAAAGTACATTCGGATGGAGGCGGAAATGTGCATGCAGTGTTTAGTAGGTATACGCAGGTATTCAGTGTGCAAGAAAGATTTAAGAGTGAACAGACGCACAAATTCAGCTAGAAATATTTAATTTGAATATCACCATTTAACGTTTAAATGAAATTTGACGTCGACTACTGATATGATACTGATTAAAACATCTTACATACGCATTGAAAACATTAAAAATCTCACTACATTCAGTGGACGCCGCAGGGTGGTAGTTTGTAAAGACGCAAGAAGTCCTTCGCGATTTATATATATATATATAGATATATCCATTACGAGTATCCGCACCACTGCAGCGCACCGCCGCGCCACTGCAGTGTATTCGCGCGCTGGCGGTGGGATATGTGGGACTCGCCATATTCCATAGCGTGGTATGCTAACTCATACTACGAGGAGAGGACTCTACTCCACTAAAACCTCCCGGACACTCCTTCGATCCGCCGTTGGCGGGGGCCGGGTACGCTAAGCAATCCGGACAGGCGTATATTGTATGTAAGGTACATTACGTTACCACTAACGATACCCACGGCTAGACGTGGACTATAAAAAGCCGGGAACCACACGGCTAATTATTATTACATCTACATATTATATACCAATGCATACTTGTACATCAAATTAATATTAAAAAAACATTCCATTGTTCCTTGAAGCCATCTAAATTAAGTACACACTAAGTGGCATAGTCAGCCATTTTGCATTACACCACCAATCAGCGGCCAGCAAAATGTTAGTGGCATTAAATTCGCCAATCCTTCAGTTAGCAAAACAATAGGCAATTTGTCTTGTTAACAAATTGCAGCGAATCTTAGTACTGTTGATGAATTTGTGGGTAAGAGATTGTGTTTGGGTTTGATCGTTTGATACTTGTACGGCCGAGAGTAGTTTAAATGATATTTATTAAGCTACTATAGAATAGCGGTAGAAGGCTCGCTTTGATTCTCGGAGATTGTGAAATCGATTCCGCCCCAGAGTAAAAAAATATTTGGGTAAAGTCTGGCTGGTTGAGGGACTACTCTCCGTGCCTCAGGAAGCATGTTAAGCTGTTGTTTCCGATTGTTATTACATAATCTATAACATTTGTATACCAGGCAATTGGCTACAGCGTTTGCTTGTGTTTATGTTGCAGTTAAAAACTCTAAACAGCAAAATCCGTCAAAAGTAGTTTTAGATTAGGTTAGTTTTGACTGATTTCGCTAGTTAAAAGTACTTTTGACTGGTTAAGAGTTTTGACTGCAACATATATACTATAGTACTGGGTATGTCCTGCATTTGTAGTTCACGGTGCCCCCGGAGGAGCATTTGAGAGATTTCGTGGTTATACCATCTCCTCGTGGTAAGCTTAGCAAATCATCGCTGTGAAGAGGGGGTTCTACATTCTATAGTGCTTAAGAATTTCTCCCTGGATAAATTAATTTTAAAGGCCTTACCTCTATCAAATGCAGCTGTAATAAAGTAGCCATATACATAAAACAGGTTGTCTTTTGTTTACCCGAAGATTATATACCATAATCATCATATTCCCGAATTTCATTTACCCGAATTTCATTTGCCCGAATGTTTTTTTGCCCTAAAAGACATATGATATACTTTTAATTTCCCGAAACTTAGATACCATAAGATACGAGTGCCATACGTATTGTTTTTCATATTTTTAATTGCCATAATAATGATTAGACATTATATTTAAACGCCATAATGATTATTAGACATAATATCTACCTACTTACCTACTTATTAGCTTTCTGGCTGTCGATGTCGATGGGTGTGTAATGTTTGGTATAATAAGAATAAGAATAAATTTATTTATTCTTCTCTTTTAAGTTTAATGGTCACAGTTCTCACCTAACTGAAATGGCACCTAACCAAAACCTTAAAATATTCTATGCATGGCCGAGGGTGGGCTTGGTCGACGGACTACGTCCTACTTCTGAGTGGTTTATAAAAAAATTACCACGAAGGTGATGGCGGGGTCTATTCGCTCGCTTCGCTCTCTCAAACTACCCCGCCATCCCCTTTAACCTAACCTATCCGAGTCGGGGTGCCTTAAAGTCCCGATTGCCTCAGTTTCTCCTAATATAACAACCGTTACACACCCAATGTCGATGGCAAATGATGTTATGGCATATGATAATTATGGCATGTGATAATTAGGGCATGTAATAATTAGGGCACGTGATAATTAGGGCTTACAATTATTATGACAAATGATGTTATGGTAAGTGATTTCATGGGAAACAAAGCTTCTAGCACGTGACTAATATAGCAAATAAGAGTAGGGCAAATGAATATTACGTCATATAATATTATGGCTGTTGACTATTATAGCAAATGATATTAGGGCAAATAAAATTCGGGCAAACGGCGGTCTACCCATATAATAAACTCATAGGGATAGCGGCATAGTGGGATTAGGATCGCTTTAAATTTCGGAGATTGTGGGTCCGATTCTCATGCTGGACAAGAAATCTTTGCGTATATTGTACGGTTTCTTTCCGGGTCTGGTTAGTTGAGAGACTTCCCTCCGTGCCTCGGAAACCGTTAAGCCGTTGGTCCCGGATAATAATATTGTCTATAACAATCGTATACCAGGGATCGGGCAGCAGCGTTTCCTTGTATGTTACAACATAATACTGCGGTCACCAGCCCGCCTGCTAAGAGTGGTGACTATAGGCAATGCCCATGTTCAGAAGTGAACGTTAGGCATACGGGCTGATAATGATGATGATAACACATAAGACTGACAAAATATGCCTATTGTGTTTCTAAGAACATGGTGATCTAAACAACTGATTCATTTCATACTTCAAATATCTCTCGGTATTATACAAGCAATACCGAAAAGATTAAAATTTAATTGAACCTGCCCTTAACCTTTAATAACAGCATTATTACAAAATTAATAACATTTTACTGCTTCACAATATACTTGACTTGGTTAATTAGCATTTTTAATATAAACACCAACAATAATCAAGTTTTTCTTTTAAAAAACGAGTCAAGGAGTATTACTACTACTATCTCTCTATCTCATCCTAAGTTTATATATATATATATATATATATATATTGTCCGCTTTACGGCAAATGTTGATCAGGCCGAAATATGCATTAAATGTTGATCCACCTTTGGAGGCTTGTAGCTTAGATAATTTTGATAATATCGTGTCATACTTCGAATATAAGAATTCCCCTCATTGCGACCCAGTGCCTAACTACGCCGCGAACACTAGCTCGTCACCAACTCACACGGCAATTGTTGATTTTATAACCGCCATTTATTTTACACTTTGTGTGACTTTGTTGATCAATATAAACGTTGGGAGATCAACAAATTCCGCAGAAATGTACACCGATGCTGCGGAGCGGCAACATCGCAAGCGAAACAAAAGATAGTTCCATTTCACAATAAATATAATATGAAAGTATACAACACCGCGTAAGTGACAATAGCTAATAAGGTTGAAAATCAAATGTAGCAAATATATTTGATTGCCGTTCAAAACATATGTAAAGAAAATATTTCTTGACATATGAAATCACACCTTATTAGAAACTGTCACTTACGGTGTTGCAGTATCAACGACGACACGTATCCTCCGTTAAATTATAATCTATCCCGTTGTAAAGTGTCGAGATATTTACTACGGCGTAGTTCCCCCCAGAGGTCCATTGTAGAGGAAAGAGGGCTACAACAGGGTTCGCCCTGGTACCCTGAGGCGCAACATTAGTGATATTATGACATGTTTATACACCCTCATACCATTCAGCTTTCGGCACGTGCTCACTTTGGCATTGGGTCATCCATCTAATCAAATATAATTAACATTCAGTCATAACAAATGGATGGAGTTGCATATGGATATTATCTAGGACGAAAGTACTCGTCAAGACTAATGAAACGAGCCCAAACTCGATGGGGTTTTGTCGTTTTATTACGGACTTCCTATGGCCACCTTCGAGCTCCATCATTAGACCCTGGATACTATTTAGGACCAAAGTACTCGTCAAGACTAATCAAACGAGCCCAAACTCGATGGGATTGTGTCGTTTTATTACGGACTTCCTACGGCCACCTTCCAGCTCCATCATTAGACCCTGGATACCATTTAGGACCAAAGTACTCGTCAAGACTAATCAAACGAGCCCAAACTCGATGGGATTGTGTCGTTTTATTACGGACTTCCTATGGCCACCTTCCAGCTCCATCATCAGACCCTGGATACCATCTACAGACAAAGTTCTCATCGAGACGAATCATACGGGTCCAAACTCGATAGGGTTATGTCGTATTATAACGGAGTTCCTATGGCCACCTTCCAGCTCCATCATTAGATCAGCTCCATGTCATCATAATATTGCATTGTCATACCCGTCTGATCAACATTTGCCGAATGGGTATATGTATAAATAATGCAATGAGTAGTTTTTATTTGTATCGCTACAGGGTCAGCATGCAGCAGGTATATATATATATATATATATATATATATATATATATATATATATAGATATATCCATTACGAGTATATATCTATATATATATATATATATATATATATATATATATATATATATAGATATATCCATTACGAGTATATATATATATATATATATAGATATACCCATTCGGCAAATGTTGATCAGACGGGTTGTAGCATCAGTTAATTGTTGATCAGTTAGCAATTGTTGATCAAAACAGCTTTTGTTGATCTAATGTATGATTCGGCATACAAATGTGGCTCCAATTTGATCAACAATTGCTGACCCTGTAGCGATACAAATAAAAACTACTCATTGCATTATTTATACATATACCCATTCGGCAAATGTTGATCAGACGGGTATGACAATGCAATATTATGATGACATGGAGCTGATCTAATGATGGAGCTGGAAGGTGGCCATAGGAACTCCGTTATAATACGACATAACCCTATCGAGTTTGGACCCGTATGATTCGTCTCGATGAGAACTTTGTCTGTAGATGGTATCCAGGGTCTGATGATGGAGCTGGAAGGTGGCCATAGGAAGTCCGTAATAAAACGACACAATCCCATCGAGTTTGGGCTCGTTTGATTAGTCTTGACGAGTACTTTGGTCCTAAATGGTATCCAGGGTCTAATGATGGAGCTGGAAGGTGGCCGTAGGAAGTCCGTAATAAAACGACACAATCCCATCGAGTTTGGGCTCGTTTGATTAGTCTTGACGAGTACTTTGGTCCTAAATAGTATCCAGGGTCTAATGATGGAGCTCGAAGGTGGCCATAGGAAGTCCGTAATAAAACGACAAAACCCCATCGAGTTTGGGCTCGTTTCATTAGTCTTGACGAGTACTTTCGTCCTAGATAATATCCATATGCAACTCCATCCATTTGTTATGACTGAATGTTAATTATATTTGATTAGATGGATGACCCAATGCCAAAGTGAGCACGTGCCGAAAGCTGAATGGTATGAGGGTGTATAAACATGTCATAATATCACTAATGTTGCGCCTCAGGGTACCAGGGCGAACCCTGTTGTAGCCCTCTTTCCTCTACAATGGACCTCTGGGGGGAACTACGCCGTAGTAAATATCTCGACACTTTACAACGGGATAGATTATAATTTAACGGAGGATACGTGTCGTCGTTGATACTGCAACACCGTAAGTGACAGTTTCTAATAAGGTGTGATTTCATATGTCAAGAAATATTTTCTTTACATATGTTTTGAACGGCAATCAAATATATTTGCTACATTTGATTTTCAACCTTATTAGCTATTGTCACTTACGCGGTGTTGTATACTTTCATATTATATTTATTGTGAAATGGAACTATCTTTTGTTTCGCTTGCGATGTTGCCGCTCCGCAGCATCGGTGTACATTTCTGCGGAATTTGTTGATCTCCCAACGTTTATATTGATCAACAAAGTCACACAAAGTGTAAAATAAATGGCGGTTATAAAATCAACAATTGCCGTGTGAGTTGGTGACGAGCTAGTGTTCGCGGCGTAGTTAGGCACTGGGTCGCAATGAGGGGAATTCTTATATTCGAAGTATGACACGATATTATCAAAATTATCTAAGCTACAAGCCTCCAAAGGTGGATCAACATTTAATGCATATTTCGGCCTGATCAACATTTGCCGTAAAGCGGACAATATATATATATATATATATATATATAAACTTAGGATGAGATAGAGAGATAGTAGTAGTAATACTCCTTGACTCGTTTTTTAAAAGAAAAACTTGATTATTGTTGGTGTTTATATTAAAAATGCTAATTAACCAAGTCAAGTATATTGTGAAGCAGTAAAATGTTATTAATTTTGTAATAATGCTGTTATTAAAGGTTAAGGGCAGGTTCAATTAAATTTTAATCTTTTCGGTATTGCTTGTATAATACCGAGAGATATTTGAAGTATGAAATGAATCAGTTGTTTAGATCACCATGTTCTTAGAAACACAATAGGCATATTTTGTCAGTCTTATGTGTTATCATCATCATTATCAGCCCGTATGCCTAACGTTCACTTCTGAACATGGGCATTGCCTATAGTCACCACTCTTAGCAGGCGGGCTGGTGACCGCAGTATTATGTTGTAACATACAAGGAAACGCTGCTGCCCGATCCCTGGTATACGATTGTTATAGACAATATTATTATCCGGGACCAACGGCTTAACGGTTTCCGAGGCACGGAGGGAAGTCTCTCAACTAACCAGACCCGGAAAGAAACCGTACAATATACGCAAAGATTTCTTGTCCAGCATGAGAATCGGACCCACAATCTCCGAAATTTAAAGCGATCCTAATCCCACTATGCCGCTATCCCTATGAGTTTATTATATGGGTAGACCGCCGTTTGCCCGAATTTTATTTGCCCTAATATCATTTGCTATAATAGTCAACAGCCATAATATTATATGACGTAATATTCATTTGCCCTACTCTTATTTGCTATATTAGTCACGTGCTAGAAGCTTTGTTTCCCATGAAATCACTTACCATAACATCATTTGTCATAATAATTGTAAGCCCTAATTATCACGTGCCCTAATTATTACATGCCCTAATTATCACATGCCATAATTATCATATGCCATAACATCATTTGCCATCGACATTGGGTGTGTAACGGTTGTTATATTAGGAGAAACTGAGGCAATCGGGACTTTAAGGCACCCCGACTCGGATAGGTTAGGTTAAAGGGGATGGCGGGGTAGTTTGAGAGAGCGAAGCGAGCGAATAGACCCCGCCATCACCTTCGTGGTAATTTTTTTATAAACCACTCAGAAGTAGGACGTAGTCCGTCGACCAAGCCCACCCTCGGCCATGCATAGAATATTTTAAGGTTTTGGTTAGGTGCCATTTCAGTTAGGTGAGAACTGTGACCATTAAACTTAAAAGAGAAGAATAAATAAATTTATTCTTATTCTTATTATACCAAACATTACACACCCATCGACATCGACAGCCAGAAAGCTAATAAGTAGGTAAGTAGGTAGATATTATGTCTAATAATCATTATGGCGTTTAAATATAATGTCTAATCATTATTATGGCAATTAAAAATATGAAAAACAATACGTATGGCACTCGTATCTTATGGTATCTAAGTTTCGGGAAATTAAAAGTATATCATATGTCTTTTAGGGCAAAAAAACATTCGGGCAAATGAAATTCGGGTAAATGAAATTCGGGAATATGATGATTATGGTATATAATCTTCGGGTAAACAAAAGACAACCTGTTTTATGTATATGGCTACTTTATTACAGCTGCATTTGATAGAGGTAAGGCCTTTAAAATTAATTTATCCAGGGAGAAATTCTTAAGCACTATAGAATGTAGAACCCCCTCTTCACAGCGATGATTTGCTAAGCTTACCACGAGGAGATGGTATAACCACGAAATCTCTCAAATGCTCCTCCGGGGGCACCGTGAACTACAAATGCAGGACATACCCAGTACTATAGTATATATGTTGCAGTCAAAACTCTTAACCAGTCAAAAGTACTTTTAACTAGCGAAATCAGTCAAAACTAACCTAATCTAAAACTACTTTTGACGGATTTTGCTGTTTAGAGTTTTTAACTGCAACATAAACACAAGCAAACGCTGTAGCCAATTGCCTGGTATACAAATGTTATAGATTATGTAATAACAATCGGAAACAACAGCTTAACATGCTTCCTGAGGCACGGAGAGTAGTCCCTCAACCAGCCAGACTTTACCCAAATATTTTTTTACTCTGGGGCGGAATCGATTTCACAATCTCCGAGAATCAAAGCGAGCCTTCTACCGCTATTCTATAGTAGCTTAATAAATATCATTTAAACTACTCTCGGCCGTACAAGTATCAAACGATCAAACCCAAACACAATCTCTTACCCACAAATTCATCAACAGTACTAAGATTCGCTGCAATTTGTTAACAAGACAAATTGCCTATTGTTTTGCTAACTGAAGGATTGGCGAATTTAATGCCACTAACATTTTGCTGGCCGCTGATTGGTGGTGTAATGCAAAATGGCTGACTATGCCACTTAGTGTGTACTTAATTTAGATGGCTTCAAGGAACAATGGAACGTTTTTTTAATATAAATTTGATGTACAAGTATGCCTTGGTATATAATATGTGGATGTAATAATAATTAGCTGTGTGGTTTCCGGCTTTTTATAGTCCACGTCTAGCCGTGGGAATCGTTAGTGGTAACGTAATGTACATACAATATACGCCTGGCCGGATTGCTTAGCGTACCCGGCCCCCGCCAACGGCGGATCGAAGGAGTGTCCGGGAGGTTTTAGTGGTATAGGGTCCTCTTCTCGTGGTATGGCGAGTCCCACATATCCCACCGCCAGCGCGCGAATACACTGCAGTGGCGCGGCGGTGGGAATGCGACAATGCATTTCCCCCCAGACAAAAGAAAAAAAACACACACTTCATCGATGGACTGCAGTATCTACCAGCTTCAGGTTACTTACTATGACCACCATTCTTCCTGCCAAGAGGTCATTATCCCTCAACGACCCTGGCTTGTCAAGATCTTTAGATTTAAATATTTATGAATTGCAGACGTTTATTTTATTTATTTATTAAAGACAAGACGTTAAAAACAAGGCTCAAAAAAAAAAGAAACGGGACCTTTTTCCTCTTTCTATGTTCTATCACTTTTTATTTGTTGCTCTTGACGACATTTATTAAAGATAAATAGAAAGATTTAACTATTTTTTACGTAATAACGATCCAGTTTCCACTTCTAACATAAGACTTTCATTGAAACTGACATGTTCCTATACTAATGAAAGTGTACCTAACATCATAACGGCTCTTGAAAACATAGTGAAGCCTAATAAATAACTGCTTATCTCGCTAGGGTGACAACACCATTTATCGACTCCACAAGAAAGTTGTCGATTACACAAAAAGACCCACTGAGTAGGGTAACTCGTATCAAATGGGCCCCAGAGGGTATGAGTCAACATAAGCGTGCGCATTCAGCGACTATTACATTCAATGTGGTTTATTATTATCTTGAGAGAAAATATTGCTTACCTTCGACGTTAGTAGGTAAGTAAATACTGACAATAGCTAATAAAGTTGAAAATTAAATGTATCAAATTGATGTTTTGGCCATTAAAACATAGGTATATAAAGAAAATATTACTTGATATATAAAATTACACTTTATGATCAACTGTCACGACTCCTTACTTCAAAAAACATAATAGTTAACCATAATGTTTACCAGTGGCAGCATCGTTAACCTGTGATTTAATATGCATAATAAACTGCGGTCACCAATTCGCCTCTCAAGCATGGTGACTAATGTGACTATGGCAAAACCCCCTTCAAGGGAGGCCCATGATCAGCAGTGGTCGTTATACGAGCTATTGATGATTGATGTGAGGTACCTATTATCCTATACCAGTGCTAGGAGTATCACATTTTGCATGGGGATTCCTTTTAGATAATAAGCCTTCATTGTGGCGGGATTTTGCAATATTAAATCCCTAAGGTGGTAAAAATGTTTATATGATTTATTTATAGTTTTAAACTAATACTAACTAGTACTAAATACTTGTACTAAAAAAGTGGGATTTAGAAATTACTAAAAACAACTTCTTATTTAAATTTAGTTAGTTATTTTTTAGAACAAGCCTTAGATAAGGGTGAAATAAGTAAGTATGTATGGAAATACTTTTTTAAGCTTTCGACTGCAAACTCCCATTACTTACTCTTTAATCAAAATAATAAGGGATTATATTTATGTATTTAGAAACTACCCTTTTTAAGTGGCCAAATAAGGGTTGCAAGCTTATGTTAAACTTCGACAGTTTTAGTGATAGCTTCCAAAGGTTAAAATTCCGAAATCCAAAATTAGGTACGGTTAATTGAGTCTGCAACGACTATATTTGTCGCGTGCGGGCCGCTAGTTAAAATATATTTCCCAAATATTTCACTGGCAGCCTCAGTTCTACTTTAAAAATATATCAATATTATCACAGCATTCAGTTTGGGAAATAAAAAGCAACAATATGAGTAGCGTCGTGTGACGTATGATGTATTTATGGCCGCCATAACCTTCCTTTATGGGCTGCGATGAGAAACTTCGATATAAGAATGTGTCCATGGTTCAACGTGATACGTAATAGTTCATTTTTATTTTTATTAATTTCGAGCTACTTATGATAGCCTCTATGGCGCTGCGGTATCCGTCTCGCTTTATGTCTAAAAGGTTCGACCCCCATGCCGGACAAGAAATCGTTGTGTAAAATCAAAATTTCTTTACGGGTCTGCTTGGTTGAGGGACTACCCTCCATGCCTCAGAAAGCACTGAAAGGCGTTGGTCCTGTTTGTTATAACATCATTTATAACAGTCGTATATTAAGGCTATTAGAGGAGTATGGAAGACAAAGACATGTTGCGCCGACCCCAAATAAATTGGGATAAGGGCAGGAGAATGATGATATCGGAGTACGGGCAGCAGAGTTTCCCTGTGTATATAACGACATAATACTGCGTTCACCAACACGTTGGCCAATGGGCTCCGAGTTAGGGTTTTGCCTTAGTCTACACGCACTAACGCAAAATCCTGCCTGGGGTTGCCCCGCCTGCCTTTACCGTCTACTGCTGCACATAGGCCATGATCAGCAGTAGACGTTAAACGGGCTGATGATGATGATGATGATTTTAATGGGTCACAGCCCCTAATAGATTTGATTGCGTCATTGGTCTTTTAAGCGAGGTCCCGGGCTTAAAGTGAATCTAAGTACCAACCTAAAGTCAAGAAATTTTTTGGTTGGTTGTGTCACTCTTGCTTGGGCAGTCAATCGTGTGCCTAAGTTCTCACCGATCAGGTAGATAAAACAAATCTTAGAGACTTGTTATAAAGAAAGAAAGAAAAATCATTTATTGAACACACAACAATAATAAACATAAAATAATAATTATAATAAAACTACAATATAAAATAAAAATGAATGGAATATAATAATAAACAGTTTGATAAATTTTGACGACCGGTTAGGTTTCACCGTGGCCGAATGGCTTAGGTATTAAGGGCTAAACCTAAGATGCAGATTCAAATACTGCCGCCGCCGCCGGTCTAAATTTTGTAATCTCAATTTTGAAATAAGTAATCGGTAAAGTATAAAAAAAAATGTAAATAGAGGGAATAAAGAGTGGACTTGTGTTTTTCACTATAATATATCCTGCGCAGATTTTAAATGAGGCGGCCGAAATCGAGATGACTATAATCCCATATTCACTAAACGTGCCTTCCGAGGTACGGAGAGCAGTCTTCCAACTAACCAGACCAGGAATTGGAAATAGACTTAAGGGGAAACTTATACCGCTCGGCCAGGGAAGTTATACTAGGAAAATAACAGCACTTAGTATGAAGGACCCTTTAGTCAATGGAAACAGTCCCCTGTCTGTGTTATTGCAGTTCTATATCTAACATTATGTACATATGTATTGAAAATGTCATTTGCACACACTTTTATAACGCGTGGGCTGTGTTATTAGTGCGTGATGTTTATATAGGAACAATATAAAGGGAGTACTCTAAGAATATTGATGACAATGGCGTTATTTTGGTAAGCGAGTGTCGGGTTTACTGACGTGTATCGTAAGTGTGATTATTGTGAGATCTAACTGTATTATTTATATAATAATATGTAAAGCAAAAACTTCGTACCTTTTTACGAAAATTGAGCGGATTATGGAATATGAAATTACGTACAGTTAGAGACCTCTTACACTAGCGGTTTTCGAGTGTGCGCGGCGACGCGTCAAACGCCGCGCTTACGCAGTGCTAGTGTAACGTTTTTTGCGTACAAAAACCATGGACAACGCAATCTACACTTACACAGTTTGTATGCGACAGACGTCGTAATAACGTGACGACAGCGTTGCGTAAGTCCGGCGATCGGCAGCTGGTCAGCGCCTGCGTTGCGTTGACGCGGCGTCAACCTCGCAGACGTAAAGAATGACGCTAGTGTGGGACCACTTATAGTTTGCATAGAGAAGTTGGAGTGCAGAATATATTTTTTTTAAAATTATGGTCGAATTTCGATCACTCGCCGACTACTAAGTTTATATTATTTCGGAATAACTGAGTTCATCAAAAGACATAACTCTTAACACCGTTTTTTTACGTTATTTAAACAATCAATTGAGTTGAGTTAATGCGGGTACTAAATTTTGTTTGCGAATTCGTCTGCTTGAAATATGATGATGACGTACTTCCATAAAAAATCATTCTCTATTTCATAGTTTCAAATCTGTGCACAAAATGTAATCAAAATGTTTGATTCCGTGATTTAAGTGTGAAAACGTAACAGACAGACGAGAGTTACTTTTGCATTGAATTTGATTTGTAATATAATTACAAATAAAATTCTAATAAACACTTGATTCGTGTCTTTCCGATATTGTGCTTGGTAAGAACAAGAAACATTTGAGATTGGACTTTACAACATATTAAATACCTATTATCAACAAGAAATTTTTGAGCTAATATCGAATTCAGAGGTAGATTAAACGTTGTGATCACTGTTTTTGGCCTTACTACATGTGTGGCAGAGGTAACTCCAATTTGGAGCTGGCATTTCTTTATTCCGACTTTTAGTAGCCTCAACTACAGTTGCTGTTCCAGCGTCTATTCCGCCCGCGTGCTCCATTGTACCTTCGCATCCCCAGGCACGTGCCTAGTTTGCCTTATGGATAATCAGCCTCCGATCTAATTGCAAAGTCGGAGATGATTAAGATCCAAGTTTATAGAAATGTCCACTTTAATCTTAAGTCTCTTCAAATTTGGATCTTTTGAAAAAGTTATTCATATTAATGATAGCCGACTTCTTAACTTTATATTAGCCTCCTGATGCTGTGGAAAGGTATGAAGACAGATAAAAATATGCTTGTTTTTTATATCATACATTTAAAAATAACTCTGTTCATAACAGTTTTTATTCTTCCATTGTTTCTAACCAATTAGCATAATTTATAGATTTCTATAATTTGCCACCTCATTGCATAAACTATTCCTACTTTTGATTTGAATCAGAGCGAACAATTAAAAACAAATTAGCCTTCCTATTGCGATTAACATAAACGTTACAGTACAATAACTAAATGCACAATATTTTATGAAAATGTTGTGGATTTGTCATATAAATATCACGGGGAAATAATGAGTGACATACACGCAAACTTATTTATACCGGCGAGAAAATGAAATGTAATCAAATTTGAATTTTATAATTATAGATTTAAAGTCTATGGTTGGTTGGCTGATATTGATGTTGAGTTTGGTAGTACAACTACAATTATTTTGCAAGTTGACAACTTTTCTGATTGCCTACTCCTCGTATTTTAATGAAAGACAAAATTATTGCTACTTTTATACCAGTTTAATCTCTTGGAATTGAAGAGACATTTTTTGTTGTACGCTTTTGTTTCAAGTTATCACTCCACGATCATTGTTTGTTGTTGAATGCGTTCCCTAGGGCAGTCCTTGTATTCATAGGTTTTGTTATGCTAAGCGACTGGTTTTTATTTATTCCATCCAGACAACTATTATGAAAAACTAGCTATTTTCCTTGATTTTGAGGGCGTTATTTTTGCAGAATGATATTTTCATTTAATCATAGATACTTCAAAGATTTTCTTTATTTCTCGTAATTGGTTATAATCGAACAAGAGTGACACATTTTGTAACGATTAAATTAAGATTGAGTATATCCACCCATAAATAATCTTGAGTTGTACAGCACAAACATAATTATCGTTTATTCATGTTAGTTGAATATTTTTGCAATTAAATTTAGCTTATCCCGTAATATTGCTAACTTTGTACATATACTTTTAGTCATGGCTACGTTTGTTAGAGTTTCCTCTAATCATATAGATAAATACTATTTTATACCACTTCACAGGTACAAAATAATCATTCACTGCGTCAAACTCCACCCCGTCATACCGCAGAGAAATATAAATCAAAACTTTTGAAACCACCGGACAAATTCATTACGAAAACCGGAAATAACTTTGTTGAATCCGTTGTCAGATCTGAAGTACTTACTGATTTAATAAGGGAAAAGCTCTCAGGTGTTTTAAATTATACATAGAAGTTGAAATTTTAATGGGTGAAACTTATAATCTAGATCGAAACTCTTTCTTCGATCTTTCGGTATACAGACAGATGCACAAAAATTTCCCTAAAATACAAAAAATCAAAATCCCTCAATCTCATCGCCAGCGACCGCCCTGAGCCGAGGTCCAAGTCCCACAGGGGACGCCCTCTTGCGCAGGTTGCTTAGTTTGTAGTGTTTAAACCATTTATCTAGGCTGGAGCTCTGCTCGTCTTTATGCCCAGTGAAGTAGCAAAAGCCTCGTGGCTAAAATGGAATACAAGTCCGTCAGAAAAAAAATTGGTATACACCGTGATTTTTTGATCGATGCTAATAATTGGCAAGATGATTTTCCACCAGTATTACTATCGCAACGCAACATGCAACTTTAAAATAGATATACGTATGTTTTCTACTAAGATTTGCACACTAGGAGATGGCAATGATAAATGCACTTGGCAAATTGCAATAAAAGATAAAATAGATTCTATGAACGGGCATATCACTTGTTTGAAGTAATTTTAATCTATAATTTTTTATGTTATAAACATACACTAGCTTCCCGCGCGTGGTTTTACCCGCGTCACTCCCGTTCCCGTGGGAACTTGATAATTAAATATAGCCTATGTCATCCGGGGATAGTGTAGCTTTCCAACGATGAAATAATTTTTCCAATCGGTCCAGTAGTCCAGAACAGCCCAGTATTATACTTAAGAAAAGTTTGTACAGAAATATATCAATCTACGCGGATATAGAAATCTATACACTGATAAAATCGATTTCACCTTAAATCGCACTCATAAACCGATAAATTTGCACTATGCGCCATCTAATCCAATTCATCGGTAATCGGACAAAGTTCATGCTTGCACTCGATTCATTTCATACAATTCGATTTTAATCGAGTGATTCCAATTCGAACATACGATTGCTCTCAATAACTTACACTGATAGATTTGGTTAGAGTCGATTATGTTTTTACTGAGTTTGAAATTGAAATGGTTAGTTGATTAGAATTTAGTGTGATCTGGTGTATAAGCTTAGACGTAAAATTGAAAATATTAGGATGAAATCAATATTAGTACGGATATTTGTATCTTTTTTTATCTACTTCATCATCAACCCGTATGACGTCCACTGCTGAACCTGGGCCTCCTCCCGACGGAGGATATTTGCCATAGTCACCACGCTTGGCTGGCGGGTTGGTGACCGCAGTATTATATTGTACCACACAAAGAAACGGTGCTGCCCGATCCTTGATATGCGATTATTACAGGTGATATAACAATTGGGACCAACGGCTTAACGTGCTTTCCGAGGCACGGAGGGTAGTCCCTCATCCAACCAGACCCGGAAAGAAATCTTAGAATTTACACAAAGATTTCTTGTCCGGCGTGGGGATCGAACCTACGACCTCCGAGATTTAAAGCGGGCCAAATACCGCTACGCTACGGAGGTTGTCAGGTGTATCTACTTATTAGATTTGAATCTTACTCCTCCACACCGATATCATAGGGCAGCGTTCCCATAAGGTTGGCCGCGTTTCCCTATTGAATTGCCACGTTTATCCACTGGTCCAGGTACAGGCCAGCCCTTTTCGTCTCGGCTAACGCTAACCAGGCGTTTAACAATCTCACGATAGAGTGCTTTAGCCCTTGGACCCCATGGTCCGCGGGTTTCAAACTCAAACGGCTCAAATAGGGTATAAGAGTTATTATTATTCTAATTATATCTTAGAGTATACATAAAAATATAGAGTGCCGATATAATCGTAGATGTGGTTTGTTGCGTTGATTGTTAGTAGTATACTGTATGGCATGGCGCTTTTATAGTGAAAATATTTTTTTATTTTATTTTGGTTCTGCGAATCAGTTTTACCTGGGTATTCCACCTCAATGGTTGAATATGATTGTATTACATCGATATTAACGAGTTTTTGTTTTGTTTGTTATACATACTAGAGTAGATCAATCCGGTACTTAAAGAGTTTTGTAAATAATTATAATAATTTAAGGCGCATTCAAGCCATTAATATAAGTGTGATTACCATACCATTACCAATTACCATTACCATATTTTTTTTCTTTCCAGCCTGAGTAATTTGCTTTGAAAGTACGTAGTGTTCAGATTTATTGTGGTAAAAAAAAGATATTTTTTTGGCCTTTGGTATATTTTATCAATATTGCAATAATAAAATTTAAATGAAAAAAGCACTAACTTGCCTCATCATTCATCATCATTAACAGCCCGTTTACGTCCACTGCTGAACATGGGCCTCCTCTTAACAGACCGTGGCAAGCCAGGATCGTAGTGGGATATTGCCATAATCACCACGCTTGGCAGACAGATTGGTGATCGCAGTTAGATGTTAACCTTGAGCTAATAGATGCTGCTGCCTATCCATCAGCCATATGTCCCTTTGTCGCCTTTTACGACACCCATGGAAGGACATGGGGTGGTCTATTCTAAGCCGGAAACCACACGGCACGCCGGAAACCGCACGGCACTAAATTGCCTAAATAAAGTATAAAAAATAAGCTTTAGATTTTCATCAAATCACTATTAAAAATTGTTTTAATAAACCAAGTGGGTATTTTAGCATAAACTGGTTCATAAATTTTATTTTGAATTTCACGTACAGCTGGCACAATAATGTATTTTTAATAAGCCCAACAAAAAGTTATCGTAACATTTGAAATTATAAATAGCTTTAATCCTTTATACAATATTAAAATACAAAACATGACGCCTCTGAAATAAAGTACTTCATTAAATATTGGCAACACTGCATTTCATAAATGTTTAAGTCCCAACGTTCGAACTTTAGGTATTTAACGTAGAATTTGACAGAAATGCACATCTTTTATCTGTTGTATTTATAGATTATTTATCTTGTGAATATAAAAGGCAATGATAGACATATATTTAGTCAACTTTAAATTACACATAAAGCCTTGTAAAAATCTCTCGTCATCATTTTATATCTTTGTTATTGTACTGATATTCCTTGTGTAACGTATTACGTGTTGGTGTAGCCAACCACGTGTTACGGATATGAAAAGAGATGAGATAAAGAGAGGAAATAAACACAGATCACTCAGCACACTATAGTTTATTGAAAATTAGAATAGAAGATTTACAATATTTAGAATAGGGGGGCAAGTACTCGGTTTGAGTAGGTGACCAGGACCAGCTAGTCACAATAAACACTTAGCTTTTATGAAGCTGGATGGTAGTGTAGTCGCTGACACCTCAGGTAGATGGTAGCGGCAGCGAGGGAAGCAGGGCTCGTGTCCACGTGTCCATTCTGGATGGTAGTAGGCTGGTGTCCGGTGTCGACCGCAGTGCGAGTGTTCGGAGAGGTTAAAGAGATCGCGGCATCAGTGCGCGCCCCTTTTGCAGTCACAGTCGCCGGTCGGCGGCAGGTGGGAGGCTACGGGGTACGGCGACGAAGACGCATCGTCAAACTAGGTCTACTTTTTTGTCGGTACCCAGCTCCCAGACGAGCTCGGCCCGCTCGTCGGACCACGCCGGACGCTCTACCACCGTGTGCTGGGCCGTGTCATCGACGCAGTCACACAACAACGTAGTGGTGACACCGAGTGTCCGGCTCTCTCTGCGCCACGTTGTAGGCCAAAACAACCGTGACCCGTTACTTCCTGTGCAACGTGAAGTCCTTGGTCTAGTACGGCTAAGTGCGCTGAGTACGTTGTGTTCACACTTAAAGCAGCATATCCGTGTCGAAATTTTTATGTTGAAAAAAATATAGCCTATGCAATTGCAGTAATGCATACGATATGCACCATTGCGTTGCACTATTTTTCATGACTAGGTATCGGCACCTTGTGTCTCGCGGTGTATGGTAGCCGACCAATATACCTTTCGGCCAAAATTCTTTCACGCTGAATGTCGACAAATGTTCTGTATGAATTCTCACCACAAAGGAATTAAAATTCGAATTGTGACTAGACGGCACCACTCGACCTTAAATTTGTAGTTTGACTCCTTCCGTATGTACCTACTCTACAATGCTAGTGCTCAGAACCATAAGGTTGGATGTGCCATTATGCGTCAGAAACATTTGAAGTATGTGCCTTTATAGTAAACTAGTACTTACGACCAAATACGTCTGAAGATCCGTCGACATCCGTCTTTATGCTTCTGATGTCGAGGAATGGTATAGTGGAGCATTTGTTCTGGCGAGCAGGACTCTTTGTCTTCCTTTTAACCTTGAGGAAGCTTTCATTCTTGTAATCATTCTTAATAACCTTCGTGTCTGGGAAATCAAGATACGGTGGCCTATCCGCCTGCCGAGCTATTAATACGGGCTCATTATGGTTAAGTTCGGAAATCAGAAAATCATTTAAAAAAAATTTAATTGATTATTATTATCATTGTGAATAATTCAAGCAAAGAATTGTTCTTGCATACCAAAGCTAGTTTTGTATCCAAGAAAACTTTTTACATTGCAATTTGAAATCACAATGAGGGCAAAATAATTAAACAAAATATTTTCAATAAACATTTCTCAGTACTGACTGGCGCGCTTTTAATTTAAAATTCTTTAATTTAAAACTGAAAAGTTTAAATAGTGTGAGAGCTTTGCCTTGTAGCCGCGTGTTTCCAATTGAATATTCGATGCGTACTGGCTTTTGCTTCTATAGTGAGAATAATAGGATTAGTTCGATATTTACGAGTTTCAACTGTGTTGGTGACGTGCCTGCGGTCATGGAATTGAGAGAACTTTATAAACGTCACGAACTATTCGATTTAGTTAAGCGCCATTAGCGATTATAATTTGATTTCTTTTTTTTCGTGTTTTCTGCGAAAATTGTAATTGTGTTGTCCAAATATCACTTTGCAACCAATAGGTGCAGCTAACGAAAGTGATATTCGTCACAATACGAATATTAATCTCTATGAGGTAAGAGTTTCAACTGAACATCTGTCGACTTTCAATGCGGAAGAATTCTGTTCGAGACCGTACCATTCCGTTGATTCCAAGTCGTGACGTATAGTTTTGACACGTTCATAACATTTTGCAAGAAACAGTTATCAGATATAACCTATGCTCCAACGATTCTTATCACATAACTCTTTAAAGTAAACCAGATTAAAAGATTCGGAGCAAAAGATGTTACAGGCAGGAAAGACAAATTAACAACAACGACATTTGATGCTAACGAAAAAATTCTCTACCTATATAGGGTTATTTGTAAAATACCAACAACCTCGTAAGAGGCCATTGTACTCATAATTTTGAACAACTTTTACTATGAGACAAAATCTGAAAACGCGAAAAATAAATCAGCTGTTACCTACATTTATATTTGTTTAATTCGTCAAAATGCAGGGAACAGCTGATTTTTTTTGTCATTTCAGGTTTGCTCCCATAGTAAAAGTTGTTTATAATGATGATTACAATGACCTCTGACGAGGTTGTTGGTGTTTCACAAATAACCCTGTATACAACTTGTCTTCAAAAACACATTAACACCTTAGTATTTTTTTATGAGTACAACAACCTGTTACATTTTACTCATATTTGTTAACCGTACCTTTTGGGCTGGCATTGTTTCAGTTTCACGGTACTATTTTATTAAGTGGTTTAGTTGAAAATGGAAACAGAATGACCTTTCATAGCGAATACCACAAATGTTCCGCGTAAAGCGTGAAATACTAATGGACGCGTTCAGCCACGTTGTAATTTAGTTTTATTAAAATATTCTCTGCTACAGCCACTGTGGCATTTTATGTGGATATGTAGAGAGGTGTTTATTTGAATTTATTGATCGTTGGTTTTTAAACCTTCACATTCGACGCGCGATTTTACGCTTTGGTAATGGTGTTTTGGAAGGATCATATGCAGTTCATCATCATCATCATCAGCCCGTATAACGTCCACTGCTGGACATGGGCCTCCTCCCGAGGGAGGGTAATTGCCATAGTCAACACACTTGGCAGGGTTGGTGACCGCAGTAATATGTTATACCACACAAGGAAACGCTGCCGCCCGTTCCTTAATATACGATAATTATAGATGATGTTATAACAATCGGGACCAACGGCTTAACGTGCTTTCCGAGGCACGGAGGGTGGTCCCCCAATCAACCAGACCTGGAAAGAAATCTTAGAATTTACACAAAGATTTCCTGTCCAGTGTGGGGCCTCCATCGCGTGAGGCTCTGTGAAACGTAGTTAAGGACCTTCCTAACACGGCACCGGGGATCGACGGAGTTACGGCCCGCATGATAAAACATGTGTGGCAAGCAGCTGGCTCCGAGCTGACGCGTGTTTTCGCCCTGTGCGTTGAGGAGGGCACATTTCCTGATACGTGGAAGGACGGTAGACTTATTGTGCTCCCAAAGGGCAACGATAGGCCTCTCACCGATCCTAAAGCGTATCGCCCCATCACGCTACTTTCGGTGTTCGGCAAGATTCTTGAGCGGGTCATGCTCAAATGCGCACCCACCATCCTGCGCTGCGTCTCCGAAAACCAGCATGGGTTCTCTCGAGGTCAGTCAACGTTAACAGCCTTGCATTCGGTCATGCGGACAGTCAGCGAGAGCCGTGCTCGATACGTCCAGGCCGTCTTACTGGACATATCGGGCGCCTTCGACAACGCGTGGTGGCCCATGATCCTGCTGAAGGCGAAGGGAGGGGGCTGTCCCCTGAACGTCTATAGGATGCTTGCGTCCTACTTTGCAGGCAGACGGGTTGGACTCTTCGTCGGAAGCGGGGTTGTGTGGAAAGCCTCGACCATGGGTTGCCCGCAGGGTTCTGTGTTGGGGCCCGCTCTCTGGAACATCCTCCTGGACGACTTGCTTCGGTTGCCGTACCCAGACGGAGTATCACTGGTGGCATACGCGGATGACGTAACGATCCTCATCGAGTCTGACTCTCGAGCCGGCATCGAGGCCTCCGCCTCATGCGCCATGGCGTTAATCAGCCAGTGGGGTAAGAGAAACAGGCTTGGGTTCTCTCCTTCAAAGTCACACTCCATGACCTTGAAGGGGGGACTAGCCAAACGGCCGCCCACTATAAGGCTCGATGGGATATCAGTCAAGAGCGTACAGTCAGCCAGAGTTCTGGGTGTTTCAATCGATGTGAGTCTCAGCTTCCGGGAGCACGCTCGGGATATAGGCGAGCGTGCTGCAGCGGGATTCGGCAAGATGTCCCGCGTCTCCGCGGCATCCTGGGGACTGAGGTACAGGGCCCTCAAGGTACTGTACCAAGGTACTTTCACCGCAACGATCACCTACGCGGCGGGATGCTGGTGGAGGCGTGTGACTACTCATATGGTGAGGTCCTTGTTGTTTAAGGCGCAACGGCCGGCAATGATCTTGCTGACCAAAGCATACCGGAGTTGCAGCACGGTGGCCCTTCAGGTCCTTGCGGGAGTTCTTCCTGCCGACCTCGAGGTAATGCGCGCTGGGAGGATCGACGATGCTAGACACCTGCCAAGGAAGAAGCTGAACAACGTTAGGAAACAAATTACCGAGGAGACTGTTGCCATGTGGCAACTGCGATGGGAAGAGGAGGCGAAGGGTAGGGAGTTCTGTCGATTTTTCCCCGACGTGGCAGCGAGACTCAGGGCAACTTGGGTCGAGCCGGACTATGAAGTCTCACAGATCCTCACCGGGCATGGGGGTTTTAAGAAAAGGCTGCACGACATGAGGCTGTGCGACACCAGTGTGTGCTACTGTGGCGAAGAAGATGAAGACGTGGACCACGTGTTATGGAGGTGTCCACTCTACGACGACGCGCGCGGTGACATGCTTCTCGGTATGACGCGACCGGATGAGGGCCCCGTCTACTACGGGGACCTGGTTAGCTCGGAGGGGAACTTTCGGTTACTCCGAACGTTCGCGAGGCGGAGAAACCAATTAAGGAGCGAACTTGAACGATCAGAACGGCAGAATTAGGCGGTGACGACCTGGGCGGGTGACGAAGTCGCGTTCATGTATGCGTCAAACCCAAGACGGGACGCGGAGAAAGTAGTGCCGCGCCAGAACGGGGAGAAGGCTTGGGACATACGACAACTGTAGGGAGTCAAGAACGTGCGCGCGTGAAAGAGCCGAGAGCAAGTAGCGCGCGCATCTCCCGTGATTCGGTCCATATAACCAAGATGGTTGGAGGGACCATGGGAAGGTGGTGGGAAATGTCCAGTGTGGGGGTCGAACCCACGACCTCCGAGATTTAAAGCGAGCCAAATACCGCTAAGCTACGGAGGCTGTCATATGCAGAGGTACAAGCAATTTTTTTTTAAATTGATGAACGTAAATTGATAAACGTAAACTTTCCAGTATTCGCTTATTTATTAGGACTTGAGCAAAAAAGACAGAGTATTATCTTACACTAGTGCACCCACAAGAATGAATAAAGAAATGAGAATCATCATCATCAACAGCCCGTTTACGTCAACTGCTGAACATGGGACTCCTCTTAACAGACCTTGGCAAACCAGGATCGTTGAAGGATATGGCAATCACCACGCTTGGCAGACATTTTGGTGATTGCAATAAGATGACCGCCAGCTAATAGCTGCTGCTGCCCATCCATCAGCCATATGTCCCTAGTCACTTTTTACGAACCATGGGAAGACTTGGTGTGGTCTATTTATTTATATAAAACTTCTTGCACAATGTTGTACAGTGGCGGACTTAAAGCCTAAGGCATTTTCTACCAGTCAACCATTGGGTGATGCAGAAAAATACATGGTAGGTGCACTTTCTGTAGAGAATAGTAGTATGATATTCAATATTATTAAGTTATTAATAAAATATTTAATACGTAGGTATATATAAGATATAATAATAATCTTATCTTTATATTATCTAATTATAGAAGTATATACTTACTAAAATACATACTCAAGTGAATTCTAAGCCGGAAACCACACGGCAGAAGAAGTGATATCATTTAATAAATGACTGAACTCCTCTTAACAGACCATGGCAAGCCAGGGTCGTTGAGGGATATTGGGAAAATCATTACGCTTATCTGACGGATTGGTGATCGCACTAAGATGTTCAGTATCCTTGAGCTGATGTCCATCTGTTGTCCATCTATCAGTTGAATGTCCTTTAGTCACTTCTTACGACTCCTGCATTGGTGGTGTTTATTCGGTCAATTCTAAATCGCATACTACACAATGAAAAAATATTATTTACCCTTATCTCCTGTGATATGGATGGCATATATTTAGGAAACACCTTATATAGAACAGTTCACTGTAATGTCATAAACAAAAAAAGCCATGAGTAATATCCGCGGCCATTTTGCACTGTATACAAACTACACGTATTTGATATTCTCGCAAATGAAAATTTACTGCCAGACCGCACTGTGAACGGAGAAGCAGGGGAAGTAAATACTGTGTATGTGTGTGTAAGTAGACTAAATATTTTGAACGAGACTCGATGTGTCGCGATTGTAGTCATAAATAACAAATTTTATTCTAATTAGCATTTCTTGTATGTTACAACATAATACTGCGGTCACCAACCGGCCTTTTTTATTTATTTTTTTTGTTGTTCGGGGGGAAATGCATTGACGCATTCCCACCGCCGCTGCAGCGTATTCGCGCGCTGGCGGTGGGATATGTGGGACTCGCCCTCTCCATAGCGTGGTATGCTAAACTCATACCACGAGGAGAGGACCCTACCAACCACTAAAACCTCCTGGACACTCCTTCGATGCGTCGTTGGCGGGGGCCGGGTACGCATGAGCAATCCGGCCCCCCGACGGCACCCGCGGCCAGTATGGTACCGCGGGATCTCCAGGGCCACACTTCCAGTGACTATGGTTTGCCATAGTCACCACGCTGATCTCAAGGAGAGTATTTGTACCCTGTCTTGGGAGGAGCCCCTTGTTCAGTAGTGGATGTTGGACGGGCTGATGATGATGTTGATGATTATAATTAGCTATTTTTATAGATAATCTTTATTTATAACATAAATGAATCCCATTACCCTTGGCCACGGCATCATGCGTGAACGTGTGGCCGGATTTCACTAAAGGCGAAAACACATTATTAAAACGCCACGCCACGCCACGTGTCAACACCTGTGTATCAGTACGCGCGTGGCGTCGTGTGGGGTGTTCATAGTGTGTTTCTGGTCTATAGAAAACAATACATTTGATTCGACTCAACACGCGTGGCGTGTCGTCGGGTGGCGTGGCGTGTCGTCAGGTGGCGTGGCGTTTTAATAATATGTTTCCGCCTTTATTATTTTTTTGTTGTTTGTTATTGGTAGAACTAGGTCCTTATGACAGTAAACGAAGGAAAATTGCGCGGAAATTTAGAAAAATTTTGAACACTATGCCACCATACAATTTCTAAGGTAACCTTAGCGTTTTTGACTATATTAACTTTTTGAATGTAATCTTCTTCTTCAACAGCTCATTTACGTCCACTGCTGAACATGGGCTTCCTCTTAAAATACCTTGGCAAGCCAGGATCGTTGAGGGATATTGCCATAATCACCACGCTTGGCAGACGGATTGGTGATCGCAGTAGGATGTAAACCTTGAGCTAATAAATGCTGCTGCCTATCCATCAGCCATATGTTCCTTAGTCGCCTTTTACGACACCCATGGGAGGACATGGGGTGATCTATTCTAAGCCGGAAACCGCACGGCAAATGTAATCTTATGACGTTTGATTTAACATTGTCGAATTCGTGCTGCTCTTAGTGCACGGTTAGTTCAGAGCAGAAACCTCAGAATCATAAAGTTGGATGAATTGTCTTCAGAAGCATTTGCACTTACGACAAGTGCCAGTTTACGATTGCGGCACATACGACGAATGTATATGACGTATAATGGTACATCCGACCTTGTGCTTATGAGCTCTAGACTGTATTTTCGTAGTGATACAGTCAAAAAGTAAAAGTAACATAACTTACACAAATAATTGAAAAAGACAATATCATCATCATCAGCCCGTAAAACGTCCACTGCTGAAAATGGGCCTCCTCTCGAGGGAGGGTGTTGCTATAGTCACCACGTTTGGCAGGCGGATTGGTGACAGCAGTATTTTGTTGTAATACAGAGGGAAACGCTGCTGCCCGTTCCCTGATATACACTTGTTATAGATGATGTTTGAACAAACGGGGCCAACGGCTTAACGTGCCTTCCGAGGCACGGAGGGTAGTCCCTCAACCAACCTGACATGTACACAAAGATTTCTTGTCCGGTGTGGGGATCGAACTCACAACCTCCGAGACTTAAAGCGAGGCAAATACCGCTACGCTACGGAGGTTGTCAAAAAGACAATATGTATAAAAACCAAAGAGTCTGCATGTACTGAGTATTATTATCGCAACAAAAACTAAACAAAATAAAGTCGTTATCTATATATATAAAAGAAAGTCGTGTTTGTTACAACACTTATAACTCGAGAACGGCTGGACCGATTGCCATGGTTTTTGATTTGTTGGATTTGTTTCCGTCCCGAATAGCAGAATACATTTTAAAAACAAAAGAAAGTCGTGTTAGTTACACTATTTATAACTCAAGAACGGCTGAACCGATTTGGCTGAAAATTGGTAGGACTTTTGGGTAGGGGTAGGGTAGGGTAGGGGTAGGGTAGGGTAGGGGTAGGGTAGGGTAGGAGTAGGGTAGGGGTAGGGTAGGGGTAGGGTGGGGTAGGGGTAGGGTAGGGTAGGGGTAGGGTAGGGTAGGGGTAGGGTAGGGGTAGGGTAGGGGTAGGGTAGGGGTAGGGTAGGGGTAGGGTAGGGGTAGGGTAGGGGTAGGGTAGGGGTAGGGTAGGGGTAGGGTAGGGGTAGGGTAGGGGTAGGGTAGGGGTAGGGTAGGGGTAGGGTAGGGGTAGGGTAGGGGTAGGGTAGGGTAGGGGTAGGGTAGGGGTAGGGTAGGGGTAGGGTAGGGGTAGGGTAGGGGTAGGGTAGGGGTAGGGTAGGGGTAGGGTAGGGGTAGGGTAGGGGTAGGGTAGGGGTAGGGTAGGGGTAGGGTAGGGGTAGGGTAGGGGTAGGGTAGGGGTAGGGTAGGGGTAGGGTAGGGGTAGGGTAGGGGTAGGGTAGGGGTAGGGTAGGGGTAGGGTAGGGGTAGGGTAGGGGTAGGGTAGGGGTAGGGTAGGGGTAGGGTAGGGGTAGGGTAGGGGTAGGGTAGGGGTAGGGTAGGGGTAGGGTAGGGGTAGGGTAGGGGTAGGGTAGGGGTAGGGTAGGGGTAGGGTAGGGGTAGGGTAGGGTAGGGGTAGGGTAGGGTAGGGGTAGGGTAGGGCAGGAGTAGGGTATAAAAGTCCACCCGTGCGAAGCCGGGGCGGGCCGCTAGTTATCAATATAAACCAGTCACCAGTTAATCTAGGTCACTCTTATACGAGTCGTTAAGCACCAAACCACACAGCAATATGTTTCCAGCTTATGTAGGAACTAGCTGCTTGCTGCGGTTTTGTTCGCATTGGGTTGTTACTCTGCTCAAATGATTCGTGGCGCGATATTTTATGACATACTAGAAACACTCTGGTCCGAACCTGCGTGTTTAGCACGATATCTTATAAACCTTTTTTTTCTCGGGAAATGAATATGTTATTTCCACCGCCGCAGCGGGTACCTACCACCTAAAAACTTCGTATTTAGGACTCCCACCTCCATAGCTATGATATACAAATCTTATCACGAGAAGAGGGTATATCCATTTAAACCCCTCGGCTGCACATCCGAACGCCAATATTCGGCACATGGACATCCGGTGCCTCCGATGTTTATATCATGTATATTTATCCAGAATATTCTATCTGTGTGTTTAATTCTTAAACATGTTTAGTATTTTCAGCGGGATGCAGTCACAAGCATCGAAACATCGTAACTTACTCAAGATTGGACCCAATACAGGGTTTCATGTGTCTTTCAAATCTGTCGATCTAATACTTGGCCATTTGATCGACAGAGGGGGATTATTTAAAACATAAAATATTAGTATTATTGATAATGTCGTACTAATATTTTGTTAGCTAATTACGTATTAGCTTAATACACAAGGTTCCTTGAGTAGGGCGTGAACAAATTAACCAACTTGTTATTATATGGATCTCATTAGTTTGTTTTAAGTTATGGTTTTGATGGCATTAAATATATCTTGATATCTTGATAAACAAACATCCAATGTCTTGTACATTAACACAAATATTCATACCTATTTATAATATTGGTATATCATCATCATCATCATCATCATCAACAGCCCGTTTACGTCCACTGCTGAACATGGCCCCCTCTTAACAGATCTTGGCAAGCCAGGATCGTAGAGGGATATTGCCATAATCACCACGCTTGGCAGACGGATTGGTGATCGCAGTAAGATGTAAACCTTGAGCTAATAGATGCTGCTGCCCATCCATCAGCCATATGTCCCTTAGTCGCCTTTTACGACACCCATGGGAAGACATGGGGTGGTCTATTCTAAGCCGGAGACCACACGGCAACGGCAACGCTCTGTATATTAGTATATACAGAGCGACAATTATAGGATTTTAATCATTATTATGTTGGTTTGAAACTGTAAAAAACAACATAAAAAGTTGCTAATTATGAGTATGCACGCGAATAAAATACATGCGGAGTAAAACAACATTGAATGAAAACTTAAAAGAAATTAGAATGGGTAGAGAAATGTGAATGTTTTTCTGCTTCGAAGAAATGTAAGTTTTTCTTTATAATAATATGCAAAGTAGTTCAAGAGCTTGTGCAGAGCAAATATAACTATTCAGATATAAGTCTTGGTAACCCATTGTTTCATCCACTATGCATGAGTCTATAAAACTGTGTTTGCTTTATGAATTCGTATTTATGGGTCTTGTTGAGGAATTGATAATAATGACGAAGTCGCAAGCAACTATGTATGTCCTTGTCCTTGTGTTATGAGACTTACACTCCATTTCTAAATCGGTGTTTATGACTTTTATTTTGTACAAAGTATTTTCATTGGTTTTTAGCTAAAGGATTTCTTCAATTTATTTTTGTCTAACTAGGAACATTTTCTAAAAATATTTTAATGTTTCATTTCTGATATTAAATCCTGTTGTAGTCCACTGCAGAACGTAGTTCTCCCCCTTTGATTTCCAGCAGGAACTATCGCTCGCTAGCGATAGTTCCTGCTGGCCTGCAACCACTGACTCTCTGCAACCTTTATGAGGTCGTCGGTCCATCGTGCAGGCGGTCGTCCTACGCTGCGCTTGCCAGTTCGTGGTTTCCACTTGAGAACCTTTCTGCTCTATCGGCCGTCAGTTCTTTGAGCTATGTGTCCTGCCCATTGCCACTTAAGCTTACTAATCTGTTGCGCTAGTCGAAAGTCACTGTCATATCAGCGACCTTCGTGCTCCTGCGGGTCTCTTCATTTCTGCTTCCATCACGCAGGGAAACGCCGAGCATAGTTCTTTCCATAGCTCGCCGAGCGAGCTGTACATATATATACTGATACACCATTGTGTCGCCGAGCGAGCTGTACATATATATACTGATACACCATTGTGTATCAGTATATATATGTACAGCTCGCTCGGCGAGCTATGGAAAGAACTATGCTCGGCGTTTCCCTGCGTGATGGAAGCAGAAATGAAGAGACCCGCAGGAGCACGAAGGTCGCTGATATGACAGTGACTTTCGACTAGCGCAACAGATTAGTAAGCTTAAGTGGCAATGGGCAGGACACATAGCTCAAAGAACTGACGGCCGATAGAGCAGAAAGGTTCTCAAGTGGAAACCACGAACTGGCAAGCGCAGCGTAGGACGACCGCCTGCACGATGGACCGACGACCTCATAAAGGTTGCAGAGAGTCAGTGGTTGCAGGCCAGCAGGAACTATCGCTAGCGAGCGATAGTTCCTGCTGGAAATCAAAGGGGGAGAACTACGTTCTGCAGTGGACTACAACAGGATTTAATATCAGAAATGAAACATTAAAATATTTTTAGAAAATGTTCCTAGTTAGACAAAAATAAATTGAAGAAATCCTTTAGCTAAAAACCAATGAAAATACTTTGTACAAAATAAAAGTCATAAACACCGATTTAGAAATGGAGTGTAAGTCTCATAACACAAGGACAAGGACATACATAGTTGCTTGCGACTTCGTCATTATTATCAATTCCTCAACAAGACCCATAATAAATTATATAAATATTATTATCATTATATTATCAATATAAATATCATTATTATTAATTTTATAATTACTATAACTTTTATGATTATTAGAATTTCTATGAATGATACTTGCGTCCATTGAACAAAATTAGTAAAATTTGTATCAATGTGCATGAATTTCATATCAATAATAATTCAGCAAGCACATAATATTAATGCTGTTACCTACTGCTGTTATATCTGCACGTTACTCCTATCCATCCAAAGGTTGTCTGAAAGAAATTGCTCTATACGATAAGAGCATCCGATTCTACTTTTGTTTTATTTTAAGTTCCAAATTTGTATTCTCTATATACCTCTATATGTGTGTACAATAAATAATTGTTATTATTAATAATGTTTAAAATTAATAAACGATATGCAAAATATGTCATTTCTAACATTGAATTATCTACGATTGGATTTGAACAAAAAAGTTGATCGGCCCAAAAACATAATACCTCAAAATATATCAAGACGGCCAGCTGCAAAAACTATGCCTACTAAGCGTAGTCCAACACGAACTTGACTGATTTTTTACATTTTCCCATAGATACAAACAAAATATTTCAAAACCTCATGCGTCAGGGAGTTGAAATATGGTATCGCTCATAAGTATTCTACGCATGAAAACACGTTACACGTCCTACATCATAATATTTGTTTATATTTACAATATATTTCATGCTGTTTCTGAATCTGAGTGAATTAGCATAAGTCGTATTATATGACAACCTCCGCAGCGTAGTGGTATTTGGTTCGCGTTAAATCTAAGAGGTCGTGGGTTTGATCCCCACACCGGACAGTAAATCTTTGTGTAAATTATAAGATTACCTTCCGGTTCCGGACCGACGACCTCATAAAGGTCGCGGGGAGTCGGTGGATGCAGGCCGCTAGCGATCGTTCCCGCTGGAAATCGATGGGGGAGGCCTATGTTCAGCAGTGGACTATAACAGGCTGTTGATGATGATTCCGGTTCTGGTTGGTTGTGGGACCACCCTCCGTGCCTCGGAAAGTCCCGATTGTTATAACATTATCTATAACAATAATAATTGTATAACAAGGAACGAGCAGCAGCGTATCCCTGTGTATTACGACATAATTCTACGGTCACCAACTCGCCTGCCAAGCGTGGTGACTATGGCAAAAACCTCCCTCGAGAGGAGGGCCATGTTCAACTGTGGACGTTATACGGGCTGATGATGATGATAATAATATGTACCACTATTATTTAATCCTATAACTGACGAACGTCACAAATTACTATAACGTAAGTTTAAAAAAGGAATATAACAGTTATACAGGGTGTCCCAAAAGGTTAAGTAGCTGGGAAAGGGGGTGACAGGGGGGACACAATGGTCACTAGAAAAAAAAAAACCGCTCTGGGTATTTAAAAAAAATGGCAATTTTTTAAAAAATTAAAATTTTACACCTTGTTATTTTTGATGTTGATGTTGATGACCTTGTTGTTATTGAAGATTACATAACAGCATTTTTTTTAAATACAGCCATATTTGTAGGTACAGTTAGCACAAGGTGTAAAATTTTTAGTCTTTTAAAAAATGCCATTTATTTTTTTAAACACCCAGAGGGAATTTTTTATATTTTTCTGGTGACCCTTGTGACCATCCCTATCACCCCCCTTCCCAGCTACGTAATCTTTTGGGACACCCTGTATATAACAGTATTAGTAATACAGTGTTGTTTTAGATTTATACTATAACATTCATATTTTTTAGGTTCTTCCTTTTTTTTGTATTTTATTTAATATTTTTGTAGATATACTGTTCTATCGTAATAGGTGCAAGTTACTTGAAAGATAGTTGTAAGGAAAATACATAATGTACAATTCTGGAAGAAAAGATGATCGCTACTGCATGTGTATAGAGACTTTCGCCATAATGACCTGAATTCTGTATGGTTCAGCTAAGACCAATATAGGTTATATTTTTGTTATGACATTCTTACGGGAACGGGAGAAACGCTGGTGAAATCGCGCGCGGGAACCTAGTGCATAATGCATGGAATATTTGCTTGAAATCATTCGAATGATTTCATGGAAAAAAATATTCCATGTTTTGGAGAAATACTGAATATATAATAATGTAGTCAAATAATGCTAAGTATAGTCGTAAATATCTCATTAAAAGCCTGTTTGTTTTATGGCGCAATAAAATATATTTACATAGTTTATTTTACTATTCATTTTTGTAGCCTAACAGTCTTTTTTTTATAACTTACACTTGTCCGTGTTAAGACCGGTTAAAATGTATCTTTATCATTTATATTCATAGCAAGTCAATTATAAGCGACAAAAACGTTCGTTAAACCACCGTAAAAGAAGTTAGCTACTGACGTGGCAAATCTTGAGTTGAACACTGATTGTTGTGTAGAATAAATATTTCTTTAGAGTTTATTATCGTATTTATAAATGACTAGCTGCACCCCGCGGTTTTACCCGCGTTACTCTGCTCCAGTGGGCCGGAGCGTGATGTTTTGTAGCCTATATGTTAATCCATCGTGTAACCTATCCCGGTGCAATATTTCAGCCAATTCCGTTCGGTACTTTTGGCACGAAAGATTAACAAACATCCATCCATCCATACTTACAAACTTTCGCGTTTATAATATTAGTTGGACTCCCCGCCTGATTTTATCCTACGTAGCTACATTTTAGTTTATTTTCAGAACAATTTTGCAATCGTTAGATAAAAACTATCGGAGTAGAAAATTTTAATTTGGAGAGATTATGTACGGAAATTCTCTTAACATTAAAATTTTGGCAGTACCTATCATATGATAGATTCTGTTAATTTTTTTATCTGTAATCATTTAAATATCAATGAAAACTAAAAATAGTAAATATATCGACGACTGAAGTATTAGCTCTAAAACTACCAATTAATTAAGCATTCATGTCTCAATAATGTTAAAAACATCTAAGTGTGATTTTCTTGATACGTTTTCTTACGTGGCAGTTCATCTCTATACAGGGTTATTTGTAAAACACCGGTAACCTCTTAGGACTACTTTACTAACATCATAATCAACAACTTTTGTTCTATGACTTAAAAATTCATCATATTTTAATTCATCAGATTTACACACAAAAATACAAATATTTAAATTCAACGCTCTAAATGTTACGAAGTCTATGCGAAGCAAAAGAAAGCGATAGTACCGACAAAAGCGAGGGGAGCGGGGAATACAGAGTTGAAATGTGTTAGATAGGACAACGAAATATTGAAGGTTTGTTTTTGGTAAATGTATTATGTTTTGTAAAAAGTCGTAGAACAAAAGTTGTTGTTTATGATGTTAGTAATATAGTCCTGAGAGGTTACCGGTGTTTTACAGATAACCCTGTATATGTATATTGTAAAACATAAACTACACGATGCATTTGTCATTTTTTCACTTTCATGAGGAAGTTTTATTTAAAACATTTATTTATATCTTGATAGAAACATACAATATGACCTTGAGCTACTTCAGGTAAAGCGCGGGATGCCCAGAGATATTTAAAAGCATTCGTAACATTATAAAATGTGCTAAATCTAAAAATTCCGTGAAGGGAGCTCAACAAACCACTCCAACATAATTTCCTCTAGTACGTAGTTTTGAAAGGGAAAACTGCCAAACAATTTGGTTTATTTAAAAAAAGAACATCCCAAACGAAAAAAAAGTTACCTATTAACCGCTCCAAAACGCAAAAACTATAGGCCAGTATTCAGGTCGGATTTTATTTTTATTTCCACAGCATATTTTTATTAAGCACTCACAGAACAATAGGGTTGTACACATAAATACCAACTTTTTGTTATTCCCTATTGTCAGGGAGTATTATCTGTGTATCAGGTCATTCGGTCACGTTGATCCACATACAATCCGCAGAATAAACGAGCGAGATCGCGAGCACTTCATTCATCACGGACTATAGAGGTTGTGCTGTAACTATTTATATGTGACGACTCTGGCGAGTTATTTTGTATACATTGAGTGTTTGTAAGGGTAGGTAATTGTGGTGTTGGGAACTGGGTGAGCAATGGATGTAATAGTCGAGGAGAAAGCTGAAGATAAAAGTGTTGGGGTGAGAGAAATGGTTAAGTGATGGATCATTAGGTATTGAACGTAAGTCTAGGACTGACCACCTTTCTTTTGTTGTGTTTGTGGGAGCTATTCAACCGTCTCTTTGGATTAGGTATGTTTACTCTAAGTAATTTTATTTATTTCTTCATTACTTACTTTATTTTTCTACATTTTTATTCAGCCTGTTTCCTCTTTAACAGACGGTAGCAAGCTAAGGTTGAGCGATATTGCCGTAATCACCATGCTTGACTGGCGGATTGGTGATTGCAGTAATATGGGTGATATTTTGTGCATATACAGACTTATTGTCTCAGACATTATATAATACTTAACCTTTCGATGGTGAAGAACATATTGAGGTCAAAGGACAATACACAGGTCTCTTTAATCAAACATATAAATATATTTCCGATAATTCGAAACTTTCGTAAACAAATAGGTTCCAATTCTATTTAACGATTTTCTTATCATGTTGTCTCTATCTTCAATTTTAATTTCCCTATCAATCTTCACATCGCTAACTACCAAAGTAATTACTTTCGTACAAAGCTTATCTTACCCAGATTAAGTTCGTAATCAAAATCTTAGTGGTCCAATCCTTTCAAAGCTCCATTCATTCGCACTGATACTTCGTCAAAAAGACTGCTCTTTTGATTAATTTAAGTAAAGGAGCTTCTATTTGGTTATTTAAAGTTTCTGTACTAATAATGTACGTCTATTTCAAGAACTTTGACTTATTTTGTTAATATTTTAAAACTTTGTACTTTTCATAATTTTATGATACATTATAGAGTGTCTCAAAGTAAACTTTAGGCCTCATTTACGTAGACGCGGAGCGTCGCGCGTCGCGTTTCAAACATATGGCGTTGTATGCGAGTGAGATGCGAGACACCACACAGCACGCGACGCGCGACGCACCGCGTCTCCGTAAATGAGGCCTTCGGGATGTAAATCATTCAGTACCATGTGGTGTGGCTATGAGGAATTAAATTCTTTACCTATAGAATGCTACATGATTTGTGGACTGTCATAGTCTATATTTCAAGACCAGGTTTCCAGGGATCGGGATCTACCATAAAACGAGTGAAAGTACCTGGCACAACCGGTGTCAAATAAATTGTTCATTATATAATCTTAACTATATTAGTAAATAAATCATTAGAAAAATTAAATTTAAGATATTCGTAAAACATCTGTCACTCAGCTCATCTATCATAGTTTCTCCTAAATTCTTAGTCTAGTATTTTCTATAATTTTTCTGGTAGTCTGTACTAATATAATGAAGAGAAAACATTTGATTGTTTGTTTTTATTGAACAGGCTCCGTAACTACTCGACCGATTTGAAAAATCTTTCACTGTTGGGAAGCTATACTAACCCCGGATGACATAGGCTATTATGTAATTGTGAAGATCCCACGGGAACGGGAGCTATGCGTGTGAAATCGCGTGCGTGAAGCTAGCCTGTACTAAAGAGTAAAGATTAGATTGTTTGTTTGTATTGAATAGGCTCCGAAACTACTGGACCGATTTGAAAAAATCTTTCACCGTTGGTAAACTACACTATCCGCAAATTAAATAGGCATATATTTAATGATGAAGTTCCCGCGGGAACGGGAGTTACGCGGATGAAATCGCGCGCGGGAAGCTAGCTTATTATAAATAATAAGAACTTCATCCTTACTAATATTATAAACGCGAAAGTTTGTAAGTATGGATGGCTGGATCGATGTATGGATGGATGTTTGTTTGTTACCCTTTCACGCAAAAACTACTTTATGGGTTCGGCTGAAAGTTTGCATGCGGATAGTTTATTAGCTGTATTAACATATAGGCTACAAAATATCCCACTCCGACCCACTGGAGCGGAGTGACGTGGGTAAAACTACGGGGCGCAGCTAGATAAATGGGTAATCTAACCCTGAAAGATTTTATAAATCCGACCGGTAGTTCCTGATATGAGCGCGTTCAAACAAACAATCTATTAAGCTTTATATGTTAGTCTATACTAATCTACTACATCTATATATCGATTTGTCTCCTTAACTATCAGCAGCGATCCGCCGTAGTTTAATGATGATCATGATGCATTAACTAGACCCGAAGTCCGAGAGGCTCACGAACTGTAAAGTAGAGCGACAGTTGCACAAAACCAACTAAAATACTAAAAGTCATAATCCCTCAATCTCATCGCCAGCGACCCTGAGCCGAGGTCCAAAGCGGGGCGCCGCGCCGTCTTGCGCAGGTTGCTTAGTTTGTAGTTTTTAAACTGGCTGGAGCTCTGCTCGCCTTTATGCCCGGTGAAGTAGCAAAAGGCTCGTGGCTAACTACGTAAGTCCTTCCTAAAAAAAAAGGTGAGCTAACTATAGCTACAGCCATTTGTATCACCCAATTACTTAACTTCCCGAATACGCGGCAGCTAGTGTAAATGTCAATACGCTTGTCTCCAACTACATCAAGTCTTAGGACAATTAATTTCACGTCGCAGCTGCAGATATGTCCGTACACAGTAATGTATTACATGAACGTGAGGCTAATTAACGCATGGTAATTACTCTTGCAAGTTAGGATTCTGTTTAGATGCAAACTTACGACTACAAAGGGTTGTTTACAACTCTGTCTTTACCACATATTATATAATGTGCCTAGAAGCAGCCGTAGCACAATGGCTAGGGCGTCGGACTTGTGATCTTGATCGCCGGTTCGAACCCCACCCATTGCACTACCGACGTGAACCCACTCGTAACACAAGTATTTTAGCTTAGCACGAGGGTTTAACATGAATACTAGTAGACTTATAAAATCTGGTAGTAATCTTCAAAAAAAAAAGGTACCCTATAAGGTAGAGAAACAGTTGCACAAAACTCCCCTTGAAAACGAACGTCATAATAACTCGATGATCCCCTCGAGCCGAGGGCCAAGTCTCACAGGGGACGCCCTCTTGCGCAGGTTGCTTAGTTTGTAGTTTTGAAACAATTTATCTAGGCTGGATCTCCGCTCGTCTATATGTCAAGCCTTAAGGCCTTATCGCTAACTACATTATGTATACGTAATGTCGTTCGAAAAAAATCGTCTTGTAGGGTGTAATTTTGTCCACCAAGAAATAGTGTTTTTATTCGTGTAGTAAAGAGCGAGATATCAGTTTGCTGCATTCTATTTTGAACCTTATTAACTATTGTTAGTTACGCGGTATCAGACTAGTACCAACAATATGTATTTTTTCATTTTATCACGACCTTTGTTTTGTCACCGGACAAGAAATCTTTGTGTGAATTTTAAGATTTCTTTCCGGGTCTGGTTGGTTGAGGGACTACCCTCCGTGCTTCGGAAAGCATGTTAAGCCGTTAGTCCCGATTGTTATAACACAATCTATAACAAGCGTATACCAGGGAACGGGCAGCAGCGTTTCCCTGTGTATTACAACATAATACTGCGGTCACCAATCCGCCTGCCAAGCGTGGTGACTATGGCAAATCCCTTCCTCGATAGGAGGCCCATGTTCAGCAGTGGACGTTGTACGGGCTGATGATAATCATGACGACCTTTGTGGCGTAGCGGTGCAAGTCTTAAGTTTCTGCGATAGTTATGAGGTTTTATTACGATTTGTATATTGTTATGCCATTTTGAAAATAAACCCGTTGTCAACTGAATTTTTATACAACATTCTCAGAGATTGTTGGTGTGTTCCTGACGCTGGACAATCTTTGTGGAAGTTTAACATTTCTTTCCGAGTCTGGTTGGTTGAGAGATTACCCCCCGTGCCTCAGAAATCACGTTAAGCCGTTGGTCACGATTGTTTTAACACCATTTATAACAATCGTATACTAGAGAACGGGCAGTAGCGATACTTTGACAACATAATACTACGGGTCAACTCGCCTGCCAAGCGTGGTGACTATAGCAAAACCTTTCCTCGAGAGGAGGCCCATATTTGGAGGTAAATAGGCTGTAGAAGATACAATTTATTAACTTAAAGGTAATTTTTATTTATATAGATTTCTACAACCTTTAAAATCGAAACCAGTTTTAAAATATTACTACATTTGTTATTTTCCAATTATGAAAGTAACAAGAGGATTTGAGAAAATTACATTCGAAATGTTGTCCTATTTGAAAATCAATTTCGTCGACAATTGTACTACATTATGTTGGGGTTACTACGTTATATGAAATGTGTTCTAAAATTATTTCGAAAATGTTTTTCTAATTTTCGAATCGGTATGCCAAATAAATTTCGGATTTTATGTGTTTTCATTTGAAAACTCGGAATAAGAGTCGAATTGGTAATTTTGAATCTCATTTTTTTAAGTACGTATCCTATTTGGATGAGAAGTTTTTGTGTTCAACATTATCAACAGCCTATTCACGTCCACTGCTTATCATGGGCTTCCTCATTACAATCGTTGGCAAGCCAGGGTCGTTGAGGGATATTGCTATAATTACCGCGCTTGGCAGGCAGGTTGATGATCGCACTGGAGATCCCGCCGTACCATATTGGCCGCGGGTGCCGTCGGGGGGCCGGATTGCTCATGCGTACCCGGCCGCCGGCAACGGCGGATCGAAGGAGTGTCCGGGAGGTTTTAGTGGTGTAGCGTCCTCTCCTCGTGGTATGACTTTAGCATACCACGCTATGGAGAGGGCGAGTCCCACATATCCCACCGCCAGCGCGCAAATACGCTGCAACGGTGGTGGGAATGCGTCAATGCATTTCCCCCCGGACAACAAAAAAAAAAAACCTGGCGCATCCATCAAGTGTATGTCGCTTAGTCGCCTTATACGACACCCGTGGGAATCGGAAACCACACGGAACGGTGTGTTCCATACTTATACCTATCACAACAATAAAATTGGGTTTATTGTTTACTAGCTGCGCCCTTCGGTTTTACCCACGTCACTCAGCTCCAGTGGGTCGGAGCGTGATATTTTGTAGCTTATATGTTAATCCAGCTTATAAACTATCCGTGTGCAAACTTTCAGCCCAATCCATTCTTAAGTTTTTACGTGAAAGAGTAACAAACATCCATCTATCCATAAGTAAAAATTGTCGCGTTTATAATATTAGTAAGATTTGTGGGAGCTGCCATGCTAGCTGCCATGGCTTAGAATCCATATGATTGGAGATAGACAGATTCTACTTTGGTACTGTACTTACATTATCTCTATAAAGTATATTAAATGTTATTATTATAGCTTGACGTAACTTTGTAATGCTTTTTACTGTAGTCAATTTTTTTTTGCGTCGGTCTAGTAATTGTGATAAATAAATAAAATTTTGCAACGTAAAAAAAATGAGATTATAAAAACAAGACTATTAATCATTTATTTAATAAATAAAAACTATTTTAGAATTAAAACTTTCGTGAGTGGTACACATATTTTATATTAACTATCCGGTTGTACTCACGGTTTGTCATCATCGGATATGTCCGACTAGTTTCGAGACCATCTCGAGGTCCATTCGAGAGAGGTCAAAGCAATCTATGAATTTACAAAGATTTCTTATCCGGCGTGGGGATCGAACTCACGACCTCTGAGTTTTTAAAGCGAGCCAAATACCGCTACGTTACGGAGGTATTGTATAAATGCATATTTATTGTGAAACTATTTCAAAAGCGGTCTATAAAATACAATTTTCTCCATCTCATGAAAACCCTAGGAGTATACTGGTTCGAGCGTATTCAGCGAAGAATAGACTGGCAAGTATTCCATCAGCCATATTTATTGTCGAGTTGGAATATCGCAAAGGCATGTTTGTGCAAGATAAGACATGTTTTTAACGGGAAATGTAGCTTGTTAAATACATGTTCGAACAAGTTTTCATACGTGTAGACGGGATATAAGTATGTTATATGTCTCATATTTTTTTTAGTTAAAGCTAATCGCGTATATGATATATATAATTATCTAGTATGCATTAACTACTTCGTTTGTATAGAGGTAGAGGTAATATAATCAACCGCAGGATTGCCATCTCCAAAATTTGGCAACCAGGACAAGACGCGTGAATACCCCGGATTTTAGAGCCGATTTTTAAAACATCAGGTTCGGGCTCAGTGCATGTGTCGCGGGTGGCCAAAGACTTTAAACTTTTAAGCCCGGACTAAAAATGAAGTCCGGCCCAGACGCTCTCTAAACTAGGACAAATCCGGGGAAATCCGGACGGATGGTAGCCCTAATCCTGCCCTTAACCGTAACTAGACAGATTTCGGCTTTGATTCCCGGTTCAGTAAAAAAATTGTCTCTATAAATATATAATTATTTATAATACATTTACTTACTTATATTAATTCAATACCTACATATACAACTAAAATAAGGTGATTTAAATTAAAACTAACTTAAATTAATAACAATTTCAAATCTACTTTACTTGACAAAGTTCTCAGAATGCTGGCAGCATCGCAGCATTTGCAGCCTTTGAATGGCAATGCCGCTGCGCTAAGCAAATACCAGGACTCGGAGAACGTCAGAAATATTAAATTCGTGTGACGATCTTTATGCCCACTCACTAACGTAATTAATGCGCTTCCCTTGATAGTAAAGTTTGTTATCTTTTTGTTTAAGTCAGCCATCTTTAGGGTTCCCATTACTAAGACTTCGCTGTCTGTCTGTCACTAGGTTGTATCTCAAGAACCGCAATAGCAAGACAGTTGAAATTTTCAAAAATGATGTATTTCTAATGCATTTTAACGTGTGTCCCATACACCAAACGGTTTTTTGGCTCTTTTTGCTCGATATCAATCGGCAATAAGTAGGCACTTGAAAATGGTACGGAACCCTTCGTGCGCGAGTCCGACTCGCACTTGGCCGGTTTTTATCTACATAATGTTTCTCCAAGGTAAACTCAATGTTTATCCAAGCTTAACCAAATTTCAGTTATATATGCTTTGACTGAAATTCGGCACGTGTATGAAACCAGCTTTGAATAATAACTTCTAGTTTTGTGCTAATTAAAATGTATATTTGAGCAATGAATAAAATTAATTTTAATTAGAGGAGTCTTCAATGTCGTACACTTATAGTGCATATAGAGAAGGAGTGAAGAACGCTTTTTTTATGCTACTTTTTTAATTTATGCTACTGGTCTTTGAGACTTTTTTAATTAAAAAGGAGTCTTGTAGTTTTGCCGAAAATCGAGACAAACCGATCGCCATCAACTTCCCGAACTTAAACTTACTTAAAAATAATAAAAAATTATCGTAGCAGTTTTGGTATGCTTTCAATACGTGGGTCGAGGGTCGGGGGTCGTGGGTTCGATCCCCACGCTGGACAGAAAATCATTGTGTAAATTCTAAGATTTCTTTCCGGGTCTGGTTGGTTGAGGGACTACGCTGTACATCTATAATAATCGTATATCAGGGAACGGGCAGAAGCGTTTCCTAGTGTGTTAGAACATAATACTGCGGTCACCAGCCCGACTGCCGATAGCAGTGGATGTTATACGTTATACTAACTAGTGGTCACCCAGTGGTCGTCATTAGTCCATAATTAAAAAAAAAAAGAGCATTCTGCACTGTTTCTCTGTATAAACTACTATAAGTGTAAAATGTATTATTATTTATCACGCTATACCCTTCGTACAAAACTCCCTTTAAAAAAAACTAAAAGTCATAATGCCTAAATCCTCTCGCCAGCGACCGCCCTGAGCCGAGGTCCGAGCTCCACAGAGGGCGCCCTCTTGCGCATGTTGTCGTTATTAAATCATTTATTAAAGGTGAAGCTCTGCTCACCTTTATGCCCGGTGCAGTAGCAAAAGCCTAGTGGCTAGCTACGTATGTCTATCTAAAAAAATATAGTGAATCCGCAGTCATACAAAATACTAACCACATCTAAATCAAATACAGAATGTTTTAGAAAATAAAATCAAATACTTAAAACTCTTCGAATAATATTGCATTTGAATTGAATATTCAGTAAGTACACCTGCGACTCCACCGGTGGAATATAAACGCGTTGGTTAACAATTGGGAAGCTAAATAGAACCATTTAACTGCTAACCACGTAACGTTAATTGAACTCGTGAGTTTACAAATCGCTTTCTATTTGGAAACTAATTAAATAGGCCTTTTAAAATCTGCTTCGGTTCAATTGAACTTTGTGTAAAATTTTCTTTTACAGTTTTGGTAGATAGTAAGGCTCAGTTATTACATTAGTTGTTCTTGAAATCTGGTGTCCGGGGTTCGATTCTGAGCCGGGAAAATTATGTGTGTGAACCACAGAAGAGAGATGATGATTTAAAAAAGTCACAGCACAATAAAAAAAAGCGAACGGTTATAACACTTTTTGATTCTTTTCAAGAAATCGCATTTGGATTCCTGCCGAATTGCTCTCTATCAAGATTTTGGATAATAACTCCTATGACTTATGTAATATCATAATCAGAGTTAAAATTATGATTTTGTTTGAGTTGTAACAAAATCCAAGTGCCTGTCTACTCTTTCTATTTGTGTCTCGTGTGTGGGTAACATAATTCTATTTTTGTATATTTTAAGTAAAATCCTAATACAAGGATCCTTTTGAAGAGTCAAGGCAAACGGTGGATTCAGATTCAGTCGTTAACGACTGGCCACTTACATTTCCTGTTTCAGTTACTCTCAGGACAAGCGCATTATTGTTTATTAGGAACAAAGAGTATCTTATTCTAAAAACTTAATAAAGAAACAAAATTGAACTTAAATCTAGGGTTACTTGTTTTTACAATCAATGTAATTTCTGCCAGTGTCAATTGTCTTCAGAGAGTTCATATAGTTTGAAATGGGATTTAATATGCGCGGCTGGTTTTTGAATTTGTTGCGTATTTTCAAACCATACTTGCGCGGGCCACTTAAAATTGGGCCAGGGGTTGAGCAGCCTTGTTCTAACAAAAGGTTAGGACTGAATCTAAATCTAAAGTCTAATCCCAAAACTAATTTACAAAGATTTTCTATAAAGATCAGTAGCCTGTAACCTTGTTTTTTTAGTACTCCTAAGTAGTAAATGTCACTTGAAATCTATCTGAAAATATAAACAAACATTGTAAGTTGCATAAACTAGCGCCACAAAATAGCGTTACAAATGAAATAAAAGTTTATAGCCTAGCAGACGTCATAAAACGAACTTGCACTTCAATATATGTTACCTATATCGCTGCAGTAAAACAGGGTTTCTGAAATGAGTTTTTACGTTAAACTATATCCTTAAACTGTAAAGCTGCGTTAACGGTACAATAGCTTTGAAAATAATAAAATGCAGTAACAGCATCATATTTGTCGAGGTAATTTGTGTTCTATGCCTCATAGAAAGAGTAGTAATTACCTTGGTAGGTAAAATCCTAATATGATGTTCATTCGTTTGTAGTATGAACTGACAAACAAAACAACATGACACATAGCAATTCGACAGCAAAAAAACGTAAAAAATGCGACAGCGTTCATTTTGCAGATTTAACGCAAAACGCCAAAAATGATACGTATTATAGAAACCATATTTCATGTATGAACCCTCGTCTAAACTATCTTTTACTTGTAGTTTACTCTAATATTTAAAGCTGAAGAATTTATTTGTTTGAACGCGTTAACCTCAGAAACTGCTAGTCCGATTTGAATCATTCTTTCAGTCTTAGAAAACCCATTTATCGAGAAAGGCTATAGGCTAAATTAAATTATGAAGTTGGCACAAGAACGAGATTTAAGCGGAAGAAACCGCGCGCGAGTTACTAGTTTTTAATTGTTTAGGTCGGAGGAAGAGAATATGCACAGTTTATTTTAAGGAGAAAATATTATTAGAGTTGAGAAAGAAATGAACTAGGCACTTTATTCTACTTTATTTCCCACCATCCTACTATTATTATAAAAACGAAAGTTTGTATGTGTGGATGTATGTATGTTTGTTACTCTTTCACGCAAAAACGACAGAATGAATTGGGATGAAAGTTTGCACGCGGATAGTTTATAAGCTGGATTAACATATAGGCTACAAAATGTCACGCGCCGACTCACTCGAGCAGAGTGGTTCCAAATATTAGTCAGGTAGTCACGTCCATAGCAAATATCATCATAAAGCAAAGCCTTAAGATTGTATAATATTAGCCGGCGTTTGTCCACGTTATCCAGGTGTATGTAACCCCAGAGTATTCTGAACGTACTATTTGTTCTGGAGTAACTTCATTACGTAGATAAAATGCCACCAGGGAGCTAGGGCGGCGTGGCAGTGCTAGAGGATTTTTTTCCATCCGTCGCTGCAGCGTTCCCGCGCCGGCAAAGGAGGATGTGGGACTCGCCCTCTACATAGCGTGGTATGCTAGTTATACCACGAGGTGAGGACCCTACACCACTAAAACCCCTCGGACACTCCTCCGTCCGCCGTTGGTTTGGGTACGCTTGGCAGTCCGGCCCTCTATCGGCACCTACGGCCAAATAGATGGATACAGGGTGCCAGGCCTCTTGGATATCTATTTAAATATTACTATTTCGAAAACCACAGGGCAACTGAGCCTAAAAGCAGCAGCATAGCAGTAGTATCAGCAGTAGTAGCAGCAGTAGTAGCAGCAGTAGTAGCAGCAGTAGCAGCAGAATTAGTAGCAGCAGCAGTAGCAACAGCTAGAAGCTGTCTAATTCATATCTATATATCAACCGCAACATCAACTAAAATAATACATGAACTGTTTTGAATTTCACAATCGTGAACGTCTAAAATCAACACTGTATAACAAACTATATTTACAATTCCGCTGCCACTGCGGCCACAATTTAGTTGTACAACAAACAAACAATAGATACACAACGGAAGTATGAGAATAAATGTTAGTTTAGTGATCACACGACTCGGGTGAAGCTGTTTAATATCTAACTACACTCTACCAGTTTGCCGACAAGTTAAATTGTATATTATGCTTGAAGTAATAATGGAAACTGAAGTGACATAACTTTAAATCTTTATTAATAAAACTTGTACTTAGGATCAAAGCACAGCCTAAACCGATGTTCCACAAACTTTTTGTGTTCAAGGTACACCTAGCAAAACGAGATTTTTGGACGTGTACCATAAATGAAAAATCTGTTTTTAAGTAATGTTAATCGAGGCCATAGTTTTAACAGAGATGAATGGAACAAAACGTCTGGCTCGTGAGCTTGCGTGATTTACATCTGTGTAAGTATTTTTCTCCGTCCATCAGTCTATACAGGGTTATTTTTAAAACATTAACTACTTTTCAGGGGGTGAAAGTACTGATGATTATAAGCAACTTTTACTAAATGAAATCGCAATGAAATTTTAAAAATGAAATCGCGAAAAAAAAACAGCTGTTCCATACATTTATGTTCACTTATCTCGAAAAAATGTATGGAACAGCTGATTTTTTTTTCGCGATTTTATGATTGGTCCCATAGTAAAATTCGCTTATATTCATCAGTATCCCCCCCTGAAAGGTTATTAATGGTAAAAATAACCCTGTATAGTTTTATGAGGGAATCTTTCCGAGGCACACCAACTAATGACCACGGTACACCAGTGTGCCGCGGCACACAATGACCTAAAGTTACGGAGCCTATTCTACTATTTTAGCCCGTTTACGTCCACTGCTGAACATGGGCCTCCTCTTAACAGACCTTGGCAAGCCAGGGTCATTAAGATTATTGCCATAATCACCACACAGGAAGATTGGTGATCGTAGTAAAGTAGAGCGACAGTTGCACAAAACTCCCCTAAAATACTAAAAGTAATAATCCCTCAATCTCATCGCCAGCGTCCGCCCTGAGCCGAGGTCCAAGCCCCACAGGGGGCGCCCTCTTGCGCAGGTTGCTTAGTTTGTAGTTTTTAAACCATTTATTAAGGCTGGAGCTCTGCTCGCCTTTATGCCCGGTGAAGTAGCGAAAGCATCGTGGCTATGTCAAACCGAAAAAAAAAATTGGTGATCGTAGTTAGACGGTGAGTATCTTTGAGCTGATAGATGCTGCTGCCCATCCATCAGTCGTATATCCCTTAGTCGTCTCATACGACACCGATGGGAAGCCATTGGGTCGTCTATTCTAAGCCGGACACTACACAGCACACAGTTTATTCGACACAAACACACAATCAAATTATTCTTCTTAATAAAATTTGTATAGAAAAATCCCTCATCAAAATCCTTTGCGTAGTTTTAAAGATCAAAGCATAGATAGGGACAGACATATAGCGGGAAGAGACTTTGTTTAAAGGCGGAAATATATAGTAAAAAAGCAACGCGACTTGATGAAACGCGACGCGTGTTGAGTCGAATCAAATGTATTGTTTTCTATAGACCAGAATCACACTATGAACACCCGACGCGACGTCGCGTCGGCTGTTCATAGTATGATTCTGGTAATACATGGTCAATACATTTGATTCGACTCAACACGCATCGCGTGTCGTCAGGTCGCGTCGCGTTTTAATAATATGTTTCCGCCTTTGTACTATGTAGTGTTGTATCTAACATATTGCGATCTCACAACCACATAATTAACTGTCTCGTAGCGACTGGTCTACTGAACAATTCATTAAGATGCTACACGCTCAATCCGTCATTATAATTATCTCGACAATGTTTGCGGTTTCTAATAGGTGGTCGACGTAACCGCAGTGTTGGATTGTAAGATTATTGTGTAATTGAAACTGTGAATGACCGCTTGTTTGCAGCTAATTTTATAGTAATTTGATTGGCTATGTCATTAATAGCTCTGTAGGCTAGCGGTTAGTTGTCACTTACAACATAAGTCTAAAAAGATGTTTGGGGTTTGGCTAATTTAAAAAAATGGTGATTCTGTCCGTATATAGTCGACTGGTGAGCACTGCCCCCATGGGGGTATTGCCAGTTACCTATACAAATATATTTGGCAAACGGGTTAGCGTAGTATAATGTTCTCATACTTAAGGCAAAATGTTCGTTCCCCAGCACACAATTATCGTGAATATTATGAAATTCGGGACCAACGGCTTAACGTGTTTTCCTTAGAAACGGAGGGTAGCCATTCAACCAACCATACTCAGTAAAGGATCTTAGATTTTACATAAGATTATTATATTACTATCTCAGAAACATAAATAATAATATTATTATACAATTACCCTTCCAACTATTCGCGAATCGCGAATTGCAGCAATGTCTTTCAACAGTTGATGAATTTTTCAAATGATCAAGAATATTATTTTTGATAATTATAATGAATGATACCTAATAAAAGTCACCCATTGGTTTATCCTGTGCTAATCAGTCACCGCAGGGCTGCTTGTGGCGAGCTGTTGGTGAATGGCGACACCACGGACCCCATCTCCCGGGGACACATACAGACATACACACTACACAAAGCGACACTCTTGCCAAAGGGCTTGTCTTAACTGGCCAGCCAGAGTGGAGTTGCAAGAGCAGGATCTGTGATCCAGGTTGGAACTGTAAAATATCATAACGCCTGGGGAATGTAGGTACAAGGGTCATGCACCCCGTAGACTCGGCTCTCAACAACCTCAGCTGTTTATATAGTGTTGCCCCCTGGCCGCCATGTTGTGGCTTCTTATAAGGGGCGAACTGAAGCGAAGTAATTGTCTGACAATTTAAAATGTGTTAGAGTTTTCGAGGCAGATGTCCGATCTCATTCCATAGCCAATTTTCCAGTAATTTTAACATCCTATCCATGTAGCCCAAAACAAGTTTCTTCCTTTCCGGCAATAGTTTTGTATCGTCAGGACTGTCCATTGGTATATCTCAATGGTGTATCAATGTAAAGCACTTTATAGATGCAGCCATCTGACTTTTCTATTAAAACGTACCAAAGTCCTCTTCAATGTAGGCTTCGGCTCCATGAATGCCTTTGGAATGACCAGCTCCCAATAGGGTTGTAGCAGTAAAATGTACCAACATTATAATATTCTATCCAAATATTATAAAGAGGACAGATTTGATTGTTTGTGTGTTTGTTTTCGGATTTCGGAGTCGTCAATGCAATCATTTTAACTCCACCAGGTTTTGATTTTTATTTAATTTATAAAAAAATGATTTTCTGCTTAGAATAAGTAATACTTTTGTTTCCACTGGTAAATCAACAAGGCTAAAATACAAAACATTGTTCTTAGTTACATTATTATCGAGTTATTTAGGTAATATATTGATAAGTTTTCTAAATAAATTGGTTATTTTCTTTTCCACGTGTTCACTTCTCTATCAATGGCCGATATATTAGTAACATTAACGTATAGTGCGAGGCCTAATCGCGGATTGGATAAAATTAATGAGAACAATTTATACTAAATATATCCGTATTAGATCTTCTCTAGCGTTAAGGTATTACTATTTTTTGTTTTCTGGGATTAAATTACTACTTGTGATTTGCTGTTTTACTGTAAAGTATGGATGGATGGATGTTTGTTACTCTTTCACGTTAAAACAACTGAACGGAATTGGCTGAAATTTTGCACTAGGATAGGTTATACGCTGGATTAACACATAGGCTACTTAACATCACGCTCCGACCCACTGGAGCAGAGTAACGCGGGTAATACCGCGGGGCGCAGTTATTTAATGTATATTAGGTTACAGGAGGCTATTCACGGAACGATAGGTAATATTATGAGTTTCATAAAAATGTCTTTCCTACTCAGAGTTTTCTATGCATGCATGCAATAATTATGTACATTAATTAAGTTTAAATTTTATTTATTTATTTATTTACACACACAAAAAATTAACATATTTTCAATACACAAAATCTTAGTTTAATTATTTAAACATATCATATAAAATGTGATTTCATTCATTGGTATTGGCTCCTGTGTGATATCATAGGTTATTTTTAACATTATGGTTCCGTACCTCCTGAACTAGTTGAAACTGTATTTCAGGAGGTAGCTGTTCATCAGTGCTAATAATATCCTAAGTAATAAGGTATGGAGATAGTGTAAATCTCGTCTATTAATTTATAGTTATTGCATGTTTCGACTTTTTCTATTTATTTAAGTCGTAAAGGAAAAGAAGAAGAAAAATTTACATAAATACATTAGTGAAATTGTGATCAGAGGGATCCATTAAAGATTCAGTTTCATTATAGTTCAATGTTTTTAGGTAACTGGTAATAGATCTCTTGGCATTATTTGTATTCATTTGGGGTAGATTAATATTTTTTTTAGATAATCTATTATATAAGAATGGTCCGTGAAATGTACTGAAACGTTGTGTAAAAGCGTTCACAAACATTTATTTATTAAGTTGATGTTGCTTCAATAATACGATAACATAGGAAATGAGTTAATGAAGTTATGTAACGTTACGTAATAAGATATCCAGGGTGATATTGTATAGCTGCATAGATCCACTTTTAATATTATCTGATTGAATACTAACTATGTCTAATACTACCTATGTATGATGTGAGTCAATCCAATAGCTTACGAAATTAAGGCGTTCGAACAAACCTACTCTTCCGCTGTAAGTCTCCATGAAAAAAGGGGGGTTTAATAAAATTGACGTGTATGTCTTTGGCAACGTTGCAGTTCAATGAACTTGGATAATAACCTGGCCTAATCAACATGGCTTAAACATATTGACTGCACCGGTGACTCAGGGGTAACAGCAGTGTGTGGCCCAGGAGATGCCGCGGTACCATACTGGCCGCAGGTGCTGTCGGGGGGCCGGATTGCTAATGTGTATCTGGCCCCCGCCAGCGGCGGATCGAAGGAGTGTCCCGGGGGCTTTAGTGGTGTAGGGTCCTCTCCTCGTGGTATGAGTTTAGCATACCACGCTATGGAGAGGGCGAGCCCCACATATCCCATCGCCAGTGCGCGAATACGCTGCAGCGGCGGTGGGAATGCGTAAATGCATTTCTAACCCGAACAAAAAAAAGGGGAAACGGCCTCTAAGACCTGGTGATCGAATCGAACCGAACCCAAAACACCACTGGTCTCCAAATTGCACTGCCGACGTGCTTAGAAAACACTAGTAGAGTTAGAAGCCACTAGTAGAGTTAGAAGCCACTCGTAACACAAAAACGATTTCTGCTATTTAGCTTAGCAAAACGGGTTACCAAGAATTCTAGCAGTGTGTAAAAACTTAATACATAGTAATCTTAATACATTAATGACGCTATGAATAATACTTTTTTTTTATTTGCTAATAAAAATGTTCATATTACTCCATGTGGTAATAAGTAAAGTGGAATTTACTTAATAACTCCTCCTTTAAACTTCCTGGTTAAATTCGATGCGAGATCCAAGACATTCAAAGGCCGGCAACGCACTTGCGACGCCTCCGGTGTTGCTAGTGTACATGGGCGGCGGTGATCACTTACCATCAGGTAACCCACTTACTCGTTTTTCCTCACTATTCTATATGAAAAAAAAAAAAAAAAAATTTTGGTGCCCCGGGACCAGCCTGAGCCTAAAAGCTTAGAGCTTTCCGTGTGTACCGCGGTTGATCCTGGCTTACAGGAATAACAGTGGCTCCCGCCACTGTAACTCCTGCGTGGGAGGGGTTAGTCCCATAAAAAATACAGTGGACTGCTTACCATAACAATTAGTATGTATTTAAATATACTTTATTTTAATACTTAAATTTAGGACGCCCTTTAACCTTAAAGGTCGTCCTAATGCATTATTCATGTTGAGAGCACTTGAAAGATTTAAAGGAAGAAGCCATGGCCCTTCTTGTTTTCTTTCTGGGAATATTGGGTTAAATTAAATTATAATAAAGGTGTTTGATCTACTAATTGGGACTTTTTATACGACACTTTGTTGCTAGATTGGTTGTTAAGTTGTTAAAATCTTTACGTAAAGCTGAATTTATAACAAAGGTTCATCAATATGATGAGCCTGCATGTTGTCTAGTTGACCATGACCAACATCACTTTCGATTCGAATCGAATTGAAAGTGATGTTGAAATACCATGCTTGTCAAACGGATGGGTGACCGTATTATAATGTTGTGTTACACAGGTAAACGTTTGTTACTTGTTTCCTCTCGTATACTCGAAGTCCTAGAGCCAACGAACTGTAAGAGGGACAGTTGCACAAAACTCCCCTAAAAAATCTAAAACTCCGTCGACTTTGTCATGGCTGAAGTACGCTCGCCGCTTCAGCGTATATAAAAGTTTTTAACACCAAGAGAGGAGACGCGGTCACCGGGCATACTACATCACCCCGATCTTTCCTTTGCATGGAGGAAGACCAACGTTCTCTGCAATGCGTTTTAGTGACATAAAATAAAGTAATAATTCAATATCGTAAAGTTACACATTTGGTTTTGTGTCACTATGACATTAAAGCAGCGATATGTTGTAAGTCTTGTTTTTGTATAATAAATCAACCAATTATAAAAAATTTAAGACAATAGTCTTGCCTATTTCTTATTCAAGACAAAAAGGATTGCGTGAGTTCTCAGTTACAAATTGTTTTCTAAGATCCACGTGTTCAACCCCGGGGGATGATCAAGTTCAATTTTAAACGTAATTAAGGAAAGTAAAGGAGATCATTGAGCAATATTCATCCATTGAATTAAATGAAACAGCTATCAAAGTTTCTGAAGATAAAAGGAATGTTTATCTTTTATATGAAGTGATGAAAATTACGTCAGAGGTTCGAAATTATGTTTATAATACAATTAGTGAGAGGTTTTTTGGCGCTTCTATTCTATATAGAATGGAAGATGAGGAAATTTATTTTAATCAGTATATTTTTCGGGGGTTTTGTTCTGATGAGTGCAATAGCTCGTTTATAGAAGTTATAAACTGGATTTTTGTATTTTGAAAGGACAGTCTTGCTTTTTTAAAAATAAAATTAATCCTTGTGTCGCGGGGAAATCCTACTACACTATACTAAACAGAACAAAATATCCATTTGGCGCGTTTATACATTCTTGTTTGTATGAACGCCCCAATATATGGAAATGTATTCAACCATATTGAATTTTGATAAGTACTTATAATTTCTTAAGGAATATTATAAATATATTCCTTAAGAAATGACCCGAATACGCCACTACTAAAGCTCTGCTTGCCTTTTTGCCCGGTGAAGTAGCAAAAGCCTCGAGACTAACTAAATAAGACGGACCGAAAAAAAAAAAAAACGCCTCGGTGACTAAATAGCAATACCGTAGTATTTGTGTTCCCAACGAAATCATTTCATGGCGTTGGAGTTGATTTAAAAAAAATTGACCAGTCTAGCTTAGCATTTAAACTTGACAATGCAATCCACTGGCCCAAGAAATCTCCTACATACTGCACATAGAAAACTCGAGATAGAAAAGTTGGCGAAGTAGTAAGATGGCACTGTTCCGCTTTGACAATTCATTTATATTCATCACGAACATACGACAGAGGGTTGAATCGAAACATTATTATTTGAGAGCGTTCTTCCGTGGTGGTAATGTGAAAGTGATAAATTAGAAGTATATCTTGCATTGTTATATAATATTACATTTAATAGGTATGTAGGCATCTAATGTTAAATGTATGCACTCGTATACTCATTCAAATTTAAATACAGCAACGGCGGGAAATACATTTACGCATTCCCACCAGCTGCAGCGTATTCGCGCGCTGGCGGTGGAATATGTAGGACTCGCCTTCTCCATAGCGTGTTATGGTAACTCATACCACGAGGAGAGGACCCTACATCACTAAAACCCCCCGGACACTCGTTCGATCCACCGTTGGCGGGGGCCGGGCACGCATAGTTAACCTGCGCAAGACTGCACCCCTTGGGGCAATATTTGATTGAGGAAATACGTCTTTTAGTTTTGTAGGGTACTTTTATACCACTGTCACTCTACATTACAGCTCAGCAGGGTATCGGAAATACTGAATTACGGAGGCAATCATTTACAGTGACAAACTATCTAACATGCAGGGTTTTTTACACTACTAAGTAGTGTTCTTGTTAACCCCTCGTGCTAAGATAAAATGATACAAGTGGGTTTACGTCGGTAGTAAGTACAATGGGTTAGGACCGAACCGGCGACCTAGCCATTAGGCTATTATTGTAGGATAATAATGATATTGTAAATGATTCTATTTGCTACGTAATAGCCATTCAAACGAAGTATCATGTTAGTACTTAATAGACAAGACAAAGGACCCCAGATTTACCTACTACAGTTGAGTGGTTTTGATGCTATTATCATTCTATAGAAGGGTAAAACATTTACTAGCAATGTTGACATATATACCCTCCGTTAAGGATCTCAAGGAAATCGTGGCACAATAAAATGTTTATGACTGGGTTAAGTGGCTTCATAAAAATTTACTGTTTATTTATTTTGGAATAAACACGAGACATGATTATTTTCTCAGTACGTAAAAATTGGAAGTAAGATTGTGGTTATATCTAGCCATATGTAATGTGCTTCAAATATAGGTATATGCAAGTATTTCTCGTTAGTGACGAATCTTCCATGAAATCATTACTTAATTATATTTTTTCGTATAAAGTCCACTGCTGAACATGGACCACCTCCCGAGGAAGGGTATTTGCCATAGTCACCACGCTTGGCAGGCGGGTTGGTGATCGCAGTAATATGTTGTACCTCACAAGGAAACGCTGCTGCCCGTTCTTTGATATACGATTATTATAGATGGTGTTATAACAATCAGGACCAACGGCTTAACTTGCTTGCCGAGGCACGGAGAGTAGTCCCTCGACCAACCTGACCCGGAAAGAAATCTTAGAATTTACACAAAGATTTTCAGTCCAGCGCGGAGATCGAACCTGCGACCCCCGTAGTTTAAAGCGAGCCAAATACTGCTACGCTACGAAGGTTACCAATTAAATTCATATTAGCTGTGCTAGTCGCATATCCCGGTGCATCATGGAGTGAATCTCACGGCTGTATTATGGATTTTAATGTAATTTTATGTTTATTAAAACAATAACTCAGTTAAAATACAATCTGAAAATATACTACTAAAACTTTTAGTAAGTACAGAACTTACCGAAAGTTAATTCCCGTTACAAATGAAAAAGATTCTAGAAAAATATGTCTGGTCGATCTCAAGTAAAACTCAATGTTACACGCTCCACTACATATTAATAAAACTGATTTTATTTCAAACTTTCATTGTAAATAAAAACTCTTTACAACAAATAATTTATCAATAACAGAGTAAATCGGAACTGTATTAAATTCTATCGTTTTCATTTGGGCCGTACAAAGCTCTCGCGCTACTCAGGTTTCGTCGCTCGCAATCCGATTTCAAAGAAACGAGACTAAGGTATTATATCCGTTTCTTTGTCGAACAGGACATTGAAATTTCTTCGGAATGAAATCGAACAGTAAACTGTGCCGTGAACATTTAATTGGAAAAGTAATTAAAATAGTCGTCTGAAAAAAAGGAGAAATTTCAACAATTTTTTCATCTCACTTATCAAAAGAAATATGGTTATTAATCTATACTAATATTATAAAGAGGAAAGATTTGTACCTATTTTTGTATGTTTGTATGTTTGTAATGAATAGGCTCAAAAAGTACTGGGCCGATTTAAAAAATTCTTTCACTATTCGAAAGCTACATTATCCACGAGTAACATAGGCTAAATTTTATTTTGGAAAAAAATGGGATTCCGTAAGATATTTGGGTTTTTCTGACACAAGGTGTAAAAAATCAACCAGAAAAGTTACTTATTTTGCGTACGCTGCCTAAACTATAAAAGATAGAACCATAAAATGTTCTAATTAATTATAGATCTTATAAATATCTACAAAAAAGTCCGCGACACACTATACCTATCTATGTCGAGTGAGGCACAATGACCATTTTTTTATTTAGAAATCTTGATTTTTTTTTGGAATACATTTAAACGCGTTTATTTTACTCATGCTATTAATCCTTATCAAAATAAATTATTTCATTACTAAGTACAGTTTATGTAGATAATATTTGGTCTTTGAATGATTAAAATTGGACGTTGGGTTTTGAAGTTATGGCTAAATTAAAATATTACGATTTCTGCTGCACGGCCCGTTGCGAAGTCTAATAATTTTCGTGCGATTTTTTTTTAGATTTCGTTCTTAAATCTACACCTACGCAAAAGTTCTTCTCAGAGCTAATCAACAGTTCTTCTCAGAGCTAAACAACAGTTCTTTTCAGAGCTTTGAAAATGCCTAAAATGCCTAATCCCTAAAATGCCTATTAATTACATCATTAATTATATTTTCATCATTAACAACTTTAACATCCACAGAAAGACAATCTGTGCAGCCTACGGATAATGACTGCGTTGTCGATGTTTATGTCGGTGTCTGTGAATTGACCTGGGAATCATTTTGCTGACCGTGTCTTTCCTGGGTAGGCTTTTTGCAGCGGTAACCGACATCCGCACGGAGCCGCGGGCGACCGCTATCACTACATCACTACATATTATAAACAAAGTCCCCTGCCGCGTCTGTCTGTCTGTTCGCGATAAACTCAAAAACTACTTCATCGATTTTCATGCGGATGTTACCAATCGATAGAACGATTCTTCCGGAAGGTTTACGTATATGATTTGTTTAGTTTATGTGTACATTTGACTAATATATATTGATATTTGTCAGAGGTGTCGGAAAAAATTAAGCCATTTGGGAGCTTTCAACGAAAACGCTGCCTAAACCCTATGAGATATAACAAAACAATGTATGGTGGCAAATATTCTTCTCTTTTAGATCTACAAAAAAGTCTGCGATAGGATATGTCTATCTTTCAAGGTTAACTTGCTATATCCATTATATCTTAGAAAAATGATAATTTCTAATGCGGTAATTGTAAAGCTAATCAGACGGATTCAGTATTTATCCTTATCATTTTAAATGAGTTAATATTCTTAAGCATTTCATGCAGATTATTTTACCCCTACACTATATACTTTAAATTAATAACTTAGAAGTTATCGCAAAATAACAGCGCGTGTTTTAGGTAGGCCTAATGCGATTATGCGCGCTCGATCCTTAAGAATTATAGGGCAATTTTTTTGTTTTGTGTTCGTTGTAACTATGATGGATAGATACTTGAATACCTATTTATTTAGTGTTTGTTGTATTGTTAGTCCTGAAGAGTTTAGGTATTTCATACGATAAAAGTATACCCACCTACTTATTTCACTGAGTTTTAGTAGGTACCTATATTAATTTGTTTCTGTTTGTTTTGACCAAATTTCGCCCGTTTGTTAGAGGTTTAAAGACATTATGTAATATAATTATGAGTATTGTACCCGTGCGAAGCCGGGGCGGGTCGCTAGTAAGATATATTATTATAGAGATTAGCATGGAACATAAAGAATGATAACTTACACGCATTTTTATTTTCAGACGGACATTATATAGTTAGCCTTGAGGCTTTTGCTGCTTCTCATAAAGGCGAGCTGAGTTTCAGCCTTAATCAATGGTTTAAATATTACAAACTAAGAAAGAGGGTGATTGCTGGTGAGGGGATTGATTAATGATGATTGTAAATTTTTAAGGGAAAATTGTGCAACTGTCGGTGTACTTTACAGTTAGCGGGCTTCTCGGATTTCGGGTCTACGCGGGCATCGGAAGAATCTTTGCAAACTTAGGGTTGGGAGGGCGAGGGGTGACGAGTCGCGTTCGCGGGCGCACTCTTCTCTGGCGGGTCGGATAGAGTTGTCTCTGTATAAAACACACACATACATCAGAAAACAGTTACTGATTAATGTAGATCATTACCGATAGATGGCACTAACAATCTCCCCTACCCTACCCCTACCCTACCCCACCCCTACCCTACCCCTAGCCTACCCCTACCCTACCCCTACCCTACCCCTACCCTACCCCTACCCTACCCCTACCCTACCCCTACCCTACCCCTACCCTACCCCTACCCTACCCCTACCCTACCCCTACCCTACCCCTACCCTACCCCTACCCTACCCCTACCCTACCCCTACCCTACCCCTACCCTACCCCTACCCTACCCCTACCCTACCCCTACCCTACCCCTACCCTACCCCTACCCTACCCCTACCCTACCCCTACCCTACCCCTACCCTACCCCTACCCTACCCCTACCCTACCCCTACCCTACCCCTACCCTACCCCTACCCTACCCCTACCCTACCCCTACCCTACCCCTACCCTACCCCTACCCTACCCCTACCCTACCCCTACCCTACCCCTACCCTACCCCTACCCTACCCCTACCCTACCCCTACCCTACCCCTACCCTACCCCTACCCTACCCCTACCCTACCCCTACCCTACCCCTACCCTACCCCTACCCTACCCCTACCCTACCCCTACCCTACCCCTACCCTACCCCTACCCTACCCCTACCCTACCCCTACCCTACCCCTACCCTACCCCTACCCTACCCCTACCCTACCCCTACCCTACCCCTACCCTACCCCTACCCTACCCCTACCCTACCCCTACCCTACCCCTACCCTACCCCTACCCTAAACCCTTAGTATTTATTTTAAAAAATGTGATTGCTTCTCGCTGTCTGTCTGTCCCTATGTATGCTTAGATCTGTAAAACTACGCAACGGATTCCGATAAGGTTTTTTTAATAGATAAAGTTGAAGCGGCCGTAGCCCAATGGCTAGGGTGTCGGACTTGTGATCTTGTGCGACCACAAGATGTGCGGTTCGATCCCTACCCGTTGCACTACCGACGTGATCCCACTCGTAACACAAGCATTTTAGCTTATCACGAGGGGTAACAAGAATACTAATAGACTGCAAAATTCTGGTTATATAGTTGTTTTTATGTTTTAAGAGAAAACAAAGATCTTCAAGAGGAGGGTTTATATTTATAACTAGATTCCTGCGCGCGGAACTTCATATAATAGGCCTTCCTCGATAAATGGGACATGCTGACATACGGACATACATTGAAATAATTTTTCTAATCGGTCGGCAAACAAACTTTTCAGCTTTATATATAAGTGTAAAACATCAGCATAGCACCCGTGTCTGCGCCGACCCGTGTCTGCGCGCCTAGTTATTTATATTTAGCGACCAGCCCCAGCAGCGGTTGGATTTTTATACACTATGTTACTCAGGGATAATGTAGCATTCTAATGATGAAAGAATTATCGAAATCAGCTCAGATTTTTTTGAGTTTATTCGATATTCAAAAATATAACAATACAAACTTTTCCTCTTTATAATATTAGTATAGATATAGATAGTATATTAAATGTATATCGAGTATTCAGCATCGGTAGCGATATTTAAACATAGAAATGTCGGCGAAGGTCCCAAGAGAACAGCCAAACTGCCAATACAATAATTCTCAAGACAACATTTGAGAAATAGAATTTACTTACTGTTTAAATTTTGTTTCTCAATATTGAAGCTTATAGTAAAATATTATCAGTGTTCCTGCAAAGTAAATTTAAAACTCTTTTAAAAACAAAGTAGCAGCAGTTTATAAAGCATGTGAGTGTATGTTATATTTACAGTCTGCAGAACGTGTAGAGAAGAAAACGAGTCAATCATCATTAACCTCTATAGAGGCTCATAATAATGTTTAATTGATTGACACCATTAGGTATTAAATAATAAAACAAAAATCTTATTAACTTCTCTGCCTAGAGGTCTAAAATTTGAATTCCGTGTGGTGTGCTTATGATACTTATAACCCATTGAAACTACGTTTGTTACCTACATTCTGGCTTGCCCTTTACCTATACGTCTCAGCTGATGGTATAAGTGTCTTCGGGTGCGAGAGACAAGTTCAAGGCTGTTGCCCTCTGACCATGATGCTCTATGTAACGACACGTAGTTCCTGTGGACGTTAACTATTATTACGGAAAATAATAGTCGATTAGTATGGGCGACTCGGGAGATATAAAGGTAAAAGGCTAACTGCCGCCTAGATACTGCATTCGAAATTCGAAAAAAAGCCTCGCCAATGGTTCCATAAGGCTACGGGGGGAAGGTCGAGAGATGGCATCTGCGGTGACGCCAGCTTATGCACTTAAAAATATTGCTGACTGTTATATTTATCTGGACATTGGATTCATCTTCATCAAAAGGCAATTGTTCTTAACATGCTGTAATGATAATATATTGTATGTAATATATTAATAAGGTTCATAATTCAATATCGCCCATGGTGTCGCTAAGCTCAATTCACGTGTACCGGTTGATATACCAACTGTCAAAGAACGCGTAGTATTTCGTGTTTCTGCATAAAGAGGTACAATTTTATTTAAAGAGACGTCAGCTAACGCTAAGTTTACGTCAACGCAGGTAATATTAGGGAATTTTGTATACGTGTATTCACTCATTTGATTGTATACAACCAAAAATATGCTGACAATAGAAAATCAACCTAAATGTTGTTTGCATAGAATTTATTTTGCATTGACTATACATGCTCAATATTTAGAATATCGCTTGAGTTATTTTGTTTTGTGAATATAGTAGGTATATTGGTTTTATTTTGACGAAATATGGATTTGAGATTAAGATAGAGCACGGTTGAAAAAGGAAATTTGCCTATTAATATCCAGCAGTTCTACCTTGTAGTGTATAAGCTCCATGAAGATTGGCTATCTGTATACCCTCTAAACCCCCTTGGTCCACCGAATTGGTGGGAGCCACCAGGTACCTTACAAATTGTGAAAACTGCAGCAGTCAAGTTTCTTCTGCGATTTTGATACCGTCATTGCATAGGTTATCCGCATTAAAAAGACAGTCAAACAGTTTAAAATTTGTAACATTAAAACGTAATGACAATCTAGAAATGATTGAAGAAAACCCATCCTATCATATTTATTTTGTGTGCTAGCTAGCTGGTGTTGAATATAAATGTAATGAAGTTCAATCACTCGAAGACTTCAAGTATCGACATTGTATGTGGTTCTCAAGATGACCCCAAACACCCTTGAATGCTGAAATGCATATCCAGGTCATATCCAGGTCAGTCCCACAATTTATTGCTTTGACAAAATCAGGCGAATATTCTGATTTTTTTTTTCGGACGGAAATAATGTACTTAGCCAAGAGGCTTTTGCTACTTCACCGGACATAAAGGCGAGCAGAGCTTGGCTTCAATAAAATCATCCGACCACATGATTATACTCATTTAGGAATGCTATATATTATAATGATTTACACTGTGCTCACTATTTACATTAATAATATATTCAAACAAGGCAAAATAAATAAACAGTACTGTTACATAATCATTAAAAATATTTACTAAACAAGCTTTTATTAACGAAAAAATTTATATCGAAAAAAGAGAACCCACGCAGAGCATCCGCCTCCACGCAGAGCGCGTTGCAAAAACTATTTTTACCTATTAATAAACGAAATAAACGATCACAAAACAGTAATTAAAAGTAAACAAAGAGGACGTGATGACTGGCATGGACCACAGACACTGGATCACATGACAGGGGCACGGGAAAAGTCAAAGTAATTTTTTTTTAATTCATTTACACATTTAAAATATTTTAAATCATGTTCTTATGATGCGTCCCTTTCTTTTTCTATCACCAGTTCTGGACGTGGCAACTCTGAGAAGAACTGGCAAGGAACTCAGATGAATGCTTTTTTTAAAATAAATTTTACAATTATTAATTAAGCAGTATTGTTTCACAGCAATCACTCCCAAGCAGTTTTGTCATTGACATAATCAGAAATTTTATAATAAGCCTTTTTACATTATTTATCCCTGACATATTGATTAAACTTGTCTGTAGAAAGATCTCTTACATGATCGGGCCAACGCGGTCCTCGGTCTGTCCAGCAAGGATCCTAGCCTAGCTTACCTGCGGATTTCTTTAGCTACCTAAGTGTACGACCTGGAGAGGAAACGTGGACAGAACCGGTTTATTCTTTTCCGTCTTATTTTGTTCTGTAAATTAAGTCAAGATTTAATATGAAGCGTTAAACGCCACACTCGGGTCCCACCAATTTAGGGATCTATATCAAGCCCAAACTATTTCCTTTCTGTTACATTTCTGTAAGTAACTTAACTGATACCTCGTTCCAAAGACGCCTACGCGAATTTATAGACCTTGTTACAAATACAACACTAAGATCCTTCCAAAGCTTCGAAACGGAATGTCTAATAAGAAGCTAACAAACCGCTTTGGGGGTACCTTGGGGCGTGTGAATGTAGACCTTATGTTTAGAGATGTAAGGTTCAATGTATGTGGAGTGCTTTGATGGCTAATTGACTAGGCGATCTTCCAGTACTGTTTGGATAGCGAGGTTCGAAAGAAAGGTGCGTGGATGAGGTAAATCTCTCATTTTCATTAATACTAAGGTAAAGACTATGTGTAATTTAAGACAGGATACAGATCCCGTACTACCACTTTAATCCCTGTGTCACTAACCATTACCAAATTTAACGTAAACCAATATTGAACGTAAGGCGTAAGTAGTGAATTCACGTCAATTACGCCTCAGCTAAGAACCTACCATGTCACTTGTAAGTGGCCTTAACATCCAGTACATAAGAGGTGCTACCGCATCGTGTATGTTACAATCAAATCTTTAATATTTGATTAAATCTATAATTTTAGATTTGTTTGTAATGAGGAATAATAATTAAGTTTATAAGGATTTTGTTGTTTTGGCAAAATACAATTAATTATCGTTCACTAGAACTTAGGATGGGATGGTTTTAAGTTTTGTCAAGGACAATTAAGAATATAATATACCGTCAATACTGGCATTTTCCAGAGTCGAATAATGTTTTGAAATATTTCTATTGCCTCAGGCAATTAACAATGCAGGTGCGTTTTTTAGACCTTAATCATTTTAGGTGCATAATCAAAGATATCATCTGTAAAAAAAAATCATTATAATATTTATTTTCAATATAAACATTTAAATATCTATGTAACACTTTTTTTGTTTGTGCAACACCCCACGTCTGGCAGACTGGCTGAAAATGTTACCTTTGATATTCAATCCGTCAATATTGCTTTTTTTAATAAAACAAATATATTCCAATCATTCTATATACAGCATCAATTCCCGTCGACAATTTTCACTTTCTTCCAGAACCTTCGTCGCCAATATTATATATGAATAGGGATCGTAATGAAACAGTCAAAGCTTATAAGCACACTGTCTGTTATTCCTATCAATAAACAAGAGAACGTCGTGGGTGTTCAATGTTTAAAAAATGGCCAAGGCTTTCTGTATACAGCCAACTGGCCAGTCACATAAATTATAATTCTATATACAGCATCAACCAATATCAAACATTTTTAATTTTGAAGTGGATTTTTAATATAAAATCTTATGGTATCTTAGGTTGCTTACATGTGCGTTGCTGCAACACGCATTTTCTAACTCCACGTAAAATAAATAACTATTAAACAGGCCTCGCTAAAAGGTCAATATATTTAGGCTCGGCTATTAGCCTTGCTTATCTTATCGCTTTCAAGTAAATAGGCGCTGATTTATTAATCAATTGTGCTCAATTTATTTCAGTAACGAGTAATACAGTCTGCTGGGAATATTTCGTATTAAAATAGATGTAATATTAAATTATAATTATTATTATATTTATAGGAGAACGAAGGTCGCTGACATAACTCAACGGATTAGCAAACTAATTGCTAATTAGTATATATATATAGTACGAGTCACCATCTCCTATTTAAAATATGGCATATATTTTGGTAGCACCTTATGTAATTAATTTTAATACGTCTCATTCTTAGATTTTCATGAACCCCGAATTAATATAACTAAACCTAAACATTAACTCGGAAACTTAACAAAACTCAAGATAATTTTAAATATAATACTCTAGTTTAAACTTAAGCCAGGTGTTTTCGCCGTACGTCAAGAAGTTCATCTCAGCTAAATTTTGTTTAAAACTTTGAACAAAATAGCTACCTCAAGTTAGTTAGAGAACGTCAAAACGGTGGTAAAGTTTAAATTCCATTGAAAATAAACGTTTTAATAATTCTTGAGGAAAATTAATGGGGAATAAAAGCAATATAGTAAACTTAAAAATCTTACGTCTAATTACCAAATAATATTGTTACAGTCAATTTTCCTTTTTTACCGGCGATGTTCTCATTGCTACGTGCTACGGCGTAGTAGTAAGATGTAGCGTAGTTAGGTACGATGCGCGTAGTTGTTTTCTCATAACATCATGATTTAAATACAAAAACACTTCTGCTAAAATGTTTAGTTATATTACGGGTAGTATTGTACACATGAAACAAAATGTTATATAATAATAATAATAGTTTATTTGCATAAAATGTGGTACAAAATGGTGTTACAATTATATTAGTTTCTAGACACAATAGCCGTTATACAATAGCATGCAAATTTCATTATTATTATTTTTAGAACTTTACCCAAGAGTAAACGAGCGGACGCATGTAACGTTTTTTTTGTTCAAAATATTGTTTAGGATTTAGTTTAATTTCATCACAATTCATTGACATTAAAAATGATACTGAAAATATAAATAGTTGAATACTGTAAGTAGCAAATAAACGCTTTAATCATCCGTTTTAAAATATAGATTAACTCATAACAAATAAGACATCGAACATTGCCCATCATAGAACATCACCTAAAGCAGAAAAATCTACAGAGCGTATATTCTTCATAAGCAAAGCAATCAAGTATAAAGAGGTACTGTCAGCAAGGATAAGTGAAGAAAAAGGCGTGAAACGAGTTTGTCATACGAAGGCGAAATCCCCCGTCATTTGTGTGTTAATGCGTTGGGGCTCGCAATGGTTCGTGTAATATATGTGTAAGCGGATCTAAAGATGGTTTCACACGTCGTGGAGGTTTTACCTGAGGGAAAACAAGTATATGTCTATGGTTATATTTAAAAGAGGAAAGATTTACTTGCTAGTAGGTTTGTAGTATTTGTACGTCGTAACGGTAAGCTAAGAGCGTTGTGGTGCTAAATAAAGATCGTTGCGGTGCTTAGTTATGGATTTCACGACGTCGGGCTTTTAACTTAGCAACATGACGCTTTTAACTTAGTTATAAGTTGCTAAGTTAAAAGCGTAAAGTTGATGACGTTGGGTGACTTAGTTCAAACCGTCGCGTCTTGATGTTAAGGTCGCCGCAACGCTTCATTATAGGTGTAGGGTAACTAAAGTAAAAGCGTAGCGTATCTAAGACACAAACATCACTTCTATAAGTTAAGAGCGCTGTTAAAGTTAATGACTTTAGATTACTAAGCAAAAAGCGTCAGGTCACTAAGTAAAGATTGTTGAATTAATAAATTAAGAGCGCTGCAATGCTATTTTTAGGGTGTCGGGTTACTAATTAAGGAGTGTTGGGTCATTAAAATAAGAGCGTCGCGACCCTTAGTTAAGCAAATCGCGTTGCTAAGTGAAGAGCGGCGCTAGGCTAAGCTAAGAGCGTCGAATGACTAAGTTTAGACCGCCAAAACTTTAGGTTAAGGTTGGGTTACTAAGTTAAAAGCGTCGGGTTACCAAGTCAAATCACTTAGTTAATCGTTAATGTCGTCGGCAAAACGTCAAGTTATTCGGCACGCTCCTTAACGGTCGTATGAACTAAGTCTAATATTTTTAAGTAAAAGAAAATACTGTGTACCTATGTTAATGCACACACTTGTGCACTATGGTCTGGGCTGTGTAACTACCAATTCCGCGAATCCTTTGAGCTGCTATCCATGGCTGCAAAATGATGTGTTGGAACCCTAAGTGTTTCAGAAACGGCGGTGTTTAATCGAGTGTCAACCATTGTGATTTCCTGCGTGGAGTAATTGATTTGACAGGCGGTGCGGTGGGTGATTAAGCTACGTCACACATCATTGGTTTACAACACCTATATAACATTGTTTCCAAGAAATATGATTTTTATTTGCATATGATTTTTGATAGCTGTAAATTAATAGCGATGTTACGCTCAATGTTAATGGAAATACTAGGAAAGTTATATCACTGATACAGATAAATATTATGGTTAATGAATGCCAGAGCTAAGGAAAATTAATTAATACTACCGTGTACACTTAAAATAAGGCAGTTACGCATAATTGCCAGTCTTGTTATGTAAAAAAAGTGTAAAATCCAATTAAAATAACATTAAACTACAAAATGTCATTGTACATCTCTAACTGGCCTGTTATTACTTTTTATGTGCACTCATGACTGGATCAAGTGGAAAGAATAATAATATCACCTTTTCACGCAATTAACACTCTCATACAGTTGTATAGAACAGGAAATGTTAGATAAGCAATGAGAAATATTGCTAGCGGCCTGCATACACTGGCTCCATGCGACCTTTATTAGATCTTCGGTTAATTATAGACGCACTCGTAACATGCTTCGTTTGCCTGTTCGTGGTCTCCACTCGGGAACCTTTTTGCTCCATCGTCATGGAGTCATCATCATCATCATCAGCCCGTATAACTTCCACTGCTGAACATGGGTCTCTTCCCGATGGAGGGTATTTGCCATAGTCATCACGCTTGGCAGGCGGGTTGGTGACCGCAGTATTATGTCGTAACATATAAGGAAACGCTGCTGCCCGTTCCTTGATATACGATTATTATGGATGATCTTATAACAATCGGGACCAACGGCTTAACGTGCTTTCCGAGGCACGGAGTGAAGTTCCTCAACCAACCAGACCGGGAAAGAAATCTTAGAATTTACACAAAGATTTTCTGTCCGGCGTGGGGATTGAACCCACGACCTCCGAGATTTACAGCGAGCCAAATACCGCTACGCTACGGAGGTTGTCAAATCTTATAGTAAAATCGGATAGTACAGCTTAATAATATAACTGTTTCTTTATATGTTCATGTGCGTGAGTAAGATCATCAGGGGTGATAATGGGGGGGTGATAATGTCACAAACGACCATAACTTTGTAAATTAATTTTAACGGCGTTAATCATTTCAAATGGACTCCATTAAAAATATTCATGGTCAGCATAACAAGATATATTAATAGTAAAACTGATCTATGTATGAACTCTTGCAATATTTATTTATTTACCAACAGCTCAAATCATATTTAAAAAAAATCGTTACAGTAAGCCAATTACAGAGTTCTACAAATTGCGATAGAATAAGACTTAAGATATCTTACGAACATTCAATAACAAAGTATTACGAACCTTAGGGCCTATGCACACGACGTTTTTTTTACGCGCCGCACCAAATTGCTAACGCGCGTTTTTATCCTACAGAGCAGTTTGTTGTCGTTTGTATCGATAAACACGCGCGTTAGCAATTTGGTGGCTTTTGCATCGCGTCTGTATTGATACACACGCGCGTTTGTATCGATTCATAAGCGTGCAGGTGTGCAAAGGTCTGCTGGCTGCGTCTGACTCGCGTGCGTATCGCGTCTGTATCGCTACAGACGCGCTGCAACGGCGCGTTTAAAAAACGTGGTGTGCATAGGCCCTTAAATGAAAACTATATTGTACTATTCATTAAAAAAAACAAATTTCTTACCAAGCTGCTTTTAGTTACAAATGGGTAGCAATGGGTTCAAACTCTCATAAACATAGTGATAATGTGTGTAATGATATGTTTATTATATCCAAAAAGTTACAAATTTGGAATGCTTATAACTAAAACAATGTGTTACAAATTAAAATATAGTATAGGTATGAAGAAAAGTAATGGGGATAGATCTTTATACAAACTGTTTATTGACCCTGCCTTTTAAACTAGGTAAAACCTGTATCTTAAGAGACAGTGTTAGTAAATGACTTTAAATTAATCTATTTCATAAAACATCTTACTGCGATCACGATTATGGCAATATCCCTCTACGATCCTGGCTTACCAAGGTCTGTTAAGAGGAGGCCCATGTTCAGCAGTGGACGTAAACGGGCTGTTGATGATGATTTCATAAAAGATTGCGTCATTACATAACACTCAATCCAGTAACTTACCATATCTATTAAGAATACCGTTGTATTGCTTAAAATATAATAATTGTAATTCGTCCGTTAATAAATACTCATCACTATTAGTAATATCGCGAAGTAAGTATGAGTCATGCAAAAATTATCACGTTATTACACTCATATCAAAATCCCTAAACACTAGAGATTTGTCAGTCGGGTTATTTAGTACCAATTCATTCAAATTATAAAGGGTAATTAGATAGTTGAATCGAAAAAGAATGGCCTATGAATATTTGAATGATTCTGAATCTTGTACTGCAAGGCAATAGGGCTTATTTGCAATGTACATATCCATTGCCGTCTCAAAAGAATGTTGCTAAGATATGTTTCGTAAGTAGTCCAGATGGCAAAAAGTCCTACAATTTAATTAATAGAATCAGGCGTTACTTTGCGGAAATCCATATTAATCTAATTTAAAAAGACAAAATATCTAGTGTTAATTCCGCTAAAAATGTGTCTATATGCTGTAATGCAAAAATACAATCACCAGCCAAAGCCAAGTGATTGTATTTTTGCACGATTTATTTTTCCTTCCTGCGTGTGCATAATTTTTGCGGGCGGTGCAAAAATTGCATTACAGCATATAGACACATTTTTAGCGGAATTAACACTAGATATTTTGTCTTTTGAAATTAGAGTTCTACAATTATTAACAACTACATATAATCACCGTGTATATAAATGTACACAACAAAACTAGGTACTACAAAAATGGGTCATTATGTAGCACAGTGAGTGCGCGGCTTTATTCTGTGCTGTCGTATATTTTGCAGCTCTGAATGCCTTTTTTATGTGTCTAATTACAGCAGGGCGGTTTTTAAATTGTTATTAGTGTGGACACGACACTTTTTGTCAGTAATTTAGAGATAATGTGGAAGAGTTAAATAATTATATTCAAATGTGTTTTATTATTCATTTACATTTAATTTTTGTGAAACTTTTATATCTCCGAATGCACATTAAGTCATTGGTTCTGGTTATCATAACTGGGAGTTACTTATATTTGAAAGGACTGAGGATCTCTGCATCTCGCATTAGATAAAATGCCACAGGGATTATGTCCACCATGTACCTATTATAGTGCTAAAGATATTTAAAAAAAAACATCTATTTACGTTATAAACTATTACTAACACTAACTGATGATGACTTATTTCCGCGGTTTCACTCACGTAACTACTGTTATATGTAAATATAGCCGATAAATATGATATCTAACACTGTACACTCTGAAAAAAATATAATATCAAATAGGACCAGTAGTTCCTGAGATTAGCGCGATCAAGCAAACAAACATACAAACTCTTCAGATTTCACATCAATACATACATGGTGTACAAAGTGTATTCAACTTTTCTTACGTAGGTAAATACTTTTGTGTCGCGAACCTGTGTAAGTATATATGTTAACGGAAATGTATGTAATCCGTCATTGTATACAATTCCTAGGAAATGTATGTAATTCCTAAAATCGCCCGGAAATGTGTGAAATAAATTATATGCCATCAAAAACATACTTGTAAAAAAACCCAAGTCTCGTAACGCAGTTCTTTTACCGTTAAAAGTAGTGAGATCTAAGTAATACCAAGTCGGTTAATTTATTCAGTCCCTACTTAAGGGACCTTCTGTCTTAAGCTATTACGTAACTATCTCACCTAACAGACTCTTAAAATGATCTTATCAAAATTCAAAACTTTTATGTTATGAATATTAGATTGACTTGGCCATCGCAATAAACACTTGTGAGACACATTCTAATAGTATCCGATGGCCAAGTTAATTTATTATTTAAAACTTAAAAGTTTTGAATTTTGATAAGATCATTTTAAGAGTCTGTTAGGTGAGATAGTTACGTAATAGCTTAAGACAGAAGGTCCCTTAAGTAGGGACTGAATAAATTAACCGACTTGGTATTACATAGATCTCACAACTTTTAACGGTAAAAGAACTGCGTTACGAGACTTGGGTTTTTTTACAAGTATGTTTTTGATGGCATATAATATTGTAGAAGACGAACCTCGCGGAGCTCGGCTCGGGGAGATTTATCGACGATACGATACTTCGTTATTATTCACACGTTGTTAATAATGCGAGTGTATCAATACACCCTTGTTGCTATCATTACTGTCTACCTTCCATGTTTATGGCGCAACCATATCCATTAACAGAGAGGGGTGCACGGTTATGTTTGTTTGATAAAGATTAAACAAAGATACATAATCAACTCCGACACGTTGGATCCCTTTTGTATTTAATTAACCGCAAGTTATTGACTCATGTTTTAGTAGCCAGAAGATGTCATAAATAAATATGTATGCCATCAAAAACATACTTGTAAAAAAACCCAAGTCTCGTAACGCAGTTCTTTTACCGTTAAAAGTTGTGAGATCTAAGTAATACCAAGTCGGTTAATTTATTCAGTCCCTACTTAAGGGACCTTCTGTCTTAAGCTATTACGTAACTATCTCACCTAACAGACTCTTAAAATGATCTTATCAAAATTCAAAACTTTTAAGTTTTAAATAATAAATTAACTTGGCCATCGGATACTATTAGAATGTGTCTCACAAGTGTTTATTGCGATGGCCAAGTCAATCTAATATTCATAACATAAAAGTTTTGAATTTTGATAAGATCATTTTAAGAGTCTGTTAGGTGAGATAGTTACGTAATAGCTTAAGACAGAAGGTCCCTTAAGTAGGGACTGAATAAATTAACCGACTTGGTATTACTTAGATCTCACAACTTTTAACGGTAAAAGAACTGCGTTACGAGACTTGGGTTTTTTTACAAGTATGTTTTTGATGGCATCTCATTTCTTTTTGTAGATAGTTGTACCTTTTTTCCTTTGCTTTACAATTTACATAATTTTTTTGAATACCTACAACGGATTTAGGCTGTATCTCAAGAACCGCGATAGCTAAACAGTTGACATTTTCACAAATTATGTATTTCTGTTGCTATATTAACAAACTAAACATTAATTAAATAATTAAGGGGGGCTCCAATACAACAAACTTTTTTGCGGCCTTTTTTGCTCGATATCTATAACGGCCATAGGTAGGCACTTGAAAATGGTACGGAAACCTTAGTGCGCGAGTCCAACTCGCACTTGGCCGGTTTTAGTCTATTGTATGCACAAATGGAGGATTCCTGCGCTTTAATCGTTCCAAAGTAGACTTAAATTAAATGTAAACCGTCCAGACTCGTAACTCGGTGCCTTTATTTACAAAATAACTTAACTTACGAATATATGAATACCCACGTACCTAGCTGGCATGGCAACACTCACCATACTTAACAAGAGCAGCTGCGTCGTGTACTTTTTTATGGTTTATTGATATTCGTCGCACTCGTCAAACGTCATTTAAAATTAATCCTTATTTAAAATTGTTATCTCTCATCTAATATATAAAATTCTCGTGTCACAGTTTTCGTTGCCATACTCCTCCGAAACGGCTTAACCGGTATCTATGAGAATCGGCCAACATCTATTTTTCATCCCCCTAAATGTTAGGGGTAGTCCACCCCTAAATTTTTATTTTTATTTTTCAGACAAAGTTAGGGGTAGATTAGAGGTAGGTGTAGGGTAGGGGTAGGGTAGAGGTAGGGTAGGGGTAGTGTAGGGTAGGGGTAGTGTAGGGTAGGGGTAGTGTAGGGTAGGGGTAGTGTAGGGTAGGGGTAGTGTAGGATAGGGGTAGTGTAGGATAGGGGTAGTGTAGGGTAGGGGTAGTGTAGGGTAGGGGTAGTGTAGGGTAGGGGTAGTGTAGCGTAGGGGTAGTGTAGGGTAGGGGTAGTGTAGGGTAGGGGTAGTGTAGGGTAGGGGTAGTGTAGGGTAGGGGTAGTGTAGGATAGGGGTAGTGTAGGATAGGGGTAGTGTAGGATAGGGGTAGTGTAGGGTAGGGGTAGTGTAGGGTAGGGGTAGTGTAGGGTAGGGGTAGTGTAGCGTAGGGGTAGTGTAGGGTAGGGGTAGTGTAGGGTAGGGGTAGTGTAGGGTAGGGGTAGTGTAGGGTGGGGTTAGTGTAGGGTATGTATCGATTGAGGCAGTACGAAGTCTGCCGGGTCAGCTAGTTCATTATAAATATTGTCTATGTACCTAATCGAAAACTACAACATTAAGCTTAACAGAGGATTAACATGAACTTATGTATGGCACTCACGGCCTCACTGTCAAAGGTTTTTAAATAAAGAAATTACTAAACTGTTTTTAATGGAACTTTGGCACATGTCCGATTTTGGTTTTTTTTGAGACAGCTCCAACACTAGGGAAATTATTATCTATGTCGCGGGTCAAAGTAACTTTTCCACAGAGACAAAGTCGCGGCCACAAGCTAATATGTACATAAGTAAATTTAAAGCTACCTAGTTAACATCAAACTGTGTAAAAAATATTTGATAAAATGAATATGCAAATACAGTTTGTGTCAGATAAATAAAACGTGGTGTGTGTGTATACCTGTGATATCGCAGTAAGACTTGTTAATTACTTGAAAGAAAGTGACCGTCTTTCTGTGACGAACGGGAAGCGTGGAAGCCGTAGTGTTTGTCCGGGGGGAATGCAAGAATTTTACGCATCTCCTCCGACACTGCGGCGTTCCCGCACGAGCGGTGGGGTATGTGGGACTCGCCCTCTCTATAGCAGTGGAATGCAAATCATACCTTGAGAGAAAAACACTTAAACCCCCGGTTACTCCTCTGACCACAATTGGTGAGGGGCCCAGGAACTGTTGCCTATCTGGGATACCCTATGGCAGCGTCCGCGACTCAAATGGTGTTGCGGGCTCTCCTGGGTTCAAATAACCAGTTTCAGGGATGCCAGAGTACACGGGGTACTTCTCAAGGGGCCGCGGCCTGTTAGTATACTATCGTTCATAGCACAGTTGCTTTTACATTCCATTGAGTTTTTTTTTTCCTTCGATTTTTTTTTATTTGTTAAATTAATCCCTGTGTCACGAAGGTCGCACCGCTCGATAGATTAACGAAAACAAAGCACCCCCTGACTCAATACAACTGTTTTAATTTTAGACGAATAATTGTCCCGAGTGGGAATCGAACGCAGAAAAGCAGGTCTCTGGAGCAACTAACGTAACCACTTAGCCACCACCTTTCAACATAATCGCATCTAGGTCCCTATCTACACCTATTCTTCCATTAAATCATACATATTGATTTACACTGATTCACTGACTGCAAATGTAACTTTGTAATCCTATACATTTATAAGAAATAACAAAGTTATTAATGCAGTTGATGAAACTTAACAACTGGACCGAAATTGCAAAATGTTGGAATTTTCCCATGAGTTTTACACTAAACTCTACTAGTACTCAAAATTTGAAGCTTCTACGTCTGCTAGAAGTGCCTAAACATTTTGATGATCGGTCAATCACGTGTGAGCGAGTGACAAAATTACCGAAATTACCGAACTTTGAGTAGTTATAATTCTTAAAGTACTGGTTCAAATTGAATGAAATTTGAAATATGCTGTAGTTTTACAAAGCCTGCTTAGGTTCTGAAATTTCAGGCTCCTATCTTCATCCACAACGAAGTTATAGAGGGTCGAAAATTTTTTTTTCTTACTCGACTTGGGGGGGCACTGCCGTGCCCCCAGATTAGACATATTTCCTAGGAAATCTATACATTTCCTAAATAGCAATCGGAAATATCAATGGGTAGGTTTAGGTTATTTTTTTTTATAACCACCCGAAACCTCGTTTATCAACTAACTAGGTTGATCAACATTATTATTATGATTCTTAATAGTTTCTGGTAACAATGATTTTCCGATAAATGCACCTAAAAAGTTAATAGATACCTAGTTGATTTTTGAAGCTTTAATTGGTAAGATAACATTAATTATATTTTACGGTATGATTGTTACCTATTTGTATTAATAAAAATATTATTCTCGTTGAAGCAACATGTTTTATTACAGAAAGCATTCTTTTTGTACATTTCCTGATACGATATTGGAATTATATACAATTCCTAGGAAATACATACATTTCACAGGAAATGTGTGTATTAAGGAATCTTTGAAACATTATTTTACACATTTCCTAAGTAGGCTCGGAAGGGTATATATTTCCTAGGAATTGTGTACAATTCCTAGATTTCATACATATCCGGTAACATATACACTAAATGTACACGAAATATCATTAATCTTCCAGAATACCGATGCTAGAAATTCTCATCTCATTCTCATGTTCAATATTCAGTGCACGTTCCTAAGTAGCTACCTAAAGCTAGTATTAACAAGTTTTCCGTTTATGTAGCTGACCTTTAAGTATAGTTGAAGTGTGATCAAGTGCCTATCGAAGTTCCAAGGTAAACATTGACTGGTGGTTGGACTTTGAAAGTTTCAGAAAGAAGTAGAGGGTCAGGGTTCGGTTAGTAATTATGTGTGATTTCGTAATGCTTGTGCTACGAGTGGATTCACATCGGTAGTACAATGGGTGGGGTTTGATACTTAAGATCAGCAGTTAAAATAACAACACCGTAAGACCAACGATTCAAAGGTAAAGATAAAGATGCATGTATTTGTATGAAGCATGTGTGTGTGGCAAGCATGTGTTGCCGTGTGGTTTCCGGCTTAGAATAGACCACCCCATGTCTTCCCATGGGTGTCGTAAAAGGCGACTAAGGGACATATGGCTGATGGATGGGCAGCAGCATCTATTAGATCAACATTTGCATCTTACTGCGATCACCAATCCGTCTGCCAAGCGTGGTGATTATGGCAATATCCCTCTACGATCCTGGCTGGCCAAGGTCTGTTAAGAGGAGGCCCATGTTCAGCAGTGGACGTCAACGGGCTGTTGATGATGATGATGATGACTACCATGTCAGCAAAACATATTTTGAATACGGCAATTTATTAAGATAATATACCTTACATCATACAGTAATTAACAAAGAAACCTTGCCAAGTAGAATAGATTTAGAATAGTAGATATAAAATGAGTAGTAGTATTTTATAAGCTAGTTTTATTTTAAATCAGCTACTTTTAGTTGTAAAATATACAAGAAATTTACAGAACGGAAGCGAGCAAACCAATAACAGGTGGTGCGTTGGTTTGTAGTGTTAGCTCCGTAAACGTCTTTGATATTGCGTGCCGCTTGTGCCGCGATGCTGCCACGACGGTACTCATATTCCATAATTACTCGAATTTTTAACGTATCCATGATGACGAAAAAGATTGAAATGCGATGAAAATGTAACACTAATCAAAAAACAAATGACCACTTTTGGAAAAAAAAAATCCATGTTTTTAAAATAAAATTAATATATATGTTACCGGATATGTATGAAATCTAGGAATTGTACACAATTCCTAGGAAATATATACCCTTCCGAGTCTACTTAGGAAATGTGTAAAATAATGTTTCAAAGATTCCTTAATACACACATTTCCTGTGAAATGTATGTATTTCCTAGGAATTGTATATAATTCCAATATCGTATCAGGAAATGTATAAAAAGAATGCTTTCTGTAATAAAACATGTTGCTTCAACGAGATTAATATTTTTTATTAATACAAATAGGTAAAAATCATACCGTAAAATATGATTAATGTTATCTTACCAATTAAAGCTTCAAAAATCAACTAGGTATCTATTAACTTTTAAGGTGCATTTATCGGAAAATCACTGTTACCAGAAATTAATAAGAATCATATGTTGATCAACCTAGTTAGTTGATAAACGAGGTTTCGGGTGGTTATAAAAAAAAATAACCTAAACCTACCCATTGATATTTCCGATTGCTATTTAGGAAATGTATACATTTCCTAGGAAATATGTCTAATAAATTTTACACATTTCCGGGCGATTTTAGGAATTACATACATTTCCTAGGAATTGTATACAATGACGGATTACATACATTTCCGTTAACATATATATATATTAGAATTCTTAGCCAAACAAAAATTATTTTGATTTGAAATGGTCAGTACTGCAGAACGGCAATTTCATAGGTAAAGACCTAATATAATTTATTATAGACAGAACAAGCTGTTGAACACAATATAGTTCAATAATAAAGTTAAGACTAAAACATGATTAAAAACAATCACTAAAAATATTAATATGCTAATTTATAAATGTTAAAATTATACATAGATTAATAATAAATTATTGTTTTGACTATTTGCAAGTGCCTGTAATAGGTTTACGTAAATAAAAATGATTTTTATTTTATTATTTATTTTATTTATTAAACATAAGAACAAACTTTTAAAATATAATTTGAAGTTTGCAGCTAGTCTGAACTGTGCTTCAGACAGTTGCTCAACAGCTGTGCTCTTCTGTATCGTGTAGGCATATGAGGCGTTTATCTTCTGTTAAATAATTTTAACAGAAGCTATCACTATCGCATCTCTTTTGTATAAGATTATGATATTGGCCGATATCTTGGAGCGCATGTTGACCTTTACATCTCGAACTATTGGTAGAAATTGTAACTGTTAGCTAGCAGACTGGCGCAATGCCAAAATTGTGGGCTTGACAACTCGAGTGCTACTCGTGGTGTTGCTACATGCGACTTAGACGTGTTACGTTGTTGTTTTAATCGCTCTTGATAAATTTATCGACTCGCCACAAAAAAATATATATTCTATACTAATATAATAATATAAAGTAACAACTAAAACAACCTCCGTAACGTAGCGGTATTTGGCTCGCTTTAAAATCTTGGAGGTTCGATCCCCACGCCGGACAGGAAATCTTTATGTAAATTCTAAGATTTCTTTCCGGGTCTGGTTGGTTAAGGGACTATCCTCCGTGCCTCGGAAAGCACCTTAAGCCGTTGGTCCCGATTGTTATAATATCATCTATAATAATCGTATATGACGGAATGGGCAGCAGCGTTTCCTTGTTTGCGGAAATTCTTTCAGTGTTAGAAAGCCCATTTACCGAAAAAGGGCTAGAGGCTATATTTTATTACGGGAACCAAAGAAATGCAGATGAAGCCGCACACGAGATGCTAGTTAGAATATATACCTATTGTAAGACACTGGGACCTCAGCTAAGATCGAAATTTGTATTGTATAACACCTGAGGGTCGGGACAAAACGTCATTACTGTCCATCGATAGCTTACCTACTGGTGGCCGACATGGCCGAATGGTTTTTGGGCTAGCCAACAAGACATATAATATACTATAGCTTTTTATATTCGATCAATATCTTAAAATGATAGCAACTTAATAATGGTCCATGGGAAAAACAAAATTAAGCATTAGAGTAATCGATTCTATACGGCCAAAAATATTTTACAAGTCGAGTCTTGTATCGACCATACAAGAGTTGTTATTTCTCATCCAACCATTTGAGAAGAAATCTAATTAATTTTACAAAAAACTAAAAAATCGACTGCGTTTTTGTGTAATTTTTTAAATAAAATAAATACTTTTTTTTTATTTGGCGCCAAAACTCCTTTATTTTGTTTTTTTTTTATTTTGATATACTCAGTGTCACTCTCACAGTAAACACGAATCTGACGACACCTCTCAAGCTAAAATCCATCAAGCCGTTCAGGCTGCAGAGCGTGCCAAACAATTATATTATTATGTTGAGAGTATGTATGTTTGTATATACATACATACAAACATACATACTCTCGAAAAACATAACGTAAGGTCACGGAGGTTCTTGAAAAATACTGCAAAAAAATTACTTTATTAATTATTGTTCGGTTCCAGCGTGCACGTAAGGTACCCAGAACTCACTGTCACTCACCATCTGATGGACTGGAATGCGCTCAACACACAAACCTTTTGGTTGTTACGGCATCTGATTATAGGCCATTGCCCACAAAGCGTCGTAAGCACCGTCGGCCTCGAGGCATCCGAGATCACCCGGATGACGAAATCACAACTTATCAACAAGCACTACACAGACTGCAAGAAAATTAACACCACAACACAGAGAGCACTCTGTCCGAACCGCCGGAGAAGAGTGTGCCTGCGCACGCGTCATGTCCCCCTCGCTCCTCCGACCCGTAGCTTGCAAACCGATGCCCTCGTAGACCCGAAGTCCAAGAGGCCCGCGAACTATGAGGTAGAGCTACAGTTGCACAAAACTGCCCTTAAAAACTAAGTCATCATTTCTTAATTCCTCCAGCAGCGACAGGCCTGAGCTAGGCCTTGTTCCACAGGGAGCTCACTCTTGTGCAGGTTGATTAGTTTATAGTTTATAAACCATTTAATAAGGCTGGAGACCTGCCCGCCTCTATGCTCGATGAAGTAGTAAAACCTTAGTGGCTGAATACATAAATGTCGTTCGGAGAAAAAAATAAGTGTTATTCGCAAATGCGAGTGTAAGAGAGCGCCTTTAGCAACAAACTGTCAAAGACAAACGTCTGAAATTAGATATTGTTCGAGTTTTGTGGTTTGTTGGTTTATAAACCGCGCGATAGTTTGTCGGTTACTTAGTATTAAACTTTATGTTGAACTTGCTAATGAATTATACTCTAATTAGCGATAATAATTTGGAATTAAATTAAAGTGGCTGCGTTTGAAAAGGGATTAATATTTCGTGTCGATTAAATAAGGGCTTTAGGCACTGAAGTATCTGAAACTGTTTCTGATAGTTTAGTTCTATAATATTATTTTCGAACAAGTAATGATATTTATAAATGTTTGAATTTGTAAGGACGTACAGTCGATCAAGGAAATAGAAACCTATTTCCTTTACATCTTCTGTATTAATAATATAATTCTCGCGATTCAACCCGCCTAGTTTCCGATCCCTTGGGAACTTCCTAGTAAAATATAGCCTTTAGTCTCACTGAAATAAGCATTTTAACGCAGAAATAATTTTTCAAATCAATTTAGTAGTTCCTGAGATTTGTGTGTTCAAGCAAGTAAACACTTCAGCTTTATATATTAGTATAGATTTAAATAACTATGTTTATGTCAGAACGACAGCCGGTTATTCTTTATGGGTACAGAGTTCGCTGCTAGCTGTGTACAAATATACAAAACAGTGAACTTTTCTCATAAACGTGGAATTATAAATTTGAAATGCGTTGCACAATGTGTAAACCTATCTCCTTGGTATATTGTAGGTTTATTTTACTATTTCAAGCAAAAAGATACATAAAAGTTGTAAAAAACTGAAGCTGAGTTACACCACAGATGCACTTTATAATCCTCCCTCAACGACCTTCGCTAGCCTAGGTATGTGTAGAGGAGGCCGTTTTCTAGCAGTGGACGTTAATTGGATGGTGAAGTAATCTGTAAAGAAAAACTGTCATTTAAAACCATCGGCAAACTTGATCGAAATTGCTCTCCATATAAACTCATTTCTTTGCATACGTTTTTTTAAATTCAGATTTCCCTCAGGCACAACATGGTTGTCGAAAATGTATGCCTTTGTAAAGTAAAAGACTTTTTAGTTGATTGCTTGGTACAAAATTGACATGTTTCACTTTATTTTTTAAGCCCTGCAAATATGTATGAAAAATATTCTCGTAAAGTTCAATCTGCGCTGGGTTTTTGCTACTGAAACAGATAATAACGGAGATTTACTTACATACTATATGCCTCCAATGGAACAGAAATGTTATCAACACAGAAAAACTGGTAAATAAAATGAAATATTTACTTTATCAGTCCGTAAACGTCTACTGCTGAATATGGGCCTCCTCTTAACATCATCACCATCATCAGCCCGTATAACGTCCAATGCTGAACATGGGCCTCCTACAGAGGGTAGGTTTTTTGCCATAGTCACCACGCTTGGCAGGCGGGTTGTTGTAAACGTAAACGCTGCTGCCCGTTTCCTTGTATACGATTGATATAGATGATGTTATAACAATCGAGGCAATTTGAACCGAATGAATTTTCATATATGGTTGGTAAAATTTTAGTCAAATTATTTAGGTACTCCGTGATTTTTATTTAGCGGAATTCCATTAGAACTAATAATAATTATAGGTTACAATGAATTTGAACAATTTAGTTAGGTGTTTATTGCAACGCCTAGTGAATAAATATTTATTTAATTTTCCCATGAAAATTCATCATTGCCGTGAGGACAACTTTTTTGTAAAAGAACATGTTTATTTTAGGGTGTATTTTTATGTTTCGTATTACTGATGGTAAATCGTTAGAAGCTATAAAAAATCACGATATATATTAAGGTGAGTTTAAACTAAAGAATTTTATTATCATATCAGTACTACCAGCGGGAACGATTTCTAGCAGCCGGAATTCACTGAGTCCTTGCGACCGTAATAGGTCTGGTCCATCGTGCAGGCGGTATTCCCATGCTGCGATTATCAATTCGTGGCCTCTACTCGAGAACTTTTCTGCTCAAAAGGTGGTCAGTTATTCGAGGTATGTGACCTGCCCATTACCATTCCAGCTTGCTAATTTATGTTATGTCACCATTTACTTGTAACAAAACATCAACCATTCACCATTTTATATAACAGTATGATCTCATGTGTAAAAATGGCGAATGTTCGATGTTCTGTCACAAGTAAAAGCTCTAGTAAAGAATAAAATTAAAGCGGTTAAACAACTGACACGCTACTAGAGTACCCACAATAGTGCACTTCTGTTAAAACCTCAGGGAAATAAACAGAGTATATTATAAGGAACAATTTAAAATAGTCATACTACTGTTTGCATAACAACAAACCAAGTCGCAGATCTTATTAACTGGTTGTCAACGCACAAACGCAGGAAATTTCAACGAACAATTCTATTCCGCTTTCAATTCCCCGGGTTGCTTAGAGCTATCGTGTTCTCGGAATAGGTAAGATTGAGTGCTGTAAGATGTAAGTCTAGAAATTTAAATTTATTGCGGTGTGTGCAAACTAGAACAATGAGGTTATATATGTATTTAATCAATGTGTGGGTCTAGTTGGATTTTCTGAACATGATGATTCACTTAGGTAAATTATTGTCATGTATTACTGACGGACAGACGGATTGTCTAATGAACCGCATAACCAAGTAATCCTACGAATATTATAAACGCGAAAGTTTGTAAGTATGGATGGATGGATGGATGTTTGTTACACTTTTACGACCAAAACTACTGAACGGAATTGGCTGAAATTGCACCGGGATATGTTATACGCTGGATTAATATATAGGCTACATAACATCACTCTCCGACTCACTGGGGCAGACTTACGCGGGTAAAACCGCGGGGTGCAGCTAGATATTTATACAAGAGTTTTTTTTTATTTATTTTAACTTCTTTAAAATCGTGATTTTTTATCCTTGGTAATACAGTGGCAGGACGGTTTGTAACCAGTATTACTATCGAAACTATACATTAAAATTTTAAAATTGATAAAAGTTTTTTTATATATAAAGTATTTACCTACATAAATCGATTTTATACATTTTTAAATAAATTAAATACATAATATTTGTAACGAATAAAAATTTGTTAATCATAAAAAAATATAGGATAGTCGCCTGACACTTGGCGCCCTTGAGGAAAACTCTTCTTTTCATTATTCGTGGATAAAATAATGTATAGATTTGCTAACGAATACTATTTTGGACTAAAACTAATTCTTAAAAAAACAGTCAAGTGTGAGTCAGACTCGCGCACGAAGGGTTCCGTACCACTTTCATGTGCCTACCTGTTGCAATGATTGATACCAAGCAAAAAAGGGTAAAAATAAAAGGTTGTTGTATGGGAGCCCCCTTAAATATTTATTATATATTTTAGTGTTTGTTGTTATAGCGGCAGCAGAAATACATAATTTGTGTAAATTTCAACTGTCTACCTATCGCGGTTCATGATATACAGCCTGGTGACAGTCAGAGATACAGTGAAGTCTTAGTAATAGGGTCTCGTTTTTACTCTTCGGGCACGGAACCCTAAAAAGATATATTCAGAAGCATGAGGAAATCAAAACCATTGAAAACCCAATATAATTTAACTCTGTAGATATTTGCGTGTTTATAAATATGAGTTGGTAGATTTTATCAATTAAAACAAGCGCTATTTTTGAGCAAAAAGTTTACATTGGCCTTTTCTTGGAAATAAAACATTTTAAAATCCAGGTCTGCATTTTAATAAAAGAAGAATACGATAAAAGTGTTGCACCAGTTTTCACGGTGCATCAGACACCTACTCGAAAATGCCAAGCATCTCTCGAAACATAAATCCACCACCGTATCCACCTTTCATATTAAATGCATCTTCAAAAGCAACAGGTGTCTATTTCACGGTCAATTTGTCGGTAAATGCGGTTGAAAGTAACAGCCTCATCGATTAGACTGATGTCCGGTGGCTTCGTCCAAAATGCGACGTGTTTTGGTAATGTATGCAGATAGAAAATGTCAATGGTAAGCTAAAAATGGTTAGTTACTGATTTCATCGTGAGATCGCTGGATCAGATAAAAGGATGGGTTTTAAGATGAGTTTTGTGGTAGTGTTGACAAATTAATTGACGAAATCGGTGACTTTTGGCAGTTGGCAGGCTGACTGCTCAAAAACGGCTTATAAAAATCCATCTTCCCCCAAGTGTGTGTTTGTAACACACACTTGAGCGCAGATGGCTACGCTCCAATTATTGAGCTGCGCCGCGTTGGTCAAAATCAGTCAGAAGACACTATTTTATATGTATAAAAAGACGTTTTGCGATATAATGATTTCTCATTTTATTTTTTTGGAGAGGAAAATGTATTACGCATCTCTTTTGCAATAACATACTACGAGGACAGGGATTAAAATAACTCGCTAAAACAAACACCAGTGTCAGGGACACCAGAACCTGTCTCAGCATGACGATCGATACGTAAATTATTTTCCTGTCAAAATTTGTTCAGTTACGTATTATTAGTTAGTTACAATTCAGACAGACCACAAGGGAAAGAATGAATAGCTTGTTATGGCCAGTGTACATTTATACACTATTCTATCAAAGTTTTCGCAGATATATGACACCTTACTTCACTTATGGTACAATTACCGCGCGAATGGGTAGGGATCGTAGCAAGTGGAGGTCCATTGTCTCTGCCTACCCCGCTGGGAAACAGGCGTGAGCTTATGTATGTATGTACCGCGCGAAATCTCCTGTCGCGTTGCTATTTTTTTTAAGATTATTAGCAGAATTTTTGTACACTACTAGTATTCTTGTTAACTCCTCAAACTACCCACCCGGGTAGGGATCAAACCGGTGACCATATAATCTGACGCCCTACCCATTGGGCTACAACCGCTTCCTATCGATAAGCTACTACTACTGCCACTACGTAAATTACCTACTATGTAATCGCAGTGCCGATCGGCATCAATTAACTTCCATGGCTGATTTGGCATTACATTTAGGTATATAGGTGATCGCAGGTGTCTAGCCAAGTTATTACCTGGATTAGTTGGATGTTAAGCGTCGTATTCAGAATAGATTTATTATGTACTGTATGTACATTTCTAGCTTAGTTCATAATATGATAATGATAAATGGATAATGGAATTTCCTGTAGAAATATTGAAATCGTTTTAGTAGTGTTTGATTGTATCCGTATGACAAAGCGATACAAATTTCATTTTCATTTAATTTTATTAACAATATTCAGGTAAAATTTACAACCTCTGAAAATATCTTACCTGAAATACAAAAACAACAATATATTAAGCTACTATTTACATCCGGCTTAGAATAGACCACCCCATGTCTTCCCGTGGGTGTCGTAAAAGGCGACTAAGGGACATATGGCTGATGGATGGGCAGCAGTATCTATTAGCTCAAGGTTAACATCTTACTGCGATCACCAATCCGTCTGCCAAGCGTGGTGATTATGGCAATATCCCTCTACGATCCTGGCTTGCCAAGGTCTGTTAAGAGGAGGCCCATGATGATGATGATGACATCTTTTATTTATATCAAAATTAATATTTATTATGTTAATGGAAATCAAATAAAAACAAAACTCTATATATAGACTCTATAGAGCTAGAGCTTTGGGCTTCATTACATTCATATGGTAGTTTTGTATTGTTATTGACAAATTTCTTGCCAAAAAATCATTATACTGAAAACTAAATACAGTTCAGTTACTTTATTCTTAAATTTGAATTCGTGCTTTTAAGAAAAAAAGCAAAGTAATTTGACAATTTCATCAGACGGGCACTCAGAGACGTCTACTTTTATTCAAAGCGCTACGAACGTCATAGTTTTTTTAACACGTGACCCCTGACATTTGAAGCCTAAACTCTTTTGCACTTTTGACTGCTCACAAAACTTCCAAGTAGTTTTGGTAAGAAATGAATTTTGACTAATGCACAGATTCTTTGAAAGATATTGGAGATGGAGATGGACTAAGGAGACTAAGTCTGTCTATATAAATTAAAAGGTAATATATTACTCTAGTGTGTGTGTGTGTGTGTGTCTAGTGTCTCCCATTATATCTCAGAGGTCGTGGGTTCGGACCCCAGGATCTTTGTTCTAAATCTAACATTTTTTTCCGAGTCTGGTTGGTTGAGGGACTACCTTCCGTGCCTCGGATATCACGTTAAGCCGTTGTTCCCGATTGCTATAACATTTGTCTCCTACCGTAGTGACTATACACCATCTCCCTCGGCAAAACCCATATTCAGCCGTGAACGTTAAACAGGCTGACGATGATGATGATTTTTAAAAAGCTGATGATGATGATGTTCTACGTGCTGATGATGATGATGTTGATGGTAAACAGACTGATGATGTTGAAAGACACACGGTTTCATCCTGCTCTTTTTCAATGTTGTTAATCCAGGTTATATTCTGCCTCGACTGCTTCGTGGGTCCAGCGGTAATATCTTTGAATGTAACTAGCAAGATACCGGGTAAAATTAGTTTGAGTAAAAAAATGCAAGTTGGTCGTGCTTCATCTGTGCGACGCAGGTGAAATACTAGGTACCAACTTCCTTAGATTTCTGCTCAAACAATATAATCTATAATGTAAAAAAAAGTAATACGATAAATGAATTGTGAGCAAACTCTACATTACAATAACAACTAAGAAAATATTATTCTAAAAGTCATGCATTTTATATTTATATAAGGTGCTACCAAAATATATGCCATCCCTTTAAAAATGTTAATTAATTAATAAAAAAAAATCACGGAGAGTTAATTATTACATACCAAATATAAAATCTTATCTTAAAAATACTTGCTTCTTACCTACCCAATGTATCTGCGTACAATAGTTTATGAAGTTAAGGAAACCGCATCTCGAGGTTGTAATATATGTATTTAAATTCAAGTTTGTATTTATTAAATACTAGCGGCCCGCCCCGGCTTCGCACGGGTGGACTTTTATACCCTACCCCTGCCCTACCCTACCCCTACCCTAACCCTACCCTACCCTACCCCTACCCTACCCCTACCCTACCCCTACCCCTACCCTACCCCTACCCCTACCCCTACCATACCTATACCCCTACCCTACCCTACCCTACCCCTACCCTACCCTACCCTACCCTACCCCTACCCCTACCCAAAAGTATCCTATGTCCTTCTCCCAGTTCTTAGCTACCTCCCTACCAATTTTCAGCCAAATCAGTTCAGCCGTTCTTGAGTTATAAATAGTGTAACTAACACGACTTTCTTTTGTTTTTAAAATGTATTCTGCTATTCGGGACGGAAACAAATCCAACAAATCAAAAACCATGGCAATCGGTCCAGCCGTTCTCGAGTTATAAGTGTTGTAACAAACACGACTTTCTTTTATATATATAGACTAGCGGCCCGCCCCGGCTTCGCACGGGTGGACTTTTATACCCTACCCCTGCCCTACCCTACCCCTGCCCTACCCTACCCCTACCCTACTCCTACCCTACCCCTACCCTACCCCTACCCTACCCCTACCCTACCCTACCCCTACCCTACCCCTACCCCTACCCTACCCCTACCCTACACCTACCCTACCCTACCCCTACCCTACCCCTACCCTACCCCTACCCTACCCCTACCATACCCCTACCCTACCCCTACCCAAACCTACCCCTACCCTACCCCTACCCTACCCCTACCCTACCCTTCCCTACCCTACCCCTACCCAAAAGTATCCTATGTCCTTCTCCCAGTTCTTAGCTACCTCCCTACCAATTTGCAGCCAAATCGGTTAAGCCGTTCTTGAGTTATAAATAGTGTAACTAACACGACTTTCTTGTGTTTTTAAATGTATTCTGCTATTCGGTCACGGAAACAAATCCAACAAATCAAAAACCATGGCAATCGGTCCAGCCGTTCTCGAGTTATAAGTGTTGTAACAAACACGACTTTCTTTTATATATATAGATATAGATATAGATAGATAAAAGAAAAGTAGTACGTCTATGGGGTGATGTGTGTAACAATGAGAGAAAATAAAATAGATAAAATGCCAAAGTTTACACGGAATCAAACGTTGTACGACTTTTTGTGGACGTTCATTGGTTTATTGTTTGCCACGAGGCTTTGTTGAATGGTTAAAATACTGAGGAACCTGCGCAAAAGTGGGGTCTTGTGCAACACAGTCGCTCTACTTTACAGTTAGTAGGCGTCACGAACATCATGGTTTACATCTTACTGCGATCACCAATCCGTCTGCCAAGCGTGGTGACTATGGCCAAATCCCTCCCTCATGAGTAGGCTCATGTTCAGCAGTGTACGTTATACTGGCAGGGATTGGGCCGCGATGCCCGGCGCGCTTTTCAGACTGCATCGCAAACAACGGCCACGGCGCTATGGCGGTTTTGTTTACTGTTTGATTTTTTTAATTCGTAATATCTTTTGAATGGAAAGTCCAATTTAAATAATTTAAAAACTTTTTTATAGGTAGTTAAATGGTCTTGAACATAAAATAATTTATTTGGATAAGGATTAATATAAACACATAAATAGCATGGTATGAATTTGGTTAGCATTTTCATTAATGTTTAAAATGAAAAAAGTTGTTGTAGTGACATAACTACAATATTTGGACATATGCTACCGCAGAGTTTTTTGTAGACATTATGCTGTTCTTCAATATTGTTGTACATTATTTTGTTCTATCGCTAATAGTTTCGGCAGCGCATTCGACGAAAGACATTTTAAGACTCATTTTTCTACACCTTCGGTTACATTGTTCAAATTTTACCAAGGATCCCTAATTTTTTTCAAAATGAAATGTAGCCTATGTCACATTGGAAAAATGTAGCATTCTATTGGTGAAAGAATTTTTTAAATAGGCCCAGTACTTTTTGAGCCTTTTTTTTTTTTTTTTTTTTTTTTTTTTTTTTTTTTTTTTTTTGTTGTCCGGGGGGAAATGCATTGACGCATTCCCACCACCGTTGCAGCGTATTTGCGCGCTGGCGGTGGGATATGTGGGACTCGCCCTCTCCATAGCGTGGTATGCTAAAGTCATACCACGAGGAGAGGACCCTACACCACTAAAACCCCCCGGACACTCCTTCGATCCGCCGTTGGCGGGGGTCGGGTACGCATGAGCAATCCGGCCCCCCGATGGCACCCGCGGCCAATATGGTACCGCGGGATCTCCAGGGCCACACTTACAGTGGCCCATTTGCCCAATTATAGGGACGCCCGGAGTGTAGAGGCGTCCCTACTCCTCATGGGTCAGCCTCGAAGGGAGCGGGGCCCATGTTCCCCACTCCCCAAGGCCGAGCCTAGGGCGGTAGGCGGCGGGTTTCGGCCCGCCGCCGACGGCCAACACGCCGTCTGCGAAGCGGGTGGGCAGAGGGATCTACTTCCCTCTCCCGCTCCGCGGCCTCCTTCTGTGACATAACTTGTCTACAGAAGGAGGCAACCGCCTCCCACGACCTCTCGCTTTGAACCATCTTCGAAATGATGGTCGGCAGCGAGAGGTCGTCTCCCACCTCGCCAACGAGCTCCTCCCGCTCGTTGGCCCACGCCGGACACTCCACCACCGTGTGCTGCGCCGTATCGTCGGCGCAGTCACAGTGGTGACAGCGAGTGTCCGGCTCTCTCTGCGCCACGTTGCACAGGTAGTGGCCGAAGCAGCCATGGCCTGTTACTACCTGTGCAACGTGGTAGGTGACGTCACCGTGACGGCGACCGGCCCACTTTTTTAGATGGGGCCGAATCGCCTCCACCGTACGCAATCCGCTCCGCGGCGCGGCCTCTAGCCGCTCCTGCCATTTCCGGAGGGTTTGGCGACGGATCTCAGTCCGCCACCGTGCAACACCCTCCGGGAAGGGGTCGCGGCCAGAACGCGCCCCCTCACACCTCCGCCGGTACGCGGCGGCCAAAATCTCCGCCTCCAGGTCCCACGGAGGGGACCCCGCAAGGAGGCAGGCCGCGTCAAACGCGACCGTGCGGTAGGCGCGGGACGCCCTGATGGCCATCACCCGCTGCGGACGTCGCAGCAGGGCTATGTTTCGCCTCTTCAGGGCGTCGACCCAAATGGGGGCGCCGTAGAGCGCCATGGAGCGGATCACACCGGCGTACAGTTTGCGGCAGGTGCTCCCGGGTCTGCCGAGATTCGGCAAAAGCCGGCCAAGAGCACCCGCCGCCGCCACCAGCTTTGGGGCCAGCCGCTGGAAGTGGGCCCCGAAGCTCCATCTGCTGTCGAGGACTATGCCTAGATATCGCATACTGTCCCCGACAGCAATGGATTCGCCACCCACTATGAGGTGGGCGCCTACAGGTGGCGCTCGCCGAGGCCCATGAAAACAAAGGGCCTCGGTTTTACCGAGCGCCACCTGCAAGCCCAAACGGCGTATACGGGCGACCATCTGTGCCACGGCTGCTGTGGCCAAAATGGTCGCATGCCGATGATCAGGCGCGCGGGCGGTCACCAGTGTGTCGTCAGCGTACGCTATCACGCTGACCCCCCGGAGACCGCGCATCCGCAGCGCCCAATCAAACCCGATGTTCCACAGGAGCGGCCCCAATACCGACCCCTGCGGAACACCGCGCGAGACCGTCCTCCGGCCAATTTCGCCACCGGACGTCGGGTACACCACCTCCCTGCTTTGGAGGTAGTGCCCCACCAGAGCCCGGAGGTACCTGGGCACCCCATGGTGCCTGAGGCCCTCCTCAATGCACGCCCAGGGGAGGGTGTTGAATGCGTTGCGGATGTCCAACGACACCGCTAACAACACTTCTCCCCGGCTGGTCGCCTCCTGCGAGAGTTCCCGCACCCTCGCGATTGCGTCTATGGTAGTACTTTTTGAGCCTATTCATTACAAACATACAAACATACAAAAATAGGTACAAATCTTTCCTCTTTATAATATTAGTGTAGATAATATTTAGTGAAAACAAAAATTACTAAACGATTCCTCTAAGGTTCTTGTCAGTGGTAGAAATAAAAAAATGACATATTATATTATAGAAGATGATTGAAAATATTTAATATAAATAAGAATATTTTGACTTAATTTTATTTTGAATATTTAAAAAATCTTCACTAACGTGATTTCTACACAAGATACTTATTATCATCAGCCCGTATAACATCCACTGCTGAACATGAGTTTCCTCCGAGGAAGGCTTTTTGGCATAGTCACCATGCTTGACAAGCGGGTTGGTGACTGCAGTATATTATGTTGTAACCCACAAGGAAACACTGCTGCCCTTCCCTCATATTATTCATATTTATTGATAGGCTATAAGTGCTTTCCGAGGCATGGAGGGTAGTCCCTCAACCAACCAACCAAGTTTTCTTGTCTGGCGTGGGATCTAACCCTCTACCTCCGAGACTCAAAGCAATACTTAATATATAAGACCGCCACGGAGGTGACAATTGATACTATTTACTGTTAAAAGGATGGCATATCTTTTGGAATCACCTTACATAATATATTCAGAGTAGCATTGCTAGCTTTTTATACAAACATGTATTCTACAAAAAGTAACCTTTGACACGTGCGTTTCGGCCGCAAAAGTTTGTTGAGATTAAATATTTGGTTCCGTGTAAATATTACATTAAACGTTGTACGTTTTGTTAGTTCTGTGGTTTCACGGCGTTGCAAGCTTAATTAATTATTAAAAAGAGGTAAAGTCGGTTTAATGAACGCGAATAATCTCGGATTAAAATTATTTACGTAACTGAAGCTGGCGCTAGAGTTTAAAATTATAATTAATGCAGAATATGAATTGAATTCATCCGTTTCTAGCATTTTGTTAGAGTATCAAGCTTCAGTAGCACTGTCGGGTGTCTTGACTAATAAAAAACATTGATTTTGAAATCATCATCATCATCAGCCCGAATAACGTCCACCGTTAAACATGGACCTCCCCCCAGGGGAGGGTATTTGCCATAGTCACCACGCTTGGCAGGCGGATGGGTGACAGCAGTATTACGTTGTACCACACAAGGGAATGCTGCTGCCCCCTATGATTATTATAGATAATGTTAGAACAATCGGGACTAAAGGCTTTAACGTACTTTCCGAGGCACGGAGGGTAGTCCCTCAACTAACCAGACGCGGAAAGAAATCTAAGAAATTACAAAAAGATTTCCTGTCCGGCATGGGGATCGAACCCACGACCTGCGAGATTTAAACCGAGCCAAACACCGCAACTCTACGGAGGTAGTAGGTAGTAGAGAAGATTTTGATATAACGACTGTATTTTAATATTTAGGTACTAATCTATAATCACATAAAGCTAAAGAGTTTGCTGCTGTCCACATTTTCATCGGCGTAAATTTCACCATATAAACCCATTTCATTTCTTTAAAGAGTGCTTTTTGAAACATGCAGTCTAAGCTAACCTACGTTACAATAAACATATGCATTATCAAATAATAATAATGCCAAATAAATAATATAGAAATAAATAATGCCAACGGTCAGTTCAATCATACAAAGCTAAATAACTGATGAAATATAAACCTACACAACTAAAGTTTTTTTATACAGTTATCTTTTATACGTATAAAATATATGTATAAAAAGAAGTACACTACAAATTTTACCTTTTACTTTAAAAGGCAATATCTTATCAAGTAGTAGTGAAATCAGTCGGTAGGGCGTAGTCTTTTCCACAATTTATTTTCCCCTCAGCGCTCGAGTGACAACAGATGGGGATTATATACAGGGTGCATTGATAAGCGACAGCGATTTACAAACATTCTTTGAACTTAATTTTATAAAATGCTTTTTCTATGGAAACCGATTTACACTATTTATATAAGAACTTTTAATTAATTATGGCTTAATAAATCATGCTTTAAGTCTTAGAGGTCGTGGGTTCAATCCTCATCCCGGATAACCGGAAACCTTTGTGTAAATCTAAAAAAAAACTGGGTCTATTTATTTGTTGTCCGTGCCTCAGAAAGAACTTTAAGCCATTAGTTCCGATTGTTATAACAACATTTATTACAAGCGTACACGAGTGAACGGACAGAAGTGTTTCCTTGTGTGTAATAACATAATTTATAGCGAGGTCTCAAGCACAAATCTTGGATTGGACCAAAAAAATGTGTTCCTACAACTTTCTAGACTCTCCAGAGAAAAATCTACTTAGATTTAGGTACTTACCAGTCCGAAATAAGGAACCTGGAGTTGATATATCTGTGCCTCAGAGAGCACTTACAATGTCGTTTCTGCATCCCACCTAATCTTGAGATTAAACGAATAGAGAGCGCTTTTGTGTTTGCGCTTACGCTTGTGGACAGTAACATGTTTTGCTATATTATTGTTTTCAACTTTGTTCGACTGATTTGATTTAAAAATCCTTCAATAGAACTTAAAACCTAAGCGTCAAAATAACTAAAATTGACGCTGGCGAACTCTTTACTTTTATTAAATCTTTAGTTGTTTTTTTTAATTCCGTTATGTAAAATATATTAACATTACTTTTATTGGTTTGTTGACTGTGACACCGAAAAACATTGTTTGATGATAACTAAATTTTACCATAATGCCTCATTTAAATAAACTCCTCAACATTGACTTTACATCCATAAAATACATGTATATCTCATAGCTTATATTCTGTTCACCTTCAATGAAAACAAATCAAGTGAAAAGGTTAAGCCAGAGTGCAGCGAGACCCTGTATGCTCCACTGCCTCTTACAAGTTGCGACGCATCTGTGATTCTGGAACTTGGAACTATTTATGTCCGACCGTGAATCTATATCTCATCATATATATATGTTCTAAAATAAATTATGTTAGTAAAGCTGTTGTTGAGTGAACGATGCGTATTTAAATTTAAATTTTTTGAATACATGATTTGCAAAATAGATTTTAATTTTTATATTTATTGAATAACTAGCTGACCCGAAAGATATTGCCCTGTCTTAACTAAAACTCAATATTAAATTGAAATTTTAATAAAAGGCGTGATACCTCCGAACTCTGCGTGATGTGCACTAAGAAATTCAGTTTTTTTACATCCTCTGTGTAAGAAATAACAAATTATTTTATCAATATAAATCCGACCGGAGTATCACTACACAATATAAAATAAAGTAGCTTGTCACTGTCTGTCCGTCCCTATGTATTATCCCTTTAAAACTGCGCAACAGATTTTGATGCGGTTTTTTTAATAGATAGAGTGATTCAGGAGGATGGTTTATATGTATGTCAGCATCAGCATTGCACTCGAACGAATCCGGGGCGGGTCACTAGTATGTTTTAATATATACTTTTTTTTACAATTTATTTTGTAAAAAATCTATTTTGATGATATTTGCAGCACGCATTCTATCAATGTTATGTAAAACGCCTAAAAATTACATTAAAAAAGTGTATTTTGTCAAAGCGCTAAAGTGACATTAGAAAATCATTGGAAAATTCAATTTAGTTATTCAGTTTTCCAAAATTTTCTAATTTTCCGAGCAATTTTCAAGGGAAATAGGGATACGTTTTTATATTTATAGATATGTTATAAAATCTAGTAGCCATTTGTAATATGATTTCATATGACAAATACAAACATTGAATTTGACAAATTATTATATTTTTTTAAATAATTACCAAAAAATGTTTTAAAATAACTCTCAAAACCTTTAAATAAATGTGTCTTAAAAGAAAAGCGGGTGTAATATACCCGCTTTTCTATTTACTAAGTCTCATTCCCGACCATTTTTCAGGGCTGTCAGTTTGAGGAAAAAACGTATAGGACGATGCCCCTGACGGTGGCAGGTTAGTCTGTTGTACTTTCACACTTCGAGTTTTAGTTTTGTTTATTGAGGATATGATGTATGGGATTCCAATGATAATGTTTGAGTTAAGATAATAAAAAGTTAAAGGCAATATAAATCGACTTGAGAATACCTAAAGGATCTTTTTTGTGTAATTAAAATCCTGATTAATCAGGATTTTTGATTCTCATTGTATCAAATGTTTTTACTATAGGTACTAATAGCATAAAGAGGAAAGATTTTTTTTGATGTCTGTATTTTTTAATTCGTAATAAACTCAAAAACTATAGGACGAATATCGAAAATATTTTTTTTTTTCAAGCCGACTTTTTTATTTGTCCCCGAGGCTTTTGCTACTTCACCGGGCATAAAGGCGAGCAGAGCGCCAGCCTATAAAAATGGTTTAAACACTACAAACTAAGCAACCTGCGCGTCCCTGCGTCTGGGCGTCCCTGTGGGACTTGGACCTCGGCTCAGGGCGGTCGCTGACGGGGAGATTGAGGAATTATGGCGTTTAGTTTAGGGGAGTTTTGTGCAACTGTCGCTCTACTTTACAGTTCGCGGGCCTCTCGGACTTCGGGTCTACGAGGGCATCGGTAGGTTCGTAGCAAACTAAGGGTCGAGAGGGCGAGAGGGGACGCGTCGCGTTCGCGGGCGCACTCTTCTCCGGCGGGTCGGATATAATCGAGAATTCTTTCACCATTAGAATGCTACATTATACCCATTATTTATTGTTAGTAACAAAGGCTATGATGAAGTTCCCACGGGAATGGGTTACGGGTTACGCGGGTGAAACCGTTGTGGCTTCGTGTTATGAATAATACAATTATTATTATGTACATACTCGCTCTTGTAGATCCCGTGAAAAGCTTCCTAGATATCTTGGCTATCAAAGGATGAAAGGATTTCCAGAATCAGTTGAGTAGTCACAGAAATCACCCTACCTCTGTTTAATATTAGTAAAGGTATTACTGAAAATTACCTATACTTACAGTTTTTTAGGGAGTTAGAGTATACATAAAACTATAGAGCGCGCACATCACTACGGTCAGTTACGTTGATTAAAAGCAGTTATAATGGTATGCCGCTTTTATACTAAAACAACATATTGAATTTATTTTATTTCGGTTCAACAAATCAATTTTGTGACTTGGTACTTTTAGTAAAAATCACATATATACATGGGTCGCATTTTTTAGGTCAAGGCACTACGGTGTTGGTTATAGGTAGGGTTACTGGTAATTCGTGTTTATACGTCAGGGGCTAATAAGGGGGCCAACATGCAACAAATTGAAACCCCCATATGTATGGCCGAAATTCAATAGTTTCCTATTTTACAGAATAGGAAAGTTGTTTTAGTTATTTTATTTTAAATATTTATTTTAATTATTTTGTTAAATTCAGTCGTTTTAATTATGTCCATAGCTTAATTGAAGTACCAGCTACAACATTATTTTTAATGGTACCCATTCAAATATGTCGGTTTTTTTATTTGGAATTAAATGTCAAATTTTGGGTAAATATCGAGAAACCCTTAAATAAATAAATAATAAAAAATCATTTTTATTTACGTAAACCTATTACAGGCACTTGCAAATAGTCAAAACAATAATTTATTATTAATCTATGTATAATTTTAACATTTTTAAATGAGCATATTAAGCAGGTATTTTAGTTATTGTTTTTAATCATTTTAGTCTTAACTTTATTATTTTACTATATTGTGTCCAATAGCTTGTTCTGTCTATACTATATTATATTTAGAACAATTGTCATTATTTGGGCGGACCATGAGTATATAACGACGGACGCGCTTTAATGCTACCACCGGATCCAATACGCCCCAACTGAGAATATCCGGCGAAACAAACTCAGTGGGTTATTCTACTGCCGGTTTTAACACGACCCACATGAGACGGTCCGGCGAAACATCCTCAAATGGGCAGAGCGTAGGTTTTGGTCCAGTTACTTTTATTATTTATTTGGCATACACATTATTTTAAACACACTTAAAATTCAAATATCTCGAAAACTATTGAATTTCCCCATACATATGGGGGGTTCAATTTGTTGCATTTTGGCCCCCTTAAATTACCAGTAACCCCGTATATACTCTAAGGCTGCAAGTTGAGATTAAGTTTAAGTTTTTTAGTTGCGTAATTTTATTAGTATCCCTTAAAAGTCTTGTAATTTCCTTATACACTTACACTTACACTTGTTGCATCTATGTAGATGGCTTTTAATGCTAGGTTTGTTTTTAGCACTCATATTTTACTTTGATATATAAAAATATTTTTACAATAATATTATTTACAGTCAATATGTCACACACAATTAAAAAAAGGGGGTAAAATTAAAGATTAATATTTTAATTCAAATGAAATGTCATAAGTAAAATCTTTGTTGTAAAATATTTTTCTAGGGCAGGTATTGAACCCACGATCACTAAGCTTTATACCGCTAGGCTGTTTTCTCATTACTTTACCTAATATAACTAATTCTCATTGAGTTTGTATATTTAAGCAGTTCCCTTTATACTGTTGGACATATTTGAATAAATTAACATATCTATTGCTTAAGATTGATTGATTAATGGTAAGTTTATCCCGGGCCGTTACTTAATATTCACTGACTTTGGTAGTTACCCAGATTCTGGACGGATCAACGTCACGATTAACTAATTAGCTGTCTTAACTCTTATAATTTTTATTTTTTTATCAGGCCTTTAAACAGTTTTACATTAAATATAATATTATACAGAGAATAATTAATAGTGTACTAAATGTTAAACTAACAGTAATGTCCAAAGAAAAAAATAATTATAGAAAAAAATCATGTGCGTAAATAGCCATTACGGCTGTTATTTAAAAATATCAATTGCCAGTCTTTTGCATTTTAGTAAGTAATATATATACAGGGTTATTTGTAAAACACCGGTAACCTCTCAGGACTATATTACTAACATCATAAACAACAACTTTTGTTCTACGACTTTTTACAAAACATAATACATTTACCAAAAACAAACCTTCAATATTTCGTTGTCCTATCTAACACATTTCAACTCTGTATTTTGCTGTACCTACATACATTGCCGCGCACTGTCCGGTACTATCGCTTTCTTTTGCTTCGCATAGACTTCGTAACATTTAGAGCGTTGAATTTAAATATTTTTATTTTTGTGTGTAAATCTGATGAATTTTAAAAGTCATAGAACCAAAGTTGTTGATTATGATGTTAGTAACGTAGTCCTGAGAGGTTACCGGTATTTTACAAATAACCCTGTATATGATAAATTTAGAATACCCAAATATAATATATATTAAATTAAATGTAGATTAGTGTTTTAAATTAATTCGCGATGTTTACTTCAATCTCACATAAAGACACTTTTTCCATTTCACGCCCGACATTAGCAGAACTGTCGTCACCCGGCACATTGCCATTAAACGAAAGAAGAACAAGATATTAGTATTTATGGTAAGTACATTTCAAAAATAGTGTTATTGCTTAATAAGTTACTTGCTTTAATTAAATAATTTTATTATTTTAGATTTTTGAGGAATAAATCTATCGCTTTCTCTCTCTTCTTACTTGCCGTTCCCGACAGGGTCCATACTTTGTACTGATTTGTCTTTGTAATAACTTATTATAGTTACTTATGGTGTGTAATAAATGAATATGAATAAACTGGGTGACTTTATAACCGTCTTGAAAATAGGGTGTATATTACGCGCGCTTGAAGATATGTAAATGAAATTAATGTCTAAGGCATAGTCATTTTATCTTTTTTTTTCAGAGTGAAAATCGTAACGGTAAAAACGCGTACCTAAGTTACTTTATTTCGCTCACTTTTTTAATCCATGTGTGATTGCGGCCTAATTGTTATAGGCACCTATTTCATTATTATGCACGTGTTAGAATAATAAATATGTATATTCTAATTATAATCATTATATTATAAAAGGAATTAAGCAAATATTGTTATAAATACGTAAAATAACTAAATAGAAAAACCTACGTTGTTTCTGACTCACAAATAGCGTCATGTGTTGTTTGTCGGTTGGAAACTGAGTGGGGGTCGCCTTATAAAGCGGTCCGGCCCGTCAGAGCGGCACTTTGGCTCGAGACACGGACGGTGAAGGACTACTTATAATAAAGCTAAGTAACTATCATTATTTTGTTATAGTTAAATAAATATATGTGATTATTAAACTAATTCATTACATTAAATATTAAAGTGCTTCTGATTTATGCTTTATAAAATATAATATAAATGTATAAGTATGTATTGATTTTTATTGAGACTATTTCATATACTTTATTTTAGGGTTTATATATAAGATTAAAATATAATTATGAAATATACAAATACAAATGAATAAGACTATATACATAGTTTTGGCATTATATACTTAATCTATTGCTCTAAAAAGGAAAATATATTGTATATTACAAGAAATAATGGCTTTTCTTTTGCATGGACTTATATAGAAGTGTTCTTTTATTTCAATTGCTTACGGACTGAATAAATACATACATATACTCAGTAAATATATATAGATGAATTTATATAATCTAACATCAGAAGTGGGATTTGCTCAAGTTCACAATAATAATATTTTTTTTATGTTTTAGGATGGACGCGGAAGTTGTCGCAAGTCTTCTCACAGCAATACGGGATGCCGTCTCCAAGCCACATTCAAACGATGATGACATCGCGCTGCCAGTATTCGACCCTGACAAGAATGACTGCGGAGCAGCGAGCTGGTGTGACAGCATTGAGACTCTAGCCAAGGACCTCAAGTGGAGCAGCATTAAAACTGCAGCAAAAGCAGGTAAAGCCCTTAAGGGTTCTGCAATATCTTGGTTTGAATCGTGGGATCCAATCAAAGGTAGGTCTTGGGAAAATTTTCGTAGGGATATAATAGACGCCTACCCCGAGAAGAAAAACCTTTCTGAAAAACTTGCAAAGGCCGTATTGTACACGTCTGATACATCCGAATCATATAGTGAATATGTCAGAGAAAAATTACGATTATTACGCAACACTAAAATCTCTTTCACCGAGACTCAGCTTATAGAACTAATTTGTGGAGGTGTTGACGATATTGGTGTAAGAATGGCTTCCTTGAATAGCGGAGCCAAAACGACTTCTGCTTTGATCACATTGCTGTCTACTTATACAAAGTCGAAGAAACGTTCATTAGAAAATAGTGATAACAATAAGAATAATGGTTTAGGATTCGGCGGGGTTAAAAGAGCTAGAGTTAGTACCGAAAAGAAATGTTATCTTTGTGATCAGGATGGTCATGTACAATCACAATGTTTTAAAAATAAACAATCTCAGTCCCAACAATCTCCAATAACTTATCTAACTCCACCGAATTCTAGGCCAAATAAGCCACAGATAAAAGTATGTACATACTGTAAAAAACTTGGCCATACAGAATCTGTGTGTTTTCACAAACAAAGAAATGAATCTTCCTCTTTAATAACAGTTCCTACTAAAGAAGTTAATTTTTTAGAAAGACCGAACTAAAACTCACTCCAGTTTGTATCAATGGGGTGACGATAAGTTCTTTGATTGATACAGGTGCAAATTGCGGTTTAATTAAAGAATCAATTGCTAAACAAATAGGCTGTCATCTTTCACCAATATCGTTGTATGTAAGTGGTTTGGGACAAAATAAAATACATGCATTTGCTTTAATTACTGTAATCGTTCAATTTAAGGACATATGTTTAGAGCTTGATTTTAATGTGGTTAGGGACAATGCATTCCGTTATGATCTGCTTATAGGCAGAAACGCTGTAAATTATCCAGATATAGAAATAGTTACGGATTCATCCGGTTGTCGGTTATCAAGAAAGTCGTGTGAAGTAGCTACCGAAGTAAATTTAGTATTCTTGTCACCTGAATTATTTGGATTAACTTCAAAAATAGAACACTTGCCATTTGAGTTACAAAAAAGTATAAAAGAAATTTTCAATAGATATCCATCAGTTCTTAGTGAAGTAGGCACGGTGCGGACTGGTGAATTAATTTTGCGTTTAAAAGAAAATAAGGTCGTGTCTTATCGACCCTATCGACTGGCTCCGGTTGAAAGAGAAAAAGTAGATAAAATAATACATGAATTATTAGACAAAGGAATTATTCGTGAAAGTGATTCGCCTTTTGCTAGTCCTGTCATATTGGTAAGAAAAAAAGATGGAAGTGATAGAATGTGTGTAGATTTTAGATCATTAAACAAAATTCTAGAAAAAGACCGATATCCGCTTCCTCTTATTGAAGACCAGATCGATAGGCTCGGTAAGGCTAAATATTTTATTTCACTAGATATGAAAAATGGATTCTACCAAATTCCTATTTCATCAGACTCAATAAAGTATACCGCCTTTGTGACACCAAATGGGCACTATGAATTTTTGAAAATGCCGTTTGGCATATGCAATGGGCCCGCAATTTTTCAGAGAGCTATCACAAGGGCGGTACAACATTTGAAATTTGTTTTGGTGTACATAGACGATATACTTATTCCTTTTTCAACGATAGATGAAGGGTTGGATTATCTTGATAAAACTGTTCAGGCACTGTATTCCGCCGGATTTGTTATTAACTTAAAGAAAAGTAATTTTTTTGTAAATAGTGTCGAGTATTTGGGTAGACATATATCGCCGGAAGGTGTGAGGCCAAGTGAAACAAAGGTAGCCGCATTAGTTAATTCTCCCGCTCCATGCAACATCAAACAAGTTCGGCAATTCATGGGCCTTGCTAGCTATTTTCGAAAATTCATCCCAAATTTTTCTTCTAGAACAGCATGTATCAGTAAATTAACAAAGAATGGGCAGAAATGGGAATGGGGTCTTGAACAAATCGAAGCTAGAAATTATGTTATAAAACAATTATCAAGCAAACCTTTATTATCTGTTTTTGATCATAAACTACCTACGGAACTCTATACAGATGCCAGCTCGTTGGGCTATGGCGCCATGCTAATACAGATAGTTGACGGTAATAAAAGGGTTGTTGCTTATTATAGCAAAAGAACTACTCCCGTAGAATCAAAATACTGTTCCTATGACTTAGAGACATTAGCCATATATAATGCTTTAAAACATTTTAGAGTGTATCTTTTAGGTATTCGATTTAAAATCTTTACAGACTGCAATTCCATCAAGGCGACTATGAGTAAAAAAGATCTATCCCCACGTGTTGCTCGTTGGTGGGCATTTATGCAGGACTTTGACTTTGAAATTATTTATAAAAAAGGGAAATACATTGGACACGTTGATTTTCTTAGCCGAAATCCTGTCGATGCATCACTTTCTGACGATATTAAGAACATACTCGATTCCTCCTCCCTCGCATTTCCTTCAACTTCAAGCAATACTAACTTATCATACAAAAATCTTCTGAATGTGGTTAATTTAATTGATAATCCTCAATCATGGCTGGAGATAGCTCAACAAAATGATCCCGAAACTCAAAACTTAATAAGTCAACTAGTAGCTGGAAATTTAGATGAAAACCGATATACTTTGCAAAATAATTTATTGTATTACAAAACTCAATCCGAAAAATCCAAGCTTTATGTACCTAAGGGATGTAGATTTGGTTTACTGCAGCTCTTTCATGATGAGAATTGTCATACAGGATTCGATAAAACTCTGTCCAAACTTCAAGAGCACTTTTGGTTCCCTCGTATGGCAGCTTATGTTCGGAAATGTCTCAAACATTGTCTAATCTGTATAGAGAGAAAGGGTCATTCAGGTCCGAAACAAGGTTTCCTACACCCTATTGAAAAGATTCCAGTACCTTTCCATACAATTCACTTAGATTGCACAGGTCCTTTTTCTCAAACGTCCGAGGGGTATAAATATATATTACTTGTAGTAGACGGTTTTACCAAATTCACTCTATTAAAACCATTGAAAAGTCAAACAGCTCAAGAATTGGTACCCCTAATCCAGGAAACTGTCACTTTATTTGGTACTCCGAGAAAAATAATCACTGACAGAGGTACTAACTTTAGTTCACATCAAGTAATATCCCTATTAAGGGAATTAGAAATTGAGCATCATATGATCGCCACGGGCACACCAAGGGGGAACGGCCAGGTAGAACGTTATGTTGCTACCGTTATCGATATGCTAAACACCACTTGTAATGGTTCGTCAGATTGGCCAAGCGGTTTGTGGAAGGTTCAGCAGTCTATTAATACCACTATCCAAAAATCGACTGGTTTCTCTCCGATTCATTTACTAATCGGTTGTAATGCTAACATACCAAGCATCCAAGCTCACTTAGATGAAATTAATGTCCCTGAACCAAATATTGATTTAAGGGCAGACCGAGAATTAGCATATCAACGATTACTACATGAATCGGGTAAATTTAAAAACAGATTTGATTCGGTAAGACGGGATACTAAATCTTTTGAAGTAGGCAATATAGTTTACGTAAATCAGGAACATAGGCGTAATAATAAGCTGAGTCCCCGGTTTAAAGGTCCTTATGAAATAACTTGTGTACTCCCAAATGATAGGTACGCTCTCAGAGGAAGAGGTAATCTCAGAAATATAATAGTATCTAAAGATAAATTGAGGCTTTGGCCAGGTGTATGGACAGATGAACTTTGTAATAATGTGGCAATGAATTAATTAAAATAGTTTAAATAATGTATTAATATTTATGTTTTTCTTAGATAATATTTTATGTATGTATTGTGTACACTTAATGTGAAAAGTCGTACATTCCATAATTAGATTAATGTTATTGGAATTATTGAAATAAATGTCTACTTAATGTAAGAAGTGAGACATACTTTGATTAAGCGAATGATATTGGAATCAATGTTTACTGTGGAGAAATAAGACGTTATGTAGATATAGGTGCTCACAATGTCTAATTAATGTTAGAAGTGAGACTGTGATGCCAAATATAAACTTTACTGTTAACTGAAAAAAAAAAACTTAGTTTTAAGAATTAACGATTGTATGATTAATGTATGTATTGGTATTATCAATTTAGGTACTTCAGGGAACGAAGTACATATCAGAATGGCCGTGTTAGAATAATAAATATGTATATTCTAATTATAATCATTATATTATAAAAGGAATTAAGCAAATATTGTTATAAATACGTAAAATAACTAAATAGAAAAACCTACCTTGTTTCTGACTCACAAATAGCGTCACGTGTTGTTTGTCGGTTGGAAACTGAGTGGGGGTCGCCTTATAAAGCGGTCCGGCCCGTCAGAGCGGCACTTTGGCTCGAGACACGGACGGTGAAGGACTACTTATAATAAAGCTAAGTAACTATCATTATTTTGTTATAGTTAAATAAATATATGTGATTATTAAACTAATTCATTACATTAAATATTAAAGTGCTTCTGATTTATGCTTTATAAAATATAATATAAATGTATAAGTATGTATTGATTTTTATTGAGACTATTTCATATACTTTATTTTAGGGTTTATATATAAGATTAAAATATAATTATGAAATATACAAATACAAATGAATAAGACTATATACATAGTTTTGGCATTATATACTTAATCTATTGCTCTAAAAAGGAAAATATATTGTATATTACAAGAAATAATGGCTTTTCTTTTGCATGGACTTATATAGAAGTGTTCTTTTATTTCAATTGCTTACGGACTGAATAAATACATACATATACTCAGTAAATATATATAGATGAATTTATATAATCTAACACACGCGCTATGTAGGGTGTATTTCTTTTAAGTAATTTATGAGAATTTAGAAACTCTTATTACCGAAATACTAGTCAAAATATACTGTGGTGATTCTATTCCACTTACACAACACACCATATTATTATCAAGACGGTAAAAAAGTCACCCAGTATATATGTTGCAGTCAAGATTCTTAACCAGTCAAAAGTACTTTTAACTAGCAAAATTAGTCAAAACTAACCTAACCTAACCTAGACTACTTTTACTGATTTTGCTAGTAAAAGTACTTTTGACTGGTTAAGAGTTTTGACTGCAACATAAATAGCAAGATATTAAGGAACACAACAAGACCACTTCGTTACGAAGCACGCGATGAACTGTCTTATTAAATGTCACATAAATTTCTATGATAATGATTTTCCTTGTCTTTTGGCGAGCCCCACGTCCAGCGAGCGCGGCCCTCGAGCGTGTGTTACATGCGGAAGTTAAGGAAGCTCATCCTATATATATTTATTTTTATTTATTTATTTAAATAAGCATAGTCAGACCTAAGTAGATGTAGCGCAACAACCTGAAAGGGCTGAATCAGCAATTGCCTTACGCGTGTAATTATTAATTATTGAGCAAACGAATGTTCCAGCATAAATTTCGTTGATAAATTATTTTATTTCGATACCGATACCCTGAAATTTTCCCTTGGTTTAAAGTTTTCCTTAATTGCTTCTTTTTATACGCTTTAAAAACATTTTTTTTGTCAATTTTGCTTTTCAATACCTTGATACGAAGTTGGCCGGTCTCGGGGTCGTCAGCTCGGCCCTCGCGTCGTTCACAGCCCCAATTCGGGACCAGCCTTATTGTGGCGGTGGTTCAGTGATGATGGAAGTTGCTTCTGAGACTTGATGTTGTTCAATTTCCATTCATGACAATAATAGGCTAATTGACACATATGAAATTATGTTAAAATTATGTTTATTTCTAAAAGTATTTGGCATATGGAACCTAAATATAATAATTTATGTTCAAAAAACATGAACATATTGAGATTTCATATTATTTAGCTTGTACAAACTCAATATGAAAATTAATTCTTTTGTCTATGTCTTTAACTTCCGAAAACGCTATCAGCCATTCTGTGACGTCATACATTTCGTTAAAAAACATGAACGCGATACTTTACTGTTACACGTTCTGAGTCATGACGTCATCGATCTCGAACACAGATAATGTATATAGACCAACATGGCTGACATCGTTTTCATCTAATAAATCAAGCCAATTTTCAAATATTTATTTAAATGCTTTCTAGATCTCAAATGAATGCCATATTTTTTTCTTGATCTAGTAAAACCATTCTTAACCATATAAAAATTATTTCAAAAAAGTTGCAACTAGCCTATTATTAATGTGATGTACAGGTAGTTATTCTGGAGTCTGAGTGTGCTTCATGTCCATGTATTATGTGTTTGTAAGGTTTCCCAGAACACTGATATTTATTGCCATCGTGTTATAGTTACCTTTAAAAAAGAACTTGTGCCCGGTCTATATCCCAGCAGCAATTCCGACGTTAATAACAAAACTTATGGAAAATGTCATAATTATCATATAAGTAAGAACAGGGATTAGTAGTCGCAACTTTACAGACTACCGCAGCCAACTAAAATAATTGATTAATGTTGTGTTTCTATGCCTCGGTAAGTTCTCCAGATTTTACGAGAGGGAAGAGAGAATAGTCAGTACAATAGTAGTGCTGTACATATGTGTTGTACTGGCTCTAGCTATCCTTGTATTACAACCTCCGTAGCGTAGAGGTATTTGGTATTTATTTTGAAATCTCGGAGGTCGTGGGTTCAATCCCCACGCCGGGCAAGAAATCTTTGTGTAAATTATAAGATTTCTTTCCGGGTCTAGAGGGACTAACCTCCGTGCCTCGGAAAGCACGTTAAGCCGTTGGTCTTGATTGTTATAACATTATCTATAAAATTATACTGCGGTCATCAAACCGCCTGCTAAGCGTGGTGACTATGGCAAAAACCCTCCCTCGAGAGGAGCCCCATGTTCAGCAGTGGACGTTAATGATGAAGATGATGATGATGATGATCTTTGTATTTAGACCCCTATGACACTCAAGATCACGTTGATATTTGTCAGGTCAATAATAAAAGGTTGCAGTTTTACTTAAATCTATGGTTGTTTGCTAAACAACTTCTAGGAAAGATTTAATACATACAGGCAATAAAGCCTGGCACTTGTCTGTATCAAAGCCAAGATTTTCAATACATTTTCCAAAGATGTCGTGTTGCGTAAATCTTTATTGCTTTGGAGAGCACTTTGAGTTGTCGGTTCCAGTTTATGAAAATAATACGTGTATCTTTATAGTCAAGTTGTGTTAGTGCTCTACTCCTAAAAATTTATATTTTTTATGAACAAAGTAATTGTGTGTGTATCTGAATCATCACAATCATCATCATCATCATCATCAGCGTGTTGTAGTCCACTGCTGAACATAGGCCTCCCCCATCGATTTCCAGCGGGAACGATCGCTAGCGGCCTGCAACCACTGACACCCTGCAACCTTTATGAGGTCGTCGGTCCATCGTGCAGGCGGTCGTTCTATGCTATGCTTGCCAGTTCGTGGTCTCTAGTCGAGAACCTTTCTGTGTATCTTAATCCATTCAGGTATTTTCAACTTTATATAGGGTGACTGGTAATTAGTGACCGATACCTAAACACATGATTGTGCTCATGATAACAAACAACTTTTACAATGGCATCAAAACTGAAATCGCGAAAAAAAAATCAGCTGCTCCCTACCATGTTGACGAGTTATGTGAACATGAATGTATGGAACAGCTGATTTCTTTTCGCGATTTCAGGTTTGGTGCCATAGTAAAAGTTGTTCGTTATCATGAGCACAATCATGTGTTTAGGTATCGGTCACTAATTACCAGTCACCCTATACATTTTTCGTGTTTACACATATGAAAATTATTTATCAAGAATAGGTATTGAAGTAGTAGGGTTCTTAACAGACCGTATAGATAGACAAGAACATAATTTAATTTTACTTCTAGGTAGTCCGTATAGATTTTTAATGTCAGTACCTAAGTAAATTAATTGATGTTGACCGAGACAGATACATACACAATTAAATAATATTACAAACAGATTTTAGTAGGTACTCACTAAAATGTTCGAAGAACAGTCGGAAAGCCGCAATTTAAGATATAGCTTTGAAAGTAGTCCGTATTCTCATTTCTCAGAGCGAGAGCTAAAAGAGGATCTCAATAAAACTGTCCACAAATTAAATGCACAGTAAGGAATAAGGCGAACGAAAATGAATTCTCAAAATCGCTAAGTAGTTTGTGGGATTACCCTAAATACACTGATAAAATGTATTATATTGAGAACGGAATAAAGTATAATACAAAGACGGAAAATACATTCCAGGGATTTTATAAATGTGCCATTTATTTATAAGGTGACCTTTCCATAAAATATATTAAGAACTGAAAAGAGAACAATAAAAGACTCATTCTGATATAATTTAAATATTTATTTCGTAATGTCACTTGAAACAACAAAAGAGCGAGCGGCGGAGTCAGCCAGGACTCACAGCGACCCCGTCGCGGCTGCATAAACTATAACGCGTAAAAAAACAATATCTCAACATCATCTATCATATATCTTTATATTATGTACAATATATCACCGAATAAACGTATTTACACTATCTCTACTTAGTATGTATAACATACAGAAAGCGAAATATCATACATATAGATTTGAGTAACATAGTCCATTGGCCTACACTCGGCCTCAATTATATACATAGTAGTGACATTTTCGTTAGAATTTTTTATTTCGCCCCCGCCGATGCGTGCCGAAGAGGATGCGAGCGAATGCCTGGCGGAAGTCGGGACTGAAAATCGTATATATAACAGGGTTTAGGGTCGAGTTGAAATATCCTAGCCACAGGAAGAAACTTGCTAAGTAATCACTGATAACACACGTTTGGCAAATGGGCATCACCAAAGCCATAATGAAGAATGGAAGCCAGCAGAACACGAACGCTCCTGTGATAATGGCTAGCGTCTTCGCCGCTTTCCTTTCTCTTTTGGCTTCGAGAGATTCCTTCTTCTCCCTATGCGTAGGGGCAGATACTATGGCTCGCTCTGGTTTAGAGCCGTTAGTTACAGTCGAGGAAGACTTTTCTGGGGACACAGAGGGTTGAGGTACCTTCTCGTTGATGGTGAACGCCGTGGTTCTTGGCTCTTCATCGAGCGTATCTACAGTGGAAGTGCTTTGACCTTCAGTCAATAATAACGCTGCTGCCAACGTTTCAGTGCGAGTACGTTGATTGCACTTCTTTAGATTCAGGAACCGTTTCTTGACGAATCGTCTGTCTCTCGCGGACTGGACTGGTCTGCCTGACGGGGGAGCACCATCGGCTGAGGTGGGGCGAGGCGGTGGGGGATCCCTTCTCCGTCGGATACGTCTTCGGGCAGTTTGAAATATCTTCCAATATAATATGAGGATTACAGTGAGAGGGACATAGAACGTGGACATGGTTGCAAAGATTTGGTAAGCGAGGTCTTGGCTGACGAGGCACTTCTGTTGCTGCGTGATCCTAGCGAGATAGTCAGGGTCTTTCCACCCGAGTTGAGGGGCGAGGGACACGACTAGTGCAGCCCCCCACACTACTATAATCATTGTAAAGATGCGCCTTTCATTGCGTTTGTGAATGTAATCTACGTCTGTCACAGCCCAATATCTGAAAAGAAAAGTAATTATCAAGTAAAGTGTATGGCGTTATTTTTCTATAGGGAATATCCCAAAAGATTCTCAATAATTTCCAAAGTTGTATGAAGTTTAAAAGTTATTTAAGTTTAGTTTTTGGGAAAGACGTTTGTAAGACTTCGTTGATTTCCTTTTGGAGTACGAGATTGGATTTATTTAGTTTTTGAGTTGTTTTAGTTTGGTTTCTTCTAGTAATAGATAAAAATATGTAGTATATATTGCAACAAAATAGTTACTTTATGGCTTTTATGCAATCTCACCTCACTCTCTTTTAAATTGATATTTATTTAAGTAGGAAACGAATCCATTTATTACTATTACTATTTCAGCCTATTATTTAACGCACAAATAATTAATCTAAGTAGTCAAACTGAAATCTTCAAGACTATAACATAAATAATACCCCAAATATTGACATGAAGAGCCAAACAATTTTGCATATGACAAATGAATTGCTGTCACATTCCCAAGAAATGCAAAAACGCAATGGAAATGCCAAAAGCGTAAGCCCACCCCACCCTCGCACCTCTCTTAATACTTCCACATACATTCTGATCCATATTAAAAAAGTCCGCGGATGTGAATTCGGGGCGCATATTAGATTATCTGTCATATGACAAATATTATATTTCATCTGTTAAGCGATTGTGTTTTATCATTTCATGACAAAGAATGTACCGTATACGCGTTGTATTTGGGAAGTAGAACTGAATTATTAACTCGGAAATTGTCAAAATGTTTGAATAGCGGTCCTACGAAGAGTGGGTTATTTTCATTCATTGGTAACAATACCTATTGTAGGTGCTCAAGAAACATTTTGAAGCAATATTTAAATATATATTTATTTAAATCAGGTTCTGTGAACTCGTGGACTTATTAAGGCTTAAGGCATGATATTTTAATCAACCTAAAGTTAAAGAGATATTTTTATTTATTGAATTAGCAATACAGACTACTTTAATAATATTTTGTGCTTTATAATATGGACCATCAACTATATGATTTTTTGGTATGAGAAAATAAAATTGATTACAGAAATTTCTTCGCTAATTTTTTCCCATATCAAAACCTCAAAATAAAAGTAATCTTCATATCTAATTAAATGTCAGCGAAATATGTACATACCTATCAGTAGCAATAGCCACGAGGTGTAGGATTGAGGCAGAACTACATAGTACGTCACTCGACGTCCACATATCACATAGCTCCGGCCCTAGGATCCAACCCTGCGACACCTGCAACAAAATAATACATTACTGATGAAAAAAGAAAATGAAAACGTTTATTGATAATGTAGACGAATCGATCGTACTTATTATAAGTTTTGACTTGATGCAATGAAAATGATAACAAAAAAGAAAAAGAAATCAATCTGAACGAATAAATTAGTTTACATTTCAACAATAATGTTATTAAATAAAATTTATTAATATTGTTATGGCATGTGCGTAATTAATCGCTTATTATAAAATATAATTAAGATCAACCAGCGCGGGCTGAGATCGGGTCTGAAGCCGGACCCTATCCTAGCTTCCTACTAGTCTTTCTCTATTTACCTACGCTACGGTGTGACACTCGGAGAAGAAAGACTATAAGAAACTCCGAGATCATTGATCAGAAGAAGGTCCGATTAGAAAAAATATTTCAGTATTAAATAGCCCAATAATATCGAGGGAGGCTATATTTAATAACGAAGCTCTTATGGCAACGTAACGTAACGTGTTACAACGGTAAAACCGCGCCCGGCAAGCTAGTTGTATTGTAAGACATTTTCTGATGGGACAATTTTTTCCTAACCCAGGACTTGGAAGATATATATACACATAGGTATCTCTGCAATAAATTGGCATAAGGCATGACTTCAGCAGAGAAATGTGGATTAATACAGTTGTTCTCATATCAGTAGAAAACTTTCGGAGCTTAGAGTACCTGTTACAGAGTGCGTCTTGCAAAGTCTTAACGGTAAGCACGGTTATAGACGACATATTGGTGTCGTGAAACCACATAAATAAATATGAATACAACCTCCGTAGCGTAGCGGTATTTGGCTCGCTTTAAATATCGGAGATCATGAGTTCGATCCCCAATCCGATAGGAAATCTTTGTGTAAATTCTAAGATTTCTTTTCGGGTCTGGTTAGTTGAGAGACTACGTTAAGCCGTTGGTCTACATTGTCATAACATCATCTATAATAGTCGTACCTATATCAAGGAAGGGCAGCAACGTTTCCTTGTATGGTACAACATTATACTGCGGTCACCAAACCACCTGTCAAGGAGGCCCATGTTTTTCTCGGACACGGACATTCGTAGTTAGCCACGAGGCTTTTACTACTTCACCGGACAAAAAAGGGAACAGAGCGCCAGCCTTAATAAATGGTTTAAAAACTAAGTAACCTGCGCAAGAGGGCGCCCCCTGTGGGGCTTAGACTTCGGCTCAGGGCGGTCGCTGGCGATGAGATTGAGGGATAAGACTTTTAGTATTCAAGAGGAGTTTTGTGCAACTGTACACTATACGATGGACACATCGGACTATAGCGATACTAAGCTACTCTAAGGTTAGGACGGACTTTGTGAACTATATGTGTAGTAGAGCTTGGAATAGGCGAACAAGTGAACTTGTCTTATTAAAAGTTTACGTTCTGAGCGAGGAGCCAGTTAGTTACTATATATTTTATTCACAACTAACCTTAGGTATTTTTTACAAGTTTCTGTCCGAGAATCGGTGTGTCTTAACTTAAGGAAAATATATTATACTTGATTGGCCGTCCGGTATAAAGCATTATGTGTGCTTTTCTCTTTTTCGATACATTCAACATGATATTATAAGTGTAATGGGATTTTTTTTAATAGCTCAAATCCTATTATTACCCTATATTTTTCATGTGTTTCTTTGGATTAAAATATATAAAAATAGTTTTTAAAAATATGTACTACACGGTTCTGATTTTTTATATAAAGTTATAATAAGTTATTTATTAAAAAATATCTGTTATAAATATACAAGGTGTAACGGAAAGGGTATATACATAAAAAGGCTTCTTTGGATCATAATAAACGATATGGCAAGGGTTATTTCATCCTATCTCTACAAGTTCGGAAGTAATTTTTTTTTTAAATTCATACATAACAGAAACCAAACTTTTCAAATTGAAATAAATACATCACTAGCACTCAATCAGCTGATCGATGTCAACGAACTATTTGCAAGTAAAAATAAACCTCTTACTCCTGGTATTTCTAAATAAAGGGTTCCGCATTTTTATTTTTTGTTTGCAAAATAATACTGACTTTTTTATTTTATTTTGAGTTGAAACCCTTGCCATATCGTTTGTTATGATCCAAAGAAGCCTTGCTCTTTCTATGTATATACCCTTTCCGTTACACCTTGTATAGATGCAGTATAGAGGATTCATATATCATTATCATCATCAGCCCGTACAGCGTCCACTGCTGAACATGGGCTCCCGAGGGAGGGTTTTGCCATAGTCACCACGCTTGGCAGGTGGATTGGTGACCGCAGTATTATGTTCTAATACACAGGAAAACGCTGCTGCAACGTCCCTAGTATACGATTGTTATAAATGACATAACCGGGACCAACGGCTTAACATGCTTTCTAAGGCACGGAGGGTAGTCCCTCAACCACCAGACCAGGTAAGAAATCTTACTTTTTACACAAAGACTCTCGTCCGGCGTAGGACTCGAACCCACGACTCATACCGCTGTGCCACGGATAATTATTGCAGTTACCGTAACATAAATCACACTAACATTAATATTTCCCCTCTTCAAATACGTCAGCACTTAGATCCGGTAACAATTTAACAGCGTAAGGCCATTTTAATCAAACGTCGGATATATCATTCGGCAGTAGGGTTGTCACTAATTGCTAAAATTCGTAGTATAAAATAATTTTTCGATTTTTAAATATATTATTACTAGCTGCGCCCCGCGGTTTTACCCATGTTACTCTGCTCCAGTGGGCCGGAGCGTGATGTATTGTAGCCTATATGTTAATCCAGGGTATAACCTATGCCGGCGCAAAATTTCAGCCAGTTCCGTTCAGTAGTTATTACGTCAAAGATTTATAAACATCCATCCTTCCATCCATCCATATTTACAACCTTTGCGTTTATAATATTTGTGGGATCGCCGATAAAAATGTCTGCTATGCATTGCAAATACCTAAGTGTCATGTATATAAGTAGCTTCTATAGTGTATATCATGTCTTTAACAGAAAATAGTATCATCAGTAGTAGTGATTACTTATTAAAAATAATGTTATTGTTAATAAATAAAATATAAAACAAAAGCAGGTAAGGTAAGGCCTCCTTCACTTCGCAGTAAACTGGATCTATATCTAAATTTTTATTTTATTTATAAATCATTTTATTATTTGTATGGAAAAAATGTTACGCAACCATTTTCTCTTGTTAAACGGATGGAATATATTAAATGGTTGTTAGGGTTCCGTACCTCGAAAGGAAAAAACGGAACGGTCTTATAAGGGTTCACGGTCCGTACGTCCGTCTGTCAAGACCCTTTTTCTCAAGAACGCGTGGAGACATCAAGCTGAAATTTTAAATCAAATACTCAGGTCTACTGTCCCTTAGAGCTGTGAAAAAATCAAACTTCTAAGCAATCAAAACATACAGCTGTTTAAGCCGCATCTTTCCGCAAATTTTCGACACTCGCAAGGGAATCAACACCTAGAGGGTACTTCCCGTAAACTCAGAATCTTGAAATTTGGTACAAAGCAACGTCTTCTAGCACAGATAAAGGAAAAATTGCGACAACCGTAAATTTTTAATAACTTCTTATAATAAAAACAGGTTTTAACGGAACCCTCGGTCCGCGAGTCAAACTCACACTAGGCCGGTTTTCTAATTATTGAATTGTTTCAATTTTAATTATTCAATGAAGGAATACTTGTTAACAACAAATAAAAGAAATGACGTTATCCAATTTCAATTTCCATTACTATTCCACAATCTAAAGATATCATCTATATATTTTGTTACAATTTTTAAAGAATAATAGACTAATCCACATCAAATATATTAAAAAATGCACGGGTGGCCAACTAAGCTATTTAAGAAAGATCCCTAAAGTGTCAGCCCTAGTTAAATCTTGAGCCTGAGGCAGCTGCTGACATATGCAGACAACGGCATTAGCTATGTACTTTGCATATTACAAGCCTCCAAAACTACCAATTTACGGGAGTCATCAAAAATCAATAAATGTCACTTACGAGAACTTTAGTTGATTGTAATGTGTTTTATTTGTTAACGATTTTGTTTAAAAGTTTGCACAAGACTGCTTTTTTGCCAGATCCGACAACCTCCGTATCGTAGCGGTATTTAGCTCGCTTTAAATCTCGGAGGTCGTGGGTTCGATCCCCAAGTCTATAGGTGGGCTATCATCATCATCATAAGCCCGTATAACGTCCACTGCTGAACATGGGCCTCCTCTCGAGGGACGGTTTTTGCCATAGTCACCACGCTTGGCAGGCGGATTGGTAACCGCAGTGTTATGTTATAATACACATGGGAACTCTGCTGCCCGTTCCCGTTATACGATTATTATACATGATGTTATAACAATCGGGACCAACAGCTTAAAGTGCTTTCCGAGGCACGGAGTGTAGTCCCTCAACCAACCAGACCCGGAAAAAATCTTAGAATTTACAAAAAGATTTCTTGTCCGGTGTGGGGTTTGAACCCACGACCCGCAGAGATATAAAGCGAGCCAATTACCGCTATGCTACGGAGGTTGTCGACCTACAAAATATAAAAAGCATACCTATTTTCGATAAACATCAATACATTTCTTAAATTACAAATGTTTCTTCAAGCATTCTGTACATAATACCAAATAATTGTACTGACAGAAATAAATGCCTTTGATTTATTAACTTTTGTTTGGCAACTTGGGGTCGGTAAAGAGCTTATACAAAGTAAAAAATAAATAAAGATGTTTTGGTGATTACTGAACAAAAATAGGTATTAGCGAAGAGAAAATGTAATGTAATGAAAATTACAACCTTTGTGGCATAGTAGTAAAATGCTCGCTTGAAATTTCGGAGGTCGTGGGTTCAAACTCCGCGCTGGACTAGAAATATTTTTGTAAAATTTTAAGATTTATCTCCGGATTTAGTTGGTTGAAATATAGCCTTTCTCGATAAATGGACTATGTAGGTAACACTGAAATGTTTTTTTTTAATGTGGACCAGTAGTTCCTGAACTAAGCGCGTTCAAACAAACAAACTCTTCAGCTATATACATTAGTATAGATACTTGAAGTCGAAGTCTTGAAGAAGTCAAAATATTGTCTTGAAGAAGTATATACATATTTTCATAAGAGAGACAAATGCAAGGGCTAAACTGCCCTAAACGCCATAGCGAAATCTAATGCATCCGACTATAGTTCCACAATGATTAACGATCATGCATTAATTTTTTTTATTAAATTATAAATTTTTCTTTTTCTGTCTTCTCCTCTCGCAGGTCTACTGGAAGAGATTTCTTAAGGAATAAGTAGTACCTTTGTACACAGCTGTTTGTCTGTCTTGTTGTATTTATATCTTCTGTGTGCATAAATAAATAAATAAAAGAAAAACTCAAAGTTACCTCATACACGGCGCCTAATGGCATGACCAGACACGCCACCATGAGGTCTGCAACTGCCAGTGAAGCCACTAGGTAGTTCGCCACATTTTGTAGGTTTCTCTCTATTATTATTGCTGCAATCACGAACACATTACCTGTTGACAACAAAAAGATAGTCACCAAAAATAGTTGCATCTCATTTGAATTCTGCTATATCGAAATGTGAATATGTATGGATGAATGTATTTTATGCGTATTATGCAGGTGCTGCAAAATGATTTAAGTAGACAACATGTGGTAAAGAGATAATTTATAAACTAAATTAACAGAAATAGTGCCTACAAAACGATCAACGTAAGCGCAGTATAAGTTGAAACTAAACGAGCATACAAAGGCGTAGAGATTTGGGTTCGATTCTTAAGCCGTACGTAAACCAATCGCCTAGTAATGTGATGTATGAATATGCCTATGTGCGAGCGTGGAACGTAAGACAGAAACAAGCTTCTACGATATTACTGTACACATAAATCTCAGTTAATAGAAAACTCTTTTCAAGCGAAATTTATTAATAAAACAAGTATTAGCAGTTCTTCTCCAAAGATCGCTTTCTGTGAATCAAGGTATCTGGGATCAATGGTTTCTATGAATAAATAATACGGCGAGAATCTATGAACAGAGAGTTCTATCTACAGTGATTTTTATGGACCAGCATATCTACGAACAATGTTCATCATCATTCATTATCATTTCAGCCATAGGACGTCCACTGCTGGACATAGGCTTCCCTCATAGATCTCCAGTTGTTACGGTTAGAAGCGGCCTGCATCCACCGCGATCCCGCGGCCTTAACCAGATCATTCGTCCATCTAGTAGGTGAACGTACTACGCTACGCTTGCCAATCCGCGGTCTCCATTCGACAACTTTTCGGCCCCAACGGCCATCTGTTCCCTGTGCTATATGGCCTGCCCATTGCCACTTCAACGAACTAATCCGTTGGGCTATGTCGGTAACCCGCGTTCTTCTACGAATCTCCTCATTTCTGATTCGACCTCGTAGAGAAATCCCGAGCATAGCCCTCTCCATAGCTCGTTGAGTGACTCTGAGCCTGTTCATAAGGCCTATAGTAAAGGACCACGTTTCGGATCCATAGCCTAGCACTAGCAACACACACTGTTTAAAGACTTTCGTCTTCAGGCACTGAGGTATATTGGAGGAAAAGACGTTGCGAAGTTTCCCGAACGCTGCCCTATTTACTTAATTTGAACGTAATGCACTGTTTTCAACAAGTTGAAAGTTGAAGGAAAGCCGTATCTTACTAAATGTACATTAATATGAAAAGATTTTTGGTCAAGTTTACCTACTAATTACACTTAAAGCAAACTAATTGGGCTTTGCTTAAGCTTAGAAAATGTAACTCGACTTACAGTGTTTTATATTGAAAAGTTACAAGCATCAGGTGTCAAATAAAAAATATATTATGCGTTACAAAAATTATAATTAACCAATACCAAAACGGTTAATACCGCAATTATTATTCCGATATTAATCTTAATTGATGTAACCCTATTATATGTTAATTTGATACGCTATTATCCAATTAGCTATTTAACAACAAATGGTATTATTTATGACAAAATATTAAATTTAATATTCGGCTTAAATTAATCAATTATAATTGCGTGTTCATAGCAAATGCCTCGTCAAGTATAAAGTTTTTAAACATAAATGGAGTGAGTTATTCAAACATTTATTTAAGGCATGTTGATGTTTGTACTTTAGTGAGGTTAACGTTTTAATCCCTCACTACATGACGTACTGGCCGCATTCAAATAACGAATAAAGAACTATTTTTATATTTAAATAAATAGAAAATATAATGAATAAGTTAAGAACGATATTGATCTAAGTCAGACGTATTAATTATTGTTAATTTTATACAAAGTGGAATATTCTTATTTGAGAAGTCAGATTTGTGCTGTCTAAAGTGTAAGAATTAGGGCGTGTACCCGTTGTGATTTTATAATAAATTTGATAATATATAGTTATAAAGTGTGTCCTATTTCATTTATACGAGTGTAGTGATAGGGATCGTACCCTCACACACCCTCTTGAAGGACAAAAAATAACCCCTGCCGAGCTAACTACCCTCAGTCGCGAGCTGACAGGCATCACAGGCGTTACAGTACAAATATAATGCTTATGTTAGCTGTGTGATCTCCAGCTTAGAATAAACCACTCCATGCCTTGGTATAGGTTTCTTAAGAGTTGATCAGTTGACAGGAGCACCTATCAGCTCAAAATTACATCTTACTGCGATCACTAATCCGCCTGCCAAGCGCAATATGCCTCAATAGCCGCAGTGGATGTAAACGGACTGTTTCAGTAAAGAAGTGAAGAATATTACTTATATTGTAACTTCATATACCCTTCATTTTTACCAATTCCAGCTCTTTTATCCAATGCGAAAAGTTTTCTGTAAGAAATCGCTTTTATCAATCGATTAAAATCTGGTTTAAAATACAAGACTCCTCTTAAAAGCCCTTGGCAAGACAGGGTCGTTGAACAATACTGCCATAATCACCACGTTTGGCATTCGGATCGGTGATCGCAGTTTGAAGGTGAGTAACCTTGAGCAGAGATGGGAAAACATGGTATGGTCTATTACAAACCGAAACCCACAAACATAAGAATAATAACTATTAAAAAAGTAAGAGGAATCTCAGAATATAACAAGTTTCTTAATATATATATATATATATATATATATATATATATATATATATATATATATATATATATATATATATATATATATACTAGAGAAAAAATATATATATATATATATATATATATATTTTCTCTAGTAATTATTTACTACATAACCTACATACAATACAAAGCTAAATTACAGGTAAGTACATCTTCCTTCATCTTCAGCTACCTAAATACTTTTTATATTAGAAGTAATTGGCAACAATTTTCTTTCAACTTTCTACAAGGAATAGACGATAGAATTACTTTAATGAACCATGAAGCTATCTAGTTAGCTACCGTTCTAAAGAAGTAGGTATTCTTTGATCATTGGTCATTTCTCTTTAGGCACTTTTTCAAGCTTGAAATTGTCACGGTCGAAGGGTTTCGAAGAAGCGGACATATCGTTTGAAACGAGTGTGTTAGAAACATTTAATGGATGCTTCGTTGGTCTGGCGATAATGTGTCACCCGCTCTTGATATCAAAAGTACCTACACGGTATAAATGCCACAAAGCTTCCAAATTGTTATAAATCCTAAACCTTTGGGTTAAAGTACATTTAATTTCGATAATTCAATGACTTTAATTTATACCTTTCACATTGTAGTTCAACTTTAATTGTTTTTGTACCGTTTTATTTGCTTAGTCCGAAGTCCGTTGAGTTAAAAAAAAAACAATAAAAGTAGCAAATTTAAACTAAATCTAACTTTAAAATACTCACTATTGCTACAGGGGGCCGAGTCTTCTATTTTTTTTAATATTGTGCCACCGTAGTGCCATCATGATATCATTATGCCAAAAACGGTAATCTAATCTCACTATGGTGTCGGCGCTGGAATGGCAGTCGGTGTTGCTACCGCAGAAAAAGGCCGTCAACAGAAGTAGCAGGGGAGATGGTTAGGGAGATTGTAATGTTTATTTAGGCGATTTCAAAACTTATAAATGTATCATTTGTTATTATATTCAACTACGCTAATGTCATCGTGGCATCCAAGTGACACCATTATGACGTCATTTGGATTAGTAGATTACTAAATGGGAAAAAAACAACCATTGAACTGTCATTGATAGTTCATGGACACGCCATTACGATAGTAGACTCGGGGCCCTGGACGTTCTCAGCATGCTGGCAGCATTGCCCCATCGAATGGCAATGCTTATCTACTATGCAAAATAAATACCAGCACTCAGGGAACGTCTCACATTAACAAGAATAACTATTAACCGCTAACCACGGCATTAAGGTGATGATATTCACGGCCGTAATCCTAAAGATAATAATGGGCCCTCAGAGGCACGTTAGTATTACTACGGCTCAAACTAACCATTTAGCCCGCTATAACGATCAGTTGTACTGTAATGGAGTCTACATAAATGTACTCGGAATCTATTAATGTTTAAATAGTTTTAGTGGCGTACCTATACAGCGTTATTTTTTAAGCACAACAACCTTTTTTGGGATAAAAGTGATTATGAACAAGTTTTACTATGGGACCAACCCTGAAATCGCGAAAAGAAATCAGCTGTTCCATACATATATGTTTTAAAATTGAGATTAGTAAAATTCGACCACCGGCATGATTTGAACCTGCATCTTAGGTAAAGCACCTAATGCCTTAACCAATTAGGCAACGGTGGAACCACACCAGTCGTCGAAATTTATCAATCTCTTTATAACACGTCTCTAAGGGGGACGTTAGTGCCATCTATCCGTAACGATCTCGAATTTTTTAATCTCAATTTTGAAACTTAGTATGTAGTAAAGTTACCTTTCCGTAAAGTTTTTATGTTATGTTATGAACATTTATGTTCATTCACCTCGACAAAATGTATGGAACAGCTGATGGTTTTTGCGATTTTAAGGGTTGGTCCCATGGTAAAATTTGTTTATAATCATGAGTACTTTTATCCCCCAAAAGGTTGTTGGTGTTTTAAAAATAAGTCTTTATAGGCTGGGACCAGTGGCAAACTCAATTACATAATTTGGGAATAAAAATGTTTCGTTAAAGATGCCGATCTGTTTAAATGATGAATGTTGTATTGTGAGATATTTTTTAATGACCACAAAATTTTGATCCAAAAGCAAGATCATTTACTTAATATTTAAGGTAAACGCAGCTATTACCGTGGTATTCAAAAATCTGCAGGTATTTCCGAGGTATGTAATATAATTGTAATTTTAAGCAATTGCAAGCATATTTTACTCAAAAAGTTAAATGTTTATAAAAGACAATTTTATATCCGTTTGAATGGATTAGTGATCCGTGGCGCACTGTGCACAACAACGCAGAAAAAACAAAACAACGATTAGTTTGCCGCAAGCCGGCGCCGGAGCACGACGTCCATACAAACGATAGTCGCGAACTGTAAGTTCGCTCAATATTTTGTTAAGGTTATTGCGTCGTTAAAAAACCATTTATACAAATTATAGTTTTAGCCATGATGTAACTATCTAATTTTCATTTATTTTGCACAGTTTTTCGACAGTTAACAATAATAAAATACTGCGGTAATGGCTTCACAATTTTCGTCTTGAATGTATTAACCGCGGTTAACTCGGTGATAGCATAAATCAGTACCAATAGTTTTATTCACTATTTAAGAATATTTTATATACCAACCTACCTATTATACAGCTGCGGTAATGATGATAAATCTAGTAATTACGTATAGCTTGCTCAATTCCTATATATAGGGTTACTTGTAATACACCAGCAACCTCGCAGGACTAGATAGCTACCAGCATAATCTACAACTTTCTCCAAGAAATATGGGTCGAAATATGAAAAAGAAATCGGACCCTTATACAAAATCAAAAGTCAGCTGATCGAAGAAGAGATTTTTTATGGAAGCACCGATTTTTTTATATACATAGATTAATCAGATGCTCCCTACCATGTTGACGAGTTATGTGAACATGAATGTATGGAATAGCTGTTTTTTTTCGCGATTTCAGGTTTGGTGCCGCGGTTAACTCGGTGATAGCATAAATCAGTACCAATAGTTTTATTCACTATTTAAGAATATTTTATATAGCAATAACCCAAATGATGTGACAATTCGTTTAAGTCATTAGGTATTTATGGTTAAATACTATTTCCGCGGTATGAAAATTGCACTAGAACTCTTATTTTTTCGTCCTTAATTGACTCATAAAAAATAACTTTGTATGTGAGCACTAAATTGAATACGACTTAAAACTTTGCCTTAGTCCCTATTTTAAGCCCAAGAATTTAATTCAAGTATCAAGTAAACGTTTAGGTAACTTTATTGGCTGTTGATTTCACTTTTGTTTTGATTAAAATTAATCAAATTTTATCCATCGGGATTAGATTATTTGTACTATCGCAGATGAAGCTATCACCGATGGTTATAACAAGCCATTACTCGGTAATTACTTGTTTAAGCAGCTATTACCGAGTATTATTACTCGGTATTAGCTTCACCATAGACATCTAACACCGAGTGTCTAACTCTTTTTTTATGGCAATGGTACAATAGGCGAAGCATTCGAGGCTGCCTCTTTTCTTTTTAAATAAAATAAATTTATTTATATTTATTTCTTATTACCATAGATTAGAAAGAATTGGTGCGCAACTTGATGAATCACCAACTATACCTCCATAAAAATATAATTACCTAAAATAATCAAATATTATTTAATATATAATTACCAACCTACCTATTATACAGCTGCGGTAATGATGATAAATCTAGTAATTACGTATAGCTTGCTCAATTCCTATATATAGGGTTACTTGTAATACACCAGCAACCTCGCAGGACTAGATAGCTACCAGCATAATCTACAACTTTCTCCAAGAAATATGGGTCGAAATATGAAAAAGAAATCGGACCCTTATACAAAATCAAAAGTCAGCTGATCGAAGAAGAGATTTTTTATGGAAGCACCGATTTTTTTATATACATAGATTAATCAGATGCTCCCTACCATGTTGACGAGTTATGTGAACATGAATGTATGGAATAGCTGATTTTTTTCGCGATTTCAGGTTTGGTGCCATAGTAAAAGTTGTTTGTTATCATGAGCACAATCATGTGTTTAGGTATCGGTCACTAGTTACCAGTCACCCTATATATTGAATCAAAACTTACCTATATCTTAGTAGATTTCTAAAGTCCATATCCGAAAGTATCAGAAAATATATACTTGTAACTGTTTTTACTATCAAAAATTCTTATTTCGAGAGGTTAAAGCTTAAGGTCCTGAAATTACCTCGGTAATAGCTGCGTTTACCTTATGTCGCAGGAGTCTACAAACACCTATATGTAGTTAATACAAATGAAGTTCAGTTCTCAGGAGCCGTTACCACTGAGCAACTAATGAAGTCAATTAAATAGAATTTATTACTTGTTGATGTATGTTCTTTGCTTTTGGGGAAATCAAATATTTGTACTTATTTCATAATTAACTTATTGCTGCCCACGAGAAGCAAGTAAAATTATATTTTAGGGAACAAAAATGCTTTTGGTTATGAGAATTCCTCCTCCTGTGTATTCCTACACAAACAAACAGACAGAATAAAAAGTGGCCTTATTACATTTTATGAAGTTATCTACCAGTGAAAGTTAGGTCCAAATTGGTAACGCCGTTACTAAGATTAGTCGGAAGCAACTAATCTTACGTTTTTAAAATTCTGTTGTTATTATTGATGCCCTATGCTCATCATAAGTATTTAGTACTAGTTGAGCCCCGTGTCACACTGCTCCAGTGGGAGCGTGATATTTTGCCTATATGTTAATCCAGCTTATAAACTATCCGCGTGCAAACTTTCAGCCAAATCCATTCAGTAGTTTTTACGTGAAAAAGTAACAAACATCCATCCATGCTTACAAACTTTCGCGTTAATAATATTAGTAGGATAAAATCACCCTATAGTTACGCCGCTAAAAATGTTACTGTATAAGGACACATATACATAAGTCGTGTTGTCTGCAAAGTTGTCTGGGCAGAAGATTAGATTTGTAACTTTTACTCAGTTAGATGTTTTTGTATTTTGTATCACGTACGGCGGATTACCGTGGACTTAGTCTACGTTGCTTTACTAACTTCTTTGTTTTTACTTTAAATAAATATTTTATTTTACACTAGTTGCGTCCCGCGGTTTTAGCCGCGTCACTGCTCCAGTGGCTCGGATCATGATATTTTGTAGCCTATATGATAATTCAGCTTATAAACTATCTCCGTGCAAACTTTCAGCCAAATCCGTTCAGTAGTATTTGCGTGAAAGAGTAACAAACATCCATCCATACATACAAACTTTCGCCTTTATAATATTAGTAAGGATTAGACTAGCTCCTTAACCTGTGGTTGGATATATGTACTGTCGAACGGCAGTAAAAATCGTCATGTTGGAATTTAATTTTTAATAAATCGTGAGTGATATTCTATAGTTACGCCACTTTCCTCAACATATACACACACATATAATATTGCCAAAAAAATATAAGCGTCACGGTCATCCAACTGTTAATTTATACAATTCACAATCCCCGTGGCGTAACAGTATATGACTCGCCTTAAATTTCCTAAGTGCGGGAGCACACGATGCGTTGCGACGCCGCACCGCAAAGATTTCATCGTATCGGCGGGCACACGGCAGGGAGTGGTGAATGCGTTTACGATCCATTTTTATTAACAGACTGTACAACGCTGCTGAGGCACCGCTGCGACATAACAACGGCGGCGCCGCACCGCTCGTGTGCCCGTCGATACGGTGAAATCTTTGCAGTACGGCACCGCAACGCATCGTGTGCTCGCACCCTAAGGATTCGATTATTCGGCTCCAACCAAAAAATCTTTGTTGTGTAAAGTCAAAGATTTCTTTTCGGGTCTGGTTGGTTGAGAGATTATCCTCCGTGCTTCGGAAAGCACGTTAAGCTGTTGGTCCTGATTGTAATAACATAATTTATGACAATCTTATACCAGGTAACGGCGTTTACCTAAGTATATTATGCTATACAAAATACTCAGCCTATGTTCAGCTGTGGACATATCATATGGGCTGATGATGATGACGTTAACATAAACTATCTAAAGGCCACTTTTCAAATATTATCAACAAATGAAACTGTTCAAAAACATTTGTTTTAAAGTCATTGTACTATTCAATTCGATTCCAAAGCTTTAGCACATCTATCGTCTAACACACGTCCTACATGTTCGGTAGTGACTTGACCTACTCACAACAGATTTCCTCACCAAACTCCTAAAACGGCCAAGCGACCATCGCAGCACACCTCAAAATTGATTTCTATTGTTATTGTAATAGAACTTAATTGGGATTGAGTTTCGAATGGCGATTGGACACATGAATTGTGGCAATTGGGTTTCTGCCACCGTTTCGGCACGATTCACTTCAATCTAGTCACAATTAAGTGAGCTCTTAGATTTTGATTGGCACTCCGATATCGGTTCGTCTACGGAAATGTACTCAATTTTGATTAATGTTTCTTTAGAGTTACGGAGATAACTTCCATGGAAATTTGGTTATGGAAAATTGTTTATGTAACAACCATTAATAATTTAGTTAATAAGAATATACCTTCTGTTTATTAAAATTAATATGCTTTTGTTTATTAATTATCTTTGAAAACACAAAGAACTTTTAATTGCTTTGATTTAGAAGTTTGGTTTTTTTATCTTTCAAACTAGATGTTAATTGATGTGTTTCTATTTGAGATGAAAACTTATATTCTTATTTATTATCCATTCATAAAAACATTGACAGACTTCAATTCCTGTATATGGGTTAGCTTTTTAATGGTATCAACATTTTTTTTCACAGATTACAGAAAAGCTATTTTTTTTATTTAAGGATAAAACTTGAGGGTTCTACTACGTCTTCAACTCCTGATTTAATCGTTGGTATTGTCATAGCTACTATCACAGTATTCTTTACGAGACTTGGAAACGTTGCTGCCCGTTATAATAAATATGTTATTCAAAAATATGTTTCAATTCTAAATATTGTTCAAAAATTTGCATAAAGAGGTCATTTTAAAGTTGCTGAAAAAAAAAGATGGATTAAGTACTTTGTTTTATATTTTTAAGCTTGTTGTAAGTACGCTTAATATATAAAACCACAGGATATAACGACTACTGTCTACTGTTAAAACTATGGCATATTTTTTAGGGTTCCGTAGCCAAATGGCAAAAAACGGAACCCTTATAGATTCGTCATGTCTGTCTGTCTGTCTGTCTGTCTGTCTGTCTGTCTGTCTGTCTGTCTGTCCGTCCGTATGTCACAGCCACTTTTTTCCGAAACTATAAGAACTATAATGTTGAAACTTGGCGAGTAGATGTATGTTGTGAACCGCATTAAGATTTTCACACAAAAATACAAAAAATACAATAAATTTTGGGGTTCCCCATACATAAAACTGAAACTCAAAAAAAAATTTTTCGTCGAACCCATACGTGTGGGGTATCTATGAATAGGTCTTCAAAAATGGTGTTGAGGTTTCTAATGTAATTTTTTTCTAAACTGAATAGTTTGCGCGAGAGACACTTCCAAAGTGGTAAAATGTGTGTCCCCCCCCCTGTAACTTCTAAAATAAGAGAATGATAAATCTAAAAAAAATATATAATGTACATTACCATGCAAACTTTCACCGAAAATTGGTTTGAACGAGATCTTGTAAGTAGTTTTTTTTTAATACGTCAAAAATCGTAAACCGCAATTTAGCTTTCATTCAATGAACTCGAATATAAAAATATAAAATAACATTTCATTTCATAAACATACGCTTTTTTATTTATTCTTGATATCAAAAATAGGTACGCACTTGTAGCTGAAACGGAACCCTTCGTGCGCGAGTCCGACTCGCACTTGGCCGGTTTTTTAAACCACCTTCAATAGTAACCGACTGTAATGATCCGCTGCTTATAAAACCCATTTTATTTTAATTGCTTCTATCCCAAAGAGCCTTTTAAAATGAAGTGGTTACATCATCATTCGCCCGTATTACGTCCACTGCTGAATATGGGCTTCTTCCCGAGGGAGAGTTTTGTCATAGTCACCACGCTTGCCAGACGGGTTGGTGACCGCAGTATTATATTGTAACGCACAAGAAATGCTCCTGCTCGTTCCCTGGTAGGTATATCAACGCTTGTTATAGATGATGTTATACCAAGTGGGTCCAATTACCGTGTTTTCCGAAGCACAATGGGTAGTCTTCAATAAAAAAGACCAAAAATTAAGCTTATAATTTACACAAAGATTTCTTGTCTGATGTGGGGATCGAACCTACGACCTCAAAGACTTAATCCGCTGCGCAACGTAGGTATATAATATACTCATTGCGATGATCAGTTTCTTATTACTTATTACTCCCATTTAATTCTAATTCCTTCCATCTCTGAGAGCCACTTTAAATGAAATTCATTACAGCAAAGTCATTTTTCATTCTTAGTAAATTAATTTTTCATAATTACGGAATAAGGGCCTCTGGCTATATCGTGCTTTGCATCGTTTAATATTGCCTTTGAACTTGACTTTATTAGATTTTTTTATTGACCGTGTACTGGCTTGTTTATTGACTTTTAATATTTTTTTCACTTTATCAGTCCATTTACATCCTCTTCTGAACATGGACCAGGGGGCCGAGTCTGCAATTTTTTTAAGTATTGTGCCACCGTAGTGCCATCATGATGTCATTATGCCAAAAACAGTAATCTACTAATCTCACTATGGTGTCGGTGCTGGAATGGTAGTCGGTTTTGCTACCGCAGAAAAAGGCCGTCAATAGAAGTAGCAGGGGAGATGGTTAGGGAGATTGTTATGTTTATTTAGGCGATTTCAAAACTTATAAATGTATCATTTATTATTATATTCAACTACGCTAATGTCATCGTGGCGTCATAGTGACACCATTATGACGTCATTTGGATTAGTAGATTACCAAATGGGAAAAAAACCGACCATTAAACTGTCATTGACAGTTCATGGATACGCCATTACGATAGTAGACTCGGGGCCCTGCTCTTAACAGATCTTGGGAAGCAGTTGAGGCATATTGCCATAATTATCACACTTAGCAGGTGCGATTGGTGATTGCAGTAACATGGGGAGTATTCTTGATGTTGCTGTTCGTACATTGTATGTCCCTTAAAAGTATCTTACGGTACTATGAGTACCGTAAGAGTCACTATAAAGAACATGTACTGTATCAGCTCGTTTACGTCCACTGCTAAACATGGGTCTCCTCTTTAATAGACCTTGCTAAGTCGAAGTCGTTGAGGGATTTAGCCGGAATGACCACGTTTGGCATGCGGAATGGAATTTTATAAGTTGGTTGGTTTTTAGGTGGTAAAAAAATATAACCTAAACCTAATTGGTTTAGGTTTAGGTTATATTTTTTATCACATTGCCCGGCTACAAGTAGGGAATTATTCATGCTGCCCGGTCCAAGTGATAAATTCAAGCTATCTCAAACACTGACTTATTACATAGACCACGGGCCGTCGGGCATTATTAATAATGGCCGGTCAAAGTGATAAATTTATCACTTTGCCCGTAGGTCTTGGGCATTATTAATAATGGCCGGTCCTTATTAATAATGCTCAGTTAATCACGTTGCCCGTATCATATACACATCACAGCCCTTACTTTTAACTATGTTTATAAATCTATAGCCTAAAACCTCATCATCATCATCATCATCACCAGCCTGTTGTAGTCCACTGCTGAACATAGGCCTCCCCCATCGATTTCCAGCGGGAACGATCGCTAGCGGCCTGCATCCACCGACTTCCTGCGACCTTTATGAGGTCGTCGGTCCATCGTGCAGGCGGTCGTCCTACGCTGCGCTTGCCAGTACGTGGTCTCCACTCGAGAACCTTTTTGCTCCATCGGCCGTCAGTTCTTCGAGCTATGTGTCCTGCCCATTGCCACTTCAGCTTGCTTATCCGTTGAGCTATGTCAGTGACCTTCGTTCTCCTGCGGATCTCTTCATTTCTGATTCGATATTTATCTCTAACAAAAAATATTCTACGCCCTTAGCCATAGGTTTCAAGTGGCCAGACAGTGAAATTTTATTCCATTTAAAATTTTATGTCCCAATAAAAAACGTTCGCAGTAAGCAAGGATTAGGTACGGGATGAAAACTTTAATATTTCTTATGTAAATTAATATTATTCTGAGCATATAAATTGCATCAAATATTTCAAAGATAAATTGTAAGGGTATCGTGTTGTGAGATAAACGTTAAAGTGAAGATATTTAAGGTATTAATCGTCGTTCAAATGAGCTATGTAGATAATTCAAGGCCCATTTTATTCATCATCATCATCATCAGCCCGTATAACGTCCACTGCTGAACATGGGCCTCCTCCCGAGCGAGGGTATAGCCATAGTCACCACGCTATGCAGGCGGGTTGGTGACCGCAGTATTATGTTGTAACACACAAGGAAACGCTGCCCGTTCCTTGATATACGATTATTATAAATGATGTTATAACAATCGGGACCAACGGCTTAACGTGCTTTCCGAGGCACGGAGGGTAGTCCCTCAACCAACCAGACCTGGAAAGAAATCTTAGAATTTACACAGAGATTTCCTGTCCAGTGTGGGGATCGAACCCACGACCTCCGAGATTTAAAGCGAGCCAATTACCGCTACGCTACGGAGGTTGTGATTTTATTGCGAAGTGTTAAATTTCATTGAAATTGAACTTCTTTTATTTATTTCAAAATTAAGATTAATAAAATTCGACCACCGGCAGGATTCGAAACTGCATCTTAGTTAAAGCCCCTAATGCCTTAACCAATTAGGCTACGGTGGAACCACAGTCGGACATCGAAATTTATTAATCTCTTTGTAACACGTCTCTAAGGGGGACGTTACTTTTATGTATTTGTTTTGGGCATAGCCAGTCTGTAATGGTAACAATGAAAAATTACAATCTATACTTTTATAGAAAACTGAAGTATTTGATTGAACGGGCCAAACCTAGGAAATGCTGGTCCGATTTGAAAAATTCATATATGTATCACAAATACTGGATCTCCACAGTTAAATCTGCATGGTTATTTATTATATTATTAACATAAATATGTAACTAACAATTAATATTTTTGTCCTTTTAGAGTGTTAAAAATTAATAAGAATAAAATAAAAGCTAGAGATTCATGCTAAATTTATTAACATGCCTCTATTTACCGCTCTAACAAGTAGGCACCAGTCTATAATAATAAAAGTTATATTTCCAACGCAACTTAAATAATTCAAAAACACAAAAGCGGCTTCTCGTAAGTTTCCAATAACTTCCCCAGTATAATGTAAGAAAAATATCACATTTCCTATTGAGAAATGATAAAGGGTATTGTAAAGATGGGTACACACTAGCGAGTTGTAACCGTAACTAACAGATACAGTTACATGATCATACCATCTCACGTTTTTGGTGATGAGTGGCCCTTATCATATTAATTTACAAGCGTTCAGACACAATATCGATAGAGTATTAATAATAGACAGTATTATTTTGGTTAATTGTTGTATTGTTAAGTAATTACAAACTACAATACAATGTAATACGTTTTAGCTGAATGCTGAATTTGTTAATTTAGAGATAATCGCGTGCTTTAGAAATGATAGTAACGTCCCGATAGTCGTTAAATCTCATACAACAAGATTGTTGTATGAGATTTTATGTAACGGGAAGAACATATAATTCATACATGATAATGTGGCTAACCGTAAGAGTTTTTGCTATCCCACGAGTAGTAGGGACGGAATGGTGCTTCATGCATCCTACTTGCAAATTGCAAAGTGCGGTAATCAGGTCCAAAACGAAGAACCTTTAGCGATAATCAGTTGCGGGCATCTCTAGAGGGTACCGGACGCACTCAGTATGAATACCATACCATAGCGATTTAGATAGGGGGAATCCACTGCTGTGGTGGAGGGAATGCGTAATACATACCGGTGAAGGAAAATAAGAAGCCGTCGTCACTATGGCAAAGCTATCTTAAGGAGAGGCCTATAATCAGCAGTGGATGTTATCTGATCTGCTGATGATAAAGTTTGATTGTCGTTGCCTTACTCGCAAACCACGTACACATTATATTTAATGTTGACAATGTTAACAGTTACAAAACTCAAGTGAGTACCCAGCTTAGGTAGAAAAGGGCGAAGGATGTTATAATCCATACGCTTGGTAGAAATTCAGCAAAATAGTTAACATTGCACCTACTTTAGTTGCGTATATTTTATCTTCAGAGCCCAGGCGGTAAGGGTCCGAATTTATTATTTTTATAATGGCTTATGCTGTTGAAAACCGAATATGATTCTCATTTTTATTACTTTTAAGTCATGAATGAGATGATGGATTTTTAAAGAGTTAAGTTTAGACTACTAGAACCATAAATATGGTGTGAGATCTGATATTCTGGGTTCGATTCCCATCAGATAATTTGCGTGAAACCATAGATAAATGTTCTGAGTCTGGATATGGGTTTCAGTCCGTGAGTTGAGTATTTGTAAAGTCCCCCGCGACACAGGAATGAATTACCCTAGTGTGTGTTTTTTTTTTGTTGTCCGGGGGGATATGCATTTACGCATTCCCACCGCCGCTGCAGCGTATTCGCGCGCTGGCGGTGGGATATGTGGGACTCGCCCTCTCCATAGCGTGGTATGCTAAACTCATACCACGAGGAGAGGACCCTACCAACCACTAAAACCTCCCGGACACTCCTTCGATCCGCCGTTGGTGGGGGCCGGGTACGCATGAGCAATCCGGCCCCCCGACGGCACCCACGGCATACGGCCACAATATGGTACCGCGGGATCTCCAGAATGTGAGAGTTACCTTTAAAAAAAATTAACAAAAAAATTATGATAGTTGCTGACGGTAGTTTATATATTCAGATAGAAATAAGATAAAGTGGAAGAGTTAATTCGAATGCACAAATTAACTTAGGTAGGTATTTGCTTAACCCGGCGTCATTGTGGTAGAAAAATGATACATGGGCGTTGAGGTGGGTCAAGATTACCCGTGTATAAAATGTATAATATTTTGATTGACTTATAAAATATATAAATGTGATTTATTATATTGCATAGTATGTACTTTCGACTTACTGAGAAATAATAAATAATAATAATGTTTCAACATTTAATCAACACTAATAAGTTTCTAATAATACTCACAAAAAAAGTAACAAAATTGAGATCACTTAGGCTTTAATCACAAAAGAATATTAATAATCAGACTCTTAAGTTTTAATGGCACTTTTATAATAGTAATTAAATATATCTATGAAAAAAAATCACTTAATGCTAGTCCGAGTCATTATTGTTGATGCATTGACTGCAGAAAGATACGATGTGTTCGGGGCAAATAAATTTGTTGCATCCTCGACATGTATGAGTCGTTTTGCGGTCTCGTTGTGCAGGACATACTTGGCACCGCTTACGGGTATTGGGTTTCTTTGGAGCAGGCTCCTCTGAGGATACACCAACAAATTGACCGATTCTTTTGCGCATTTCTCGTGGCAATCGATCCACATTTCGGCGACTTTTCAAGTGATCACTAACTAGAGCGAGACCTAATCGCTTCAGAAAATCCATTTTCGCAGTACCTTCAAGTTAAAATATGAAACATAATACAAATATGAAAAAAACTTTAATTTGGATATTAAAAAGCAAAACTATTCATTATATTTACAAAAAAACTGAATACATCACCAAAAAATACCAAGTGAATGAAGGCGCGAAATTGTTACATTGATTGTGAGGATGGGTCATATTTACCTTTTCCGGAATGATGCACGTGTAGCTCCTAAAGCGGCAACCGCGCGACTGTTTTCTGTTCGGTAACGTTCGTGGCACACTCTCAGCTCCAGCTACTGAGAAGAACGGCAACGTCGCGCGCGCACATTCAAAAATAATTGCATTTAAAAACACGCTGGGTCATAATGACCCAACCTCAATGACGCCGGGTTAAATGCAAAAATATTTTTATCTGTGTTTTCGATAAAGGCTTCAATCACGTTATCTAATCTATCAGTGTGATTAAATAATCTCATTCGAAAATAAAACAAAAGTTGAAATGATGAGATGATTATTGAAATTAAAAGGTTTGCTTTGTAATATTATGTGTTCGTTTTTTCTTATTATAAAAACCACTTTAAGGAGCAACGTTAGTACTTGAATAATTAATTTGGCAAGATTTGAAGAAAAAAATGCATTTTTATCAGTTATATTCATATTTATGTTGTCAATAATGTGTAGAGCGCTTAAACGGATCGAATTTTAATACAATACTAATATTGTAAAACTAAGAAAAAAAAAATCACTAGTATTATTAAGGCCTGTACCTTATTTTTGACTTAATAATGACTAAACCGTGTTGCCGTGTGGTTTCCGGCTTAGAATAGATCACCCCATGTCCTTCCATGGGTGTCGTAAAAGGCGACTAAGGGACACATGGCTGATGGATGGGCAGCAGCATCTATTAGCTCAAGGTTTACATCCTACTGCGATCACCAATCCGTCTGCCAAGCGTGGTGATTATGGCAATATCCCTCAACGATCCTGGCTTGCCAAGGTATTTTAAGAGGAGGCCCATGTTCAGCAGTGGACGTAAACGGGCTGTTGAAGAAGAAGAAGAATGATTAAACGTTAGCACTTTAGGTATTTAACGGGCAATATGTACGATTATATCTTTTCCCATCTCTCAAAATTAAATTGATACGTTATTTATTTTGCGTATGTAAAACGGAGTAAAGTAGGTGTATTATTCTATTTACCATAATAAAACTAGAAATTTCCTCCTGCGGATTAGGTTGACTGTTATTACCTTTTACAATCGCAAAATAAATAATGTCGGTCGTTTCACCTTAAATTGGTTAAGTATTAAATGTCCTGTATTTACATAAACCCGATCGCTGTTGATCAATGTCTGAGGCGACATCAATTGCAAAGACACACAGGTGTAATGTTACCCTTTTATATCGTTTGATTAGAAAATGGTACAAAGAGAGTTTATTACAATAGAAATTCAGATAAAACAGATACGAGCAAAATTCGACCCAATTGCAATACAAGTAAAGTTCAAATTACACTGTGTAAAACAAGTACAGAAAGACCCTATCTTTATTGCCAAAGAGGTGTTAAAATGTGAATTTTGTGAATATAAAAGCAATTTATTTTTTGGTATTTTTTTGTACTTTTTACCCTTTTTGATATGGGTTCTCTACGCGATAATATGATGAATAACTTATAGTGTGTTATTGAGGGACTTTTAAAATATTTTTTGGTTGAATAGCTGTCTGATACGCCATCGGTATTTTGTCATCATCGTTAGTATCAATAGCTAGTTAGAAAAATATGATGTATTGTACCCACTTTTTATAGGTAATAAAGTAAAACGAGAATGAATATGAAATTGAACTGAAACTGGAGAAGGTACTTCGAAAAAATATTTATTTATTACGATATGACACAGTATTTAAATTTTTCAATAATACTTTTACATTTTTGCGGCTACTTAATGTTTTAATGTTGTGGTGAACTTATAGTCATATAAGCCGTACCAAAATAGTTTCAGCACTTTTTAGGCATTGCTCAATTATGCTGTTTTTAATTATGTATATTAAACAGACACAGACAACCTCCGTAGTGGGTTCGATCCCCACGCCGGACAGGAAATATTTGTGTAAAATCTTAGATTTTGTTCCGGGTCTGGTTTTGTTGAGGGACTACCCTCCGTGCCTCGGAAAGCACGTTAAACCGTTGGTCCCGATTGTTATAACAGCAGCGTTTCCTTGTGTGGTACAATATAATACTGCGGCCACCAACCCGCCTGCCAAGCGTGGTGACTATGGCAAATACCCTCCCTCGGGAGGAGGCCCATGTTTAGCAGTGGACGTTATACGGGCTGATGATGATGATGATACTTAAATATCAATATTTGTTTTATTACCGTCATTGCTATTGAAATTTGTACCGGTTAAGATGAAAGCGATTATTACACTAACATACCAACAATAGTAGATAACAAAATGGGCCCAAGCACTACACTAGGATAAACGACATGACGGCGGTGCTTTTATTAGATATTAGATTAAAAAGATGATTTATAATCATCAATATTTTTAATTATATAATCAGTGCTATTGATTTTGACATAGATAAAGACGAAAGCTATGTTAACTATAGTAGCTAGTATTAAGAGGGCGAGCACCACTCTATTGACTACAATGACGATGAATGACGTGTTAACGGTGATGCTTTTAAGATGATGTATAATGATACCGATAAAGATGAAAACGTAGATAACAATAAGTTACCAACTATAGTGACTAGTATTTTGAACGCGAATACCACGCTAGTGACTGCCATGAGTAAGGCGTGCGATGTGACGGCAGTGCTGTTATTGATACTGGTACTTATAAAGATAAACAGCTAAACATCTATGCTATCTCTTTGAGCGCGAATACTACGATGAAGGCGTATGACGTCACTGCGGTGTATAAGGATAAAAAGTCGAACGTCAATGCTGGTAAGATGAAAACGTATGTAACATAACCCACTAACTACAGTAGCATGACGGCCATGAGGATAAATGACGTGGCGTTGGTGCTGTTATAGGTGGTATTTAGTGAAACATTAATAATATTTATTATTTTATCATAAGTGCTATTTACATTGATACTGATGAAAGTGAAAGCGATGATAATAATTACTAACCAACAATACTAGCATAAAAAAAGAACCTGAGCACTTCGCTACTATATACGATGTGACGTGATATTGGCGAAGATGATTTATAATTAAACTTTAATATTTTAAATATTTTAAATTATATTATCAGTGCTATTAATTTTGATATAGATAAAGACGGAAGCGATGTTGATAAACTGGTGCTGATAAACATGAAAAGCGTAATGTCAATACTGACTTTGATACCGATAAAGGTGAAAAAAATATGAAAAATAACTCACCAACTATTGTAGCTAGTATTATGAGCGCAAGCACCACGCTAGTGACCGCCATGAGGACGAACGACGTGACGTCAGTGCTGGTGGAGTTGCCACCGGTGCCGTTGATACTGCTGTTGCATCCCCACGACACGGCGTCGGCCCACGTGCAGTTCTCTCCGTCGAACCATGATGTTGGGTATGGTACATCTTCTGGAAAGAAAATGTATAATTATTGTCAAGTACGACCGAGCGGACAAGTTAAGACTTGTTCGAGTGAACGCGACTACGGAAAAATATGATTTGTTAATACGTAGTTGCGAGCGCCCACAAACCACTACCGATTGCGGGTCGCTCGCAGTAGTATAAATATAGGCTAAGTTTTTATGAATTGTCAATCTCACGCTGCGCACAATTCTCAACGCGCCTCGCTACACGAGGAATGACACCATCCAGAGGGACCTAAAAATGCAGTCGCTGGACGCCTTCGTCGAGCACCTCGCCGAGCGGATGTTCGACCGCGCCGACGCCTCATCGTGGGACCACATAAGGTCCATCGCGCCTTACCACACACGGCCCCCTGACCGAAGGAGACTCCCTAGGGATCTGGTGCCGGGTGACACAGTCGCTCCCCCCGCCCCAGGCGCACCAACGCCGGGGCAGCTTACGGGAACCTCCTAACGTAGTCGGCGCACGGTCGTAGATCGGCTCCTGCCGGGCCTCACCACACGGTGTCTCACCCGGTAGGGCCTCGATCTCCCGGCGCCGTGAAGCATAGGAGGTTTCATTTCCCCCGTGACAGCTGCCCCGGGCTACAGCCCGGGCGCCCACTCACTGCGGCCACCAATCACCAGTCCCTAGGGACATGACCACGGGTATTACCCACCACAACTACCTGCCTGTAGTCACAGGCAGCGTTTGAGACCTCGGTCAGGGGGCAATACGCCCCGATACCGACTCCTCGGCGCCCTTGCGGGCGCCTGAGAAGTCTTCAGCGACGTATGAATTGTCATATTGATTTGGTGAGCTGTTATAAACGAACGTCTTGAAGAAACAATCAAGAATTTAATTTACAGCCTACATACAGTCCACACCCTACAATTATGTTTTGACTACATAAATACGAGAGTATAACAATTGTCTGGCATACATTTAATCGCTTGTATACCAAGCGACCCGACCCTGGTTCGCACGGGTGTAATACTGATGTATTACATACAAACCTTCCTCGTAAATCACTCTATCTACTTAAAAAATTGCATCAAAATCCATTGCGAAGTTTTAAAGATATAAGCATACATTAGTACAGACAGACAGCGGGAAGCTACTTTGTTTTATACTATGTAATCAAGACTATTAACTAAAGACAGTGAAAAAAGAAGATACCATAATACCCTGTGGCCAATTTATACAAGATGCCAAGATAGCGGGCTCAAAACCTGCCAGCGGTGTATATAAATATTTAACCTTACACTTCAACGTAAGGTAGGTTAATAAAAATAAACGATGACACCTTGATGACAATAAGACAAACTCAACAGCATCAGTCGGCATATCAAAAAAAGGTAAATATTTATATAAATAATAAAGCCTTGATGATTATTAATGATATTTACCTTATATTTGCTACTCATTTTTTACTAAAAAAGTGACTAAAATTATATATAGCGGACCATACAGACGTTATCCTGCATAAAATATATTAAAATATGTGATTTGTAAATCTAAGCCATCAAAGGCGCGACCCAAACACATACAAAAAAAAAAACATTTAAATCGTTCCAGCCGTTTAGGAGGAGTTCAGTGATATACACACGTACAGTAGAATTATATATATGAAGATATTGAAATTTATACTTAGCGGCGAGATGGCGGCTAACGATCTGATGTATAGACGAAAAATATAATAATATGTTGCGCCGACCCCAAATAAATTGGGATAAGGGCAGGATAATGATGATGATAATGATTGATATTTATACTAAATTTAAGGTGCATTTATTTTAGTTTGAGTATTTGACAAGTATGTTATTACTTCCATCTCCTCAGGTATTTTAGCTTAGATATTACTTGTAAAAATAAAATAGAAATACTATAAAATAATCTTAGTCGTAACTACAGCAATATCGCCACAGATACAAAACATGAAGCGACTGAATTCTATTTTAAAATACTGTTGAAACTTGAAACTCGATATAAAAAGAACATAACATTTATGGCAAATATGAAGCTTTGAAGAAAATAATGTTCGCGCAACTTTGTTCGTGTTCGAATAAAATTTTAAATTGGCTCTCATAAAGTTAGTACAGGATAACCGTCGTATAGTTTTAGACAAGCACCAACCATTATTGCATCGTTTAAAGCTTTCTTGCGGTGATTTGAGAAGAAAGAAGAATTTGAAGAGCTTGATAATACTGGAATATTCGGAACTACACTGAATGAAATGCTTCGCGGAGGAAGTTTTAGTTTTATCTTCGTGATTACCATAGCATTCATGAAAACTATATGAGTAAAAGAGGTAGAAGATACAATAGGATACAAAATGAGTAGCTCGACTGCGAAAATACTTGCAGAATACCATAGCCAAATAACATTATTGATCTTTATCAACGAGATCCATTCCGGGTAATCGAGCAAGGATTCACAACAAAAGAGTTTAAATAATCATCATCATCCCGTATGCCAAGGGGGGTTATGCCATAGATCATCATTTGGCAGGCGGGTTGGTGACCGTAGTATTATGTTACTGCTCGGTCCCTTGTATACGATTGATATAGATGATGTTATACCAATCTGATGAATATGATGTTTAAAAAATACAAAACACATTTTCCAACGAAGGGTTCACTCACTCTTGATTTTCTTCACTTTATCAGCCATTTTATGTCTACTGCTCAACGTGGGCCTCCTCTTGAACAGACCTTGGCAGGCCAGGGTCGATGAAGTTGATATTGCCATTATCGCAGTAACATGGGAGTCAATTTTAACTGAAAGATGCTGTTGCCTATCCATTTTCAGATGGATGTCCGATAGTCGCATTTTACGACACCCATGGGAAGTTATGGGGTGGTCTATTCATAGCCGGAAACCGGATTAATATTTAAGTTAAGTTTGACTATTTTTGCTGGCATGTCCCCCTAGTTGGTAGTTCTAAGCAACTTAACGTAACTGTTGCAAAGGGACAAATTACGTTAAAGTGTCCTTAGTGTGCTACAAACATCGACCTTTCCCATGAATAATTTAAGTACCAATTAAATGGATAACTACTATAAGACCTCACTCTTTGCGTAGCGGGATAAATCTCGCTTTAAATATCGAAGGTGTGGGTTCGGTCTCTACGTCGGGCAAAAAATCTTGTCGTAAATTCTAAGATTTAATTTCGGGTCTGGTTGGTTAAGGGACTCCATACCTCAGAAAGCACGTTAAGCCTGTGTTCCTGATTGTTATAACATCATCTATAACAAGCATATACCAGGGACTGCCAAAGGTAATTATAGCTACATGCCTTGCTAAGGTTTGTGAAGAAAATGTCCATGTACAAGAGTGAACGTAAATGGGGTGTTGAATATACCACGTTTTACTCAAATATCTCCGTAGTACAAGTATAATACAATTTACGGATCAAAAAAGGAGCATAATTTCTGAGATAATATCAACGCCTCAATTTGGGAGCCGAAAGATGTTCAAAGCGATGGAACTGATCCCTTAAGTTTTAACGAAGACGTGCAAAGAATTTGAAATTTCGCGACAAATTGACAACGATTCAAGGTTCATAAAGTAAAATGGATTTGAATGGATCATTGGGCACTTCAAGTTGGAAGTTTGCGATATTTGTATTAATGTATGAATAGTATAGGGTTATTGACTGTTTTGTTGGTCTAGTAATGTAGTATGTTTTGCCGTTACTAACAACGTCCCAGGTTTGGTAAAAATAATCCCAGGCCTTTGAAACATCTTTATTAAATAGAGTTACTTCGGAACCAATATTATTATAATGAACGCTAAAACTATACGATTCTTGCAGATAACCTCAGGTGTTAATTATACAGAAACGGCGTAGGGCTAAAAGGTGGTAGCCGAGATGCAAGATGGATATGGCACAGATGCCTGCGCGGCGCTGCTTGTGTCAAAGTCAAATTCAAAAATTCTTGATTCATATAGACACATTAAAAATATTTTTAATCATGTTCTTTTGATGCGTCCCTTTCTTTTACTACCACCAGTTCTGGACGTGGCAACTGTGAGAAGAACTGTCAAGAAACTCAAAGGAATACTTTTTTTTAAATAATTTTATGTTATAATTACAAGAGCAACTTACTCCCAAGCAGTTTGTGTTTAATTCACGTAACGTCGCCTACGTGCATTTTGTATGAGTCCGTACGTCCGTTTTTGAGGCGATATCATGTCAGATCATGGCATTGCCTAAAGTCGATTCTGTATAATCTAAAGCATGAACTAAAGTTTTAAGCTTTTCATAATTACTGATCTATGGTAATTTTAATTGCTTCTTTTAAACCCAGTCATATATAAGATAGTAATTAATCCTCTTATTAGGTGCTAAACCCAAAAGTAGATAAACTTACACACACGGAATATATTGCAGTGTACAAGCTGGTGTATTTATTAACACAAAAGCAATTTGTATACTTCTTTACAGAATCCAGTGGGACGGCAATCTGACACAACGGTAGCGAAATCGGACACAAAACCGACAGATTTAGATACTCTGCGAGGCACGAACACACCAATTTCGTGATTTTAGGTTGCAACTGAGATTATTCTTGAGAGACAAATCCGTGCCCAAGACAAATATTGTAATCGGTATGTTAATTTCAGTAAGAATATAACGAGAGAGATATCTCTGTACCATGAGATTGCTAAACGGCTGGAGTGCTAGCCGTGACGAGAGGGCTGGCCTGTACCTGGGCCAGCGGATAAGCCTGGCAATTCAGCGGGGAAACGCGGCCAGCCTTCTGGGAACGCTGCCCGATGATGTCAGTTTGGAGGAATACTTCGACGCCCAAAGCATGTAATATGCATGTAATATAGACTTTAGATCTTAGTTTTTCATGTACATATTATATAAAGTTTAAGTTTAATTTTTTGTGTTACTTAAGTTATTCTCCTATTATGAGTACATTATTATATATTTTATATGATAAAGAGAAAGTATTTAAATAGTTATATACAACTGCAATTAGCTACTAAAACTACTAGTTGGTTTTTAGAATGTTGACAGCATTGGCCCGTTCAATGGTATTACTTATATACTTTGTCAATTAAATACCAACACTAGAGAGATGTGCCGTTTTAACGACTGCCGCGACGACGCTATAAGGGCCAAACACATCAAGTACCATCAAGGGTACCTACTGTATTTGCGTTTCTTGAGACCTTGGATTTGGCTGCAAGAGAAAAATAGTTTACTAATCAAGATTAATGCTCTTCTCCTACTGTCTAAAATATCCCTACATATTATAAAGCAAAGTCGCTTCCCGCTGTCTGGTATACGCTTGTTATAGATGATGTTATAACAATCGGGAACAACGGCTTAACGTGCTTTCCGGGGCACGGAGGGTAGTCCCTCAACCAACCAGACCCGGAAAGAAATCTTAGAATTTACAAAATGATTTCTTATCCGGTGTGGGGATCGGATCCACGACCTCCGAGACTTAAAGCGAGCCAAATACCGCTACGCTACGGAGGTTGTCTGCTATGTCTGTCTAACTACGCCACAGATTTTGATGCGGTTGAAACCGTTCTAATGCTATTTAATTGTAATCCTCTGTACCTAACTATATAGTTATAAATTAATTGCTAAGTGCAGACAAACGGAGACGTAAGGAAATCTCCGTACAACGCTACATTTGCATACAATGTACACTAATGCACATTTTCGGTAAAGGATTGCACCATTATGTTAAAATCTTACGTAACATTTATACCTACATACTGCGAAGTAAAACGTATGTTTTTTTTAAATAATATATTTAAAATGTACATTTTCTAGGGATTACAGTATACTTCACGTTAATCGTATAAGCACTGAAATTCTACTGGGGTTTTAATAAAATGTATATGCGCTTTTGAATTGAAGTTGCGAATAATTCAGCTTAATTTCTTTATTTTACGTTTTAATACAATTTTAAACAGAAGTTTGTGCCGTCCATAAAGTTGTGTGTGATTTAGATTTAGATAGGTTTTTTACGGAGGATTAATGTTAGTATGCATTTTAGTATTATACTAGCTTCCCGCGCGCGGTTTCACCCGCGTAACTCCCGTTCCCGTGGGAAATTCATAATAAAATATAGCCTATGTTCTTTCTCAGGCTCTAGACTATATCTGTACCAAATTTCATTTAAATCGCTTCAGTAGTTAAGGCGTGATTGCGTAACAGACAGACAGACAGAGTTACTTTCACATTTATAATATTAGTAAGGATGTTCTTTCTCAGGCTCTAGACTATATCTGTACCAAATTTCATTTAAATCGCTTCAGTAGTTAAGGCGTGATTGAGTAACAGACAGACAGACAGACAGACAGAGTTACTTTCACATTTATAATATTAGTAAGGATAAGGATGACTACCTACACAATATTATTTTATTAATTTTTTCGTTATCCTGTAGCAGGCGTGATTGCAGCCTGAAATTTAGGGGGACGGTCTCTAATACTAATTCAAAATGTCAAGAAAATTACAGTGGTTATTAGTTCCTTTAGAAAAGAAAGTACCTTCCGTGCTTCGGAAAGCACGTTAAGCCATTGGTACCGATCACATATTATTATAACAGTAGTATTCCAGGAAGTGGGCAGCAGCGTTTCCCTGTGTGTGACAACGGAATACTGCGATCACCGCAGTTTTTTTTTCGGGGGGGCAATGCATTTATGTTACACCTCTGGCGCTGCGGCATTCTCACACTGGCGAAGGTGTATGTGGGACTCGTCCTCTTCATAGCGGTGGTATTCTAATCATACCGCGAGGATGGGACCCTACCCACTAAAATCCTCAGGGGACTCCTCCGTCCGCCGTTGACGTCACCAATCTGCCTACCAAGGGCGTTAACTGTGGCACTGCCAATCCGCAGGAGGATGCCCTTCTTTAGTAGTGATCGTAGATGATGTAGATTATTTTTAGAAATTGAATTGATGGAGTTTGTTACCTGTCAATTTCGCTATTAAATCAAACCTGTTTTTTATTGCAATCTGCCGACTTATTCGGCAATTTCAATTTATTAGCTAATTATGCTTTCAGACCTTTACTTGAAACTTGACAAGAGTTTTGTCAGTTGATTACTTAATTGTAACGATGAACATCCCTTTAGTAACTGTTCTGGGTGATGTTCCATGAAAAAATGGTTAATTTTATTTACAGTTGCGAAGAGTGCCATTTTAATTAAGTAGAGTTCACAAATCTATAACAAAATATCTCCTGGATTTTATGGTTATAAAGACGAATGTAGGTACGACCGTAATATATTTATTTTAACAATCGACTTATTATTAACTACATCGCATATTGAATGGTTTAATTCATTTATGACAATTTATGAAAAAGGAAACATTTTCCTTATTATTAGAGTATACCAATACAAAGTGTAGTGACTATGGCAACCCCCTACCTAAGAAAGGATAATGTTCATACGGCAAATAAGAGGAACTGTCAATAGGCGTTACAAAAAAAAAGAAAAAAAAAACGATGCATTCCCCGTAGCCACCCCATTGGTACTCTGTCTCATCTACTTTTGGTCACACACACATCGTCGTCATCATCGTCTACATTTGGTATTCCTGTTGGTCACACCCTGGTTGGTTATTAAGTTCCATCTTAAAACGTCCACAAGTGAACATGGGCCTCCTCCTAGGGTAACTTTGCCCTGTGGCCACGCTTGACAGGTGGATCGGTGGCCACAATTCTAATTATGTTGTTACACAGGAAAATGCTGCTGCCCGTTAGCTGCTATACGATATCAATCAAGTCCACGGCCCGGAAGTTATTAACCGATAAAAACATCTTATATTTGACACGTCGGGGATCGAACCCACGAGCTCCGAGATCGAGCCATTGACCGCTATGCCACTAGGGTTCTTAGAGTAAGCTCTCTAAAACTTTTTGCGGTAAATTCATAACAATCGCTACAGTCGTTTTTCCGAAATAGCAATTTAATTAGAGAGTTTTAACAGTATTCTAAAAGAAAAATATATTCCCAACTTATTTACAAAGTAAACTTAACTAATAAGAAACCTACTATTACCTTAATTGCCAAATTATGTTGGCAAAATCAGTTAATCTAGTGCTTAGTAATTTATTTGCGACCAAAGTAAAACCTTTTAAGTTAATTCAATGAATGTTCCAAGTTGTATAGCAACAAGTGCGAGTAGGTATATATTTAATTACAGATTTAATTAACTGAGTAGTATATGTGCCGTCTGGGTTTCGGCTTAAAATATAAATAAAATAAAAACAAAAACTTTTTAATTCAGATATATTAGGTTCATAGTTGCAATTATAACACATTAAACAATGACATACATTAAAGAATTACAAAATAAAAATACATTTAAAATAAATTAATTAAAATTTAAAATTAATAAATTATAAATAACATTTAAAAAACAATAAATAAAAAAATACATTCGAATATACAACCTCATTTCTTCCCATGGGTGTCATAAGAGATGACCAAGAGAAACACACTGCTGATGGATGGGCAGCAATATTTATCAGCTTAAAGTTACCTACCATCTTACTGCTATCACCAACCCTGCCAAGCGTGGTGATTATGGCAATATCCGTCGACAAACCTGGCTTGCTAAGGACTGTGGCATACGTGCAGCAGTGGTCTGGGTTGTTGTTGATGATGATGATGATGAGTAGTTAAGGCCTTCAGTTTCAATAAGTCCAAAGTATGATGTTTACAAGCGTAAGTTGAGTTCTCATCGCTCTGTGATACACCGGGAGCTAGTACAGATAGTGTTTGCTTAAACGCGATTATCTCATTAACTACTGGTCCGATTTGAATTAAATGTATTTTCTTTCTTTCTTCTATTTGAAAAAATCTTTTTCTATTAGAAAACTACGTTATCCAATAATGACATAGGTTATATTTAGTATTATTTAGTTTTGAGTTACGCGGGTGAAACCGCGCGCGGGAAGCTAGTGAAAGGATAATAATTATTTTTAGGGTTCCGTACCCGAACGGGACCCTATTACTAAGACTTCGCTGTCTGTCTGTCACTAGACTGTATCTCAAAAACTTAGCTAGACACTTGCAATTTTCACAGATGATGTATTTTTATGGCCGTTATAACAAAAAAAACTAAAAATAAAATTAATATTTAAGGGGGGCTCCCATACAACAAACTTATTTTTTTGCCCTTCTTATCAGGGAGATGCTTGAAAATGGTACGGAACCCTTCGTGCGCGAGTCCGAACCGCACTTGAGCAGTTTTTTTCGTGTTAAATTCTTAACTAGTGTAATCACTATACCTACATAAAAGTATGGTATGTATATAAGTTGGAAGCTAAAATACAGCGGCTACTATACTTCAATACTGATAAACGCAGTTGCTCTGAAACAATACTGCTTTATTAATCATTGTAAAATAAAATTTATATAAAAAAAAGGATTCCTCTGAGTTTCTTGCCAGTTCTTCTCAGAGTTACCACGTCCAGAACTGGTGGTAGTAAAAGAATGGGACTCATCATAAGAACATGATTTAAAATATTTTAAATGTGTCTATATTATGAATACAGAATTTTTGACTTTGACTTTGACTTTTGACACACGAAAACCCATTACAAATACAAATAACTGATCAAGGTTCAATGAAACGTATAATAACCTACAAATAATTATACGAAACAATGACTATCTCTTTAATTCTAGGTGTGGAGAATTTGGGGAAATGTCAACTTGTACCTACACATAAATTATAGCACAGGTGCGTCACCGGCACAACAGGTAACTTATCTAAATATTAATTAAGAATGTAATTTTCCTCACAGATGGACTTTAGCTCTGTATTAAATTTTAGGCCAATTTATAGAAAGGTTTATTTTGCCCTAATTAAAGACCATGCATCAGACAACCTCCGTAGGTATTCGGCTCGCTTTAAATCTCGGAGGTTCGATCCCCACGCCGGACAGGAAATATTTGTGTAAATTCTAAGATTTCATTCCAGGTCTGGTTGGTTGAGGGACTACCCTCCGTGCCTCCGAAAGCAGTGCCTCGGAAAGCACGTTAAGCCGTTGGTCCCGATTGTTGTAACATCATCTATAATAATCGTATATCAAGGAACGGGCAGCAGCGTTTCCTTGTGCGGTACAACATAATTTAATGGCAAATACCTTCCCCGGGAGGAAGCCCATTTCAGCAGTGGATGTTATACGGACTGATGATGATGATGAATAAAAGACCATCTTATAATATTGCATAGTGGTCTATTTGTTCTCTTACTAAGGTTAAAACTTCTTGCCATTGCTTGTTGAAGTAGCAAATGCCTCGTGAATCTTTTTTTTTATCTATATCTGTACTTATATTATAGCGAGGAAAGATTTTTATATGTATTGAATAGGCTCTAAAACTACTAGACCGATTTTAAAAAATCTTGCACTTTTGTGAATCTACACTATCCTCGAACAACATAGGCTATATTTAATTATCAAGTTTCTATATCTCTTCTATATCAAGTAGCTACGCAGGCGAAACCGCGCGTGGGAACCTAGTAATTAATAAAATAAAATAAAAAGTAAAACAATGATCGGAAGAGAAATCATCGATGAAAAATAACGTCTAAATATTTCAATTAAGACGTTTTTTTATGTTCGCTCTAATTCAACTTCGACTTTAGATTAAAACGGCTCAAAGAATTTTAGAGATTGAATTAGTCTTACAATTTAATTTGAATTGCGTTGTTCACTGATAGATTAATGGTTTTTATACGACATGAAAAGTGGAGAAAGGTCTCAATTTAGTTGTATTGGTTTTCTGGAAATTTGGTAAATATATTATCAACTTAGCTTCCGTGCGCGATTTCACCTACGCAACTCCTGTTCCCGTAAAAACTTCATAATAAAATATAGCTTATAGCCTTCCTGAATAAATGGGCTATCTAAAACTGAAAGAATTTTTCTAATCGGACTAGTAGTCATACAATTTCTAGAAGCGCAGTCGCAGCGCGATACTTGCACGTTATGCTAATTTGAAGGCGCCCTAAATCAGGTTAGCAACCATTTTCGATAGGCAATGAATTGTATTTATTTATAAAGTGCTGTTAATACGAGTCATGCCCCTACTTATATTTAAAAAAATATATATATACAGGGTTATTTGTAAAACACCGGTAACCTCTCAGGACTACGTTACTAACATCATAATCAACAACTTTTGTTATATGACTTTTAAAAATTCATCATATTTTAATTCATCAGATTTACATACAAAAATAAAAATATTTAAATTCAACGCTCTAAATGTTACGAAGTCTATGCGAAGCAAAAGAAAGCGATAGTACCGACAATAGCGAGGGGAGCGGGGAATACAGAGTTGAAATGTGTTAGATAGGACAACGAAATATTGAAGGTTTGTTTTTGGTAAATGTATTATGTTTTGTAAAAAGTCGTAGAACAAAAGTTGTTGTTTATGATGTTAGTCATATAGTCCTGAGATGTTACCGGTGTTTTACAAATAACCCTGTATAAGCGCCAAAAAAAAAAAACATTACAGTAATAGTATATTAGTTTACTTCCCGGCTTCGCACGGGTAGACTTTTATAGCCTTTGTTATTAAGGGATAATGTAGCATTCTAATGGCAAAACATTATCGAAATCCGTTCCATAGTTTTTGACTTTTTAATATTAGTATAGATACAATTGAAACAAATATGTACAGCTTGGCAAAAAAGTCTAGAAACGGAACTAATTTTTTGTCTGTTGGTAACATTCCCAAAATAATGACATTTCTTAATAAACAAAGTTCGCGACTTCGTAGAATTTTTATTTCGACCACCAAACGTTGATTAATAAACGTAAAAAGTGAAAAATAATGAATAAAACCATTCGAAGTGCTGGCAGGGAGGTTATTTATAAGGTGTACAGGCGTTGTCTGGCGGAACATGAGGCCCGAACTATTCTTGCCGATCTTAACAATGTTTACCAAAGAGCCGCTGATATGACAGGTATGTAAGAGTTCGTTGTGTCGATTTTAATTAAATCAAGTGTTAATTGATGAATACAAAGCTGTATTAATTTGCTTGCATAAGGAATAAGTAGAAATTTGAAACAATAAACGTCGAGCACATAGGTTATATTTACATTTTTTCTGCATTACTCTGGTATAGGGTTGCCACACAAACAACACAGTGGCGCCTCCATTATTTTCTACTCTTTTTTGCCAAACTGTACACAAAGCAATATCAAAATTCAAACATGTTTCCAATTAATACGAATGTTTAGTTTTTACTGGCATATCGCTTGTATGATGCGAGCAGCTTGCATACTAATGTTTTCTTTGTTGAAATGCAAGACGCGTTTGTTCTTGGTGCTGAGAATACTAATAACACCTTAAGTCGTTTGTTAAAGGACCAAACTGCCGCTAACATTGTGTTGTAAAATGACTCTTAAAGCATTTAAATTAAGAATGGATCTCGCATGGATTGTAATTGTTGAAGGGTCAGAAAATGGCAGAATTCCGCTGGTTTTAGTTGAAGTGGTTTTATGTTACAATAAAAATGGATGTGAAAGCTCAAAAAAGGGTGGAATGTAAGTAATAAGTTTTCTATTCAGAAATAATATTTGCGTGATTTTTAATACACTTAATTTTTTTTTCTGTTGTATATTTATTGAATGTGTTGTACATTTTAAATAATTTATAGGTTAAGTGTATGAGTGTGAACTATAGACTGTAATTGTCTGAAATAAATGAATAAATAATTTAAAAAAAAATGCAACGCGAATTCTTAATTTATAAAACAAGGTAGTTAGTACTAAGACTGTTATTAGCTACAGTTTATTTGTACTGTGTCAATGTATTTTTATATAGGATATAGGTATTTTAAAGTCCAATTCAGATTTTTTTGTATCCTGCCCTTTTCTTCTATATTAAATTTAAGTTTCTTCCTTGACTCCTGTTCCCGTAAGATCTTCAAATGAATTATAACCTTAAGCCGTCTTTGATAAATGAGCTATCTAACACTAAAAGATTTTTTTCAAATCGGACCAGTAGTTCCTGAAATTATCGCGTTCAAGAAAACAAACAAATTCTTCAGCTTTATTTATTAATATAGATAGGTTTATAAAAGGGTCCAATGTTTTTTTCAATTAATTATTTATTATATTAGTAAAGATGAACATTGTTAAACATCAAATAAATACATGAATAGACTACATATCATCATGATCATCAGCCCGTATAACGTCCACTGCTGAACATGGACCTCCTCCCGAGGGAGGGTTTTGCCATAGTCACCACGCTTGGCAGGCGGGCTTGCAGGCGCAGTATTATGATGTAACATACAAGTAAACGCTGCTGCCCGTTCCCTGGTATACAAATGTTATAACAATCGGGACCAACTCAGCCTACCAGACCCGGAAAGAAATCTTAGAATAAACACAAAGATTGTCCGGCATGGGAATCGAACCCACAACCTCCAAGATTTAAAGCGAGCTTAATACCTCTACGCTACGGAGGTTGTTTAATACATATATACAACTTAAAGTAGCTAATTTAAAATAAAACTAACTTAGAAAATACTTCTATTCTAAATCTATTCTACTTGGCAAGGTTCCCAGAATGCTGGCAGCATTACCCCGTTGAATGGCAATGCTTACCTGCTGTGCAAAAGGAAAAACCAGCACTCGGCGCAATAAAGAGGGCCGCTGCGAAGTTTTTATAAATTAATTTGCAAAGATACATTTTCAAATACTCAAAAAAATACAGTGTTTTTTGTAGAGACGTATAGAGATAAGATGAAATTAAAAATACTCTTATGTATTGCTTTTTCTAAACAGCAAAATTTTAAGTAGCGTATGATATGTTAGAATTATTTCTAGTCTGTGAATTTACCTTTGGCTTGTCAATTTATGCTTATAAGACTTTCAAACCTTATGTATATTCTAATGCGTTTATATATATGCACATAATAAAAAGAAACCGAATAAAATCCTTCGTCTTTTGCTTAAAAAAATCAAGTACCTACATCATGTGTATTACAATTAGTTCTCCATCCTTGTAGTAGAAAGGCCAATATGGTGAATTTGTTTAATGTGTCTAAGCATACACTGAAAACAACATATTTATACTAATAAAGAAAAAAAAGAAAAATCGTATTATGTTATGTAGCGGTGGACTATATACTACATTTATTGTAATACGTTATGAATAAATATTAATGAATATTATATTTTACGATTTTTATGCCGGTGGCCTAAATTTATTAATATCAATTTTTTAATTTAAACTCAGCTGTTTATTATGGTTTTAATAACTTTTGAATACATTCTTCAAAATTTGAAAACAAAAACCAAATATGGTATGAATAAATACCTCGCAGCGGCCCTCTTAAGTGCGGCACGTTCTCCGAGTGCTGGTTTCTACTTTGCACAGCAGGTAAGCATTGCCATTCAACGTGGTAATGCTGCCAGCATTCTGGGAACCTTGCCAAGTAGAATAGATTTAGAATAGTAGTATATAAGTTAGTTTTATTTTTAATTTGTTATTTTTAATTAGTTACTTTTAGTTTGTATTTTATTCATGTTTGTTTATCAAATAAATTTATCCAGTATGAATAATGTAATAATAAAACTTTGAGCCGTTGCGTTGGTCCCGCCCGATTGATATAAAATTCTCAACAACAATCGTATACCAGGAAACAGACGGCAGCGTTTCCCTGTGTGTTACTACATAATTACAACTGTGATCATGTCAAGCGTAGTGACTATGAAAACTAAACCCCGTCGCAGGAAGTCCATGTCCAGCAGTGGAGGTTATACGAGCTGATAATAATGGACATACATTTTATAACTGCCGCGGGCACCGGCATAAGAATGATGCCCCCCATCTCCTCCCGTGGGCGCCGTAGGACCCGGCCAAGGGAAATACTCCAGAAGATGGGCAGCAGCATCTTTTTGGATTATAACACCTAAAACTGCGCTCGGCAACACGCCTGCCAAGCGTGGCGAGTATTGGCAAATCCCCCTCAATGGATAACATAAAAAACACACGGCCCCGAGTCCCCGGCGGCCCCGCTAGGTCTGGCTACGGTAGCGGTATGGTATCGGCGGGGCTAGGGGTGCTAAGAATCCCCAAGGGACGAGTGGCTACCAATCTCACAGGTGACCTACTAGATGGACGGATGATCTGGTTAAGGCCGCGGGATGCAGGCTGCGGGATCACGGTGCATGCAGGCCGCTTCAAACCGTAACAGCTGGAGATCTATGACGGAGGCCTATGTCCAGCAGTGGACGTCCTACGGCTGAAATGATGATGATGATGATTTTATAACTTACTGAACTACATTTCTCGATTTCAAATAGTACCTACATAAGATATCATTTTATGATGTCAACAATTTGATTTGCTAACACACTCTACGATCATAATAAAAGTATAGCGATAAGGAAACTACCTTATTCCAGATTCATGCATTTCTCGGATAGTTCCTGATACAAAAGTGGCATTATATGATGCGGAACAATGTCTCTTCGCCATCCCATTTTCATCAATACGTGTTGTGAAGGCACTCAAAACTTCTTCGGAACAAAAACAGAGAATAAAACAACTTTGTGCCTCATACGACAAATCAATAAGGCGCTTCTATATATGCCTTACCATTTAAGAGTAGGACCTGTCTATACATGAAACTACATTCCTGTACACATAAAACTATAGTCACAACGTAGTCATTAACGTTAGTCAAGAAGACTCTGTGATTTTTTTTTATTTTTTTTTATACACACATTGAATAGATTTAAAAATATATATGTTATATATGTCGGAGCACGATAGGCACCAAACTATTAGCTATACAATGATAAATAAAAATTAGGGAACAAAACATTTGCCCCACTTAAATATTTTATTGTGTTTTCAGTATTTTAACGGCAACAAAAAAACATGATACGTAAACATTTCAACTGACTTGCTATCACGCAATGTAAGATAGACAGACAGATAATAGAGTCTTATATTACTAAGTCTAACTCCCCTTTATTAAATAGCTATTTACATTAAAGGCTTCACTACCTAAAATATAAAAATAAAAAACGTTTTCACAAACATCATGTATAATAGTTATATTGTCTGCTGTCAAAGAGAAGGCATATAATTTGGAGGCTCCCCAAATAAATGGGCAACGCTTATGTTCGACTTTTGCATGAAGGAACTCGTTCTCTCTTGTCATTCTATTCGAATATGTTTACACGTACGCTGAAGTAATTGCATAGCTACGTAGAATGTTTGTAATGTGCGTCTGTGATGAAATTTTTATGGTTATGCTATCCGATTTGCAAATTTTGAAATTGAATGCATACGTTATGTTCGTTACAGACTTCGTTTTAATTAACTTTATGGGGAGTGAAGCATTGTGGTGATATTATAAGTTTAAACCGAGCTTGTGTAAGCGGTATGACTTCGGTACTAAAACGGATGAATTGGAATATTTTATAAGGAGGATTTCTTGTTGTCATTGTTTGTTAAGAAATCAATGAAATGTAATACCTGATAAGTCGTTAAATTGGTCAACAAAAATTGTTTCCGAGGCACGAAGGTTTTCCTCAACCAACCAGACCCGGAAAGAAACATTCGATTTTACTTAAATAGTTTTTGTCCGTCGTGAGAATAAACCCTATGACCTCCGAGATTTAATGCATAACCTATACCACCACGGAGTTTGTCAATTCAATGAAGACAAATGTAATAGAGTTCATTTCAGCTTGAATACAAGGATTTTACGTCAGTCTCTTTAAGGATTTCGTTCAATTTTATTCAATGTATGGCTTTCGTGACGTAATATTGTAGATAATATAAAATTTAACTAATTATTTACATATTTCCTTCTTAATGTAACCTAATAACTTAAACAATTTATTTTATATTCTTTTTATGAAAAATAGGTTAGCGTTTGACTACACTCTGCCTGACGTTAAGCATCGGCATAGCCTAGGATGGAGCACGCTTACCTAGAAGGAACCGGTTTACTCTTGATTTGAAGAGACCCATATTGTACTTATCGGGAAATATAGACCCTGTCAGGGAGTCCCACATCATCGCAGTACGTACAAAAAACACACATATTGTATACTTCAAATAACTCGCAACCATTTGATATTACCAACAACAACAAAAAAACTTTAAAAACATTCTTGTGGATAATTCTTCGCATTTTTGCGGGAAATTTCGCCTCAGGCCCTCGGTTCAATATAGCACAATCAGCCGTTCCTAACTTCAGATAAATTTTCTCATAATTCATGATTACCACAAAAAAGTAACATAGAACCACGATTAAGGCTGTTAGAAAATCTGGTATTAAGATTCTCGAGTGTGTGAAGATTGCCTTTGAAAACCCCAACGTTTTACGTTAAATGGAGATAAATTTGAAGCATAAAGAGGACGGTAAAGGTTAAGTATGTAATCAATTACTTTGATAACGATATTTCGTGGTTATAACCTAACGCTATTTGGCAAATTCCTTTAACGGAATTTTCACTGAGATATAAATATATGGGGTGCACTTATGTTAGAGACAACCTCTGAAGCGTAGCGGTATTTGGCTCGCTTTAAATCTCAGTGGGTTCGATCTCCACGCCGAATAAAAAATCTTTGTGTAAATTCTAAGATTTCTGTCCGGGTATGGTTGGTTAAACGACTACCCTCGTTGCCTCGGACAGCACGCTAAGCCGTTGGTCTCGATTGTTATAACATCATCTATAATAATCGTATATCAAGGAACGGGCAGCTGCGTTTCCTTGTGTGATACAACATAGTACTGCGGTCACCAACCCGCCTGCCAAGCGTGGTAACTATGGCAAACTCCCTCCCTCGGAAGGAGGCCCGAGGATGTTCAGCTGCGGACGTTATATTGGCTGATGATGATGATGATGATGACTTATGTCAGAGTAATAAAAATAAACTTTATTTTTCTCATGCTTACCAAAAGTGTAAAATTGAATTAATATGGAATAATATACAATTGATTAATGTGCTTTTAATCTCAAGTAAGTCTCTCCGTGATTCGGCTCCTTTTGGAAGGAAACCTCAGATATGACACTAAGATGAGATACTGATGCCAGTGCGAGAATTGAACGTACGAACTTCGAGGTTTAAAGCTAAGATCGTTACAACTACGTAGGTCTAGCAAGAACTACTCAGTGGCTCACTGGTTGCGGTGGTGGTTTTCGAGACCTGGTGCTTTCAGCTCGATTCCCACCCGGGACAATTATTTGTGTAAACTATGTATAGTTGTTCCGAGGATGGGTGTGCGACACAGGAATTTAATTTGTGGGAGCTGTCTTAAAAAAAACCTCTCTAAAACTAAGATAAAACCAGCGCAGTTTTTAACAACTATGAGTAATTTACGTTCCTACTTTACGTTATGTGTGATGGATGGAGAGAAAGAGGAAGGCCAAAGAAAATATGGATGCCTTTTTTTTTGCACGGTTAGCCCCCGACGCTATTGCTTCTTCACCGGGCATAAAGGCGAGCAGAGCTCCAGCCTAGGTAAATGGTTTAAACACTACAAACTAACCAACCTGCGCAAGAGGGCGTACCCTGAGGGACTTGGACCTTGGCTAAGGGCGGTCGCTGACGGGGAGATTGAGGCATTATGGCTTTTAGTTTCGGGGAGTTTTGTGCAACTGTCGCTCTACTTTACAGTTCGCGAGCCTCTCGGACTTCGGGTCTACGATGGCATAAATATGGATGGATTGTGTAAATAGTGATATGAAAGAAAAAGGAGTTAGTAATAGTGTGACGGGTGACAGGAACGAATGGAAGAAACAAACGTGTTGCACCGACGCCAAGTAATATGGGATAAGGGCAAGAAGACGAAGTAATTTACGTTCCTAAACTAAGCAACAAACTCAACGAGGAATTTGAAACATCCGACAATGACTGAGGAAATGTAAAAATTAAAAGTTGAAGTGCCTGCCTCCGACTGTTAAGTGATTCATAAAAGAATTCTGCTGAATTAAAAACTTTTCCAAGTTTTCTTTCCAATTGTAGGTGCTACGGGTCAGGAATTTGTACGATGGCAAGAAAAATATTTTCTTTTTTCTGTGCATCTTAATATTTTGGAGACTTTGCGATTTGCGTTCATTATTCTGTAAGATTAGTTAGATTTGCTGGTATTACACAAGTTTTTGCCGATATACAACTCATAAGTAAATTAATCAACTTTAATATAATCATTGTCTTCCCGCGCCCGGTTTGTCGGCATATCTCGCGATTCCGTGGAAATATAGTTAGTCTTTATATACAGGGTGTCCCAAAAGGTTAAGTAGCTGGGAAAGGGGGTGACAGGGGTGGACACAATGGTCACTAGAAAAATAAAAAAAAAATCCGCTCCGGGTATTTAAAAAAAAAATGTCATTTTTTTAAAAACTTAAAATTTTACACCTTGTTATTTTTGATGTTGATGTTGATGACCTTGTTGTTATTGAAGATTACATAACAGCATTTTTTTTAAATACAGCCATATTTGTAGGTACAGTTAGCACAAGGTGTAAAATTTTTAGTCTTTTAAAAAATGCCATTTATTTTTTTAAACACCCAGAGGGAATTTTTTATATTTTTCTGGTGACCCTTGTGACCGTCCCTATCACGCCTCTTCCCAGCTACGTAATCTTTTGGGACACCCTGTATACTACTGGAAAACGTAGCTTTCTTATTTATTGAGGCTGTCTTTATGTCTGGTAAATAGAAATAGCCCTCTGGCCAAGTATTTGCTTTAAAGTCGTTTTCTAAGGGTGAAATAATGTTTGAAATCGGTCCGGAGTCTGTTTAACAAAAAAATCTAAAATTTTTATAATATAAATATTGGTCATTAACCCGTATTACGTCAACTACTGAATATTTACCTTCAACCTCAAACTTTTGTGTTTTCTTTTTGATTGGTGTTTTACATAATTAAATTTATCTTCAATCTTCATACTTCAAAATGCTATGTTTTCATGATTTTTTCCATTATGACAAGTGAACAATTTTATATCATCTACAATCTTATATCACATAAAGGAATGGGAATTTGCTATCCGTTGTAGTTTTAAATAGTCTTTTGCAAGTAATGTTCACAAAATTTTATCACACGTCATATTTTTGATAAATGAGACGTGTGGCTTCTAGCTTAGAAAAGACCACCCCATTTCTTACCACGGGTGTTGTAAGAGGCAACTAAAGGACATACGCCTGGATGGGCAGCAGCATTTATCACCTTAAAGCGGATTAGTGATTATGGTAATATCCCCTGACTTGGCAATGTCTGTTAAGAGAAAGCCCACGGACTGGTCGAAAATGGGCCTATTGAAGAAGTAGAACTTGAATATGTATGATAACGTGAAAAAAAAACCGAGCCGACCAACCATAGACAATGCTGCACCTGAGCTTTTTCTAAAAGTTGTTTTTTGTGTAATAAACTGAAAAGGCAGTTTTATTAGTTCATCATCAGCCCATATAACGTCCACTGCTGAACATGGGCCACCTCCCGAGAGAGGGTATTTGCCATAGTCGCTTGGCAGGCGTGTTGGTGACCGCAGTATTTTGTTGTACTACATAAGGAAACGCTGCTGCCCGTTCCTTGATATACGATTATTATAGATGATATTATAATAATCGAGACCAATGGCTTAACGTGCTTTCCGAATCACGGAGGGTTTTCTCAACCAACCAGACCCAGAAAGACATCTTACAATTTACACAAAGATTTCCTGTCCGGCGCGGGGATCGAACCCACGACCTCCGCGATTTGGAGTGTGACAAATACCGATACGCTTCGGAGGTTGAAAAATATGTGTAATGGAACTATTCATTTTAAAATAGGTTCAAACGAGTTGATTCATTTAACGGAACCTTATTTTATATTCATTTAACAGTTACCATTACAAATTAGTTCAATTTAATTACAATTCAATATGAATTCAATTAATTTTCAGATATAACATCAAAGGTACAACTTTCACACAATATATTATAATGTAAAACAAAAGTCACGTAAACTCAAATTAAAATTTGCAGGAGTTCGCAAACGTAGGATTAATTAATATTTCGAAATAATGAATAAAAACGTTGGTGTCAGTTTGTTAATTTTACAACTGAGTTTTGTTTGAGAGGTCATTGAACTTCAATAGTAATTGTAGCTCACTTTTGGAGTGTTTGGTTTAACATACCTATATTTTACTTAGTATAGTAGGAAATAGGAACAGGAACATAGCTTGATATTGTAACTAATATATGTACACTATAATAATCATATATCAAGGAACGGGAAGCAGCTTTTCTGCGGTCACCAACCCGTCTGCCAACCGTGGTGACTATGGCAAATACTCTCCCTCGGGAGGAGGTCCATGTTCAGCAGTGGACGTTATACTGGCTGATGATGATTGTTACTAATACTAGCTACTTTCCCTCAGCTTTTAAATGAAGGCAAGAATAAAATACTTAAGGTTCATTTTCGTGTGGCTGACGCACATGACAAAGTATGAAGCCGTTTCCTAGATCTGCGATAGATGCTATCGACAGCCATCGGCCTCTAACTATTGACGCATTAGCGCACGTCAGTTGCATGTGACCGGTTGCGATTCATGGAAATTAACCTTAAGCCTCATTTTATAAACTCACTAGCGACCCGCCCCGGCTTCGCACGGGTACAATACTGATAATTATACTACATAAAGTCTTTAAACCTCTAACAAACGGGCGAAATTTGGTCTAAACAAACAGAAACAAATTAATATAGGTACCTACTAAAACTCAGGGAAATAAGTAGGTGGGTATACTTTTATCGTATGAAATACCTATACTCTTCAGGACTAACAATACAACAAACACTAAATAAATAGGTATTCAAGTATCTATCCATCATAGTTACAACGAACACAAAACAAAAAAATTGCCCTATAATTCTTAAGGATCGAGCGCGCATAATCGCATTCGGCCTACCTCCGTAGCGTAGCGGTAATTGGCTCGCTTTAAATCTCGGAGGTCGTGGGTTTGATCCCCACACCGGACATGAAATCTTTGTGTAAATTCTAAGATTTCTTTCCGGGTCTGGTTGGTTGAGGGACTACCCTCCGTGCCTCGGAATGCACGTTAAGCCGTTGGTCCCGATTGTTATAACATCATCTATAATAATCGTATATCAAGGAAGGGGCAGCAGCGTTTCCTTGTGTGTTACAACATAATTCTGCGGTCACCAACCCGCCTGCCAAACGTGGTGACTATGGCAATACTCTCCCTCGGGAGGAGGCCCATGTTCAGCAGTGGACGATATACGTGCTGATGATGATGATGACCTACTAAAACTCAGCGAAATAAGTAGGTGGGTATACTTTTATCATATGAAATACCTATACTCTTCAGGACTAACAATACAACAAACACTAAATAAAAAGGGTATTCAAGTATCTATCCATCATAGTTACAACGAACACAAAACAAAAAATTTGCCCTATAATTCTTAAGGATCGAGCGCGCATAATCGCATTAGGCCTACCTAAAACACGCGCTGTTATTTTGCGATAACTTCTAAGTTATTCATTAAAAGTATATAGTGTAGGGGTAAAATAATCTGCATGAAATGCTTAAGAATATTAACTCATTTAAAATGATAAGGATAAATACTGAATCCGTCTGATTAGCTTTACAATAACCGCATTAGAAATTATCATTTTTCTAAGATATAATGGATATAGCAAGTTAACCTTGAAAGATAGACATATGCTGTCGCAGACTTTTTTGTAGATCTAAAAGAGAAGAATATTTGCCACCATACATTGTTTTGTTATAACTCATAGGGTTTAGGCAGCGTTTTCGTTGAAAGCTCCCAAATGGCTTAATTTTTTCCGACACCTCTGACAAATATCAATATATATTAGTCAAATGTACACATAAACTAAACAAATCATATACGTAAACCTTCCGGAAGAATCGTTCTATCGATTGGTAATGTAATAAAACTCCAGGGTTGTACAATAACTATAGTTTATTAAGTATATCAAACATATATATTTATCACTCTTCTTATTAGGTATCTATTAATAATTATAATTAACTTCGTTAATGTATAGGTATTCTTAACAGTACGTCCGTCTAGCAACACATCCCCAAACCAAGTGAACGAATCGATCCGCCAGTTTTTCCCAACTGTCATATTTATATTCTTTTTAAAATAATTGGCTTCTTTAGCCTTTTGACCGTTTTATAAGTAAATTACATTTTGCAACCTAACACTCGTCCATCCTGATCCCGGGTATGTCCTCATACACGCAAGACTGGATGAACCTAACACTCGGTGAATCGATTCGTTTTACAAAATTAAAATAAATAAATAGAATAAAAACAAAATTAACAGAAAATTATAAAAAAAATCTGCATGTCTAATCATTAAATATATTTATTCCTCACATCAGTTCATCGTAATTTTATTATAATAACATTGTAGACAACATGATTATATAAACAAAATTGTAAATTTTCATAATATTCATAAAAGTAAATCTACTATGACAAATTTAATCTTAAATATAACTTCTTAAGTGTACAATAATCTTAAGTTACATTACAAATAAACTGGCAAACCAATCACATGGTTGCTAAACTGGCACGCCAATCACATGGCGGCTAAACTGGCAAACCAATCACATGGTTGCTAAACTGGCACACCAATCACATGGCGGCTAAACTGGCAAACCAATCACATGGTTGCTAAACTGGCACACCAATCACATGGCGGCTAAACTGGCAAACCAATCACATGGTTACTAAACTGGCACACCAATCACATGGCGGCTAAACTGGCAAACCAATCACATGGTTGCTAAACTGGCACACCAATCACATGGCGGCTAAACAGGCAAACCAATCACATGGTTGCTAAACTGGCACAAAGATATTATTAATGGCTGTTAAACTGATCAGATCGATTATAAATAAACAAAAGAATTAATCTCGCAAAACAAACTAAACATTTTTGTACTAAACTTTACTAAAATTATTCACTGTTTTCATCATGGTCACTTTCAGAATCATTATCGTTCAAATTTAAAGCAGCCACATGTACCCATGGTTTCATACGGTCGGCAGCGACAGTCGTCTTACGTTTATATTTGCTACTACTAAGCCCAGGTATTGCTACAATTCTGTATCTATCATTCCCTAATACTGACGTAACACGATACGGTCCTATATACTGAGGCAGAAGCTTCTTGCTTTTACCATCGTTGTTAAAGTTTATGTTAGTAATTTTAACTAAATCTCCCTTTGCATAAATACGGGCAGGACGCCTACCACTATCATATCGTACTTTTTGCTTTTGTTGCTCGACACAGATCTTATCTTTAACTTCCTCTCTTACCGTTAATAAGTCATTATTTTCTCGGGCTTCTTGTCGAATTTCATTAAGTCTTGGGTTTATCTCACTATTCATATAATTTCCAAACATGATTTCAGCAGCCATCCTACCAGTAGTTTTATTAACTGTATTGTTGATTCCCCATTGTATTTTGCCCACTTTATCGTCCCAATCTCTTTCGTCACAATTAAGATTTTTGGCAGTCAAAGAAGACAGTATCGTACGGTTATACCGCTCAACTTGCCCATTAGAGCGGGGACTAGCAACCGCGTTCAGTACGTGCTTTGTCCCTAAATCCGAACAAAACTTTTTAAAAACATGAGACGTAAAACATGAACCACGATCACTAATTATTCTATCGGGAACCCTAAAGGTACAGAAAACTTCATCTAAAACTTTTATAGCCACTTGCGTTTTAGTATTTTTTACAGGTCTAATAAGAATAAATTTAGTGAACGCATCCACTACGACCAGTATGTAAGAATTACCTCTTTTTGAACGCACAAAGGGTCCAAGATGATCTAAGTGTACGGTGTGAAATGGAATCTCGACTTTTGGAATAGGATATAAGTAGCCTTCATTTGATGAAGTCTTCTTTGAGTATGCACATTCAATACATGCTTCAACATACTTTTTTACAAATTTTGACATTTTTGGGAACCAATAGGCACTTTTTATACGTTCGAGGGTCTTTTCCACACCAAAGTGCCCAATATCGTCGTGATTCATACGACACAACTGCCATCTTGCACCCTTTGGTACCACCCAACGCAAGTTTGATTTGTCACCATCTACGCATCTATAAAGCTTATTATCTTTTATAATGTAATTATCTTTAATTTGTTTAAGACCTTCTACATCTAATTTGGAAGATAGAATACCCCTTATACGACCTAGCTCGCTATCACCTAACTGTAACGTATGTAACCAATCATCGCCGGTAATTGCCAAAACCCTTGGAACATGACCAGTGATGTCGCATATCGAATCAAAATCATCTATATTGTCTGTGATGGGATTTCGAGACAATGCATCGACATGGGTCATTCTATTCCCGGGCCTATACTCTATTGTGCAATCGAATTCTTGTATTAAAAGGTACCAACGAGCGATTCGCGGAATTATGTCGCGCTTAGTAAATGTGGACCTCAAAGCGCTACAATCAGTAATCATTTTAAAGTTCTGTCCTAACAAATAGACTCTGAACTTTTTTAAAGAGCTTACTACAGCTAACGTCTCCAGTTCATATGCATGAAAATTTCTTTCCTCTGGGGACGTTTGTCGGCTGTAATATGCCACGGGTCTAAAACTATCATTACTGCCCTTTAGCCGTTGCAGTATAATACCACCGACGCCATATTTACTGGCGTCCGTGTGTAATTCAGTTTCTTTACTTGGGTCATAAATTGATAAGACTGGTCGATTGATTAACTTGTCCTTTAGCGTTTTGAATGCATTGTCTTGCTCGTTTGTCCAAAGCCATACAGCTTCTTTTTTAAGTAACTTACTTAAGGGATAAGCTATTAAAGCAAAATTCTTTATAAACTTGCGGAAATAGTCTACAAGTCCAAGAAACTGACGCACTGAGTGGACATTAGAAGGGCAAGGAAAATCTAAAACACTTTTTATTTTATTACTACCTGGCCTTACACCTAATGCACTAATTTCATATCCTAAATAATTAATTTTATCTTTCAAAAACTCGCACTTTGATAAATTTAGGGTTAAATTAGCCTGCTGTAATAGCTGTAAATCGTTTCTAAGCCTCTCTAAGCACTGCTTTACACTTTCGCCATAGATAAGTACATCATCTATGTAAGCAGTAGCCTGAGTGTACCTAGCTGAGCCTAAAACCTTATTCATCATTCTTTGGAACACAGCAGGGGCATTTGCCAGTCCAAAAGGCATGCGGTTAAACTCAAATTGACCGTCTGGAGTAACAAAAGACGTCAGTGACTTCGAATGCTCTGATATTGGAACTTGATAGTAGCCAGAAAATAAATCTAACGAGATAAAACAACTTTGACCGGAGAGCCTAGCGATCTCGTCCTCTATTATCGGCATCGGATAATGTTCCTTGATAGTCACCGAATTTAACATCCTATAATCTATGCACATTCTCATTCGACCATCTTTCTTACGCACAAGGATTACTGGACTAGCATATGCCGAAGTAGATTCTCTCACGATTCCAGCTTCTAACATTTCACCTACCATTTCACGTACCTGATCGCGTTCTTTGTGTGATAGCCTATATGGTCTATATACGATTGGACGTTTGTTATTGACTTCAATATCCATTTCAGTAACGTTAGTACTTCCAAGTTCCTTTAAATTAGACGCAAAACAATCTTTAAATTCATTTAGTAAACTTATCAATGTTTGTCTGTCTTCATGGTTAACATGATCTCCAATATGAACCTTACTGATATCGATTGAGTCAGTTACGAGTTTACTGTTTATATTAAAGACGCGACTAACTACTTGAACACTACTAGCACGGCTTATAGTTGCATCTTTGACAAAATAATAATAGTTATTTATAGGTACGATATATATATTCACTAATCCATCTTTGCATTCATACCCTATTTCTATATATTATATTCATATTATATTCATACCATAAATATTCATCCACCACAGACGGCATATTGGAAAGATGGTTTACCTATAATTTTAAAGTTCAAAATAATATGTCCATTAAACAGAGGCTCTGTAAAAGCTATGATTACACTGGGACCAAAGATTTCCATATTAACTTTTGATTTAACTTTCAGTAAACAATCTTCATCAATTTGAATTTTATTAAAGGGAAATTCTTGGTGTATGTCAATAAACTGTAGCGTTTCTGTAGTTTTTAATACAAAAACGTGAGGTTGCTCTGTATAAGTTTGCCCTACTAGCAATGGTACATCTAATAACTTATCTTCAACTACTTGACAAACAGTATCGGCACTAACTCCATCGATAACAAGCTTAATCGCAACTTTCCCTAATGAATAAACTACATCGTTACCAAATCCCTTTAAAGGGCTTCTTACGCCATCACACTCGAGTTTTAAATTTAACGACTCTGATTTAGTTAACAGACAAACCTCGCTCCCAAAATCTATAAAAGCTTTTGTAAGATTTCCATTAACAAGTACATTCTTATAAAATTTTGAACTGGGACACGCCACTGACACGCACATAGTTTTTTGTGTATTTGATATGTTATTGTCACTGTTCTGTAATTTTTCTGGACATTTTTCAAGTCTATGGCCCACTTTATGACACTGATTACAACGAATTAATGGTTTAGGGCACCTACGATATATGTGACCTCGCTCTTTGCAATTAAAACAAAATGCAATATTATCATTATATGAGTTATTAACTTTAAAACTAAACTTTTCACTCGGCGTAGTTGTGTTTGATATGAATCCTAGTTTTCCCTTAGTATTAGAAATATAACGATCCGAATTTGATAATTCTTTGTTACTCATCAAGAATTGTAGCAATTGTTCAGGCTGGGAGCACCTCAACGCGAGAGCGCTTGATTTCGCAGTTTTATCGCTTAGACCGTGAATTATGCAATCGACTGCCCGCTTGCCAACTATATCGCACTGATTTAATAAAGCTAATTTTTCGTAATAATAAACTTCAATAGGTTCATGATATTTGCTTTTGCGCCTAAGCATATCCTCCAGGGATTGGCCATAATTCTGCTCAAAGGGAAATGCTTGAGAAAGCTTTTGTTGCCACTCGGCCCAAGAGAAAAGAATGGAATCAAGACTTTCGTACCAAGTCTTGGCCAAGCCCTGTAGTTTCTGCATTGAGAAGTGAATAGTTGTTTTATCATCCCATCCATAAACGGCGGCACACTCATTCACTTTCTTTAACCACACATCGACACGTTGATTTTTAGATGATGGATCAAAATCTGGTAAAATATTTTGGTGATTTTTGACAACGTTAGAGTGATTGAGTGTGTTAGCCGTTAATGGTTGAGTCCTAATTGAATTTAATATATTTACGACGTCTTTTGACGAGAATGTAGGACTTTGATCCCTTACCTTTGCATCAACCCGCGTCGCAGAAGTCTCGCGTCGCCTGGTCCTTTCATGATGCAACTCCTTTTCTAAGGATCGTAGATGCTCTTGTGCTGCCTCACGTTCTCGTTTAAGCTCTTCGGCTCGACGGCTTGCACTTTCATTTTGCGGTAGATCGCTGCTCTGCCTGCCTCGACTACGGTGACGGCTTCGGCTGCGCACTGGGCTTTGACTGCGCTGCAGACTCCTATAGCGCTGAATGTCACTGCTGTGCTGCCGTCGGGAACCACGATGACTACAGCTTTCAGTCACTTCGACTCCATGGCGCGACTGTACCGGCGTTGTTAAACAACGTTGTCTACGATCCTCATGGTTCCGCTCCATGTCTGCAACTCAGGTACAAAAGAACAACCATGTACATGACTACAGCGGTAAAATTTAAAAGTAAGAAACAATTATTGTAAATATCTCGGAAACGGCTGCATTAATCGAGAAAATAACAAAATTTTGGCCCCCCTTGCACGCCCAGCGAGCCCGAAGACAAATTATAATCGAAGTTAAAATTTTAAATATTTAAAAGTAATATATATTTTATGCTATTTTTTTTTAAAAAGCGGGTAGTTCAAAAATAATTTAATTTAAATGCCGAAATCTAAAGGTCAGAGTATTCAAAGCTAACGGACATTGTCATACTAATATAACTTAAAAAGATAACAAAAACCGTTACAAATAAAGAAAATAATGATGTGAGCATGTACTTACCACTTCTGATATGTAATAAAACTCCAGGGTTGTACAATAACTATAGTTTATTAAGTATATCAAACATATATATTTATCACTCTTCTTATTAGGTATCTATTAATAATTATAATTAACTTCGTTAATGTATAGGTATTCTTAACAGTACGTCCGTCTAGCAACACATCCCCAAACCAAGTGAACGAATCGATCCGCCAGTTTTTCCCAACTGTCATATTTATATTCTTTTTAAAATAATTGGCTTCTTTAGCCTTTTGACCGTTTTATAAGTAAATTACATTTTGCAACCTAACAGTAACATCCGCATGAAAATCGATGTAGTCGTTTTTGAGTTTATCGCGAACAGACAGACAGACGCGGCAGGGGACTTTGTTTATAATATGTAGTGATGTAGTGATAGCGGTCGCCCGCGGCTCCGTGCGGATGTCGGTTACCGCTGCAAAAAGCCTACCCAGGAAAGACACGGTCAGCAAAATGATTCCCAGGTCAATTCACAGACACCGACATAAACATCGACAACGCAGTCATTATCCGCAGGCTGCACAGATTGTCTTTCTGTGGATGTTAAAGTTGTTAATGATGAAAATATAATTAATGATGTAATTAATAGGCATTTTAGGGATTAGGCATTTTAGGCATTTTCAAAGCTCTGAAAAGACCTGTTGTTTAGCTCTGAGAAGAACTGTTGATTAGCTCTGAGAAGAACTTTTGCGTAGGTGTAGTTTTAAGAACGAAATCTAAAAAAAATCGCACGAAAATTATTAGACTTAGCAACGGGCCGTGCAGCAGAAATCGTAATATTTTAATTTCGCCATAACTTCAAAACCAAACATCCAATTTTAATCATTCAAAGACCAAATATTATCTACATAAACTGTACTTAGTGATGAAATAATTTATTTTGATAAGGATTAATAGCATGAGTAAAATAAACGCGTTTAAATGTAGTCCAAAAAAAAATCAAGAATTCTAAATAAAAAAATGGTCGTTGTGCCTCACTCGACATAGATAGGTATAGTGTGTCGCAGACTTTTTTGTAGATATTTATAAGATCTATAATTAATTAGAACATTTTATGGTTCTATCTTTTATAGTTTAGGCAGCGTACGCAAAATAAGTAACTTTTCTGGTTGATTTTTTACACCTTGTGTCAGAAAAACCCAAATATTTTACGGAACCCTATTCTCTCTCCCTCCCTATACTCGTGGATAATGTAGCTTTCGAATGGTGAAAGAATTTTTGAAATCGGCCCAGTACTTTTTGAGCCTATTCATTACAAACATACAAACATACAAAAATAGGTACAAATCTTTCCTCTTTATATATTAGTGTAGATTTATGAAGTTTATAGATCTTTTAGAGAGATGCTCGCCTTTATGCCCGATTAAAGAGCAAAAGCCTCGAGGCAGACTACATCAATATCCGTCAATAAAAAAAAATTGAAATTGACTGTAAAAAGAGCAGTTACCAAAATTTTTTCTGCCATATTTGACTCAAAACAAAAGAATTGAAGGTATAAATAATGTGAAAGGTGCTACCATACTTAAGGTAACACCTTTGACTTGATTTACATGCAAACTTTCATTCCATGCAAAGTGATATGTTATCAGAAGTAACTTACGGCTTGTGTCATTGAACCCGTGCAGACGTGACGCATTCATATTCACTGTCGCTCGCCCTCCTGCAACGAAAGAAAAACACGTTACTATCAGACATTTAAATTGTCTATTCTATTTTTAAATCAGTCTGGAATTGAACAAGTGTAGCGAAGTACCTCACAATTTATATACTCCTGGTAGTTGGATGAGTTGATTTACGTTTAGTAAAAATATGAAATGGAAGGTTTAAACATTAATTAGTTTTGGCATACATTAATATCTATAGTTAAGATTTTTTATTAAATAAGATTAATGCCTTGAGCACACCGGATGCGTATGCGTAGACGTAAGCGTAGACGTGCACGTACCACTGAGTTGTAATGTATGGAACCGTATGAGACAGGTCACACCGCTTGCGTAACGTAGACGTGCGCGTAGACGTGATGCGTAGCCCTACGCAATGCAGCTCCCAAGGCACAAACTGACTGCGTGACTTACGCCGTACCTGACGCAGAGCAGAACGGCAACGTTGCATGATGACGTTGTATTCAATGGCGCGCCTTATTAGACGTCACACCGAACAATTTTGTACACGCACGTACCTTTGCTGTGCGTAGCCCTACGCACGTAACTTGCAGTCAGTTGTATATTTTTACAGATATACTGGCACGTAGTGATGTTTTGTATTGTTTTTGTAATGAATAGAGATAAGAAAGAAAAACTTATTGAAATTGTGCGTATTTATGAATGTATCTACAATCCAAAAAGTAAATTCTACAAAAATGCATCGTATAAATATATATATTCCGCAGGATTATTCTGGCACAATAGTATTAATATTGCTTCTTCCTCGTCATTTCAGACATCGTGCACAACACAACCTTCGAAAACAGAATAAAATATGGCTGCCGCAGCCGGGTACGCAATAGGCCATGTGCGTTGCGTACTCGGCTCGGATGCGTAAGCGTATGCGTAGCCCGGTGTGACATCGGGTTACGCCGTAACTACGCGCGTGTCTACGGCGTGATTACGCCGTAGTCACGCATACGCATTTGGTGTGCTCGAGCCTTAAACCGTAAAGAATGAGGCTACTTTTGGTATTTGAAATATATTTTTTAACGTCATTTGTTTTTCAATCTTTTTTTTTATCAATAGTTAATATGGTCAACGTTTTGAATTGGGACATTTTTAAATGCATTAAGGTATTTTAAGTCTTAACGTTTATATACGACACTATTTATTGACGACGTCAACGCGATTTTGAAAAATTCTACTTGATTTATAAAATCGCACACTTGCTGTAAAAAATTGAGTTTACTACCTATCTCCAGTAGTGGACATCATCATATCACACATCATACCACGTGGGGGGACCACGCCCCCCTGAGAGAGAAAATAAATACCCTCCCATAATATTGAATAACAAAATTAATAATAACAATAAAAATTATAATGTGGAAGCTTCTATGTATGATCGGCAGTTTAGTCACAATCAGCTATCTCTTTCTGACAACCTTAGGATAGAATGAAAATGAATAAGAAGAAGTAGGAAAGGTAATTAAAAACACGAAGAAATTAAATTACGACAAGATTATCCTAATTATTATCGACGGTGACTAGCGAACTGTTGACTGATGTATTTTTACTAATAAAAATGAATAAAAACGCAACGGTCGAGAAAGTAATAAAATTCATGTATTTTCAGTTCAAAACAATATAACAATAAACAAAACACTAAGAGGGGACAATCGGGAATAATTCAATACAAATAACATAAGAAGAAAACTATCAAAAAGTATTTACGGCGGTAAGTACACATAAATATTTTATATAGTTCCCTTATCAATAAATCCAGTCAGTTTTATTATATTGAAACAAATATAATAAAATTGTTAGCGTTAGTAATTGCTAGAATGTGTCGCTGCATCCGACAGATGGACAGATAGTCTATAAAAGTCACGTATTTTTTTTCAGTATTTTCTATGTCACTACAAATAATATTTTATCTAACGAGTTTGTATCGGAATATTGATGCAATGATGAATGCATGTACATTGAATGTAGGTCGTTTTAGTTTTCGAAATTATTTCATTTTTCTCTACGTATTTTAAATTGGTTGTTGCGGAACATATTTTAGGTAAGAAAGAAAGAAGAAGAAAGAAAGAAGTTTTTTTTTTCCGGGTGGACATGCATTGTTGCATTCCCACCGCCGCTGCAGCGTATTCGCGCGCTGGCGATGGGATATGTGGGACTCACCCTCTCCATAGCGTTGTATGCTAAACTTATACCACGAGGTGAGGACCCTACACCACTAAAACCCCCTGGACACTCCTTCGATCCGCCGTTTGCGGCGCCCGGGTACGTATGAGCAATCCGGCCCCCCGACGGTACCTGCATCCTGTGCCGTGGGATCCCCTGAAGCATTTAGGACCCTAAATTACGTATATTCTTCGATGAATATAGAACATTGTAAGGCCTGATTTCACGTTACCTATAGAGCCCGGTCGAAGCTTAGAGACAATGCCCATACATTGTATATGTGGAATTTGGTAATTATCGTCCAATCTCCATAAATCCATACGTAATTTATGTAAGTACATTCATTGTTACAGTGTCCTTTGGTTGTTATTGGGTAAAATTTATTGACCAGTCGAGATGAAACGACAATATGCTAGCTGTGAACATTTTATTTTTATATAATATACTAGCGACCCGCCCCGGCTCTGCTCGGGTAATGCTGATGTATTATACATATAAACCTTCCTCTTGAATCCCTCTATCTATTAAAAAAACCGCATCAAAATCCGTTGCGTAGTTTTAAAGATTTAAGCATACATAGGGACATACGGATATAGGGACAGAGAAAGCGACTTTGTTTTATACTATGTAGTGATGTAGTGATTCCGTTTGGACAGGCTTTTGCATTTCACCGTTTAAGAAGGCGTCATTGTTAACTTTATTATTTCGACGTGTACAAGTGTTTGTAAATACTAAATAATGAAAAATATTTGTAAATACCTACTTAGGTATTTACAAATATTTGAATAATGAAAAATGGAAAATGTCGTTGTCATTTTGTTAGTTAGTGTTTTGTTTTATCAACCCATTTACGTCCACTGCTGAACAACCTACTCTTAACAGAGCTTGGCTAGCCAGGGATATTTCCATAATATCTACGCTTAGACGGCGGATTGCTGATCGTAGTAAGATGGTGAGTTTCCTTGAGCTGATAGATGCTGCTGCCTATCCATCATCTGTATGTCACATCACTGGTTTATTCTTAGCCGGACACTACAGGGCTGAAGTGAGAGTAAAAGTACGTAAAGTAACGACTCCATACTAAGGAACTTGTGTAAGAGGGCTTGAGGGCTGAGTTTCATACACAGGTACTCAAGTCCTCTTACACAGGCTTTCTCAGGGCCTATGCACACCACGTTTAAAATCGCGCGTCGACGGCGCGCTTTTGTCCTACAGAGAGTTTGTTTGTATCGACTCAAACGCGCGACACTGGTGCGTCGCTAGCGCGCGCGCCTTCCCTGCAGGCAGGGTTTCCCCTGCAACGAGGGAGGTGTGAATCTACGTTAGTTGCAATTGAGCAATTTGGTGGCGTTATCATCGCGTCTGTATCGAATTCGATCTGTTTCGTCTGTATCCACGCGTTTGTATCGATTCAAACGCGTGCAGGTGTGCAAAGGTCTACAGGCTGCGTCTAACTCGCGTGCGTATCGCGTCTGTATAGCTACAAACGCGGTCCAACGGCGCGTTTAAAAACGTGGTGTGCCCTTATCTGTAATTGCTCTCTAACTACCGTCATAATGTACTAAGTTGTATAAACCATTACAAGTTCTACCATTCATAACACACTAAGTTCTAATAGAGACTAATAGCAATAGCCTTTTGACCCTAACTTGTGTAACTTCAACGCAATGGAAAGCATTATTTATGTTTATTTGGGAACAATTGAATTATTGGTGACAATCTCGTATTTCATTATAATTTCGTTCTGGACAATTTAGCTACATTATGAACACGTAATTTGTCACTGAACGCGCCGGTAGACTCTATGGACCATTATCTATTCATAATTATTGGTCAGTTATTTACTCAGCACTTTGTTATTTACACCTCAGTAGGTATCCGTAGCGTTGCGGGTATTTGGCTAGCTTTATATCTAGGAGGTCGTGGGTTCGATCCCCACGCCGGACAGGAAATCTTTGTGTAATTCTAAGTTTTCTTTCCGGGTCTGATTGGTTGAGGGGCTACCCTCCGTGTCTCGGAAAGCACGATAAGCTGTTGGACCTGATTATTATAACATCATCTATAATAATCGTATATCAAGGAACGGGCAGCAGCGTTTCCTTGTGTGGTAGAACATAACACTGCGTCACCAACCCGCCTGCCAAGCGTGGTGACTATGGCAAAAACCCTTACTCGGGAGGAGGTCCATGTTCAGCAGTGGACGTTATATGGACTGATGATCGTTATGAGGATGATGAGGTATTTAGGACAAATTTTGATTTGATTATTACAATATTGAAATAACAAACAGTAGCAAATAAATTACAGAAGACATGAAAATTAATCTTTATTAATATTATAAAGAGGTGAAGTTTGTGAATGGTTTGTATGGTTCTAGGAGGTAATCTCTGAAACTAATAAACCGATTTTGCAAATGCTTTTGCCAATAAGAAATTACATTATTTGTGTTTTCCTTACTAATATTATAAATGTGAATGTAGGTTTGTTTGTACGCTTTCACGCGAAAACTTTTAAGCAGATTATCATTAACTTTGTACACATATACTTGGAAGCATTAAAAGAACCATAGGACACTATTTATTAAAAAAAAAACAATGCGTGTGAAGGCGCGTGTAAAAGCTAGTAGGCTACATTTTTAATAAAGGTTTCCACGGGAACGGGACCTACGTGGGTTAAACCGCACAGGACAGCTATTATAATATATTATTATTGATAGTCCTACTGGTAAGTGAAGTTTTTAAAGTTAGGGGAAGTTGACGGTAGTGGCGTCTGAGATCGCGTGTCTTGATTTCGATTCTCACCTGAGACAATTATTTGTGTGAAGCACAGATTCAAGTTCTGAGACTATGTGTGCTTTGTACGCGTAGATTGCGATATTGTAGAATCCATATACCTACATGGATTAAATTCCCTAGTTTTTTTTATAATCAGACAATAATAATATAACACACAATCTCCTGGATTTATACCTGGAATCAGATATAAAATGTCTCTAAGTTACAGCCTGTTTAGAAAAGTAGGCAATAATGTTTGTAATAGGTTTCTGTTTTAATTTATTTTGCGCAAAATAACATAATATGGTTGCAAAGAGAATATCCCTGCTTTTTAAACGATTGAAAACAAAATCAATGAAAAAGTCGCCATATTGTTGGCGGCCATTTTCGATTTACAATAATAGGTACATAATAATATACGAAATTGTATTGTCATCAGAACTAAAGTTGTATAATACATTTCAATCCGTAAACTACAAGGGGGTTAAATTGTTAATTACTTTTTATAACCCAAACAAACAAATAAACAGATCAAGCTAAATAAAACAGTTTAATAAAACCGTTTAAAAAGGAAAACAATCAGTATTTTATTTATTCGATTACTATATGCAGCGTATTTTATTTGTGTTTATTTAATTGACACAGTATTAAAATATTCCCATAGCAATTTATCTCAAACTATGTCCTTAATACGTATTATATATACTTCTTATTTCTTTACTGGTAGATTCTATATAAAAGTAGATTGATTATTCTATTTCCTTACGTCCAAGAAATCGCTGTGATTCACTCCTTGGGGAATACCAGTGAAGGAATAAGATATTCTAGAATACCAACGATGTATATTGTGGATATAAATGTTTATATATTTAAGGTTGATATTAAGTGGTTGTGAATATAATTGAAGATATAATAAGAAATGACATTGAGTCAATTTCGGCTTCGAAGTCTCATCATCATCATCAGCCCGTATAACGTCCACTGCGCAACATGAACCTTCTCCCAAGGGAGGGTATTTGCCTTAGTTCCCACGCTTGGAAGGCGGGTTGGTGACCGCAGTATTATGTTTTAACTACACAAGGACAGGCTGATGCCCGTTCCTTGATATAAGATTATTATAGATGATATAGTTAGAGGCACGGAGGGTAGTCCCTCAACCAACCAGACCCGGAAATAAAACTTATATTTTACAAAAAGATTTCCTGTCCGGTGTGGAGATCGAACCCACGACTACCGAGATTTAAAGCGAGCCAAATACCGCTATGCTACGGAGGTTGAAAGTCTCAACGGGACCATAAATCTTATTTGATTCGAATTGCAACTGGTAGGCGTGAATTATACATAAACAACGTAAGGCGAAGACGTGTACTGACGCAGCGGAAACGTGAGACGCAAAAGGCACAGACATTCTAATTTCAACTGATAGGCATATCAAAGAAAAGCACTCGACAGACACTGAAGTATTTAAACCGCGGAGTAGGGAATAGGAACATCATAAAACAGTGCGAATCGGTTACACTACTACGAGCAGGAGGGGCATGTGTGCGTGAACACTGGCCGCTTGTCACTTATACGGCGAAATCGGAAAAAAGCTCGCACACTCAGTTGAATATTTCAGGATTAGCGCGACGCACGTTATTTGTTTTGTTAATTGAAACTCAAATTAAAAGTTTGAATATTTTAATGTAAAGACCTGCATAATTGTAAATTGTTTATTGTTGAATAAATATGTTTATTGTTGTTTGTATGAATAATACTAGAATAAATGAAAATATATGAAACTTTAAATATCCCAATGAGTACAATATGTACCTAAGTAAATATTTAATTATTACTAACAACAATCAAAATGTCAAATGTATGACAGCGTCACAAAAAAAGTAAAGTACCTACGTACTGGATTAGCATTTCTTCAAAGAGTATGTATACTTAGTAGGTACTTAGAGTACATACTTACAAATTATATCATATTTGTTGAATTGTTCGAGCAAAAGTGTCGCGATAATTTCGATCTTGAAATAAATATTGTCAATGTTAGATTCAGAATTTACCTTACCATTAAAAGAAACAATAAATTATTATTAAAAAACAAAAATGATGAAAAGGAAATTTCAATAGTAAGTAATTTGTGAAGTAATCTATCATGCTAAATAATAAAACTATTTAACAAATACTTGTTTAATTTAACCCTGGCAAGCCAGGGCTGTTAAGGCATGGGCAGGATTCCTCATGCGTACCTGGCTCCCGCCAACGGCGGATCGAAGGAGTATCCGGGGGGTTTTAGTGGTGTAGGGTCCTCTCCTCGTGGTATGAATTTAGCATACCACGCTATGGAGAGGGCGAGTCCCACATATCCCACCGCCAGCGCGCGAATACGCTGCAGCGGCGGTGGGAATGCGTAAATGCAAGACAATCCGGCAAACCAAAAAAAAAAAAAATGTTTGTGAAAGTCACACTTGGCAGTTGGCCTGGTGATCGCAGTAAGATACCTTGAGCTGATAGTTACTTCTGCCCATCCGTCAGCTGTATGCTTGTTACGACACACTTGTGGGCAGACAAAGGGTCATATTCTAAGCCACGAACCAAACGGTTAGTAATGTACAGTTTAAAAAAATTAAATACGTATATTTGAAACATATTATAATATATATTTAAATGTTGAACGTAAAAATGTTATTTTTGAATATTTTCGTAGAAAATAAACTCATTAAAATAAACTTGGCTGAAGACGTATAAAATTTTCATACGCGATAAAAATGTTTATTCAAGTCTTCTACAAAAGATTTTTGTTACAACAAAGTCTTCAAATAATACCAAATTATCTGAATAATAAAAATACTATATTTTTTACTATCATATAGTTTTCACTCGATATCGTAAAATAAACTCGCGACATGAAATTCAGATGCAAGTAAGACGTTCTTTTTAAAGGTTACTTTTTCTATCGTAGCTTGAAACAATATGAATTAGAAGGGGCCGTAGACCAATGGCTAGAGGGCATCGGACTTGTGATCTTGTGTTCGATAGTTTGATCCCTACCCATTGCACTACCGATGTGCACCCACTCGTAGCACAAGCATTTTGAAATGAAATGAGATGAAAATGTTTATTAATAATGTAGATGAATCGACCGTTTTTATTATAAGTCAAATACAATGAGAATGAAAACAAAAAAGAAAAAAAACAATCTTGACTAATAAATTCGTATAAATTTCAACAATAATATTATGAATTAAAATTTGCTAATGTTGTTATGGCATGTGATAATCGCTTATTATAAAATATAATTAAGATCAACCAGCGCGGGCTGGCATCGGGTCTAAAGAATAGAACGCGTCGCCTCGCCTTGCGAGGACGACCGGACCCTATCCTAGCTTCCTACGAGTCTTTCTCTATCTACCTACGGTGTGACATTTTAGCTTAGCACGGGGGTTTAACAAAAATACTAGTAGTCTGCAAAAAGAATACTATGCTAGTATTCTTCTTTTTTTAAAATTATCTATATTAATATATGTCACCGGAAAATAATGAGAATCCTAAGTTGATCAACTTATAAGTTAATTGATAAGCTAACGAGGTTTCGGGTGGTTATAAACAAAAACCTAAACCTACACCAATGGTGTTCAACAAGACTAATTGAAGTTTAAGTGTTTTGTTTTGTTACAACAGCAACATAGTCTCGTTTGGTTATGTTAGGTCGTCACAACAATAAAGTAAATAATATAATAAATATGCGCGTTCACTGAAACTTGCAACTAAATTTAACAATATAAGTGGCACGGAAGTTGATGAACTTACGATTCGTATTATTTTCCGGTGACATATAAGGTAAAATCGTAGGGAACGTGGGGATCTAATTGAGTCGTTCAAGATCTTAAATGGGCATTATAACATAGACTGCTTCGATAAACTATTCCTACGCAGTGATAATTCCCATTTACGAGGCCACCATCTTAAACTATGTACTAGTTTATCTCACAACGACACACACAAACACTTTTACTAAACAATAGAATAGTCAAAACGTGGAATAAACTCCCAGAAAACGTAATTTCAGCCCAAAATGTGAACCATTTCAAAAATTGACTCGACAAACATCTCAGCTGCAATATAAACTAGTGGAGAAGAGCAGGACAGCACTCATCACAAATAATAATAATATACTTATATCTAGGCATGTCAGCCAGTTAATTTTTATAACGGTCCCATAACTCGCTAATTGGCAAACAGCGTTAGACTACTGACTACAGTGTACACATCGCTTTAAGTGCCATCACCGACAGTGTACTCTGTACATAACTTGGATATAGTTTCTGCATTGATTATAAGATAGAGTTCTTGTGATCAAGTAATTTCTTATCTTATATGGATGGGTGTGGGTCGAATATTTAAATTATATCAGGTAAAGGAACAAAAAACAGTCTAACTCCTTATTTGTCATAAGTGTTTACTAAATCGGTATAATCGTATATAAAATAAAAAAGTAAAAGTAAATATTTTATCTTATAAAATTGTGCTATCTACCATTGAAAGTTTTATCATAATCGGTCCAGCCGTTACTGCGATTAACCGGTCCAAACAAACATAAATACAGACTTTTCTTTTTATTAGTGTCTTATATACATTCGTATGCATTTAGTATAGACCTGTTATTTTTCATTACAAACAGACCCTTCAATTCAATTTTATTTGTATAGAAGAGTTTTAAATATGATAATACTTTTTTTTTTCGGACGGACATGTATGTAGTTATTCACGAGGCTTTTGCTACTTTACTGGGCGTAAAGGCGAGCAGAGCTCCAGCCTAGATAAATGGTTTAAGCACTACAAACTAAGCAAGCTACACAAGAGGGCGTCCCCTATGGGACTTGGACCTCGGCTCAGGGCGGTCGCTGGCGATGAGACTGAAAAATCTTGACCAATATGATAAGAGAATGAGATTGCGACATCGAAGTAGTGTCAACTGTGCTATATATCTACAGTTAGTGCTATATACAAACAGTACAGTCTATAGTCGAAAGGAACACCGTTTCAAAAATACAGGTAGCTTAAAGTAGAAGCCAAACAAAAAACGTAAATATTAAGAAAGGAAAATTTATTAAGTAACTCTTTTGAGCAGCAGAGTAAAACAATTAGTTCGAATTGGGCAAATTTAACTTTGATAAATAAATCTACGGGGTGAAGTTACACAGATTCAATTTCCGTATATTCATTTATTTTATTTCTTCGCATTTGAAAGTAAATGTTGGAAATCATAACTTTCTAAAGCAGTCATACCTATTCTTTTTTTTTATAGGAGCCACATTCACGTTTCAGTTTTGGTGTCGCGGGAAACATAAAAACTCCGAACTGCGATATCAACTACAATATAATACTAATTACCTATATAAAGCTGAAGAGTTTGCCGTGTGGTTTCCGGCTTAGAATAGACCACCCCATGTCTTCCCATGGGTGTCGTAAAATGCGACTAAGGGATATAGGGTTGATAGATGGGCAGCAGCGTCTATTAGCTCAAGGTTTACATTTTACTGCGATCACAATCCGTCTGCCAAGCGTAGTGATTATGGCAATAACCTCTGCGATCCTGCCTTGCCGGGGTCTGTTAAGAGGAGGCCCATGTTTAGCAGTGGACGTAAACGGGCTGTTGATGTTGATGAAGAGTTTGTTTGTGTGCTTGAACGCGCTAATCACAGCAACTACTGGTCTGATTTGAAACAAAAATCTTTCAGTGTTAGATATTAAATTTAACGAAGAAGGCTGTATGCCTCTTTTAACGTTAGTCATTGTATTTTACAGACAGTATATTTTATGCAGAGGTTCCTATGGAAATGTATATTTATTTGACACTTTAGTACTAAATAGTATATAAGCCGCCTCAATTTCAAAGGCAAAGGGAACATTATAATATCATCATCATCAATATCATCATAATATCATTACACCTGTTGTAGTCCACTGCTGAACATAGGCCTCCCCCATCGATTTCCAGCGGGAACGATCGCTAGGCGCCTGCATCCACCGACTCCCCGCGACCTTTATGAGGTCGTCGGTCCATCGTGCAGGCGGTCGTTCTACGCTGCGCTTGCCAGTTCGTGGTCTCCACTCGAGAACCTTTTTGCTCCATCGGCCGTCAGTTCTTCGAGCCATGTGTCCTGCCCATTGCTACTTCAGCTTGCTAATCCGTTGAGCTATGTCAGTTACCTTCGTTCTACTTCTCGTCTCCTCCTCCTCGAACATTATATGCGCTGATTAAACCATATAAAAATACTATTTGATATATTTGTTAACTTTATGACATAACTATTGATGTAACGCGGCCATATTGGGTAGCAGCGTCCATTCTGGAAATTGATATTTTTATTTTTTCATCATTTATCATCGCTCGTGAACGTTGCCGATATTTTTTAGGCTACAGTTTCAATATCTGACACGTAGTGGAGGTCAAACGTCTATTACAGTGTTACTAGCTATGTATGGAAACAAGTAATAGTAAATAATTTCTAGATAATGTTCACTATTACTAAAGTAATGCTTTTCGATTGCCTATTTCGAAACAGTGTTAACATTGTTTGGAAGATTTAATTAATAACATACAAAGAGGCGGTATATCATTAGGTTAGATTGTTTGTTTGCTCTGAAACTACTGAACCGATATAAAAAATCTTTCAATATTAGAAAGGCGCAGCTTAGAAGTAAAATCCCTATTAATCATAAATTCTAAGATTTCTTTCCGGGTCTGGTTGGTTGAGAGCACCCTCCGTGACTTGGAAAGCACGTTAAGCCGTTGGCCCCAATTGTTTTAACTACATCTATAATAAGCGTAAAAGGAATGGGCAGCAGCGTTTCCTTGTGTGATAATACTGCGGTCACCAACCCGCCTGCCAAGCGTGGTGACTATGGCAAGTACCCTCCCTTGGGAGAGGGACCATGTGCAACATTGGACGTTGTACGGGCTGATGATGATGATAACCTAAATGGCTGTTATTCATTAGCCATAATTTCTAAAGAACAATTCGTTTTAAATCATAAGCCCCGAGTGCTGATCTTTGCGCAGCAGGTAAGCATTGCTATACAACGGGGTAATGCTGCCAGCATTCTGGGAACTTTGCCAAGTAGAATAGATTTAAGAGTAGTATTTTATAAGATAGTTTTATTTTAAATTAGCTACTTTTAGTTATATATACTTATTTTATTCATTTATATAAATGAATAAAATACGTACACACAGCCGTGTGGTTTCCGGCTTAGAATAGACCACCCCATGTCCTCCTATGGGTGTCGTAAAAGGCGACTAAGGGACATATGGCTGATGGATGGGCAGCAGCATCTATTAGCTTAAGGTTTACATCTTACTGCGATCACCAATCCGTCTGCCAAGCGTGGTGATTATGGCAATATCCCTCTACGATCCTGGCTTGCCAAGGTCTGTTAAGAGAAGGCCCATGTTCAGCAGTGGACGTAAACGGGCTGTTAATGATGATGATGATGATATAAAATGTTTTGATCAAACAAATATAGGTACACAGTATTGTCTTAATACGATATTCATACACCTATATAATAATAATAAAATAAAATATATTTTGACTATTTACCAATCAATAAAATCAGATTTTAAATTATTTATATTAAGTTTTTATGAATAAACATTTTATTACCAGTAATAGACTTACGTGTACTAAAACTTCTTTTATTTATATTTATTTATACTAAATGTCCATGAACAAACAATCATCGCGTCATCGGTCACTTCTATTGTATTATTTCATACATTTCCTATCGATTTTAGGAATGATATTATTCCTGGGAATTGTAAATAATGCCGTAGCCCATAAGCGGCCGTAGCCCAATGGCTAAGGGCGTCGGACTTGTGATCTAGGTAGGTCGCCGGTTCGCACCCCACCTATTGCACTACCGATGTGAACCCACTCGTAACACAAGCGTTTTAGCTTAGCACGAGGGGTTAACAAGAATACTAGTAGACTTAAAAATTCTGCTAAGAATCTTTAAAAAAAAAATGCCGTATTTCATAAATTTACGTTAACATAAACGTCGGTACAGGGAAGGTCGCTGGTTGCTATTGATTACTGTACCGGAAATAATTACCTTCAACGTTATATTATTTGTAATAGCTCTAATCATGTTTGTTTATTAATGACTATTGGAAAACACATTTTAGTTAATGTGGTTATATTTAATGGGATAAAATATAATGACCACCAAAAATATATACTTGACACCAGAAAAATAAAGTCTAAAATTATAATAGTACTAGCTATTTTACTCAGGACTGCACTTCAAATTGTATTCGAACACCAAATGTAGTTAATGATCACCAAATCTTAGCGAGCAAATTATTGCGCTATTTCTACCTTAATAAAATCAATGAAAAATGACAATCGGTTAGGTTAGGTTAGAGCTGCGGCCATACAACGCACGAGCCGAGCGAGCGAAGCGAGCGGTGCCGCGGCAGCGGCCGGCGAGTGCCAGAACCGAATAGTAAATTAGTAAAACATTTAGGTACTTTTGGTGATCATTTACTACTTTTGGGTTAACAATGATTTATTTGGAGTCATTTTGCTTAAATACGATAGCGAAATGTTAAAACTTTGGTTACAATTTTACATTAAAATGCGGGTTTAATTTTGGTGATCATTTTCAATTTTTTTCTGTTATATGTTACTATATCTGATGGTAAGTTAAACATAAGCCATATTTAATTTGTTAAATTATTGTAAAAAATCGATAGACGTATACTTATTTAGGCTTAACGTATAAATTTTACGCATTATTTTTATGATAGAAAATAATTAAATTGAAGTGACTGTTTGTAACGAATCAAATAACAGGTTTTTACTACATCCATTGTCGTTTATTGATGATGAGACAACAATAAAATAACAAAGTTTGAATTTTACAAACCGTCGCACCCAGGTAATAGAGAGTTAAGTTGGCGCGAGTTGCGCCGGCAGCGGTGGGATGCGGCCGCGCCTGTCTAAAATTATAATAGTACTAGCTATTTTACTCAGGACTGCACTTCAAATTGTATTCGAACACCAAATGTAGTTAATGATCACCAAATCTTAGCGAGCAAATTATTGCGCTATTTCTACCTTAATAAAATCAATGAAAAATGACAATCGGTTAGGTTAGGTTAGAGCTGCGGCCATACAACGCACGAGCCGAGCGAGCGAAGCGAGCGGTGCCGCGGCAGCGGCCGGCGAGTGCCAGAACCGAATAGTAAATTAGTAAAACATTTAGGTACTTTTGGTGATCATTTACTACTTTTGGGTTAACAATGATTTATTTGGAGTCATTTTGCTTAAATACGATAGCGAAATGTTTGTAACGAATCAAATAACAGGTTTTTACTACATCCATTGTCGTTTATTGATGATGAGACAACAATAAAATAACAAAGTTTGAATTTTACAAACCGTCGCACCCAGGTAATAGAGAGTTAAGTTGGCGCGAGTTGCGCCGGCAGCGGTGGGATGCGGCCGCGCCTGCGCTCACTTCAGAGCGGTTGCAAAAATAACGATTTAAAACTTGTCCATTTGACTGTACTGTTTGTTCCGGCTAATCACAGTAACAGCTGGACCGTTTTTGACGGGACTTACATTGGTAGTAATTTTTTTTTAATTATCCTTATAATTGATTTATCTGTTTATAATGTCTGATCGAAGTCGCTGGCAGCAGTTACTAGTTCTTACTAGTAACTGCTGCCAGCGACTTCTATGTTTTGATATTTCTTAGTACCTAATAAACATTAAACTTGATCTGTGTTAAATTTCACCCATATTTAAAAAGTATGCAAACGTGATTATTTAGTAGAAGGCTTCTACGCTCGGTTTTACCCGCGTAGTTCCCGTTCCCGAAGGAACATCATAATTTACTATAGCCTATAGCCTTCTTAATTAATGGGTAGCAAAAATTGAAAGAGTTTTTCAAATTACACCAGTAGTTCCTGATATTAGCACGTTGAAGTAGACAAACAAACTCTTCAGCTTTATATATTGGTAATTATAATATACAGGCTCATTTTATTGGTCTGTCCGTGTACACTGTCTGGAAGAAGTCGCGGGCAGCAGTTAGTAGCAAATAAAATAACAAGTTCAGAAGTAATGAACACTTAACTTGAAGTGTGTTGAATTTCACTCACATTTAAAAAGTATCATCATCAGCCCGTATAACCCCCACTGCTGAACATGGTCCTCCTCCCGAGGGTGGATTTTTGCCATAGTCACCACGCTTGGCAGGCGGATTGGCGACCGCAGTGTTATGTTGTAATACACAGGGGAAACGCTGCTGCCCGTTCCCTGGTTCGTTTGTTATAGATGATGTTATAACAATCGGGACCAACGGCTTAACGTGCTTTCCGAGTCACGGAGAGTAGTCCCTCGACCAACCAGACTCGGAAAGAAATCTTAGAATTTTCACAAAGATTTCGTGTCCGGTGTGGGGATCGAACCCACGACCTACGAGATTTGAAGCGAGCCAATTACCGCTACACTACGGAGGTTGTGTTAAAAAGTATGTCAACAAAGTTTTATTGAAACAAAAGTGTCATAGTACAACAAAATACAGTAATTAACATAATATCGCGTTACAGGAAAGATTTGGCCTAATATTTTACATAACCAACCTTAGGCTATGTCTAAATAAATTCCACAATTGTACAACAGTCCTTACATAAAACGGTATAACCCTGGGCGATACAAGACGTGGCACACAATAAAATAATATCGTAAACATATTTAATATTCAAGGTAGTTAACGGTAAACCACTTAACTGTTAAGGACACGATAATTGTAGCTGCGGTGTTTAACCTGCGTTGACAAGCTACTTCACTCGAGTGGGCTGCAACAATATTTATCATCATCAGCACGTATTAGCAGGCGGTTTGGTCACTTCAGTATTATTGCAAAGGTAAACGTTGCTATTAATATTTGGCCAAATCTTAATCGTTTGCGTTGTGTGGCTTAGAATAGAGCATCCCATGTATTCCCATGAGTGTCGTAAGTGGCGGCTAAGGGTATGTAGCTGATAGACAATATAAATAATTCAATTCAATTCATTCATTTATTTCAGGTAACAAAGACCCATATTTCATACATAATACTATACAATATAAAATACTATACATAAACAATTAAAATATATAACTAAAATTATACACGATTACTGCTTGTTCAGCAGTACCGGCGCCGTGCATTGCGCAGGATCCGGTATCCGGCCACGGAATCGGCGGAATATAACTCCCTTAGGCCAGAATTCTGGTGAAGTGAATTTTGAAAGGTGCTCAGCTGGCACTCTCACCATAAAGGAGTTAAAACTCATGTTGTGACGTGATTCCAACTTCACAACTCTCAAAGTCCACTTCGGCTTGATCTGTATGTACTCTACAATCTCCTCGGCCTTTGTAGAGTAATGCAGTCGGGACACGTAGAAATAATGCGATCACTAATCCGCCTGCTAGCATAAAAACAAATTTATTTCAAAATAATTAAGTAATGATGTAATAAGCTCCTACTTTTCGATGGTTATAAAAAAATTACCCTCAAACTGACCTATCCGAACCGGACTGTTCTGAGTTGGGACTTTAATTAAGTTTCTTTCCTTAATTTGATGTGCAATCAGTATTTTCGTAAAAAAATGTTTTTAGCTTTATAGAAATAGATAAATAGGTACTGCCATAAAAATATGATAAAGTAAAATATATTTATTCATAAATTTTACTTAATTTTTTTTTTTTTATTTGATTATGTCATTTGTATTTAATTACCCCGTGTCTCATTTAAAATAAACTCACTCCCGTCTGTTTAAATAAGTCTACAAGATCATTCTCCGATCCCAGAAATTACAATAATATTCTCGGAATATTTCTATTCATAGAAATGTAATTAAACGTTAAATTTATCTTATTAAATTGCCATATCAAATCAACAATCTCATATTAACAATATAATTTTTATCTATTTTATAATGTATAATATATACATAATAAAATACAAATATTAAAGTATAAGGTGCTTCCAAAATCTATGCCTTTTCTTTAACAGTGGACCATATCACGTAATTGCGATTATGTTAATTAAAACAGTGATTATGTTTTATGAAATTAATAAAATTGTATAGTGTTTTGATTGCTTTTAACATTTTATTTACAACAACACTGTCGACAGCGACACCAAGGAGAAGAGGCGAGATGACCTCGACGCGTACCGAGAGTACCGGTTCAAGGTGGCGCGGCGCGGTAAAAAATACCTGGAATGATTTGGAGGAGCCAAATCATCCCAGGTATTTTTCACGTCACCTCTAACCAGTACTCTGAGCCTGAATTTGCACAGCAGCGGGACAGTAAGGGCTAAAGGAAAAAAAGACTGAAGCAAATTAAAAACTCAGGTGTTTATTTTTATCTTATGCTTTACTCATAAAATCCAATGGGACGGCACACTGGCGCCTCAGCTCCGGTGAGAAATCAAATGCAGGGCCTTAACGTGGTTTACGAGACGCAGCTTGTGAAATATTTTTAACTTCCTGATCTTAGCCTGATGTTTTTTTAATGATATAAAATTTTGCCTTTTTTATTTATTTAACGGGAGGATATCCTCCCTCTTATCGGTCCGGATTGCTTATGCTTATTCGGCCCCCGCCAACGACGGATCGAAGGACTGTCCGGAGGGTTTTAGTTGTGTAGGGTCCTCTCCTCGTGGTATGAATTAGAGGGTGAGTCCCACATATCCCACCGCCAGCGTGTGAATACGCTGCAGCGGCGGTGGAAATGCGTAAATACATTCCACCACGGACAAAAAAAATGGATCTCCCCGTTAAAATTACGCATTACGTATGCAGGACTAGCCTTCTCTTTCAGCAATGGTATGCTATTCATACCACAAGGATAAGACCAGCCCACTAAAACCCCAGGGTGCTCTTCCAAGTTGGAAACCCTCTTAGTAATACAACCTTGACCTGCTTAATCACTATTTTGAAGTGTACATATTTTCGCTACACAAACAAGATGGTATTTAATAAACTCTAATAACTTTTAAGATTCGTCATAAAACCTTAACAGAATGGTTATTTTGAAGGTAAAAGTTTTAAGCTAGCCCTGAAGACTTGTTATAAAACCTGAAATTTTTAGTGTTCATTTATCCTACGGGAAAATTATAAAGTACAACATTTAATGTAAACTATGTTATGATTATATTTACTGTAAAATATTTGAGGTTTATATTTTAAAAACCTTTTTAGGGAACGCTTGGAGGTTCTTTATAATATAAACTAAGCAATAAAGTTTTCCGACAGAGAACCAAAGTAAGTAACTGATCTGACCCAGTTATTATTCTACAATAAGCAAGTTGAAGTGGCAATGGGCTGGCCATGTCTGCAGAAGCACCGACAGCCGTTGCAGCAGACGCGTCCTGGAGTAGGAATCGCGTCTCGGTAAACATTAGGAAGGTATATACACTAGGCTTCTTAGACTAAGACCTATAGTTAAGTAAAACAAGGTATTAGCAATAAGAATATAATAACTAAAAAGTAATGTAAAACAAGAAAATGTATAACACATAATAAAGACTAGGATCCAAGGCCGTCGCAATTAACAAATCGGTACAAAAACACTTGTTCAATAATAATACGTAAGGTAGGACGTCCCTCGACAAGATGAAGTGATGACCAAAAAAGGGTGCTATGGCAAACATTAGGGGAGGTCTATATCCAGTACTGGATAGAGCTGAAACGCTACTGAAATTATCTTTATTCCCTTTGAGCCTTTTCCATATTCCAGGCTGGGTCACTACCTACAGGATTTACCCACATTTTATTTATTTATTATTATTGATTAACATACACACTGTCTAAAGGTTTTTTAAGACCATAAAAAACATTGGCATAGTCTGTGTTGAGAAATCAAAATCTACGCGGAAGAAGTCGCGGTCAACATCTAGTTATCATATGGATATGGATAGGCTAAAAGCCTTACACATTACGATTGACATTCCAACTAAGAGGTCTTCAGCCGTGTCACGTAGATTAATTCGTCAGATTAACCTGAGCCACGCGGTAAATTATTCAATAGCTTCGGTGACCGCTCTTTAGTCCAATGCCTGGCAGCTTTATTGAGCTTATAAAGCTAAGCTGCTACTCAAAGCTGACCTCAAAAAAATTGGAATACGGGCTGGGAGATGATGCTGAAGAGTTTGTTTGTTTGTACGCGCTAATCTGAGGAACTACTGGCCTGATTGAAAAAAAACCTGTGTTTGATAGTCATTCATTGGAAAGGAAAGGAAGGCAATTTTGTTTATATCATTACACTAAGACCAATGAGAGTGGAGCACCAATAAAGAATATTTCAAACACGGGGTTAGCTCAAAGTAACTATTTTGCGCGGATGAAGTTAAGCCTTGGGTTTAGCGTGATGATAAATGAGCTATCTAACACTGAAATAATTTTCAAATTGGACCAGTAGTTCTTGAGAATAGCGCGTTCAAGCAATTAAACAACAAACAAACTTCAGCTTTTATATGTATGTAAGTATATAATATATTAATAAGTTGTTAGATCGACTAGATGTAACGATACTTATGAGGATGAATATGATCATGTATAGAAAGGAAAGAAAGAAAGAAAATACATTTATTTCAACACACAAGATAACTAGAAATACATAAAAAACACGATAAATAGTAATCTTGCACGTTCTGCCGAAAATGTATATATTATATTTATACTAGCGGAGCTGATAGACGTTGTAAATCTAGACCATTCAGGGCGCCACCCAAATGCATACAAAAAAATTCATTCAAATCGATCCAGCTGTTTAGGAGGAGTTCAGTGACATACACACGTACAGTACAATTATATATATAAAGATATGTGTCATAAATGTCAGATAACTAAGATAAAAAAAAACTGTCCTCTTTTTGTGGAGTCGGTTAAAAATAAATCTCAGCACGTTTATCGGCAGCTCGATGTGTGCACTCTATCTCGGTAAATAGAAGGCAAGTCATCCGCAGTTACAAAAGCTTTTACTAAGCTATCTCGCACCAATCTTTGGCGTGCATTCCTTCTTATTGATTTTACAGCGCTTCATAAAGCGTTTAGCGCTGTTCAGCGGTTTATATATTGCTCAAGACGGAAGAATGGAGGAATGGTACGTCAATTGTTTTCAGAAAACCCAATTAAGAAAATAAAATATATCAATTATAGATCGAAGCTCCGGTTCCGGGCTCCGGCACATCACGGTTAGTACAGAGTTATCACGCCTAATATTAGAGGTTATATTTACTATAGAGTTTTAGTAAAGAAAGACAACGTCTGTCGGGTAAGCTAGTTTTAAAAAAAAAGTTATAGACCGTAGAGTAAAAAGAATCGACAAAGCAGTTTTAAACATGAAGGCACCTATTTTTATAGAACAGGGAGGCAAACGAGCAAGTGGGTTACCTGATGGTAAGTGATCACCGCCGCCCATGTACACTAGCAACACCGGAGGAGTCGCAAGTGCATTGCCGGCCTTTAAGAAAGGAATAGGCTCGCTTCTTATTCAGCCTGGAAATATTTCTGAAGACAAGATCTTATAATATTTATATTAATGCATTTGAGCCGTTAACCAAAGCTATAAATTACCGAGTTAACATTTAAATTGTCGGTGTTATGTCTAAATGCGTTGTTTTTATTGCACTGAACTCAGTGTGTTCATTTAATACAATATAAGTTTTATTATAAGTAAGAGGGCCACTTTTCTTTCAATTAAATACATTTTATATGGATGTGCAAACATATACAATGCCTACTTATTATAATTAATAAGTAGCTGCCTCAAAAACCTTTTAGATACTGAACACTGAGTGAATCAAAGATTTATTGTGAATTTAAAGCAGAAAAATGTGCCTTTTTAGATGGACGACTTAAAATTGCACTTTAAAACTTGAAATTTGTTATTTGCGCTTGAGTAGGCCCCATATTAATAGCCTTGAAGTAGTCTACACCATATAATGTAAACCTTAAACTTAGAGGTAAACCTTCCAGAACTAGTGGACTCTACTTTTGAAGACACGAAGACTTTACTTGAACGCCCGATACATTATTATTGCTGTTGAAGTTGCAAGGTGCCTGAGGGAACTGTGGTGGGGTTTTGGTGGGTAGCCCCCACGTATGAATAGCACACGATCGATAAGGGAAAGACCTGGTCTGGCACACCCCCCGCGGTCGCGGAGAAATTTCACTTTCCGCGGCGTGGATGTGTAATGCATTTACCCCCCGGTATAAAAAAGGCTGCTAAACCTAGTTTTTTTGGAAATGACAAATAATGGAGTAACAAACTGGTTAAAACGGCTTAAAACATTGCTACTGTTATTTATCGTTTTTCAAAATTGGTAACACATCAAATACCATTTTATTCAAGGGGCCTGTGGGATATTTTTAAAAGACTAAAATCGTGGTTCTGAGTCTATGAATTCGAATCAATAGACGTAATTAGTATTAGTAGTATATTATTATTCTACTGGATAAATCATCAACGCTAAAGTAGCAAAAATCAGGTTGACCTTTTTTTAAAAACAGCTCCCATTCTACGAAATTAAACTCCAGTGTTGCGTGGACTTTACCTACTTATGTTTTGCTGCACAAACCAACTCAGTGTTCGTGGTTCATAGAGTAGTATAGGGAGTAAGGTTATATACCCTATACTATATATAGGGTGACTGGTAATTAGTGACCGATACCTAAACACATCATTGTGCTCATGATAACAAACAACTTTTACTATGGCACCAAACCTGAAATCTCGAAAAAAAATCAGCTGCTCCCTACCATGTTGACGATATATGTGAACATGAATGTATGGAACAGCTGATTTTTTTTTCGCGATTTCAGGGTTGGTGCCATAGTAAAAGTTGTTTGTTATCACGAGCACAATCATGGGTTTAGGTATCGGTCACTAATTTCCAGTCACCCTATATATATATTTCCTTACTATCGACTCCAGTGACCTGTGCATTATAGTAAGGCTAAGGTAAAGCAATCGAGAGTGCAACACTCGCACAATTTATCCATTCTATCTCCTAAAAGTTTGGCCACCGTGGCCGAAATCAATCAGGAGGACTCCTACAGTTACTGTCTTACCTAAGTGTAAACAAAATTTACCTCAATTTAAATGCTCTAAAGGTACGAACGAATATCGTAGCATATTTTATTCCAGGTTTTCAATCTTTTGAATTGATTTTCAATGGGTATTCGTCTTTTGTGCAATTAAGTTTGTGAATTACTCCGACTTAGAGTAAATATCGTACTATAGTAATATTTATAACACTAATATTATAAACGCGAAAGCTCATAGATATGGATTAGTGAATTAGAATGGAAGAAAGAAAAAATAAATTTATCTGCCACATATCTCAAAAAAGAATTAGTTTCTGCTAAACCTTTTCAAGCACAGAATCCTAAAAACGGGTTAACCAGCCAAATAAATTGTTGTTCACAAAATTGACGAGTAAAATTGTTTTCGTTGTATGTTTGCCGCACAAACATTTGTGTCGACTGTTTTTGCAGTTAATACATTCGGCTGTTAGTTATTCAGCACCTGCGCCAGAATTGCAATAAATTGAGCATTGCAATAACAAATTCCAGTTCAATATTTTCTTTTGGTATTGCCCGTGTGGTGGTGGGGTTATTTTAGTAGTTCTTTGTCACGTGCTAATAATAAAAAATCATCTAATCTATTGGTAAATGATGGCGTAGTTGAAATAAAAAACCGAAGTGAATAGGACAGGATTATTCATAAACCACCATCTAAACGGTTGAAACGAAGGTTAAAAGTTTTTATCGAAATAAACGCGGACAGGTGGCGTCATCAATTCTTTTTGTTTGTGAATTCAGAAATTTACAATATCCTTTATGATAAACGAAGGCTCTTCAGAATAAATGACATTCACGTTATTAATTTCACGTCAATATTAATATGGCCAATTATTTTCAGTTTAACTCATCTGCTTTATGATGCATTCAAACAGAGTAACGTCAAAGGCTTCAAATTGAATTAAAGTTCGTTTCGTATCGTTTAAAAGTTTGACAACATTATTTAAAGTCACGAAGCTTTTGATGCTTTACCGGGCATAAAGGCAAGCTGGGTTTTACCTTTATTTAATGGGTAAAAACTAAAAACCAAGGAGATAACAATGACTCATCACTTCGCCAAATGTCGCTGGCGATACGTGTCGTGGGATATTGGTCCCCTATTATATCTCAGAATTAGCTTTAAGCCAGCGGCCGTCTTGAGCCGAGTTCCAAGTACCACTGTGGGTGCACGCAATGGGACTTGGACCTCGGCTCAAGTCGTCCGCTGGCGGACTGGATTGTGGAGTTACGACTTTTAACGGTACTTTTGGCTAATGCTGCGATAAACAAAGAGAAAAATATCCCGCTCAATGTATCGCCAGCGACGTTGGGTGAAGAGGTGCGACACTGTCTGATATAGCTCAATATGCCTGGCAACATCGCGCCCCACTTGTCGCAATATTGAGCCCAGACGTAAGACTTTTACTACTAGACTATAAAGATAGCAGCAAAAATTATTTATTTAGCCATATATTATATTAAACACCTTAGCGTGGCAAGAACCATTATTTCGAATGATTAACAACAGTTAATATGTTAGTAGCATCTATCAGCTCAAGTTTTACATCTTACTGCGATCACCAATCCGTCTGCTAAGCGTGGTGATTATGGCAATATCCCTCTACGATCCTGGCTTGCCAAGGTCTGTTAGGAGGAGGCCCATGTTCAGCTGTGGACGTAAACGGGCTGTGGATGAATATGTTAGTATCTGATATTATTGTGAATAAATTTATCTTATATAAGTAACAAGATAGATAAGGAAGGAGGAGTGATCTTAAAAAAATAGATCACCTCCTTATCTATCAAGTTAGCTTAACTACCGATATAAACATAAATAATTATTGTAAATCATTACAGCCGTAGGATGTCGACCTTCCTCATATATTTCCAGTTATAGCGGTTGGAGGCGGCCTGCATCCACCGTGATCCCGCGGCCTTTACCAGGTCATCCGTCCATCTAATTGGTGGACGTCCTACGCTACGCTTGCCGATCCGCTGTCTCCATTCGAGAACTTTGCCCATACGGCCATTTGTTCTCCGTGCTATATTATTGTAAATATGATACACGATAGGATATAAGTGAATATTTACGTACCATCTATTATATATCGACCCCAAAGGATTTGGGGCCCTTATAATGCTTTTATAAGTGCTTTAGGAATCAATTTAAAAGTGCGGTGTAAAAGGAAATGGGATCCGATGCTTACGAAAACAAAATTTACCTCATAATTTTAAATGCTCTAGAGATAAGAACGATATTATTTTCCAATCTTGGTTTTCAATCTTTTGAAACCTTTTCAATGGGTCTTTTGTGCTATCTTGTATGTGGATAATTACTCAAATTTTGTGTAATTAATTATAGTACTACAACGACACCCTCCGTAGCGTAGCGATATTTGGCTCGCTTTAAATCTCGAAGATCGTGGCTTCGATCCCAACGCCGGGCAAGAAATCTTTGTATAAATTCTAAGATTTCCTTTCGGGTCTGGATGGTTAAGGGACTACCCTCCGTGCCTCGGAAGGCACATTAAGTCGTTGGTCCAGATTGCTATAGCATCATCTATAATCATCGTATATCAGGGAACGGGCAGCAGCGTTTCCTTGTGTTTTACAACATAACATAACTTCGGTCACCAACTCGCCTGCCAAGCGTGGTGACTACATATGGCAAATACCCTCCATCGAGAGGAGGCCTATGTTCAGCAGAGGACGTTATACGGGCTTACGATGAATTATAGTACTATAGTTTATTAAGTATATTAGTATTAATTATAGTTATAGTACTATGTACTATAGTAATTTGTTATACCACTTATAAACGCGAAAGCCTATATGGATGAGTGAATTAGAAAGAAAGAAAGAAAAGACATTAAGTTCAGTACAAAACACAAGATTATATCATAATGTTTTTTTACATAGTAAAAAGAAATATTAACCATCACATTACGCACCATTAAAGTAAAGAAGCAATTCATCACTTGTTAAAAGTTTTCATGAAATCCAACGAATACCTACTTCCTGATTAGTATTATTGACAAATCTTTATTAGATGTATTTACGTTTTTAATAAGGTGATTTCGACCAATTAAATAACTCTAACCATAAATAATATTATTTATGAAGAGAGTTAAAAGTTAGACTGTATTTTAGATTTTTATTTCTTGTTTCGTGGATCAACTTTAGTACGTACGTATTTACTCTAAATGTTTTTTTATTTAAGAGTCTTACGAGATAAAATAGACTGAGCGCATTATTTATTTCTATGGATAAGATACTTATTTTATTTAAGGCTGGAGCTCTGCCCGCTTTTATGCCCGGTGAAGTAGCAAAAACCTCAACCTCGTGGGTATCCACATAATTATGTCCGTCCGAAAAAAAAACCTTTTTTGGGCCTTGGCAAGCCAGGGTCATTGAAGGATATTCCCGTAATCACCAATTCACCACACTTGACATGCGGATTGGTGCATTTGTTGTCAATTACGAGGCGTACTGCTATAATATAAATCTTACAAAACAACTGGACGTGCATTGATCTCACTAGCATTATTTTATAGCATACATATTATTATAAACAACGCCGTGTGGATTTGGCTTAGAATAGATCACACCATATCTTACTTTTTCGTAAGAGGCAATTAAGGGGTAAAAACCTGGTGGATGGCCAGCAGCAATCATGGCAATATCCCTCAACTACCGTGGCTTGGCAAGGTCTGAAAAAAGGTCTTTTTTGAGCAGTAGTCGTAAACATTTTTGTTTCATCATCTGCATGCTCTTGCGTTTTATTTTCTTCAATTTCTCAAGGTACACGTATTTATTTCTTATTCAAAAATTAAATCTTTGCTAAGAACGTGTACCTTCTAATCTTAGCTACTTACTTTAGATGTGTACTTAATTTTTCGAGACGGCTAACATATAGCGAATACACTTAAAAGACTCTAGACCACTTCTTCGTAATAAATACTTAAGTAGTGTAAGTAAAATCTCAACAATGCACATAAATTTAAAGTGCACGTTAAACGAAATGAACAGCGCCATCTATTGCGGTTTAATGGTAACTATTTAATATCTTAGCTGCTATAGCAATTCTAATGTTTTTTTTTCGTTTTGCTGAGCAAAACAAACAAAAGCTTTTAAGGCCGATTAATATAGACCTTCAAAGCCCTAGAAATAAATCAAGTTGGAATGCAAATAAAAATACGTCTGAATATAATTTTATATACATAGTTTAGTTTTCTCAAAGTTGCCGTCGCGTCGCATTCGAATTAATAGTGCTGCCTCGGCCTAAATTAAATAGATTTTTATAAGTAATTTTAGTATAGTTTTGATTCGAAATATATTTATAGCGTGCTTTCTGAGGTACGGAGGATAGTCACTCACCCAACCAGACCCGGAAAGAAATCTAAGAATTTACACAATTTACACAAAGATTTCTTGTCCGGCGTAGGGATCGAACTTACGACCTCCGAAACTCAAAGCGAGATTCATACTGCTACGCTACGGAGATTGTTTGTCTGATGTGTAATAAAGAGTATATGTGTTATAAACAAATCTTCCAAATTCCCCAGCTTTTCACATAATCCCCGTCCCGGTAAAAGTCGGGTTCATACTTGGCGAGTCAGTGTAAAAATAATCCTTCAACCCAAAATTAAAACAGGTCACGTGGCATCTAAATTCGATGTGATTCCGGCATTAAGGCTTTTTATTTAACGAGTTTGTTCAGTGTGGATTTATGTATCAGCTGAAATAAGACCGGGGTCGTACTGGTATGGTGACAGCGACGCTACAAACAAATTAATGAAAAAAAAAACATAATTATAAAAGTTTTGCAAAAAAAGAAACGACTTCAAAGAACCAAAAAACTTAAATAATCAGAATCTAACAGAACTCTCATCAAACTATTTCTGAACTATATCCTTCCTTACTATATGGTTTTCTCATGAATGCTATTGTCAGAACTGTACCAAATTTAAATGGGATCAAAAGAGTCATCAAAATCATCGGTTCACCATGTAAAAAGTTCTGAGACAACAAACATTTAAAATAATACAATTTCGAATTGAGAACCTTCTCTTGCTGAAGTCGGTTGAAAATATGAAAATATCTACTTCTAAAATGTTTATTACTCAAAACCACTCTGATGATGCTCTGTGTAGGGACGCAAAATATATCGGAACACGCATTCCGTACCCAACATGTGTGTTGGGTATCAGGCAGCCTACAAATTGTGCATGATAAAAGAAAATAACTTCAAATTGTGCACGGAACGGCGGTGCCAAAAGTTCTTCCTAGTATTTAGCCACATTTGAATATTTTGTTTTTAATTTAGATAAGCGGCGGCGCCACGGGCACTGGAGTAAGAATGTTGCCCCCCATCTCCTCTCGTGGGCGCCGTAGGACCAATTCACCAGAAGATGGGCAGCAGCATCTTCTTGGTCTACAACACCTAATACTGCGCTCGCCAACCCGCCTACCAAGCGTGGCGAGTATTTGCAAACCCCCCCCCCCCCCCCATGAAAATTTAATCTATAAGGGAGGCCTATGTCCAGCAGTGGACGTCCTACGGCAGATAAGTATGTATTTCCGCAAAGAAACGCCCGGTTCTATTGATTTAATAAATTGTGCTGTGTTTATATGAATTTGTTTTGTCGAAATAAGACGTGTCGCAGTTACTGTACCAGTGTACCTTGTATTTTTTCAGCCGGACATATGTAGTTAGCCACGAGGCTTTTGCTTACCGGGCATAAAAGCGAGCAGAGCTCCAGCCTTAATAAATAGTAGGTATAAAAACTACAAACTAAACGCAGGCAAGAGGGCGTACCCTGTGGGACTTGACTTGTGGGCGGTTACTGGCGAAAACACCAGCGGCCCCGGCCTTAGTGGTAGTGGAAGTCAAGTTAAGGACACGACATGTTTAAACATAGGCTAATAATTTCTAGTGGCTAGGTGGCCGGCGTGGCAATGTTTAAAAGTAGGTACTACTATTTAAAAGAGTTTGTCTATGTCCTCTGAATTTGCAAAAACCTCGTGACCTAGTGACAGAATGGTATACCAGAGAGAAATCATCATTCATCATCATTTCATCCGAAGGACGTCCACTGCTGGACATAGGCCTCCCTCATAGATGCATCCACCAAGATCCAGCGGCCTCTACCAGGTCATCCATCCATCTAGTTGGTGGACGTCCTACGCTACGCTTGCCTATCCGCGTTTTCCATTCGAGAACTTTTCGGCCCCAACGGCCATCTATACTCCGTGCTATATGGCCTATCCATTGCCACTGCAACGAACTAATCCGTCGGGCTACATCGGCAACCCGCGTTCTTCTTACAGAGAGGAATACGTTATCAATAAAAGATTTTTGACCAGGTCTGATTGGTTTCAGGACCTCCGTGCCTCGGAAAGCACGCTAAGCCTCCAGGGTTCATTATTATACTATCATCTATGGAATAGTACAGCAGCGTTCTGTGTTTACTTATGAATATAATGTAGGTATATTTACAATGTGCGATGGGAATTCTTTCATAAGTAAATTGAACTATAAAATTTGCTAGTAATTGTTAGGTGGGAACAAATTTGTAGCTATTAAATGTAAATTTGTTTGCAAAAATGGGACTCTGACATAAACATGAACCGTGGAATCAATATAAATAATGTAACAGAAAAATAAAAATACTGGGTGCATTTGGCTAATAGAATGCTTTATAGCGAAATGCTTTCACAGCATCCATTCCTTTAGATTTATAAACGTAAAATAAATCTAAAACAATCGAATGCGTTTAGAAATTTTTCGCCTTTAGTTGCAGTTATTTTAAGCTTGTGGCCATAAATTTGGAATTCGTATTGGTTGGTTTATTTTGAACTTCATATTGGGTTTTTATTCCTGACATGGGCATTTTTATATTAAGTGGCCTAGCGCTTCTAATACCAGAACAGCTACTACCAGTACAATAGATATAAACAGCACTAGCCACCCTCATCCTGCCAGCGCTTTACCCTTTGTATGTAGTTAAAGTGTATGTACATACATAAATACATACTTATATTCAATGACCACTTTCTTCCACTTGCTACGATCTTGATATACCACTTTCGCCCCTTCACACATTCTTGATCTCTTCATGCATGTTCTTCGGTTTAGGGTACTTTGAACCTAGCCTTTTTTAAGAGTGTCCTGATTTAGGACAGCTATGGTAAGTCCATTTGTAGTTCAGGGCGCTGTATTTAAAGAAAACTTAAAACTATTGTTATAATCAATATTTAATTCTTGTCAACATATACATACAAAATCACTTCAACGGCCCGTTTACGTCTACTGCTGAACATTCTATGGTCGTTGAGGGATATTGCCAAAATCACCACGATTGGTGGCAGGGTGATTTGTGATCGTAGTAAGATGGTAATCTTGAGCTGATAAATGCTGCTTTGCATCCATCAGCTGAATATCCCTTAATTGCCTCTTACGACACGAATGGGAAGACATAGGTTGGTCTATTCTAAGCCAGAAACCACATCATCATCATCAGCCCGTATACCGTCCACTGCTGAACATGGGCATCTTCCAGAGGGAGGGTATTTGCCATAGTTACCACGCTTGGCAGGCGAATTGATGACTGCAGTATAATGTTGTACCACACAAGGAAACGCTGCTGCCCGTTCCTTGATATACTATTATTATAAATGAAGTAATAACAATCGGGACCAACGGCTTAACGAGCTTTCCGAGGCACGGAAGGTAGTCCCTTAAATAACCAGACCCAGAAAGAAATCTTGGAATTTACACAAAGATTTCCTGTCCGGCGCGGGGATCGAAACCACCACCTTCGAGATTTAAAGCGAGCAGAATAAAGCTACGCTACGTAGTAGGTTGTCAGCCAGAAACCACACCTACATACAAGTGCTTACATCATTTCATTTAATTTGTAAGAACATAAATTAGGACGAATAGAGCGGAGCCTTTGTCAATAGTAGCGTGAAACGCCCGAAAAGCACAAAAGGGAACCAAATTGTAAATGCGGTTACTGCAGTGTCAGAGTAAAATTAATATACCCTTGTGTGACTTGTAAAGTGAAAAAGCGTACATTAATTAAATATTTGTATTGAACCAGGTGGTGATTTGGGTTCGATTCCCACGTCGTGTAGGGTACGTTATGTAGGGTATTTGTTTAATAGGCTAGTTGTCACTTTTTTTTAAATTATTTTTATTAAGTAGTTAAGAATGGTTTTACTAGATCAAGAAATAATATGGCATTTATTTGAGATCTAGAAAGCACTAAAATAAATATTTTAAAATTGGCTTGACATTTAGAGATTATAACGATGTCAGCCATGTTGGTCACATTATCTGTGTTCGAGATTGATGACGTCATGACTCAGAAAGTGAAATAGTAAAGGACCGCGTTCATGTTTTTTAACAAGATGTATGACGTTACAAAATGGCTGATAGCGTTTTCGGAAGTTGAAGACATAAACAAAAGAAATAATTTTCATATTGAGTTTATATAAACATATTTAAGTTTTATGAACAGAAATTATTATATTTAGGTTCCATTTGACAAATACTTTTAGAAATAAACATAATTTCATATGTGTGAACTAGCCTAGAGTCGGAATTGCTGGAGGGGAGATTGAGGAATGCTAGCTTTTATATTTTTGAGGGAATTTTGTGCAACTGTTTAAACTAAAAGGCGGGAGGGCGTGGCTATTGCCTTACATCCTGGGAAGTTTCCTTAAGATAAATTCACTTCCATAGCCAGCTTATGTCCACAGCTAAACATGATCCTCATCTTTGCAAGGCATGGTCGGTGAGGGATATTGCCATACGCTTGGTGATCTTAGTGAGATGGTAACTACCCTTGAGTTGATATTATGGTGCTGCCTATCCATCAGCTGTTTATCCTCCTGTAGGTCGGCAACCACACGGCCACAAATTGAAAAGTAGTTATTTTACTTACAATTTGTACCGATATACATTTTTACACATAAGTTAGTTACCTACAGTTTCTCGAACGAACGTCACACGTAAAGTTGTCACATCATCTGCGACACATTACCGACCCTCTATCCTACTTTAGTCATCCCTGAGGTATAAATTATATAATATACGGTATGGGTGCTAACGTGTTAGAATCACATAATAAATCCCATGGATATTAGCATAAGTACCATTGAGATATAGGATAGAATAATGGAATGGCCCCTCAACTTAGCACAGATGTGTAAATACCGGTACTGACTGAGGGCACGGCATGTCATTATACTTCTGACTCCGGTTGCACGCGGTTTGACTCACGTATCTGCTGTTCCCGTGGGAGCTTCATAATTTAATATAATTTAATATAGCTTAAGTAACACCTAGATAATGTACCTTTCTAATACTGAAAACAGATTTTTTAAATCGATCCAGTAATTTTGGAACCAATTAATGCAAACAAATACACACATTTTTCCTCTTTATTTTGTTAAGTAACTTTTATCTACCGCATTGTAATTTAAAACCTTTTACCATGAAACTGTTCCATTATTGTAAATAAACTAACAGAATAAATTACGTCGAAATTCATTTTGATTCCACAAGCTATTCAAAATATAATACAGTTTGTGAAACTCCGTAATCTCTATCCAAACTTACCCTGGAGAGTCTAGTGACTAGTTCCCCAATAACCTTAGTTATAACTTACATTGTCATTATTAAAAGCTGCCTTATTCAACTGGCGTAAAGTTGCTTTTGTAAAGACAACCAAGTTACCTCTTTCAACTTGATCTGTATAACTGAATTGAATGAGATAAGTTTCATAAATTTGAAAGACAAAAGATTTGAAGAAATTACAAAACCGTTTTTGAAGAATTCATGTCAACTTCAGAAGTCTATTGTAGGTACGAATGAAAAGAAAATTAAAAGATTTCGGCTTAAGAAAAATGTTGGAAGTCGTATTTTTTAAGGCTTGTTTTAGTAGATTCTCTGCAGGCAACAATAAATGGGAAGCTTTAGTGAGTATTACAAGTTTTTTTGTGCTTTGGTTTTAATGAGAATGGAAACTCTAAGTCAAAGTCAATTTTCAATCTATCGATCACTTGTTGATTTCGGTCATGAAGAAACTTCTTAATAGTGTAAAAGACCTTTCTATAAGCAAGTTAAAAATATAAATGTATGATTATAAGTCTATGACAAAACTGCTTAGGTGTCAATTGCTCTCAAAGAATCAAGACAGCTTTATTAATAATTGTAATTTATTTTAACTTAGGATTCTTACGAGTTTCTCGCCAGTTCCTCTCAGTGTCTGGTGGTAACTAGTAAAAAAAGGAGACGCATCATAAGAACATAATTTTAAATATTTGTCGAAGTGTCAATTTTTTTTAAAGATTTCTAGCAGATTTTTGCCGTCTACTTGTATTTTTGTTTACCCCTCGTGCTAAGCTAAAATGCCTGTGTTATGAGTGGGTTCACGTCGGCAGTGCAATGGGTGGGGATCGAACCAGCGACCACAAGATCACAAGTCGCCTTAGGCATTGGGCTACGGCCGCTTATTATTTGAATAAATAATATTTTTATTTTATTTTCGTTGTTAATATTAATGTTTGTTTCGTCCATTATATTTATTATAACACTAGGAACTTAACAATTAAATGCGGTCGGCGGTCACTAACCTGCCAAGCATGGTGTATAATGTAATATTGGAAAGAGGCCCATGTTCAGCAGTGGACGTTTATAGACTGATGATAAAATCTACAGTTAGGTTTTGTTGCTACACAACAATATCATCATCATCATCATCATAAACAGCCCGTTTAAGTCCACTGTTTAACATGGGCCTCCTCTTAACAGACCTTGACAAGCCAGGATCGTAGAGGGATATTGCCTTAATCACCACGCTTGGCAGTCGGATTGGTGATCGCAGTAAGATGTAAACCTTGAGCTAATAGATGCAGCTGCCCATCCATCAGCCACATGTCCCTTAGTCGCCTTTTACGACACCCATGGGAGGACATGGGGTGGTCTATTCTAAGCCGGAAACCACACGGCAATATACAAGGTGTAACGGAAAGGGTATATACATAGAAAGAGCAAGGCTTCTTTGGATCATAACAAACGATATGGCAAGGGTTATTTAATGCTATCTCTACAAGTCCGGAAGTAATGATTTTTTAAATTCATAGATACCAGAAACCAAACTTTTCAAATTGAAATAAATACATCACTAGCACTCAATCAGCTGATTGATGTCAACAAACTATTTGCAAGTAAAAATAAACCACTTACTCCTGGTAATTCTTAATAAAGAGTTCCGCATTTTTATTTTTTGTTTGCAAAATAAAAAAATCTTGTAGTATTTTATTTTGAGTTGAAACCCTTTCCATATCGTTTGTTATGATCCAAAGAAGCCTTGCTCTTTCTATGTATATACCCTTTCCGTTACACCTTGTATGTATATTGTAACAAAAACATAATACTTCAAAACGGAGTCGTCTAAACTACTTCGTATATCTTGCGTTAAATAAACAACAATGAATTATTAATTCTACGAGTTTCTTCTCACACGTCCTCAGGGCCCTACGACATTTATTGATTGTGAAACATGAATATGATAGTATGTCGTACTATCATATTCATAAAAGCAAATGAAAGACGATATTATATTGTTATTGACAATACCGTCTGTACTATTTGAATGTTCACACATATAGGTTGAAGTGTAGCAAAATGATACAACATTACAGATAAAAATGTCATTGAACCTATGTCTATGTCTAAAAAGGCGTCCCTACGCCCTAGATTATCTTGCACTAGAGCTCATTTTGACCTGTATATTTATCTTTGACAACCTCCGTAGCGTAGCGGTATTTAGCGCGCTTTAAGTCTCGGAGGTCGTGGGTTCGATCCCTACTAGAGTTGCCCAACTATCGATAGTTTCGCTATCGATAGATGACCTCGAAAAATAGTAACAATATCGATAGTGTCATCGATTGTATCGATAATATCGATACTATCGATATCACAAATTAACTAATACTATTGATTGAAAGCAATAGTATCGATACTATTACATTATAATACTATCGATAGTATCAATATTTTTAAAGTAATACTATCGATACTATCGATATTATCGATAGTATCGTTGCATTAAATGATTAAAACTATCAATACTATCGATAGTTTGTAAAACTATCGATACTATCGAAGACCAACCCATGTTTAGGAGCAATACTATCGATAGTATTGCTCCTCGATGTATCGATACTATCACTAATATCGATACTATCGATAGACTATCAATACTATTGATATGACGTCAACTATCGATAGACTATCGATAGTATATCGATAGTCGACTATCGATCGATAGGCAACACTAATCCCCACACCTGACGTGAAATATTTGAAAAAAATCTTAGATTTTTCCGGGTCTGGTTAGTTGAGGGACTACCCACCCGATTGTTATAACATCATCTATATCAAGCGTTTATTAGGGAACGGACAGCAGCGTTTCCCTGTCTATTACAACAAAATACTGCGGTCACTAATACGCCTGCCAAGCGTGGTGACTATGGCAAATACCCTCCCCGGGAGGAGGCCTATGTTCAGCAGTGGACGTTATATGGGCTGATGATGATGATGAGAGCTCGTTTTGCCCTGTACATTTATCATTGCTGTCTACTTAAGACACACTGATTTGCATTTCCCTTTTTAAATGTTACGTTTCTTTAGTAATACTGATATTATATTAGTAAGTTTTCAAATTTATAATTCAGTGAAACTATGTATTTTTGAAAATTACTTATTAAAAATGACATCGAACCTGTTCGTACAACCTATATTATATTTTATTGCTTCTCTGTTCCAGTGAGATTTTGCTTGATGTTATGATGTGAAAGAAAAAGAGCACGTTGGATCCATACAAACACTCCCGTTAATTATATTAATAGGATTGTACGAATGCTAATATACCTTGACTGCCATCGAAATCCTTTATTTCTTTCCACGTTTCACATTTCATTTCTCGAGGTCGTCATTTCTCAATATTTCTCAGCATTACTCTAGAAAATGACTACGAAGTTCCATTCGAATGTGAATATTTAAACGTCATAGTTGAAATATTCACATTCGAATGCAACTTCGTCTCCCATATTAACGGATTTGCCGACCTTGGCATGTTCAAAGTCTCATATTATTCTCAAATTGGAACTTTATTGCGCGCTTAGTATTGCTGAAAAAAATCAGAATGTACCTAAGAAAAGAACTCATATTTATTTCTTCCTTAATATCTTAATAACTCACGAAAATCTCTCAACGAAAATACAAATTATTAATAAAATTATAACGCAATTAGACTAGTTTTACTTGAAGTGGTTTTCTTGAAAAATCTAATTAAAAGCTAGTTTCCTTTTAGTAGTAATTAAATTTATGTTTGAAAGTCTAGACGTAAGAGCTGGTGTTGAAATTGTATTTATGTTTTGTTTTAAGTTGTGTTTTTCTACATTATCTAAGACAAAAGTAACAAAGTAAGGTTTCAGCTATGAAGAACCAACAAAAAAAACATTTACTTTAGCACTACATACAAAATAATAAACATCACGTATAATAAGGATCACCCAAGTCCTTTAGTTTTTGCGGCCTCCGACCTAAAGCCTTTGCCCACAAAGCGACGCAAGCATTGTCTGCCTCGGAACTTTCTATCCAACCCGGTTGACGAGATCACAACTTACTAACAATCACTTTATCTGACTCGCCGGTGAAGAGTGCGTCCGCGAACGAGTCGCGTGCCTACTCGCCTCCCCGACCCTTAGTTTGAAATTAAGTTTTTACACCCTTGTAGATCCGGAGTCCGCGATATGTATAATTGAACGCCAGTGGTACAAAAGTCCCCTCAAAAACTAAAATTTATAATTCCTTATGCCCGGCGATGTGGAAAAAGTCTCGTTGCTAACTACATACGAGTATGCCCATAAAAAACGGCCACTACAAGACGGAATTAGATCAGAGGATTTAAAATATTCTACAACGTAAATCCAATTTCCTTATTCACAAAAAGGATGTCCCGATTAAATCTATACAATAGGGAATCCCTTCAAAGTGATCTTATACCGTTACTATCAACCTCAATACGCTCTGACTAAGCGGTGTGATTAGCGCGATCTCACCTCTTGAGCCATCGATTGTCGGCTTGTAAAGCAACACAATGACAAAGGACGTGTATCAAAGCTTCAAAGCAAGAAGTTTCTCTTTGAACCATCACGATAGATGTGACGCAGATTAAGCGTAAGGAAACATGCTATGTGTTTAGTTTATGTAAGAGCTTAGAGTTATCACCATACATTTATTGGTCGTTGTTAATTAATTGGCAGGACGATTTGCCATTAGCATTGCATTCAAAAAGAACATAACAATTTAAAAAAAGACATAATTAAAAATAAAACAGTTTCCCTCAACGTGATGGTTAATGGCAAAATGAGATCTGCATTAGATCTAATTTTGCCATTAACTATTAGCCATAATTACCGGGTCTTTTGAGACAACGGGCAGCATTCAAAAATCATATGGGCGTCGTTTTGTTTAGGTAAAGTATACATATTTTTATGTATGTTTATATGTATATACACTAGATTGTGCCCGCGATTTCATCCACGTGTAATAGTTACTTTGAGGTTTAACCCGATGTTGATATATTAGCGTAATGGTATATACCTATTGCGTTGGTCAATAAGTTGGCTAACAGTCAAAGCATTTTTCAAATCTGCAATACATCTTACCACTCGTTTGTGTAGTACAAAGATTTTATCAATTAATGATATTATACAAGTATATTAAATTCGTTACCGATATTATAGTGGATTAATTTCAAATGATTTTCTCTGATGTGGCAGCCATTTACCTGTAAATAAAATAATTAAATTAATACATTTTAAGACACTATTATCAATATCAATTATAATTCAGAACCATAATTAAACGAAACATCTCTTCAAACATCTGATGTCTAGACTGGATTTACTTTGTCCTTTAATTAATTATTATATTATAATTTCAGAAATTAATGGTAGGATTTAATCTGTAAAGAAATATTAATAATATACTCTTACAAGTTTGTTGTTATGTTAAAGAAGAACTGATGTTAAAATGTATCACCGGCTTGTTTGAACTTTTTATAGGCAAATCAAATAAAACATGTATTAAAATAAAATGTAATTATAATAATAATTTATAGCACAGTGTGACCTTAACCCGCACTTAACGCACGCTTTTCCGTGACCTAAGTTGCCTATTTCTGCACGGTGCGTAAATAAATCGACTAACTTCACTCTATACAGAAAAAAAAAACATAAAATATCCTTTTTGATACATCGAAATTCACAACAGACAAATGACAGAAGAGGGATAGATTAGCATATCGTGTAAAATCAGTTTCGTGCTGTAGTTTTTAATTCAATCAAATCTTTGCAATAGGATAAATTTTTAAATAACTAACGTCATTTAAACGCCAAATAACGTTTGCCAAAATCACTAAATTATTTTTATGCAAACCTTTTATTTTACAATACATTCATGAACTTCACAGTATTGTTCAATTTGTATTCTTGTATTCTTTATTGTTTCTGGGACGTTATTTTAAGGTTTCGAGTTTCGCTGATGGAATGAACGGGTTGAATGAACAAATGACAACAATGTTTTAACAACTTTTTGTTCTTATTTTATGCAAAATAAGTGTTTTTGTAGCGATATGTATGAATGTGTCTGCTGTATTTTACTGTGTTTAATTGGGATCTGAGATTGCGATGCAGCATATTAAGATAGGCAATACGTTATAATATTAAAGCTAGGTAGGCTTTTACCAATCATTACACCGGGTTTACCGTATAACGTCTACTGCTGAACATGGGCCTCCTCCCGAAAGAGGGTTTTGCCATAATCACTACGGTTAACAAGCGGGTTTACGACAACAGTATTATGGTGACCACACACAGGGAAACGCTACTCTCCGTACCTGCTTCCACAAGTAAAGTTGTTACAGATGCTGTCATAACAATCAGGACCAATGGATAATCTGCCTTCCGAAGCACAGACGGTAGTCCTTCAACTATTTATTTATTTTTATTCATAACAATATAAATTGTGTTGACCATTACATATAAAATAATAAATATTAAAGCAAAATATTCAGTGATGTGATTAAAAATATGTCTACAAATAAATCGAATGTCAATTTCAAACAAACGAGATCCGAGCAGAAGTCTTTGATTTACACAAACATTTCTTTTCTGGCGTGGGTATGCACGTGCACGTGCACCGTGCCTCGGAAAGCACGTTAAGCCGTTGGTCCCGATTGTTATTACATCATCTATAATAATCGTATATCAAGGAACGGGCAGCAGCGTTTTCTTGTGTGTTACATCATAAAGCTGCGGTCACCAATCCGCCTGCCAAGCGTGGTGACTATGGCAAATACCCTACCCTCCTCTCCCCTACCGCAGCGGGCAGCTGATGGTGATGATGAATATCAATATTTGAGTAAGGGCTCCCAAACAAACGTGATTTTTTCTGTACTTAATTAACGCAACGTTAATTTTCAGGTGTCCAATATTTTAATGTACTGTACCAGTCCGTTTTTGTCCACTGCTGAACATGGACCTCCTCTTAACAGACCTTGGCAAGTTAAGGTCGTGGAGGGATGTTGCCATAATCACCACACTTGGCAGGCGGATTGATAATCGCAGTAAGACAGAAAGGGAATCTTTGAAACTGATGCTGCTGCCCATCTATCTAGGGGCCGAGTCTGCTATTTTTAAAGTATTGTGCCACACATCACGATATCATTATGCCAAAAACGGTAATCTACTAATCTCACTATGGTGTCAGCGCTGGAATGGCAGTCGGTGTTGCTACCGCAGAAAAAGGCCGGCAACAGAAGTAGCAGGGGAGATGGTTAGGGAGATTGTAATGTTTATTTAGGCGATTTCAAAACTTATAAATGTATTATTTGTTCTTATATACAACTACGCTAATGTCATCGTGTCGTCATAGTTACACAATTATGACGTCATTTGGATTAGTAGATTACCAAATGGGAAAAAAACCGACCATTGCATTGTCATTGACAGTTCATGGACACGCCAATACGATAGTAGACTCGGGGCCCTGGTGTATTTCCCTCTTGCCGTCGGGAAGCCGGATTGCTTCGTGCGTACCCGGCCCTCGAAAACGACGGATCGAAGGAGTGTCCGGGGGTTTTTAGTAGTGTAGGGTCCTATCCTCATGGTATGAATAAGCATACTACCTACCGCTATGGACAGGGCGAGTCCCACATACCCCGCCGCCAGCGCGCGGATACGCTGCAGTGGCGGAGGGAATGCGTAAATACATGTCCCCACGGAAGAAAAAAAAAAACCGGCCAAGTGCGAGTCGGACTCTCGCACGAAGGGTTCCGTACTAGTTGCAAGTGCCTACCTATTTTTGATATCAAGAATACAACAAGTAACATAGTATAAAAGTTCTTGTAGTTCGTTGTAACTTTGATCGATGTTAATAATAGTGGAATGAATGAAAGATAAACTGTGGTTTACGGTTTATGAGGTATTAAAAAAAAAAACTTACTTGATCCCGTTCAAACCAATTTTTCGGTGAAAGTTTGCATGGTTATGTACATCAAATATTTTTTTTAGTTTTATCATTCTCTTATTTTAGAAGTTACAGGGGGGGGGACACACATTTTACCACTTTGGAAGTGTCTCTCGCGCAAACTATTCAGTTTAGAAAAAAATGACATTAGAAACCTCAATATCATTGAAGACCTATCCATAGATAGCCCACAAGTATGGGATCAACGAAAAAAAAAATTTTGAGTTTCAGTTCTAAGTATGGGGAACCCCAAAATCTTTTGTTTTTTTTCTGTTTTTGTGTGAAAATCTTAATGCGGTTCACAACATACATCTACTTGCCAAGTTTCAACATTATAGTTCTTATAGTTTCGGAAAAAAGTGGCTGTGACATACGGACGGACAGACAGACAGACAGACATGACGAATCTATAAGGGTTCCGTTTTTTGCCATTTGGCTACGGAACCCTAAAAAGGTGTATGACTAACGACACACACGGGAAGAAGGTGGTATATTCTAAGCCGGAAACTACACAGCTGGCGTCCAATAATGTTATTGTATACAAGACATCCTGCCAGCAATATGTTCGTTAATTAATTTTAATTAGTTCTCATTTAGAAAGCCTCCCACGGCTTAATAAAAGCGTCCACAATACATGCATAGATTGTATAACAGGCGTAGAACGAAACTGCAAACTAATGAGTGCAATAAAAGGCATCAGAGAATGCAAAAAATGCACCGCATAGTTTCTAGGTCACTTCGGAATAGATCTTTTATCTTAAATGAATGAGAAGAACTTTTTGTTCGATATTTCAAATTACGAGATGCGATCATTGGATCTTATGCTGTTCGTGTTTTGCATTAATTTACTGAGCATTTAAATGAATTATATTGTTCACTCTAAGACATTTCTTTATGCCGACATAATATGTAGGTAGCCACCAGGCTTTTGCTACTTAACCGGGCATATAGAAAGAAAGAAAATAGATTTAATTCAGCACAACACACAAGATATTACATAGAACATTTAGCTAAATGTCCAAAACAATAAGACGCCTAGCATTAGCATAGGCTAAGCGATACCTAGCGCTGGTTTTCAGATGGCAACTCGAGTACTGACCCACAGACAAGGGATGCTACACTTAAACAATATCTAGGCGAGCAGAGTTTCAGCTTTGTTAAATGGTTAAAAAACTATTAACAAAAAAGTCTACGCAAGAGTCCCTTTTGGGACTGCGGTACAAGTCCAATAAGTTACATAAGTCCATAAGTACAAGTCCCATAACTGAGCTCAGTTATGGGACGTGACTCAGTTTCAGGAATTACTACTCCGATTCGAAAAATTCTTTAAACGTCTGATAGCTCATTTATCGAGGGAAAGCTATGGATTTATTTATGAATTTATTATTGGAACTGAAGTTACATGGGTCAGAAACCGCGCGTGGAAGCTAGTTACGACAGACTGATTGACATGGCTTTTGGATCATTTTGTTTCATTTTGTTGTACTTTATCAGCCCGTCTACTTCGTCCTCTTTTTGGTAAAGAGTGATTGAGTTGTGGAAGCAAAATCTTTCTCTTCACCAAAAACAATCATAATTTTAGCCGTAGGACGTCTCTCATATAGATCTCCAGTTATTGCGGTTAGAAGAGGCCTGCGTCCACCGTGATCCCGCGGCCTTAATCAGCTCATCCGTCCATCTAGTAGGGAGACGTACTACGCTACGCTTACCGATCCGTGGTCTCCATTCGAGAACTTTTCGGCCCCAACGGCCATCTGTTTCCGTTAGGCTATGTCGGTAACCCACCAAAAACAATAGGATCGTGTAATTTTAGTAGCAATTTTACTATGAGAACTGAGAACAAAGTAATAGAAAAGCTCCTAAATATTAAACTATCATTACGATTCATAAAATGTACAATGAAAACAAGTGTCTTTTTATGACATATACAGTCATTTAATGGATCAAAGTTTATTATAAAAGCTTGTGAGATAATCTACGTAGAAATTTTGCAGTGTTAATTAAGTTTTTTTTATATTTTGTTCAAGAATATGGTGACGCAACAGTGATAATATGAAGACGGATATTAGGAACTACCTTTCTACGCGCAGTTTCGTATACACAATTCACGTTTTCGTCGGAACTTCATAATTATACATCCTCAATAAATGAACTAACACTGAAAGAATTTTTCGAATAGGACCAGTAGTTGATGAGATTAGACGTTTCAAGCAAACATATAAACTTCTTAGCTTTATATATTAGTATAGATTATATTACGGTGTAAGCTGTCGCTGCGACGTCATCCGCGTAGTTTTTTTTTACTAATTATAGTTTTACGTTTGACCATAATCTCGCTTGATGGAAGGCGAAGATAAGGCCTAAGATGATACACGCTTGCCTAGAAAGTGTCTGTTCACTTCAGTTTTAAAGATGTCCAGATTATCGCGTTCCGGAAAAACTTAACTAAAATTCTTAGCCGTCCGCTTTTTGTACAAAGAAGCAAATTGCTTCGTGCGAATTGAAGGAATGTCACGGATTTCGATTTCGTCATACAGCTTTTGTATCTTCATACCCGTTTCAAATCTTTAAGAATATATTTGAAGAATCATTTTATCTGTATACCAAATTATTGGTTAAATAATTTTCAACGTCGGTTCAGTACATCTACTAATTACCTTCTACAATCACACAAAGTTTGCCTTATAGTATATGCCTTATATACTATGAGGCATATACTATAAGGCAAACTTTGTGTACGTAAAGGCATATACGTAAAATAACAAGGGAGAACACCCTTGTTTTTTAATCAACTTATTCGTTTATCCTCGTACTTACACTATGTTATTGAATGTACTCATATGTTTAATTAGGCAACTAGCTGCCGCCCTCGACTTTATCCGGGTAAAAAAATGAAACTGTTGTTTTCTGAAAATAAGAGTAGCTAGATACTAACCCTAACCCTAAAAAGATAACCTACGTCGAATAGACGTGTCCAATATTATGGCTTAACATGTCTGAGTTACCTTATTCTATATTTTACCAGTAAATACACGCCTAAATTATATTTTGCTGTACTACACAAGTATTAGAAAACCCAGCCATCCAAGTACGTATGGTTGAACTGATATCGGAAACAATTGAAAACCAATAACTTGGTCATCTGCCTGAGATATTAATTTACCTATCACTGTGGAGTAGAAAATAAAAACTAAATTGCTTAGTTGGATAAACATATATATATATACAATAACAGAATAAAAATAATACTAACTACTATTATAACTCCCTACTTTCGAAGCGTAACGTTTTATAAACGTATGTATGTAACGTCTTAAAAAAGGTCGTCCACCAAAAAATCTTTGTGTAAAATCAAAGATTTGTTTCCGGATCTAATTTGTTGAGAATCGTAATTGTAATATAATTTGTTTACCCTCCGTGTCCTGGGCATCTATTTATAAGTTTGACTTTAGCTGTGACCGTTCCTTTATCGGACAAACTAACTGAGTAAGGCTGCTGCTCATTCTTTAGTCCACGCTTGTTTTGATGATGTTATAACAGTTGCGACTAACGGCTTAACGTACTTTCCGAGGCACGAAGGGTTTCTCAACCAACCAGACCCAGAAATAAATTTTACAATTTTTAGTATGTTTTGAATACTTTATGGAAAAGTTTACCTTATACCCACTTAACCTAAGATGCAGGTTTGAATCGTGCCGGTGGTCGAATTTTATTAATCTCAATTTTCATGTCATGGGAATAGAATCCATGACCTCCTAGAGTTAAAGTGAGACTTCTACCGTTACGCCATAGACTTTGTCATTTGAAAATAAAAAAGGCATATTACCCTTAAATATTATGAGCGATAAAGACTTGTTAATTTAGTATTAATGTTTAGTAATCATGATAGTATATAATCAGAAACCTTAGTCTTATTTCATACAATTTGCTCAAAATAGTAGTCATAGCAAATAGTATCACCCTTCTGAATACGCTTCGGTTACAAAGACATGTCACGCTAAGCTATTCCGTTTTAACATCTAACGTCGTGAAATCAACGTCACCCAGTGGATTAAGGGATCACTTAAATAAATGACTGCTGTATGCTGTCGTATAGGCGTAGAATAGACGATTCTGGAACGAAACTGGAGTTGTGTGTAAATGGGTGAAATTAAATGTGATGGTTTACTGAAAGAGCGCTCAGTTTTGGTTAAATGTTTGGACCGTCAAAATTGGTAGCGTAGTTTGGATTTTCGGGGAAAGTAATATGTTGGTATGTAGTATTTCTTGATAAAAAAGAGCTTAGTTAAAGGTCGAAGTTTTTGCTGTATGATCTTTTGCGTAGAATAGACCACCCTATATCATACCATGGGTGACGTAAGAGGTGACTAAGGGGCACTTGATGGATGGGAAGCACCATCTTTCAGCTGAAGTTTACTTGGCATCTTACTTCGATCACCAATCCGCCAGGCAAGCGGGGTTATAATGGCTATATGCCTCAACAACCCTGACACACCAAAGTCTATTAAAATGAGAAGATAATGTTCAGCAGAGGACGTAAACAGGCTGTTGGTGATGATGACAAAGCTAAAATATTTTGTTAAAAAAAGACAAAACTATTAATAAAATAGGTTATTGATAGTTTTGTCTTTGTTTTAAATTTAGTACTTAACACAACTAATAAAATAAGAGCGTAACACACAGCTGTTAATATCTTAAAAAAAATATATGATGTTAATGTGACTTAAAAGTAAATTTTTCAATCGAATGATGATAAAATAGAGGATATTTATCAGAGTACCAAATTTAAATTTGGAATAGGAGTTCTGTCGTAATTAAAATTTATACTTCTGATATTTTTTAAGTGACAATTCAAATTTTGACCCTTAAGCCAATAGCCTTAAAAAAAACCTTTTGGTTTCTTAAAGAACGTGTACCTAAACTACTTATCCATTTTGAATTAAAGTGTATTAGATCTTGATATTCATAGAATATATCATGGCGAATACAATCGTGTATTAAGCTATCAATCATCTCGATATACAATCAGTAATCTGGTGCTTGTTTGATTAGTTCAAGATGTCATGTGGGAAGACATATTTCATAGGGAACTAATGAGATTATGCATATGAGATAGCACTCGAATGTGAAGCGGTTTCTTGAATAATCACTTTATTCTACTCAGCTTAAATTTAGTCTTATACTTAGCAACACGCTTTTCTTTGTAAATAGTCTTTCCAATAAAAATAGTTTTGCTAACTTGAACTTTTTACAAGCGTTAATTTAGCAATACTTATTAATTTTATTTTTTTTGGACACATGAAAGAGATTCTATTAAATTTGAGGTATTTTGAACTATCGTATCATCCTTTTATTTACTTTTTTTCGAATCGCTACTTAAGCCAACATGAAGAAGAATAATAAAAAAAACCTGAAATCGTACTCTCGGCAATTTTTCTAAGAAGAAATCAGACAGGATTTTATGGAACCGCAGAATAATTGGTTCCAACTTTGCACTTTTCAAACCTACTTGAAATATACTTAACTGTAATAGGATATATAATTTATAAGCAATACCTTTGTAATTTGATCTTCTTACAACACTAACAGCAAAACATATGACCATAAAATAAATCGGTCAAGTACTACACGGGCCCATTATGAGGTTTTATGGTCGCCCTACTGCTACAATCATCCTACCGCTGTAAACCCATTCAAAAATGTTTCTTATTGCAAAAGATATAAGGTTCATGACCGAATATCATAAGATCGGTAGATAGGTCATTGATGAAGTACCTTCGTCTAGGTTGTCATGATTTACGACAGGCGTAAACAGGGACCGAGAATGAGGTGACCATATTGTCATGTTGTTAACCGCCTTGTTAATCCAATAGCATGTGTCGAGTCTAAAGGAGGCTGGATCCGTGTGTAAGCAATCAAACCAAAATGAATTCTGCACGGAATTAAAAAATGTTTAGATATAATAATACCGCAATACTGTAAGTGACAATAGTTAATGAGGTTGAAAATGAAATAAAGCAAATTGATATATAATTTGGGACCCAAATTATTTATAAAAATCTTGCAGCGATTCTCGACTACGCGGTACGTTCAGAGTGCTGGTATTGACTTTGTATACTAAAGGCAAATATATCATATTGCTTAATTTAATTACTAACTTTATTAGCTTTTGTCATCCCTCGGTCTCCACGGCGGCCTCATTACACACATTTCGCATATTTTACTAATATTTCGACGCCAAAAGACACAAACACATAACCACTATGAAAGGTAAGGTATTAGGTGTTCTAAAGGTTCTTCGCTTCTTTAAGTCCTGGAAAGATAGGTGTGAAACAATTGAGAGGTTATGATCCAAAAGGTGTAAATTACCAAATATAAGAAATGTGATCTAATTAATGGTAGACACAGTCCTATGCAGGGCAAAGGCAGTCCTTTGCCCGGCATTTTTTTTCTACCTTTTGTATTAATGGCACTTGTACCACTTTGGTTCGTAACATGTCAATTATGTCTTACGTATATTAAATTAGATTATCGATAATTACACAAACAATGTGCTAAGACTGTCATGGCAGCCTTCTCCCGGTATTCCGTGGGATGCTTTTGAAAACTTAGTCGAATTAACGCACAACATATACGGTAGGTATACCACTGAGTATAAAATAGTTCTCGAATAATAGGATTTTAAACATCCGATTATGAATAAAATCAAGATTAAACATAAAATTTAATACCTTTATGAAATAAAAAAAATAATATATATATGTTTACCAAAACATTAAAATATTACAGACACTTTAAAATAGACAAAACAGTAATATATACTAATACATATTATAAAGAGGAAAGATTTGTATGTAAGTATGTTTGAAACGAATTCGCCCAAAAAGTACTGGACCGATTTTAAAAAATCTTTCACTATTTGAATGCTACATTATCACTGATTAATATAGGCTATATTTTATTATGAAGTTCCCACGGGAACGGGAGTTACGCGGGTGAAACCGCGCGAGGGAAGCTAGTTAATAAATTTTCAATTAAATTTTTATAAACATATTTGAGTTAATAATATTTTTGTCTTAACCGTATTGTATCCAATAGCTTGTTTTGTCTTTATTAGGTTAGAACAATTGTCATTATTTGGGTATACATTTTTTCCACAAATTTGTGTTATTAATCTAAATCACGTATAGATTCGTTTACGCAATAATAATAAGGTTTCATTTTGTTAATCTTTATTGCGTCTGGCCCTAAGACGCATCTACAGACAAGTCAAATTTATTGTTCTAAGTTTAAGCGGAGCTTAATCCTCGTTTAGCTGGGCTTATCTTATGGTGCGTTACTGATTTAATATACCGTAAATATTGCTGAATAAATGTTATTTCGTCCAAGGCCTAATGTTGTCACGTGCTATGTTTGATTTATTGGGAGTGTATTATGTTAGATGGTAAGTTATTTATAAATGTAATGGCTGTGTGGATTTTTGGGGCTTCGAAGTCTTGAGTCCTGTTACAGTATAACTTTCTTTAGATCTTAAATTAAAAAAAAAAAACATATGAATCATTAGTGGTTGTCGTAGCCTGTGTACTTTTACAGAACCTGGATTCAGGTTTTAGAGTAAATGAAAAATTATTAAAAAATCTTAATATTAACAAGTATTTTTTTAGCTTTTGTTACATGAATGCTTTCAGTCAAATTAAGTAGACAAAGAATTTTTCTATGAATAAATTCACTACTTCACTTCAATATTAAAATACTATCAAGAGATTAAAATCTTGAATAAAGTCTGGAATACATATATTCCCGTTTTGCCTCAGGGGGTGTACAGTCTAGATACATAATTTAATTATATTTAGACAGGTTGACCTGACAGACGTTGTCCAAAAGTTCATTAATAATTCAATATCTAGTTTTAAGAACTGTCATTGAGAGTTCATGGACACGCCATTACGATAGTAGACTCGGGGCCCTGGTGTCACTTTGTTCATTACTATTACCATAATAATAGAGACCATGACAGTGAGAAAGCCAAGTATTGTTCTTGCATACTACTGTAAGTCTTGAAGGTCGTGGGTTCGGCCCAATCTTAGATACATTTTCATGTCTACTCGGTAGGCCAAGGAAAGCACTAACATTCTTATTATATTATTATCATCTATTTTTTAAGACAGCTCTCGCACTACCGAAATTAAAACCTATGTAGATCAAAATAAATCTTTCTTGCACACATTTATGGTTTTGCGGATCTGTGGTTCATAAAAATTAATTGTCAGAGTGGGAATCGAACTCTGAACCATTCTGAGTTCGATTTCCATGGTTTTCTCAGAGTTAGATAAGCCATTCATCACGCTAAGACCAATAGGAGCCGAGCACAAATGGAAATCCTTTCAAAATCGGGGTAAGCATAAAAAAAATATTCCACGCAGACGAAGTCGCGGACCCATGCTAGTTTTTAATAAAGTCTTGAATAGTGCCTGCGAGTATATACAGTCTCGTTGCACAATTTAATTATATTAAGAATTTACAATCTAGCATAAGTGCATACAAGCCCTTGGGGCATGCTGCCTTGGCTTAAAAATATCTATGATGAAATTGTTGCACTTAAATTATGATTAAAGACCAATGAACTTCTTTCTGACAACCTTCGTGGAGTAGCAGTATACGTCTACTTTTTTTCGCTTTAATTCTCGGAGGTCGTGGGTTCAATTCCCGCGCCCGACAAGAAATCTTCTTACATAGAGGAACACAACATAAATCAATTATTTAGCTGCGGTATTCTATAAGGTTGATATACTTCCCCAGTCTAACAGTTTATTGATCGTGCTAGCTTTACGCTCTGCTGGAACAGGTCTCAAAATACACAACATCAATCAATTATTTAGTTACAGCATTATGTAGGTTTGAGATGCTTCTCCAGTCTAGCAGCATATCGATCGTTATGTTCTGCTCAAGCAGGTTTAAAAATAATTCTACAGAACCATGAAACGGAGTACCTATACAATGCCCATACAAACAATTTGACCTTATCCGAGCAGTATACACAAGTGATGAATCAAGACAAATGATCCCATTCACCCGGAACACAGCTTACTCGGCAAGACGAATGACTGCTGCCAATGATATGTGACTCCATACTTGCCGCTCACTTCGATTTTGCCGACCGATTCTTACCTATAGAGAATAATAAAATAAAATTAAAAATATTTTTATTTCTATCTATTTACAGGCACTTTTAAATAGCCACAGACTAATTGGAATAATCATTGATCAATCATCTTAAACAACATTTGTCGAGATGGACGAATGATCTGGTAAAGGCCGCGGGATCCTAGGAGGCCACTTCCAACCGTTATAACTGAAGATCTATGAGGGAGGTCTATTCCCAGCAGTGGACGTCCTACGGCTGAAAGATGATGATGATGATTTATTAATTTATTTTTAATATTTATTTAGCAGTAGTAGTACCCAATATCTATACTGTAATTTATTTTTGGATTAATTTTAAGTATATTATTATAATACCAAAGATGGACGATCGGAAATGTCTAAAGTAGTATTGATATTCTTGCAGAGCTCCAATAAAAAATATGCCAGATATTAATTTAGTACCATAAAATTATTATTAAGTTACTGCACCGGTGGCTCAGTGGTTACGGTAGTGGCTTCTGAGTCTGGTGTTCTAGGTTCGATTCCCACGCGGAACATTTTTTTGTTTGAACCATGGATAGCTGTTCTGAGTCTGGTTGTACTTTGTGTTCGTGAATGATGTGTTTTTTAAGTTCCTATTTGCCTAGGAGTTGTCTTTTTATTAAGAAAATATTGATTCATAATAGTCCTTCTTAATAATTTGTGAAAAAACGGAAAAACTTATGGACGTTTATTACTCTTTCACTATTTTGCACAGGTAAGATACCTGTGCAAAATAGTGCAAATAGTTTATAAGCCAAATAAAAAAATAAAAAAAATTGCTCAACAATTCATTGGATCAGAGTACGAGTAGCAGATTAACAAAGGAAATCTGCTGCTTCATTCAATTTTTAAACAATAATTACATTGAATATATTTAATTTGCGTTATTGCAAATTAAATAAATTACCGAGCTATTAATTAACTATCTCATGAAAGAATTTACTTTATGCAGCAGACGTCGTCGTAGCGGCGTAGTTAAAAATGTTGCTACGAGGTTCTACGAGATTCTACGCTCGTAGCAAGTCACCCGCGAAACGACTACAAATCAATATCATTTTCGTTAAAGAAAATAAATGTTTAAAGTGTCATTACTATTTATACACTTATTTTGTTATTAAAATTACAATTAAGCTATCACCTATGATAATCTTAATTGTAAATGATATAATAAGTGTAATTTATATAAATATTGATTATTTGAAATAATTTAAAAGTCATCATCATCAGCCCGTTTAACGCACACAAGAACAGAAAAACGATACATAATACTGCAGACACCAATGCACCAAGTTTGGTGATTATGGAAGACATTATAATTATATGTAGCTATCTAACTCCGAAATGCATTTTTCAAAGCGGGCCAGTAGTTGCTCAGATAAGCGCGTTCAAGCAAACAAACTCTTCAGCAAAAGTGGTCACCAGCCCGCCTTTTCCATTTTTGGATATAGGCGTCATCCGCAAGTCGAAGGATGACGCCTATGTCCAAAATTGGTCGTGATACAAACTGATGATGACGATCAAGTTAAAATTTTAAATGTGTGTGACTTTAAAACTGTACTAAATTACCTCACATTTTCTACTGCGAGATCTCATTGGATAAAATAACGTTTAAAAAAATATTGTGTAATTAAGCACACGTATTTACTACCTGTTGCTCTTGAATTCCAAGCTAATTAACTAATAAATAGTTTTGTTAAGGACCAATTTCCTACGGTTATTTAACTGCGTAAATACGACTGCACCGGTGGCTCAGCGGTTACGGTAGTTGCTTCTGAGACCTGATAACTTGCTTCTGAGACCAAATAATTGTCCCGGGTGGTAATCGAACCCAGAACGGGTTCGATTCCCACCCGGGACAATTATTTGTGTGAACCACAAATAGTTATTCTGAGTCTGGGTGTTCTTTGTGTCCGTGAAATAAATGTTTGTAAGGTCCCCCGCGACACAGGGATTTATTTCCCTAGTACGGGAGTTGTCTTTTTAAAAAAAGAAAAAAGAACGAAATAAAAACGTAAGCCGTGTGGTTTCTGGCTTAGAACAGACCACTTCATATCTTCCTATGGGCGTTGTAAGAGGCGACTAATAGGCATACACCTGATGGATTCGCAGCAGCATCTATCACCTCAAAAATATTCCAATCCTACTGCGATCACTAATCCGCCTTTTTTTCCGGGGGGAATAACATTTACGCATTCCCACCGCCGCGCCGCTGCAGCGTATTCGCGCGCTGGCGGTGGGATATGTGGCATGCTAAACTCTTACCACGAGTAGAGGACCCTACACCACTGAAGAAACCTCCTGGAAACTCCTTCGATCCGCCATTGGCGGGGGCCGGGTATGCATAAGCAATCCGACCACTGACGGCACCCGCGGCCAATATGGCACCGCGGGATCTCCTGGGATCACTAATCCTCTTGCCAAGCATGGTGATTATGGCAATATCGCTCAACGACGCTGGCTTGCCAGTCTGTCAAGAGTCCATGTTCATTTGTGAACGTAATTTGGCCACGCTCAATCTTAAAAACCTGACCACCAGCGCCACGCCTATTTTTGCTATAATTTCTTGCATAATACTGTAGTGATGTGCCCCCTTCTTACAATATAATTATTGCAAAACGTGATATATTGAGTTTATTTATGATTACTACGTAAAATAGTGTTTATTACTGTGTATTTAAATGTCAAACATAAGGCTAAAAATTGACGCTTTAAAGAGTCGTCGGCGTCTGGAGTGAAATCGTAATTAACGCTTTGAAGCGTCATTGGCGGTCAAAGGGTTAAAATCTATAATAGTCTGCCCTACATAGAATGGCCAATGGCTAAGGCGTCAGACTTGTGATCTTGACGTCGCCGGTTAGAACACTACTCATTGCACTAACGACGTGAACCCACTCGTAACACAAGCAGTAAAGCTTAGCACGAGGGGTTACGAGAATACGAGTAAAATGCAAAAATCTGTTAGTAATCCTTTAAAAAAATAAAACAAATGTACCGAATTTGAACTCCACCAGTTATATCATATAGGAGTCTTCTTGTGATATTAATGAAGTATAAATAAAATATACCTATTAAAACGATATTTCGTAGTTAATTAATATACCTTTTTACTTGAATTTCTTCATGGTAAAATGACAATATAAACACTGCCATATATATATAGGCCATATAGCACGGAGAACAGATGGCCGTTGGGGCCGAAAAGTTCTCGAATGGAGACCGCGGATCGGAAAGCGTAGCGTAGGACGTCCACCTACTAGATGGACGGATGATCTGGTTAAGGCCGCGGGATCACGGTGGATGCAGGCCGCTTCTAACTGTAACAACTGGAGATCTATGAGGGAGGCCTATGTCCAGCAGTGGACGTCCTACGGCTGAAATGATGATGATGATGATGAAAATGACAATAATGAAACTTAGTATTTTGTAGAAAACAATATTATTAAATAAATGGTCCGTTTACGTAAAGTTACTCCTACTTCCTTCCATAACCTCATAATTTGCGATTTTCTTTTTTTGTTATTATGTAGGCGTTTTCGCAAAATATGAATTTATTGAAATCAAGTTTTGTTTAAGGCAATTTATAGGCATAATGTAGATAATTATGCCTACATTTTAAAATAAAACTAAAACAAATATCCAATCTACTTATTTTAGTTTATAGTCTCAAGGTATAATTTTTTTTGTGTAGATGTTATTTCTTCAACAAATTTACAAGATAAATTCAATAAATTTGGTATTTATTAAAAAAAAAAATTACTACATATTACCACTTCTGAGGAGGAGCACCAGGAAACCTCCGTGGTATAATGGTATAAGGTCCGTCTTATCGTAGGGCGCGTGTTCAAATCCCGCTCCGGGCAAAACTGAAATAAAATCCTTGTGTAAAATCAAAGTATTGTGGGACAGGAGTACTGGGTTTGAGTCCCACCTGCCAAAATTATTTTTTTGAACTACGGAACGTTGTTCTATAAGCGGTTTCGCACTATGTCCGATCCGAATCCGATCCGAACCCGTAAAAATATTGGTCTAGAAATTTGGAAAGAAATCGGATGACGGATCTCGGATCTAGTGCGTAAATTACCATAGAAATAGTTCTATGGCTACTACGGACCATATTTTCACGGGTTTAGATCGGATTCGGATCGGACGTATTGCGAAACCGCTCTAAGTCTGTGTCCGTGAATGAAGTGTTCGACAAATCTCCCAGAGATATTAATTTCCCTAGTTTGGCATTTTTTTAAGATATCTAGTATTCTTATTAACCCTTTGTTTCTAAAAACAAAAAAAAATATATGAGAGTATTTCTGTTAAAACGATAGCCTATATTTTGAAAGCACCTATACTGAGCCTGCTGGTCTAACAAGAAATTACTATCTTAATTGACACAGATTGTTTACTACACTTCAATTAGTCTTAACAAAATTAAAATAACACTTTTTAATTAATCATCTTTATTTTCAGCAAAACATTGTAATATACCTACATATACAAAAAATATACATCACTTTCATAAATATACAACACTACAATTAAGGCAATAGGTCCTGTAATCCTAGCTAGGTTATAAAATAACCTGTCTCATGGACATCTTTAGGCACTGTACTTCTTGTACAGTGCCATTCCCCTAGAGATGTCCATTATAATTATTATTATGTTAAATCGACGTGCAATTTATTACAACTTATACATCTGTTGTCTCTACTACAAACTGTTTTAATGATTTCATTTTATTTCATCCCTAATGACAACATACTACATACACAAGTCTACTAACATAACTTGTATTTGAGCGGGTCACAGAATCATTATTAGTGTGAAGGGGACATTACACTGTTCATTCCATATGATTAATGTTAGCCGGAGTTAAGTTTGCAGCGGAAAGCGGGTTGTGTGGACATGACTTTATATTTGAGTAGTAAATCAAATTTGATATTAGACTTGACTTGATTTTATTTTAGCGTGAATGCGTCAATGCATTTCCCCCCGGACAACAAAAAAAAAAGGGTTTTTAAGTAGGTATCCGTACCCTAAGACGTCACTGTCTATCGGTCTGTCTGTTGAAAGGTTCATAAATGATGTATTACTATTGCCGTTATAACAACAAATACTGAAAATAAAATAAATATTTTCGGCATACTTCCATACAAAACCGGTTATAATATAACTAGTGTAATGTTGCTTACCTAGTCAATGGTGCGGAACCCTTCGTGTGCGAGTCCGAACTTGGCGAATTTTTTGTATTGCGAGTGAGCCAAATACCGCTACGCTACGGTTATCATATTATGTAAATATCTGAGTATTTCTAGTTGCGCGTATGCTTTGGTACTATCAATATATTCTCAATAATATTTACTTAAAATATGATATTGTGAGACGTGGTTTCACAAGCATTTCATTCACGTATCTGTAGAAACCTTTGGAGCGTCGCATCGTTTGAATTACATAAACGATAGTAGGTACTATTACATTGAAAGAATATACTGTCACATGGCTTTAGCTTTCTATATTTACAAACGTTTTAATGTTGGTTAAAATTAGCATCCCTCGTCCATGGGTCTCTACTCGAGTTGCCAACTGAAAATCAGCGCTAGGTATCGCCTAGCCTATGCTGAGGTGGCAACTTTTTTTGGCAGAACATGCAAGCCGTCTTATTGTTTTGTATTCTTAACTTAGTGTTTGTTGTATAATATCTTGTGTGTTGTGCTGAATTAAATGTCGTTTACCATTTTGTTGTAGACATTCCTTCAATACACACGAAGCGATTAATTCTTCTTTCATAATGCGGACGGCTAACGAGTGGAATTCTCTGCCGGGGTCAGTTTTTCCGGAACGGTATAATCTGGACATCTTTAAAACTAAAGTGAACAGACACTTTCTAGGCAAGCGTGTATCATCTTAGGCCTTATCTTCGCCTTCCATCAAGCAAGGTTATGGTCAAACGTAAGCAAATATTAAGAAAAAAAAATATATATATTCTTTCTTTCTTTCTTTCAAATAGCTATACGATTATTTCTTGAAAATATATTTTGAATTTATTGAGTTACATATTTGAACATACAAATTGGATGTTGTTTTTGTTTTAGGTATAAACTAAACTAAATTTTATAGGGCCATATTTTAGATTTGGACTATCTTAACTAATATATATAGCTAAAGGCTTTGATTGCTTGTTTGCTTGAACGTGTTAAATCAAGAACTACTGGTCTGATTTGAAAAAAATGTTTCAGTGTTAGTAAGACTATTTATCGAGATATTTTACAACGAAGTTCTTACGGGACCTAGTTACTAGTTACTTCCCGCGGGCAGTTTATGGCCAAATAAAATTTTATATTTTCTTATGTTTAAAACTATAATTAGGAAAACAGTTTTTTTTTGTATGCGAAAACAAAACAAAATAATAGTTTAACTAGTCTGAACTTCTTTTTAATAAATTACCTTATTATAGGAAAAATAATTATTCATAAACCGTAAAACTTTCTAAAACAAAATTTCATGAATTAATTATTTAACAAAAAACAATAATAGGAATATGTTCCAAAATATAGCCTATTTTATATAATGGCTAACACGCTTACCTCAATCAGTTCCCCCGCTACCCGCGAGGCAAACGGTTATACTATTGAGTGCTAACTATATTTTAATTGTAAAAAGTGGTAAAACAAGTATATTCCCAATAAAAATGTTATACTACTACTAAATCATCCAAATTAACAACAATATAGTGTATTATTAACAAGGTGCAATAAGTAAACAAACATAAACAAAGTGCAATCATCAAAAACGTTATAAATGTGAACATATTTAAGTGCATTGACTCAAGTGTTAAAGAACAAAAGGTGAATGACCGACCGTCCCCACCCTCTAACGCTCAACAAAATTCTGTATTGCCATCAAGCTAGCATTCGTTAAATTGACCGACACCGTACATCAAGTAGTTGGCACAGCGGCAAATGCTCTCACTTGCAACTGCAGACATACCGAGTGTCCGGTGGTTCGAGCCTCGGTAACCGTAGTCTTTTTGTGATTTATAAATTGTTTAAATAAAATGAATGACAATGTTACATTAAGGAGAGGCTACAGAAATCAATATAACTCAACACCTGATATTTCTACAGTTATGGAATCACCTTCGCTAAATGACTTAACAATGAGGAGTGAACCAATGACGGTAAACGAAGATAATTTAGAGTTACAAATGCTAAGAAATCACCTCCAAATTGCAAATAATGAGATCGACAACCTAAGCTTCGAAGTAACAAAACTTAAAGACGAATTACAAAAATGCTACGCTACTATAAATAATTATAAGAAAGTTAATTTTGAACAGAGTATGTGCATGACCCCCATTTCAAGAAGGAAGAAGAAGGCAAAAATTTCGAGGCAAGTGACAGATTCCTTACTTTTAAGTTCGAGGAAACTAAATAAGTCTTTAGCACTAAGCACAGAAAACAGTCCAGTTACTCAAAAGCACTTACAAATTTTACCGAATGTAGACAAGATAAGCTCGGCAGAAGTTATTTCGGGAAACAACATTATGTACGACCGAATGAAAGCCTCAGAAAGCTCAATTACAGCTGTGCCTAAAGATAATAAAACACACGAAAAATCGCCCGCTTTTCCTACAAGTATGCAAAAGACGAATATTAAATACTCGGACGATAAAAATATAAATTATAAAAGAGTTATTGTGCTGGGTGATCAACAAGGAAAAAACGTCCAAATGAATTTACAGGCGCTGTTAGGACCTCAGTACCGCGTCGTGTCCTGTTTAAAACCGGGTGCAAGTACAGACGACGTCATAAATATGGATCACATTAAGAAGCTCACCAAGAATGACTACGTAATTGTTTTAACTGGAATTAATGACAAAAACCCGTATGACTATCAAAATAGTTTAAGTTATTTTTTTAAGCATTCAAAAAACACAAATGTTATTGTATCGGAAATACCGTACAATTTTAGTTTAAACGAGGTTAAATTGAATTATTTACTAAGGCATACGTGCTTAAATCATAAAAATGTATGTTATGTTGACATGAACTATAAAACATTCTTACCGAATAAGTTACTTTTCCCACAAAATTTATCAAGATCAATACTTAAAGAAATATTACATCTTGATTATAAAATAAAATTTGATAACTTTTTAACGAACTGTAGAAATAAAAAAGAATCGACATCACTACGGCTAGATATGTGTACGCAAACTTATCCTGTAAACGCAGATTTGATATTGAAATATGATAATTTAAATGACATAACTACAAACTTGACTTCTAATATACCCATAATTATTATTACTGACACTTCACATACTGACTTTTTTCGTACATAAAACAGACAAACCACATATAGATAGTATTATAATTTTAAATTCTGACAAACAAAATAGTTTCAATCATTCTACAAAATCACGAGGCTCCAGTATTATATATAGAATTTTCCACCAAAATTTGTGTGGAATAAGTAATAAAAAGAATGAACTCGAATTGTACATTGATTCCTTTGACACTACAATCGACTATTTCTGCGTAACTGAACATTTTTTAAATCCCGAATCGGTAAAAACTTTCCATTTGTCAAATTATAATTTAATTTCGTATAATACGAGATCGAATAAGAAGAGGGGAGGAAGTCTTATTCTTTCTCACAAAAATAAAGACTGTGAAAATATTTAAGCTATACAAAAGCTATATAAATCGGGAAGCTTTGAAATTTGTGGGCTACAAGACCACGAGACTGGAGTAAATATTTTTTGTTGCTATAGAAGCCCGATAGAAAAGAATTTTGAATGCTTTATGCAAAGATTGGAGAAATTGCTTGAACATTTCATGGACAAAAATTGCATTATATGTGGTGATTTTAATATTGACGTGCAAATTGCTAATAAAAAATATTCAGTTTTTTTAAGTTTGTTGACATGCTATGGTTTTAGATACCTTATAAAATGTCCTACTTTTATCCGTCATAACTCAAGTTCATGTTTAGATAATATAATCACAAATCTAGCAGATGACTGTATAAAGGGACATTTTGTTGACCACAATGGACTTGCAGATGGTCATGGTGGACTCTTTTGTGATTTGGTACTAACTAGAATTAATAATAAATCCAATAATTTTGACAGCATAATAATTAAAAAAAGAATTTTTAATTTAAAAAACAATACTTCTTTCAGAGAAAAACTACTTTGTACAGTTTGGAATAACAAAGGCAATAACAATTTTTTAACTGACTTAATGAGTGTATTTAATAAGTGTTATAAAAAGAAGACGATTAGGGTAAAGCCTCTGAAAAATACTTCCATTAAATGGATAACAAAAGGAGTAAAAGTCTCAAGTCAAATGAAACGAATTCTATGTTGTAGTTCATCAATAAACGCTAGTATATTAGCGTACAAAACTAAATACATACGCATATATCGCAGGGTAGTAAATTCTGCTAAAAAAAAGGCTATAGCTGACCGACTAGAAAGGTCAAAGAATATTAGCAAAGAAACATGGCAATTAGTAAATCAGCATATCAAAAAGAACAAAAGTAAAATAAAAACTTCTTTTACTTTAAAATTAAATAACAAAATGACGAAAAATCCTCAAGAGATTGCAGATAGTTTTGTAGAAAGTTTTGTATTTAAATCGGATAGTGTAAGTAATGACAAAGAAAGAGCAATGTCTATCTTGAGGGAAACAACAAGAAAAATTGACTGTGAATTTATTTTTAAGCTGACCACATCGAGTGAAATTAAGATTATTGTGGAAAAAATGGGTAACAAAAAATCTTGTGGATATGATGACTTGCCAATATCATTAGTCAAAGATAATATAGATCTTTTAGCTGAACCACTTTCTACTTTTTTAAATAAATGTATTACTGAAACAGTATTCCCGGATCAGCTGAAACTAGCAAAAGTCGTGCCAATTCACAAAAAAGGTGAAAAATCTAATGTTAAAAATTATAGGCCGATATCCCTGCTACCCATTGTATCCAAGATATTTGAAAAAGTAATTAAAGCAAGACTTATGACTCATTTTAATTTAAAACTGCTAATCAATTCCAGACAATTCGGTTACCAAAAGGGCGTAGGAACCGCAGACGCCATAAACGCGCTTATAAATGACATAGTAAGTAAGTTAAATGACAAAACTAAAGTGGCTGGACTCTTTATTGACTTAAGTTCGGCTTTTGACACTATTGATCATGACTTACTTCTTGCAAAACTTGAGCATTACGGTATAAGAGGCAAAGCATTACAACTCATGACATCTTATTTAAAGAATCGGAGAATGTACGTCGAAATTAAAAATGTAGACGAAAATAACCATGAAGTAGTACACAAATCCAAAATGGTTACTATTAAACGTGGCGTGCCTCAAGGCTCAATCTTAGGTCCAATTTTGTATATAATCTTTACAAATGACTTAATAAATTACATGACTGCAAAGCAACCAGAATCAAAATTGACTGTTTTTGCAGATGATACAAATATAATAATTAATGCACATCACATAGAAACATTGACTATTAACGTAAACAAATGCTTAGAATACGTAAATGACTGGTTTACAGCAAACAATTTGATAATAAATACTAGTAAAACTAATGTTATATTATTTAAATCCACAACACGTAACACAGAAACCATAAATGCAAGTTTAAACGGAAACAAAATAACTCTTACAAATAATGTTAAATTCTTAGGAGTTTACATAGATTCTAACTTGAACTGGAAAGAAGAGTTGGCCACGATTGATTCCGCAATATCGTCTGCATGCTATGCGCTTAGAAGTTTAAGAGACATGATTGAGATCAAACATCTAAAAGCAATATATCATGGTTTAGTAGAGTCCAGATTAAGATACAGTGTTACATGCTGGGGAAACAGCTACAGTTACAACTGTGAAAGAGCATTCGTTCTACAAAAACGTGCAATAAGAACTATTGTCAGAATACCGCAGAGGGAGTCTTGCAGACCATATTTTATTAAATTAGGCATACTAACAGTACCAAGTCTGTATATTTTATTAGTACTAAGCCAGTTTGCTAAAAACATACATAAATATGAAACATTACAAGAGAGAGAAAACAGAGAAAGCACTAGAAGAAAGACCCTTGAAAATAAAATAGTGCCAAAACTTAATGTGACTAAACATTGTTCAGAGTATCAACAGATAGAGTTGTTTAATAAGTTGCCAATGGATCTAAAAACCATTGTTTATAAAACAAATTTATTCAAATTGCGACTAAAAGTATTTCTCTTAGAAAAATGTTTATACTCTGTATCGGAATTGAGTTAAGTAGAAAATTTAGAATTAGAATTAGATTATAAATTATAAAAAAAAATTTAAATCATTTAAATTTATTTTAATGCATTAATTTAATTTCATTATACATTTTCAAATTGACATTTTTTGGAATAATAAATATTATGCAATTAGGTCTGTAAATTAGGTAATTATTAATATGTATAATATATATGTCTGTTGAATGTAGCAGTGACTGTAAAATGTATTTATTTATGCATTATTGTAATTTAATGGTATTCAATTGTTGATTATATATTGTAGTAAATTGTGTCTTAATTAGATAATTATAATTATGTTTGTGTCTGTTAAGTGTACGTATTCAAACACAATGTAAAAATTGTTTTATGAATAAATAAATAAATAAATACATCATAAATGAATTTGGCAGCTCATTTTGCCTATGCAGAAGCGTTGAAATTCCCCAACTAATTAGTGGTTTTAAGTAACAAGAATATTATAATGTATTATGACTACGTGTTTAATATTTCTATTGACTATGTCGCCTAGTGGTATAAAGGCGGAAACATATCATTAAAACGCCACGCCACCCGACGACACGCCACGCGTGTTGAGTCGAATCAAATGTATTGTTTTCTATAAACCAGAAACACACTATGAACACCGACACGACGCCACGCCCGTAGTGATGCACAGGTGTTGATACGTGGCGTGGCGTGGCGTTTTAGTAATGTGTTTTCGCCTTTAAGTCGGAAACATATTATTAAAACGCCACGCCACCCGACGACACGCCACGCGTGTTGAGTCGAATCAAATGTATTGTTTTCTATAGACCAGAAACACACTATGAACACCCGACACGACGCCACGCGCGCACTGATGCACACGTGGCGTGTCGTGGCGTTTTAATAATGTGTTTTCGCCGTAAGCCACATTTACGTGTTTGCCGCCGTACAAAATATTTATGTTGAATAAATTAATAAATGTTATTTATAGGTCAGTTTGATTGAAGGACAACCCTCCGTTGGAGGAACGTGAAGGCACTGGTCCCTAAAGTTATAAACCCTCTGGCCAAGAGTGGTGACTATAGAAAACTGTTACGGAAGGCACGCACAATCCATCGAATTGTTGTAATTATATTATCCATATAATTTAATAATTAATTTCCTTTCGGGCGATGCCTCTGTCTTATGATCAGCAAAATGTAACCGTACTGCACTATTGAAATATTAATAGTCTAAAGATCTAGGAGACTTTACTCTCGCTTTGGGTCTCGGAGGTTGTGGATTCGATCCTCTCGCCGGACAAGGTCTTTACTCCCGTGCCTCGGAAACCACGTGACGCCGTTGTTGGTCGCGAAAGTTATAACATCAACTTTATTATATCTTAACATGCTGAGGCCTGAGGATACTTATTCTTCTTCTTTCATGTCGCTGTTTCAACTTTTTAGTTTTTATACTTTATTTATAGCCATTCTGACCAGTAAGTTGCCACTTCAATGGCCTCAGTCGTTCCCGCCATCAAATCCTCCATCGTGCAGCTGTTAGGGCATGAAGGGCAGGCCAACGTGTGCGACATAGACTGTGTGACATGGCGGAGGATACTGATATACTAATATATTATTTGTGAGATACTAATCACGGCTAAATTATATTGCCTGCATCGGCGATACAGTGATAACGGTAGATGCTTTTGAGACCTGGTATTCTGAGTTCGATTCTTACTAGGGACAATTATTATTTGTGTGAACTGCAGATAGATGTTATGAGTTTGGGTGCGCTTTATTTCTGTGCAATACATTATTATACATTTTTAACAACACACTCAATTCCCTCAATCAGTATTTGTCTTTTTACGAAAAAATAAAACATGTTTTAAAATGAGAATTGGTATCACGAACATGTCCCGTAGACATTGTCGATTTACCATTGTCCAGTTTTAAAGCTGGAGTAAAAATGGCAGTTTCATTTAATATATTCTCTGATACACCAGTTGGAAGCCACTGAAGCGTGACATTAGTCAGAGGCCGTCACAACGACTTTGGCGCGGCGCCAACTCTTCAGTTATGTTGTTATAAAAGTGACAAGAAATCTCCTTGTTTGACGAGACTGTTTAAATTGATATATTAACTTTTACTGCTGTGATATCTTTGTTAAATAATACGAAGTAAGAAGGATATTCTGTTACACCCGTAGCTTTGAGAGCATGTTAGTAAAGATCAGAGAATCAGTCAACAGTCAGTACTGGGTAAAAACGCTACCAAATTAACTTTTTTTTTGTCCCATCTATCAAGGTCCACTATTAATGCCAGTTGCATTAATAGTGGACCGTGGACCGAAACGTCCAAATAAAAAGTTATTATTAATTATTTTTACAATAGTGAAAATTAGTCTTTGTAATGAACATGTTTTTTGCTTTTAAGCAATGACTTATTAAATCATTATTATTTAACTTAATTACAATCATTTGAATAGAAGTTAAACTTGCCATATTAATTGTATATTAACTATATTTATTTAGCACTTAGGTATTTACATACACTTGTAGGTACTTGTCAATCATATACAATTAAATCAGATTAATATAATCAAATACAAAATATGGCAACTATAATATCTTGCGGATTAGCCAATGATCTGCCTAGCTAACCTGCAGGTTTCTCTAGCTACCTAAGTGGATTGCCCGGAGAAGAAACTCAGAAAGACACTCCGGTTTTCTTTTTTCCGTCTTCTTTTGCTTGTTATATAATTGTATTTATTACTTTACTTTACTACATTAATTGTATTATTTTTTAACTACAGAAAGTTTTTTTCTAAAACTCAGGTGATATCATGCGAGCCGAGGTCAGTCTAACCTTGTTATGTCGTAATCTCGGAGAACATAATGAAATAGTGATAACATATTTCATGGATGTGAGTATTTTGTATATATATTTTTTTTTATTGATAGTTAATTAAATAATATTGAAATGTATTAAGGTTTTAAATGTCCATCAATAATAAGAAAGCTTATACAAAAAACGAATAATTAAAGTCTACTGCGTAAGATCGCACAACTTATTTATATGTTACTAGCTTTTACCCGTGGCTTCGCTCAAATTAAATCCAATGCCCCTATTTCTAATACCTCCAAAAATATGCGTACAAAGTTTCATGTTGATCGGTTAAGTAGTTTTTGCGTGAAAGCGTTACAAGCAAACGGATATTCACAATGGTAGGGATCGATGTTTTTATATCTGTTTGCTTACTTGTCATTTAGATTATATTTTATTCCATTCTTGTTTCCTACTATGTCCTTTCAAAATAGACAGTATGGACTCCGCTATTGATTTCAAATGATCATATTTTGTAGTATCCATTGCCTCATATGTGTTACATTCGCTATTTAACCTCAGCTGTGCATTGCATTGTAAATCATTTTCCGTAAATCGTTTTCAACCGGACTCACTGCCAAATTATGTTCTAGTATTAGGTCGTTTAGTGTGCTACCGGATAACTTATACTCATATTAGTAGAACTAGATTTTGAGAATGGTAGATGTGAAATAATTGAATGTGTTGCAACCCAATACAGATAATTTGATTGATGATTGTGTTTGGGTTTATGCGCGCGAATGCTTGCCATTATACAGAATTAAATTGTACGTATGTGTTAAATGACAGTCGTTGTCGAAGCACTCTCACAACGTTACTGTATAATAATGTACAAATAAACTACTCACACATAGGTACTCACATGTGCATTGCAGGCACAAAACATTTGAACCATACATCACTTAGATTTCATTTGGTTGTTATGAATAGGAATCCGATCCCGTTAATATTTATAATCTTCAATTATTGTGATTTAAACATGTCACCGAAAAATAATACGAATCTTAAGTTGATCCACTTTCATGCCAATCATATTGTTAAATTTAGTTGCCAGTTTCAGTGAACGCGTATAATTATTATATTATTTACTTAATTGTTATGAAACTTAACCTAACCTAACCAAACGAGACTATACTACTGTTGTAACAAAACAAAAAAAAAATCAACTTCAATTAGTCCTGTTGAACCCCATTGGTTTAGGTTTAGTTTTTTTTAACCACCCGAAACCTTGTTAGTTTGTCAATTATCTAGAAAGTTGATCAACTAAATAGTAAGTTGATCAAATTACGGTTCTTATTACTTTCCGGTGACACATAATAATATAAGCTTTTATATTAACTAAAACATTGTGAATACATGAAAGTGCATAAAAACCTAGTTTTTTTCATATTCATAGTCCGTAGTTAAAATATTATCTATTCTGAAATCTGTAGTAATATATAAAGCTAAAGAGTTTTGTTTGCTTTCTATCTCACTAATAGTAGGAACTATTAGTCCGATTAGAAAAAAACTTAGATAGTCTCAGGGTTAGATAGCCCATTTATCAAGGCATTTTCCTACTCGAATAAAAATTAAGCGAGTGCTAGCGAAGTTTTACTACATAATTATATACAGCTACGCCATGGAGGTTGTCTGTTCTTTCAAGTCAATAATTTATTTATTAATATAGAAACAATTCGAAAAAAAAAAACATGTTCTTATGATGCGTCCACTTCTTTTCCTACCACCAGTTCAAAGACGTGGCAACTCTGAGAAGAACTGGCAAGAAACTCAGAGGAATCCTTTTTTTGTATAATCAATTTATCATTTATCAATGTCATTCCAGAGCAAGTTACCCAAGCCCAAGCCATTCTGTCATTTACTACTTTAAACTGTTATATAATTATAACTATCAATAACACACATATTAATTATAGATTAGTGGTGACTAACGAACATAAATTCTACATATTTTCGAACACTGAATTGATATCGTCAATCAATATTGACCGCGGTGACTGAAGCTAATTATTGTATGATTGTCACAATCATTCATGGTTGCGGTGTCATTTCCCTAGCACGTCATTACTTCAGTGAATTCAGGCGAATTTCAATTGATTTTGTGGATATCGTATATTTCACGCGAGATATTTTGAGAGCAATTATCAAAATTTATTTAAGGTTCTTTGAAAATATATGACTTGCCTTCAACAGGCCATTGTATCATGTATAGTAATTATGTTAGTTGATTAATGTTTACATGGCTTTAATTGGATATATACTATAGGTTATCAGTGTGCCATGCTTTCCGGGTTCTTATCATTTTTGTTTACGTAAACCAATTACAGGCGCTTGTAAATCGTCAAACATTATTTTGAAAATTATTATTTATCAGTCTTAAATTACATTTGTTATTTATTTATAAACCTATTATTTATAATGAAATTAATTATTATAATTAATCTATGTATATTGTCGTTAGCGACGTAAAATGCTTGTTTTGTCTATGTTATGCCAAAATAATTTTCATTATTTGGGTGGACTATGAGCATATTATAACGACGGTTAGAATAGAGCTTACTCTGTCTTCCTATGGATGTCGTAAGATGTAATTAAGGGACATACACCTGATGGATGATTCTTCTTCTTCTTTTCGACCTGGCATTCAAATTTAAGAAGTCCAGTTACTGGTCTTCTGACTAGACCAGTAACAGTGAGTAGGTACTCAGCCACTGACACAGCATTATCAGTGACGTTGCACAGGTCCTCACGTGCACAGATGTTGATGGATGATTAGTAGCATCTATCAGGGCAAGGTTCCTAATCATTACTTACATACGTACTGCAATCACCAATCCACTTTCCAAATGTGGTGATTATGGCAATTTCCGTCGGTGATCTTGGTTTGCCAAGGTCTGTTAAGAGGAGGCCCAGGTTCAGCAGTGAACGTAAACGGGCATAAAATAGATTATGCCCGGTGTAGTGCCAAAAGCCTCGGGGTTAACTACATATGTCCGTCCGAAAAAAAATAAAAAAGAAAGAATAGATGCAGTATAAGATAGGTTAGTTTCTATATATAACTAGCTTCCCACGCGCAGTTTCATAAAGATTTGAACAGTCGTTATTTAATATTTTGATACTAATATAAAAAAATAATGTTATATAAATATTGTACTCATTTTAAACTCAGAATAACCACGTAATTTCCGAAACGGATTTATTTATTTCAAGAGAATATGCAAAAGTCTCGTCAATTATTTATTTATTTGACGTGCATTTTGCATATTCTCGTGAAATAAATGAACCTGTTTCAGTTAATATGATATAAATATCCGCAATTTCATGGTAATACGATAGTGAAATACGATTAAAATTAATGACGATTAAAATATTATACACTAGCCTCTCGCGCGCAGTTTCACCTGCGTAACTCCCGTTCCCGTAATAACTTAATACTTCAATATACTCTATAGCCTTTCACGATTAATATACTATCTAACACTGAAAGTAGAGTTGCCCAACTATCGATAGTTTCGCTATCGATAGATAACCTCGAAAAATAGTAACAATATCGATAGTGCTATCGATAGTATCGATAATATCGATACTATCGATATCACAAATTAACTAATACAATTGATTGGAAGCAATAGTATCGATAGTATCGATACTATTACATTATAATACTATCGATGGTATCGATATTTTTAAAGTAATACTATCGATACTATCGATATTATCGATAGTATCGTTGCATTAAATGATTAAAACTATCAATACTATCGATAGTTCGTAAAACTATCAATACTATCGATACTATCGAAGACCAACCCATGTTTAGGAGCAATACTATCGATACTATCGATAGTATTGTTCCTAAACACCACTTGGTCCTAGATAGTATCGATACTATCACTAATATCGATACTATCGATACTTATAATATGACGTCAACTATCGATAGACTGTCGATAGTATATCGATAGTCGACTATCGATAGGCAACACTAACTGAAAGATTTTTTCAAATCGGACCTGATGTTCCTGAGATAAACGCGATTAATCAAACAAACAGACTGTTAAGCAATATATATTAATATTTATATATTACAACTAAATATCATCATCATCATCAGCTCGTATGGGAGAGTTAATGCCATAGAATATAATACCACGCTAGGCGGGCGTGTTGATGACTGCAGTTTTATGTTGTAAAACACAATTGAACGCTGCTGCCCATTCCCTGGTACCTATATGCTTGATAAAGAGGATGTAAAGCAATCAGGACCAATGGCTTAACGTGTTTTCCGCAGCACGGATAGTAGTCCCTTTACCAAATAGAATCAGAGAGAACAAATAATAGCCAATTTATATTAAACTTACATATAAAATACTATAAACTCTAAATCTATAACTACTTACTTGGCAAAGTTCCCAGAATGCTGGTAGCATTGTCTTGTTGAATGGAAATGCTTACCTGCTGTGAAGAAAAAAAATAATGACGTAATTGAATATTTTTTTTTTTTAATAAAATCATGTCGGGTCCCAATAGACGCACGACGCCATCGCGCCAGGCCGAGACGAAGATGGCGGGACGAGCTTGACTCCTACCGTAGGGACTGGCCGGCAGTCGCAAAATACAGAATTGTGTGGAAAAGGGAGAGGGAGGCCTTTGCCATGCAGTGGGACAATGTAGGCTAGTTAGATTAGAAATGCATGTTTTACCTTACAACATAGGTATATACATAATAGGTATAAACATAGAACGCTCGTTAAAACCATAAGACATCGTAGGTGTTTCATTGACGAAGGCAAGGTATCCCTAGTGAGTAATTTGAAGATGTTTAATGGAGAAAAGAGGGTACACTCGATATATTTTGAGAGCAATTACCAAAATTTATATTAGGTTCTTTGAAAATATATGACTAGCCTTTAACAGGCCATTGTGTCATGTATAGTAATCATGTTAGTTGATGAATGTTTTTGCGATGCCATATATTTTAAATACGCCTTATGTACCTCCCGTTCCCGTAGGAACTTCACCCTTCGCAATTAAATATGGCGTATAGACTTCCTTGATAAATGGCCTATTTAACACTGAACGACTTTTATCCAATCGGATCGGATTGAGATAACGTTCAATTAAAACTGACAACAAACTAACTCTTCAACTTTAAATGTTTATATATATAATTCTACTGTACGTGTGTATGCCACTGAACTCCCCCTAAACGGCTGAACCGATTTGAATGATTTTTTTGTATGCGTTTGGTTGGCGCCCTGGATGGTTTCAATTCACAAATCATAAGTAATATATATATTATTATATTATCATGCAGGACAACGTCTGTCGGGTCCGCTTATCCTATAAATAATCCTTTGTGTAAATTGTAAGATTTCTTTCCAGGTCTGGTTGGTTGAGGGACTACCCTCCGACCCTCGGAAAGTACGTTAAGCCGTTGGTCCTGATTGTTATAACATCATGTATAAGAAGCGTATACCAGGGAACGGGCAGCAGCGTTTCTCTGTGTCACCAACCTGCCTGCTAAGCGGGGTGACTATGGCAAAAACCCTCCCTCGGGAGCCATGTTTCCCATGTTCAGCAGTGGTCGTTATACGGGGTGATGATGATAGATATATATAAAAAGGTACCTTTTCTATCATTCATTTAATTTAAGGGATGCGTAATTCCCTAAAATTATTGAAATAGCTTTCTCATTATTTTTATGTCATAATCTCAAAAGGTTGCAAGGGTTGTCAACTATTATTTCCCCTATACCCTTGTGTAAAGTGGAAGTACGTTCTCAGTCGGTCATTTTATCGAGGGTACTAACGCCATGTTCTTCATTTCCTAAAATATGTTAGATAAATCCTTTAAAAATTATATTTATTTGAAAAAATGCTCAAAATTGACAATATTTTATCAAGAATCAATTTTGTTTGGTAAAATATTGACAATTTAAAGCATATTTTAAAGACATTTAAAAGTTAATCAATTTCAATAGAAATATATTTTTCCTTTGAAATTGTGGCGCTTCGAATTCGTGGAATATAATAGAATGTATATTTATTCTAATTGTTGCATACACAACATACGTCAATATAATTCTAACGTTAAAATAATAATATATACAAGTTTAAATAAATAAAAAATCTCTGAAATGTACTTTTTTTTATCGTTATTATGATGATAAGGACTGTAAGTAAACAAAAATTGGAAATATCCCTAAGAAATGGCAAGAGCGATGACGGGCACGAGCATCTAATAAATAATAAACTATTCCCAAACACACCCTCCTTGACAGTTATTTCTAATAAATTCCAAAACGAAAAAAAGGAACAAATAAAAATCGTGTAAACGTCTGCAAAAATATACCAACCGAACCTAAAGATCCTCAGGGAACTTCCGAAAACATCAACTTTCTTATAAAAATGTCACATAAGAGGCGTAACTCAATTTGTATTATGGAAGTCACAACTGTCCGCAGTTGACGAGGGACTCTATGGACCCAGATGGTTGAGACATTAAGTTTTCAGCTATAGACATATTTTGAACCCCTTTCGAAACTATTGGGTTGAATATTATGTACGCTACCTTATTTGGTTAGATTTCAAATGAAGTGTTAAAAGGAACAGAGTCATTTAACATGTAAAGAATTCAAAACATATGCTGCATGCTTCCCGACTTCGCAACCAAACCGTGTCTTACCATATCGTAAGAGGTGACTAAGGGACATAAACCTGGTGTATAGGCTGCAGCATCTGTCAGCACAAGGTCACGTGACATCTGATTGCGATTACCAATCAACCTGTCAAGGGTGATTATTATAAAGCTGTCAAAAATTCAGTCCTACATTCAATGTTGTTTAACACGGCATCAGGCTGTACAATTATTTAATAGATTGCGAGTGGTATTCAAATAATTTATTTAACATGGGTCAAAAATAAAGATTCTTTGATAAAAAAGGGTTATAAACACTAGAAGAGTTATAGTTTTTGTTTGTTGTATAAATACAAAGATTGTGATACCTATGTTGTAAGTTTGTAGTTTTCATGTGTTTTTTGTTACAAGATTTTTTTTAATTTGTATAATTTAAGCTCGGTGTTGTATTTTATCCTTTTTCTTTTTTTTTTGTATATAAGTAATATGCAATTGTAAAATTGTTCTTGAAAATAAATTGAAATTGATCCTGATATAAGAAAAACAGATCTGAATCTGAGTCTGAATATTGGGCAGTAAAGGGGATAAGAGGAAGTCTGAAAGTTGCGCCAGTGGCAGAGAAATTGAAAGGAAATCGCCTAGGTATGGTACGGGCATATTATGCGTAGGGATTATATGCATATGGCGTAAAGAATGCTGAATTTGAAGATGGAGGGATATGTTGAAAGACGAAAGCCAAAAAATATGAATAGTCTATTCAACTTTTTTGGCCTTCCTCTTTGGTCTGAAAGATGACATGTCTAAGAAAGTTGTGAGTATGGAAGAGACATCTAATAGGAACAAATGGAAGGGGACGACATATTGCGCCGACCCTAAATAACGGGAACAGCGCAGGAAGATGATGATTAGGACAATCCGATGTGGAATAAAATTGCGTCAAATAAAATAAGTCCTTAAATCAATATTAAATCAGTAACGTTACATAAAGTGACTAAACAAATACACTTTAAGTCACAAAGTGTTCTTTTGTTGAAAAAGGACTCTATTTGATTGTGTATATACACAATCAATGTAAATACTATTTTTAGGATCAGATGTGGAATTTTATTTAAAAAAAAATACACGCTTAACAAAAATCTATTTATTTACAGTTTAAATTAACACAAATATAACTAAATCAAATACTGCAAACTTCTAACGATTTAAAATAAGAAAATAACAAAGTGATCAACAAAATGGCTTACGTGACCTTAATAACAACCGACAATGATTATCACAATACGTATGTACACTCGGAGGACCAGCGAAGAAATGGGCCGTTCCTTCTAAACGCACTCCTTATATAGACTGTCGCTGAGTAGTTGATGACGACGTTCGGAAACTCCTCACACTATATTCTATCCGACTACGGAAAGTAAACAAAAGGTAGTAACTTATCATCATCAGCCCGTATAACGTCCACTGCTGAACATGGGCCTTCTCCCGAGGGAGGGTATTTGCCATATAATTGTATGACCGTTTTCATAAAAATAAAAATAAACCTTTGTTTTTTCTGAGTAACATAACTTTCTAACTGAGAAAGTATTATGGAAATTTGTGCAGATGTTTTAGTTTATTTATTAGACAGAAATAGTTCTTCTCTCCTCTCTTTATTATATTAATAAATAATAGTTTACCGTTACATCACAAACAACTAAACATACCCTGAATAGCTTCCGTAGAATTAAATATGGCTGACTAATATATTATCGCAACAACCAAAACAAAAGACTAGGTAACCTTGAGACATATATCAACACATTAGGTTTTGCTTCAATAGTCGTGCAATTGAGTAACATTATGTGAACCTCTTAAATACATGTGTAATATGGTATTTTTTGCGGATGACACCTCCCTTATTTTTAAGGTAGATAGAAAGAGGACATGACTGACATTAATAGTGCTCTCGCTCATGTCACCGAATGGTTTACGGTTAATAATTTTGTTCTTAATGCCAAGAAAACCAAATGTATCAAATTTGTAATAGGGTAGGGGTAGGGTAGGGGTAGGGTAGGGGTAGGGTAGGGGTAGGGTAGGGGTAGGGTAGGGGTAGGGTAGGGGTAGGGTAGGGGTAGGGTAGGGGTAGGGTAGGGGTAGGGTAGGGGTAGGGTAGGGGTAGGGTAGGGGTAGGGTAGGGGTAGGGTAGGGGTAGGGTAGGGGTAGGGTAGGGGTAGGGTAGGGGTAGGGTAGGGGTAGGGTAGGGGTAGGGTAGGGGTAGGGTAGGGGTAGGGTAGGGGTAGGGTAGGGGTAGGGTAGGGGTAGGGTAGGGGTAGGGTAGGGGTAGGGTAGGGGTAGGGTAGGGGTAGGGTAGGGGTAGGGTAGGGGTAGGGTAGGGGTAGGGTAGGGGTAGGGTAGGGGTAGGGTAGGGGTAGGGTAGGGGTAGGGTAGGGGTAGGGTAGGGGTAGGGTAGGGGTAGGGTAGGGGTAGGGTAGGGGTAGGGTAGGGGTAGGGTAGGGGTAGGGTAGGGGTAGGGTAGGGGTAGGGTAGGGGTAGGGTAGGGGTAGGGTAGGGGTAGGGTAGGGGTAGGGTAGGGGTAGGGTAGGGGTAGGGTAGGGGTAGGGTAGGGGTAGGGTAGGGGTAGGGTAGGGGTAGGGTAGGGGTAGGGTAGGGGTAGGGTAGGGGTAGGGTAGGGGTAGGGTAGGGGTAGGGTAGGGGTAGGGTAGGGGTAGGGTAGGGGTAGGGTAGGGGTAGGGTAGGGGTAGGGTAGGGGTAGGGTAGGGGTAGGGTAGGGGTAGGGTAGGGGTAGGGTAGGGGTAGGGTAGGGGTAGGGTAGGGGTAGGGTAGGGGTAGGGTAGGGGTAGGGTAGGGGTAGGGTAGGGGTAGGGTAGGGGTAGGGGTAGGGTAGGGGTAGGGTAGGGGTAGGGTAGGGGTAGGGTAGGGGTAGGGTAGGGGTAGGGCAGGGGTAGGGTATAAAAGTCCACCCGTGCGAAGCCGGGGCGGGCCGCTAGTTTTTAAATAAAAACATATTATGTTTATGCGTATTTTTCTTGGAATTTTTAGTCATAACTTAAACGTAGATTAATTTAAAAAAAAAACATGGAGAAACAGTAAACCAAAGTCTAATGCTAGTATTGATAATAATATTTTGAAGATATTCTTGTCACTAGGGAAATATTTTACATCAAATTCTTAATGAATGTACGTTCTTAACTTTTCTCAAAGTAACGTTGAAAATTGTATGCATGAGAATTTTCGAGTAAAATTTTCGTTCGTGATTTGAATATGAAATGCCTCTGTGTCAGTAAGTAAATGTTGTGTCTTGTGAACTGAGTTGTATAAAATACGAAAGTTATAAAGAACTTTTAAAATCAATTAATTTCACCCACCCACATTATGAAAACGATCGTCACACCGGCAAAGAAATATTTTTGTCGATGATTTTTCCGGGTCTGATTGGTTAAACACTACTCTCCATGGCTCCCTTTCGAGGGCTATAACACCATCTATAAAAATCGTATATCTACCAGGGTACGGGCAGTAGCGTTTCCCTGTGTTATCATATAGTACTGTGATTATCAATTCGCCTGCCAAGCGTGATTCATATAGTAAAACCATCCCTCGGGAGAAGGTCCAATTTCAGTAGAGGATGTTATGCAGGCTAATGATGATGATGTTGTTCAGCAATGAACAATACAAAGAACAAGAATATAATATGAAATGTGTATCTATTTTATTTTAGCTAGCATATACAGCCCGCGAATATATATCAGCGAATATTTCGATTGCTAAGTCAAGAATGATAGTTAAATATATATTTATTTGTTTTAAGTTCATAGATTACACACACTGAGATATACTCGTAGAGAATGATGATAATAATGTTCAATTTACCTTCATACCTGAGTGTCTTTTTAATACGAGCAGGACCGGACAGCTAAATTACCTGAAAATAAAAGAAATCATTATTTAATTTATTCTTTATTTTAAGAGCCTTAATTACTGTGTTCTTGAAAACTTTATAATAAGCTGATTGGAAAAATAATTGACTGAAAATACATATAACTTTATAATACGCTGATTGAAAAAATAATTGGCTATATAAATATATATATGCAGGGTGTCCCAAAAGATTACGTAGCTGGGAAGGGGGGTGATAGGGATGGTCACAAGGGTCACCAGAAAAATATAAAAAATTCCCTCTGGGTGTTTAAAAAAATAAATGGCATTTTTTAAAAGACTAAAAATTTTACACCTTGTGCTAACTGTACCTACAAATATGGCTGTATTTAAAAAAAATGCTGTTATGTAATCTTCAATAACAACAAGGTCATCAACATCAACATCAAAAATAACAAGGTGTAAAATTTTAAGTTTTTAAAAAAATGCCATTTTTTTTAAATACCCAGAGCGGATTTTTTTTTTATTTTTCTAGTGACCATTGTGTCCACCCCTGTCACCCCCTTTCCCAGCTACTTAACCTTTTGGGACACCCTGTATATGTCACCGGAAAATAATAAGAATCGTAAGTTGATGAACTTTAAAGTTAGTTGAAATAATACCCTAAACTGACGATGGATCTCAAAGGTCTAGAAGACACTTATTCACTCTTGACTTGAAGAGACCCAGGTAATAGTTTTCGGGGGAAACAGAAGCTGGTAGCGAGTTCCAGACCTTAGCAGTGCGGATAATGAAGGTGGAGGAGAACCGGGTGGTACGAGTGGATGGAATGTCCACAAGATAAGGATGGAACTGCACCGTACGTCTGCTTGTCCTGACGTGGAATGGAGCTGGTGGTATCAGGTTGTCCTATGAAGTTCAATAGATTATTGAAGTTGAATTTTTTTGTTTTGTTACAACAGTAGCATAGTCTCGTTTGGTTAGATTAGGTCAAGTGTTATAATAATTAAGTAAATAACATAATAATTATGCGCGTTCAATAAAACTGGCAATTTACTTGTAACAATATGGTGGCACGAAATTTGCACGATTTTCCGGTGACATATATATACATACAAACATTATAATATTAGTGAAGATTATATGATATAACAGAAAAATCTACTGCCGTCACCAACTGACAAAATTTCACGCTCAGGAACACAATTTTAACCAATTATATAATTTGGCTGTGGTAGTGTAGTTTCCAGCTCAGAATAGACCAAATCCTTCTATGGGTATAGAACGACTAAAGGACATACAACTGATGGATGGGCATCAGCATCTATCAGCTCAAGGATACTTACTCCTATCTTACTGCGATCACCAATCCACCTGCCAAGCGAGGTGCGTGTGTGCGTGTGTGTCCGAGCGTGCGGATATTTTGTATGCCTATATGTTAATCTAGCTTATAAATCCAATCAGAAGTTTTTGCGTAAAAGAGTAACATCATCCAAACATATAAACTTTCGAATTCATAATATTATTAAGTAGGATGATTTGTAATAAATGAGACATGGATTATATCTATATTTGACCGCTTTCAGAGACTAATGAGTTTCTAGTGTTTAAACCATTTATATAGGCTGGAGCTCTACTCGCCTGTATGCCCGGTGAAGTAGCAAAAGACTCGACGAAATATATATGTCCGTCCGAAAAAAATAAAAGAGACTTATGCCTGTTGTGGCTATTCTTTAAGAATACCTGAATTACAGGACGTCGATCAAAATACAGCTTTCACCAGTAATTTGATATTTAAGCTGCCTTCTTTTATTATATTAGTTTTCAGAGCTCCGTACTCAAAGCGTAAAAACAGAACCCAATTAGTAAAACTGACTGGTCACCAGGTTTTATCTCATGAATGGTAATGTTGATTTATTTTGCCGCTATAACAATAAATACTTTAAACGAATAAAAATTAAGTGGGGCTACCATACAAAAAAAACTGTTTTTTTCCTGTCATTAATAACAGGTAATTGGCAACAGGTAGATGCTTGAAATGGTTATTTAGTTCAAATGCTTAAAATAATATAGTGTCCAATGGTGTATAGATAATGCAGTACGGAACCCAACGTACGCGAGTCTTGCTATTAGCCGGGGTTTTCCCATATATTCTAGTTATGATAATAAACAAATGCATAAATAACTAGTCAAATATAGGAGAGTAATTGTTCTGAAACTTGGAGACATTTTATTGAGCCTCTGGAAGATGTCCAACGAGAATATTATGAGGAAAACGTGTTATTCATTAGGTTTGTTTGCCAAAAACACTCCATTATTATCTTCTCTATGAATACAAGTCACCATATAAATATGATAAGCGTGAGAAACAATTATTATGTGTGTATTTTGTTAGTTTATTTATTAGACGGCACTTTTAAAGCATAGCTGACATATGACATAGCTCAACGGATTAGCAAGCTATAGTGGCAATGGGCAGAACTCATAGCTCGAAGAACTAACGGCCGATGGAGCAGAAATGTTCTCAAGTGGAGACCACGAACTGGCAAGCGCAGCGTAGGACGGCCGCCTGCACGATGGACCGACGACCTCATAAAGGTCGCGGGAGTCGGTGGATGCAGGCTGCTAGCGATCGTTCCCGCTGGAAATCGATGGGGGAGGCCTATGTTCAGCAGTGAACAACAACAGGCTGATGATGATGATGACTTTGAAAGCCCCAACCTTTAATTAACAGAGTATTTAACATGTAACATTTAATTTACAAAGAAATGATACTTAGTTTTTATGTAAAAACTGGCAACATTGTTACTTAAAAAAATCGATCTTTTCTACTTAGAAAACGTAAATTTTTATGGTCCAATTTGAACACTTAGTTCACAATATTCCTTCGTGAAAATGTCCCCAGTCCACAGTCAAACTCAAACACTCCAAGAGCAATCAAGCACTTTAGTTTGATCCACAAAAAACTGAAATAAAACAAAAACTTAAAACGCCTAGTGGTGCCTCGAAAATACAGCGTTGCTAATGGATATGCAAAACTTTGTTGAAACTTACGAAAAATTCCCAAAGAATATCTCTTACTTCTTGGTAACTTGTTGCGTTGTTGGAAATTTTAGCAAAGTACAGTAGAATCCGGCTATAACGACGGCCAAGGGACCTACGATAATACGACGTTGTAACCGGAAGACGTACTAAAAGAACATACAATTTCAATTTTAGTTTTTTTTAATAAAAATAACTATATAATGTTTATAAATAATAATATGTATGTGATTATTAGAGACCCAAAACATGAAATCAAAAAAATATTTCACAATGTGCACCTAATGCACCTATACATTACGAAATATGAAATCTACTTTTTATTTGTAAACACGTGTTTCATCGTCGTCGTTGTAACAGGTCATTTTTGTAGAATTCCGTCGTTAAAAGCGGTCAGTCGTTATAAGCGGAGACGTAATAAACGGATGAACTCTCATAGAGGCTCTTAATAAAACCAAACACATGCCTATACTAACGTCGCTATAAACGGTTGTTTGTTGTATGCGAAGTCGTACTAAACGGATTCTACTGTAGCTACTTAATTTTTTGTTCGACAATAGTTTTGTTAAGTATTTGTACCGAGAGTTGCTGATGAGCACTCTAAGTTGGGATTTTGCAATGTTAATTAAGGATTTTGAATTTTGCAGAAACCGCATCTCTCAAACTTGTTTTAATAAAAAAGTAAGAAATGGTTTTGCACAGTAGCGTTCGACTCGTCAACACCACCCTGATGGTGCTCCGTGTAGGAGTAAAACACGTGTAAGTTCTTTAGCTGGTGATTATATTTTTCCATGTTTTTATTTTCCTTCCTGCATGTGTGCATACATTTTTCGGGCGGGAGGGCTGTGCAAAAAAACATCCAAGCATGTAGACACATTAATATTACATATTTGGTTTTTTAATTTATAATAGTATGAATTTCCACAAAGTAAAGCCTGACACCATCCTACTACTTATAAACCTGAAAGTTTGTAAGTATGGATGCTTGTTACTGTTTTTCGCCAAAACAACTAGACGGAATTGGCTGAAATTTTGCACCGGGATAGGTTACACGCTGGATTAACATATAGGCTACAAAGCATCACGTTCCGACTCACTGAAGCAGAGTGACGCGGGTAAAACCGCGGGGCGCAGCTAGTAAACTATAAAAATAGTATCGTTGTCAGAGCGTCAATACTAGCAACAAAATGAATTTAAATTATTATTTTTTTGTAGAAAATATTTTTGTTTAATACAAGGACTAATTTTCATATCTCATTTAATTCATTTTTATATTAAAGTCAATTCAGTACGTAAAGCCTCTCACTGATCGGATCGAATGATATATAAATAATACAATAACCAACTTGCATTCTTCGCACTAGGCTGAACTCCTAACATAATTTACTTGAATAACCCTCGTTGCTTAACGGTGTTGCTTTAAGTCTCGGAGGTCGTGGATTGTATTACCGCCACAGATTTTTTTTTTGTAATATTTCTCTTCGGTTCTTGTTAGTCTATATACTAATCTTCATGTCTCGGAGAGCACCATTAGCCGTTAGTTTTGATTGTCATATCTTCATCTATGACAATTGTATACCAGGAAACGGGCAGTAACGTTTACCTATGTATAACAACGTAATAAGGCGTTCACTAGCCCGCCTGCCAAGTAAAAGCCTGCCTGCACAATAGAAAGACCTTCGTAGGAGGCCTATGTTCAACAGTGGTCATTATACGGGCTGTCAAAGCCTACCTCTTGTGTTTTCACAGCAGTTGGTCTTAAACCGTCCACAAAAAGCTACCCTAAGCCTAAAGATATTAGTAAACATTAATAATAACAATAACAGTGCCAATAAACTATTATTAAGCACAGAAAATTCCTTATATAATATTGTACCGAAGCTTCCTTTATATTTATCACTATCAATGTGGAAAACCAACGTTTCTCGTTCGTGGTCGAATAAAGAATGTTGATTAGACCACAGGCACATTAAGGTAATGATCCGTACAAGAGAAATGTTGATATCGATAAAATATTACTGTGTTTAAGTCGTAAAAATAGCTACGAGGAAATTGTAACCATTATTTAAGATTGTTGGTGTTCTACAATATTCATACAAAAGCTGCGCCCCGCGGTTGTACCCGCATTTCTCTACTCCAGTGGGTTGAAGCATGATGTTTTGTAGCCTATATGTTAATTCAGCGTATAACCTATCCCTGTGCAAAATTACAGTTCAGTAGTTTTGGTGTGAAAGAGTAACAAAAATCCATCCATACTTACAAACTTTCGCGTTTATAATATTTGTAGGATTGCAGGGAGGTTTCACTTGTACAGCTTCAAATTTCTCAGACTTGTGATCTTATGGTTGCCGGTTGTATCCTCACCCATTGCACTGTCTACGTAAACCCACTCGTAACACAAGCATTTTAGCTTAGCACGAGCTGCTAAAAAGAACACTAGTAGACATAAAAACTCTGCTGGTAATCTTTTTGAAAAAAGCAAGTAACAGAATGTGTAAAATAACTGAACATAACTTTAACTTAAAAATGAGTTAACGTAGATATCAGAAAGCAATGAAATTAAAAATATTATTTTCACGTCTGCATCTGAACGTTTCTGATAGTAAACAACAACGCTTACAATATTTTTCAACGGATGGTTTACGTTATGTTTGTCTTCTGCGAGATTATCCATTGGGAAAATTGTCTGGTCCATTGTGTTAGATATTGAAAATATACATTGCATAAGCTTGGATTAAAACTTTTAATTGTAATTTATCGTTTGTATCCTCGTCCATTCCGAAACGGATTACGGATTCGGGATATATTGGATTGAAACTTTCAATATCTATTTCTGATTAAACCCCACTGAAGGTATCTTTACCAAGTTCTTTCTAAGCTACTTCATCATCAACATCCACTGCTGAACATGGGCCTCCCTAAGGAGCGTTTTTGCCATAGTCCCCACTCTTGGCAGGTGGGTTGGTGATCGCAGTATTATGTTGCACCACATAAGGAAATGCTGCTGCCCGTTCCATGATATACGATTATTATAAATGATGTTATAACAATCGGGACCAACGGCTTAAGGTGCTTTTCGAGGCACGGAGGGTAGTACCTCAACTAACCAGACTCGGAAAGAAATCTTATAATACTCACTAAGATTTCTTGTCAGGCGTGGTGATCGATCCCACGACCTCAAACATTTAAAGCAAGCTAAATACCGCTACGCTACGGAGGTTGTCACTACTAAGATAAGATACTTAGTTAAGTCAATTGTTTTAAAGTATTTTACCTATATAGTTTGCTAATCAATAAGGCGACCGTATATTCAGCCATTGACTGTTATAAATAGACTGCCCCTTTGAAACATAACGATTAAACATCGTGCAAACTGACATTATAATCAATAACTTTTTTGCAATTATTAAAGATAGCGTTCGTAATTTTTTTGTCACTTAATTACAATTATAAGCTTACCGACGATTTGATTATAATAATTACGTTTATAATAATTATTTTATTTAATTGTCCACAAACAAACAGTTGGAAGTAACTTGTTGATCAATTGTTTTAGTATGAAGCGTGCGGGCGCAACAGCCCGCAGCGTCTTCACCGATGCCCCACTCCAGCGCACCGCGAAGTCGTTGAGCCGATGACACAACAGGACTGTTTTTATAACGAAGAGGTAGTTGAAGGTACTTGGCGTATACAAAATCAAATCATCAGCCCGTATAACGGACTGATGATTGCACTGCTGAACACGGGCCTCGTCCAGTAATTACGTAATTTATTTTTTTATTTTATTTACTTAACTAAACAGACCGGCAAAGGAAACCTCTTTGTAATACGTTGTATGCTGATCGTCGTACTTTGTTCAAAAATCACTTCTATTTCATCGAGCTACCTAATTAAATAATCAAACAACACCTGAAGACAGAGGTCAAACATTTCGAGGAAACTGCGTTAAAATTCCAAACAATTTTACTTACAAATTATTAATCAAGAACAACAAGGAAATTGCATTCGCTTTGATATGGCTAACAACCCCTCTGTTACAGTAATTACTGTGATCCTCTGCGGTCGTTAGCTAGAGGTCTGCGAGGGACTTAGAGCGGTATTTATGGCTCCTCTTGATGTGTCTGATTTACTGACCATCAGCCGTAATGGGTCAAGTATCAATATAACATAACAATGACCTGGTTTTTAAGGTTCGTTTTGATGACTGTGTTTGTGTTAGTTTTATTTTTTAATTTGAAAAGCGGTACTTAGTTTAAGCAGATCAATAAAGCGTCAGGTTAGGTAACCTTACCTTATCCATTTAATATTCCTTCTGGAAATCTAACGTTAATTTAGAAAGGTTTTCTTATATTTTTCTTACACCTATTTGAGTCACGCTCAAATCGTCATGCTATTTAAATGTATACTTATTTGCATAACTAAAATTTTGAGATTGAGTATCATTGTGAATGTTTGTAAAGTTTTCCGTGGCACAGGAATTCGTTTCACTAGTGCGGGAGTTGTTTTGTTTTTATGAAAAAAAAAGAGAAAAAAAAGTCTATAAAACGAAATTTTTATATTCTTTACCTGTCGACTTTTTCCAATTATTTTTCATAACTTAAAAAAAAATGGTTTGTCTTATTGAATGAAGAATGAAAAATAGATGAAATTTTGAACGGAGAGACTAGGTTTAAGTTATAGAGAGCTATCTTTTAGTCCAAAAAACATGTAACAATTGATATTGAGGATCAAAGTTTGTATTGTCGCTATCGAACAAAAATATGAGGAGTTTCAAGATAATTTGTTTTTATTGTTGTGCCTTCTTCTAACTTCTAAGTCTGCTGAAGTCTTACGATTTTAACACCTTACCTACAAAAGCACCAACAAAGAAAAACCACCTAAAGGTCGCAGTTTCCAAGCGCCCTTATAGCAGAATAGATCTACTCTATAAATAGTCACTATTGTAACATACCTACTGATATTATATAATATATGTAGTTCAAACTAGTGATCTGCATCGGAATGCTACTGACCGATTAATTCCTGTATGCATAGTGATTATGATATGATTTTCTATTAAACACTGAGATTATGAAAGAATGTTCAACTTTGACATTATTAAACTCTTTATTCTGCTTCTTTATACCTTTATACTACCGAGGAATTAAGGGTTTTTGCTGTAGTAACCATGCTTGGCAGGTGGATTGGTGACTGCAGTATTATGCAATAACACAGGGAAATGCTGCTGGTCGTTTTCTAATATTGTAAAGAAAAAAAGAAAATAAAAGAAAGAAAGAAAAGAATATCGGTATCTATGTTATAACAATCGGAAACTTCTTTCCGGTTAACCAGACCCGGAAAATAGTCTTAGATTTTGCTAAAAGATTTCTTGTCCGCCGTCGTGATCGAACCCTCGACGTCCTCCGAGGCTTAAGTCAAGACTAAAATCGTTACGCCACGGATGTTATATCAAAACTATTATAACTTGTTTCGAAAACATGAAATATTTTCGCTCCAAATTTGATTTGACAACGACGTTCAAACATACAAAATTAACAGTTATATTAATACGACGTGAAATTAATAATGTTATTTGATATTTGACGGATTTAACAACCTATTTAAAGTTAACAAGTAGTTGACTGTATGTACGTAATCAGGATGGAAGAATGGCATGTGACAAGTGTGTCCATGTGACATAGTGATAAATATGAATGTTGACACATGGAGATGAATAGAGCAACCAAAGAAAATATGGGTGAATTGTGTGGAGTAAGGATATGAATAATAAAATAAAAAAGAGTGAGTGAAGAGATGACGACTGACGGAGCATGGAAGAGAAAAAACGTATTGCACTGACCACAAGTAACTTGTGAAAAGGACAAGAAGAACTCGCACAGTTTTGATTTCAGTTATTGTTGAAAACAAAAACAATGTTTACTAGATATTATTAAGTACTGATATAGAACACCGATTGAAAGGTGAAGTATAGTTCTAAATTAATCCACTATTTTTTTCAGATTATTCATTAGAAATAAATAATGATTACAATGCACTATTTACTGTTATTTATTCAAGATCTGCAGAACATAAACACAAAAATATGTTTTACTTGGTGTTTGTAATACAAAACACAAAAACACTCATCAAAACCACGCGAATTGCATGTAATATACTGATCGCGTACTCTTCTAGAATCTCTTAATCTCTTTAGAACTTCTTAATCTCTTCTAGAAGATTCGCTGCTCCTCGCCAATGTCAAGGTCAAAATCGCTTATGACCTCAATGAAGGTATTTAAGTAGTAAGAAAATAGTGTTTTTATACTTTTGATCAACATATTTTTTATATTACGAATGTGAAATAAAATACATATTTATAGTCATATTTTTGTAGGAAATTCCCGCACTGGGGAAATACCTACATTCATATGTCACGGGGGACTTTACAGACATATATAATTCACAAACACAAACACCAAGATTTAGAACAATGTTCCATAATATAAAAAATAATTGTCTCTGGTGGGAATCAGAACACCAGGTCTCAAAAAAAAAAGAATATATTTTTTTTTCTTTTTGGATGCACTTGCGTATGTAGCCATGAGGCTTTTTCTACTTCCCAGGGCATAAAGGCAAGTAGAGCTCCAACCTTAATAAATGGTTTAAAAAAATAAAAACAACGCAACCTGCGCAAAAGGGCAACCCCTGTGGGGCTTGGACCTCGGCTCAGGGCGGTCGCTGGCGAAGAGAATGAGGGATTAAGACTTTTAGTATTTTAGGAGATTTTGTGCAACTGACGCTCTACTTTACAGTTCGCGGGCCTCATTCAAATATCATTTCATAATTTTATCTGTATCTCTCATTTTAATTATATACCGTTATGATAGTATTGGTATTCTGATTAATTTATACGCGCCTCTAAGGTCTGCTCTGTCGTTCTGCTTCAGTAGAAACTTGATTATGTATCCTGTTCTCTACATTATGGTACTCTATGAAATAATCCGGAACTTCCATTAATGTTCACAATAAACAGAATCACAAGTAGTTAATCCAACTGTTGTTTGCGTCACGCGTCATCTACTCCTCGGGTTTATCGCTTTGTACACTTCATAAGCTTCAAGTTTAATTAGTAGCCAGTTAATAAGGGGACACGCCTAAATAGCGTAGCGGTATTTGGCTCGCTTTAAATCACGGAGGTCGTGGATTCGATCCCTACACTGGATAGGAAATCTTTGTGTAAATAATAATAATAATCTTTTTAATAATAATAATAATCTTTTATTGACATAATGCGTTTTACAAAAGAAATTATGAAGCCTCTGACTCCCAAACTAGGTTTATGCCTGTATGTCAGGAGTCAGCGCCTTCTCCCAGTATTATTACACTATTACAAGTCAATTGAAGAATACAGTATAAGTAGAGAGAAAAAATAAAGAAAATAAAACAAAAATTAAAAAAAAAAAAAAAAAACAATACTATAAAATATGTGTAAGCGAAAAATTACCTATATATCTTAAATTATGATAAACGTAGGATGTGTGTATGTGTATGTGTGTGTGTATGTGTGAGTGAATTTTGTGGCGTGAATTATGTGGAGTGAGTTTTAGCAAAATGCAAAACGAAAACATCTACTGAAGAATATTTTCTGTATCCTCATAGCTCAATGACAAAAGCCAACTTTTTACTTTAGATTGACATTCATGAAGCGGGAGTGGGTAAAAATTCATGGTTTTATTTAGTTTGTTGTAAAGCTGGACGGAAAGAAAACACCATTGGCGTCTTGCTGATGCAGTACGGGCCTTTACGGGATCGATGACGTTTATAATCGTACGTTTGTTAAGTAATTTGTTTGGATCGTAACAGGTAGTGACATGTACTTTTATAATTGATCGATAAATAAAAAGCTGTCTAACAGTAAGAATCTGACATAACTCATAGAGAATTTTAGTAGGAAATCTGTATGGTTTAAAGGACATTGTTTTGAGCAGGGATCTTTGAGCTCTCTCCAGGTGTATAATGTGTGTTTTGCATGCGCCTCCCCACACAGGAATGCAATAACCAATCACTGATTGATCTAGGGCAAAATAAACAGTTCGAAGAAGTTCTAATTCAGCCACGTTTCTTAGATTTTTAAACACCCAAGCTAATTTTCTTACACGTGATGATATCATGTCTAAATGAGGTTTCCAGATTAATTTTTCATCCAATGTACCTCCAAGATATTCCACTGTGTGGCTTCTGTTAATCGGTGGACATGAACATTGATGATCAAACACAAAATTACATGCATGAATACGAACGTCTATATTTTTCTCTTTTACTGAAGAATGTTTGAATTGAAGTAGCACAGTTTTGGACATATTTAGTGTGAGTAAATTGTGTTTTAGCCACAAATTGGCTCTGTAAAGTCCATTTTCTGCTAGTTGTCGTACCTCATCCCAAGGGTTTCCCCTAAAAACAAAAGCGGTGTCGTCAGCATATGTAAAAAATTTTTCATTTCCATCAAATGTCATTTTACACAATGTCGTTAATGTAAATAATAAAGAGGCTAGGACCAAGGATACTGCCTTGTGGTACTCCACAGGTGACAGGTGCATCTGAGCTGGCGTAATTGGAATTTTTAGATTTTTTCCGGGTCTGGTTGGTCGGGGGACTGCCCTCGTGCCTCGGAAAGCACGTTAAGCCGTTGGTACCGATAGCTATAACATCATCTATAATAATCGTATATCGTAAGGAACGGGCAGCAACGTTTCCTTGTGTGGCACAACATAATACTGCGGTACTCATTCAGCAGTGGACGTTATTCGGGCTGATGATTATGATGATATATTTAGAGATCTTCACTGTTACTAGGTATCTATTTAATGCTAACGATACCTTAATCGTTCATATAAATTCGATGCTATTCAAATACACATTAATATTAATTTACACTCATATATCTCATTTACACTTACATTTACTATTCTCAAGACTGCCGTAAACACGGCTCAAGTACCCGGCCGCTAAAAGTAGTTACGTTTATGGCTTTCAGTAAATAATACAATAGAAGCCTACTAAATAATACAATAGTAATACTTGCCTTCTTAACTTATAGGTCGTGAAAATACGACAGTTCATTTTAATTTATGTCAAACAAACAATGTGGTGCAGCGGTATGAGTCTCGCTTTAAGATTCAGTGCCCGTGAGTTCGATCCCAACAGGAAAAGATATCATTGTGATAAATTGAAGCTTTCTTCACGGGTTATGCAAAATTTAAAATCTATGATTCTACCTAAAAAAAACAACCGTTAAAATGTATATATTTTTAAGCAATCATTACTTCTTTCTTGGATTTTTCCGTCACCGTGACCGTCGTCCCAGTGACTCGAAAGTAACCGTTAAAAATAATCGTGACTACACGTCGGTTACTCTCATCACAAATACATGCTTCAGCGGTTACAAGTTCCTCTCATTTAGGTAGTAATCGTCACAGTTGTCACTTCGATCACGATTGGGTACACGATTCAATATTTCGTAGATACTAATAGATGACAAATAGAAAAAGAAAATTATTATTTGCATGTCACAATGCGGAACAGCGATTTCATTTTTATTAACTCCAATACGTATAGGTAAATCATTCAGGAAAGTAATTGGATATTTTCACACAACCCAATGATTCGCCTTTCAGACTTTATAGTATCGTATTGAATTCATCTCTCTGGAACAAATTGAATCGACTATTTAGATTAATCAAATTGGAAGTATGATATCAAATTGTTTTTAGTTCTGTTAACGTGTATAGGCTTGTGTTTTTTTTTTAATAAATAAATGGCAGTCAGTATGTTTTTGCTGTAGCAGATTTATTAAAAGTTGTTTATTATTGGATTCTAGCTCACCCGCGTAATTCCCGTTCCCGAGAAGACTATTACCTTTCTCGATAAACGGGCTAAATAATAATGATTTTTTTAAATCGGTCCTGTAGTTTCTTAGATTAGTGCGTTCAAGCAAACCAAGAATTCCTTGATACTATAGGTCCGATAAAAAAAAGTTTCGTTATTAGATATTCGTTTTATATTGAACTTCATAGGGGAACAGGAGTAAGGCAGATGAAACCGCGCGTGGGAGCTAGAAGTCTATATAAGGGAGCTAGAAAGTGCGCCTTAAAGAGTTAGAACTTTGCACGGGTATAAACAAAACCGTAGTTTCTTGACCAAAAAAAAGATACTCGTTACAGTAAGTCCTACCTATATTTTATGTTTTGTCATAATTATGATAAAATCCACAACAACAAGTCACAAAAGCGATTAGTGGAGGCGAAAATAAAATATATATAAATATTTAGTTATATTTATTTTTACTATAAAAGTGCCACGTTACACCAGCTTAAACATACACTTCAATTTTATTTATTTCTTCAGCTTCGCTTACAGTTAGCACAAAATAAATAAACAATTTTATTTGATGAAGTGCTAGATTTACGGAAGTCATTAAAATAAAAGGAGCGAATTTATTACAGTTGTCGTAATTCCGTTTGAAAAGTAACCTTTTCCACAGAATTCTACTCCACTTTTGGTACTAAATTAAATAAATAGAACATCACAAATAAATATATTCACGTAATATTATAAAGCCTTAATGAACAAATACATCCCAGCACGGCTTTAAAATAAATTAGAATCCGCAAAGAGCACCTTCCAAAAATATTGTAAGGTGCCGTTCGTGGATAAGGACAGGTGCCATTCTAACGAGTGTTCTAAGTAGATTACCTCACTAAAAACCATTTTTTAATTATGGAGGACTTGATACGACTTGACACTTTTGTAAGAAACATTATATTAGCCTAAATAAGAGGAAATAAAAGAAAAGGCAAACTGTGACAGTCATATATGGGCCGAATAAACTCAGAGAAGAATAGATAGAGAATAGAGATCTTCTCTTAATTAAAATCTATGCCTTGATAAAAAATAGCACTGAAGAAGATATATAAGATGTATTCTACGACCTAATAATAGTAATTCTACTCAACTCTTAGTAGTAAAGTCAGACAATGCATGTTTCGAACCAAATGCCAACATTCACTAACAAATAAAATGGAAAAAGTTCCGCTGTGGATTTTTCTTCCAATTCTCTTGAGTACGTTCTGCAACTTTTATTTTGTGTATACATATCTTGTGGACATTTGTTAAACTTGGTTCGGTTTGTTGTGGTATGACTTTAAGAAAAAGATTTATATTTTTAACACTGTATTAAAGTAGAAAACTTCCGTGACGTAGTGGAAATTACGCTTCATATCTCGCAGATCTTAGACTCGATTCCCGCAGAGGACAAAAAATCGATGTGTAAAATCTAATTTTCTTCTGGGTTTGGTTAGTTAACGGTAGTCTAAGCTATAAAAAGCACTCTAAGCCGGTAATCCCGGTTGTTATAAGCGTATACTAAAGCAGCATCGCTTACCTGTGCGTTACAACATGAAACTGTGGTCACCAACCCGCCAGTCAAGCGTGGTGACTATAAAAAATCCTTTCTCGAGAAGAGGCCCATCTTCAATATGGACGTTATATGGGCTGTTAATGATTACAGTAGCTGTACGCCTAGCTTAAGTTACCGATCAAACGGGAAATATATTGTTTTCTATGTATGTGCCATTTTTACTAGATTTTTTTGAAGATTTGCGATTTCTCTTTAGCAGTAGCTCTTCCGGGATAAAGTTTTATGTATTTTTCCATAAGTAGTTACGGTCATCTATTTTTGCGCCAAATTTCAAACGAATCTGTCAGCTGTTCTGTTCAGAAACAAAATATGGAAGTTAAAAATTTTCGTCGTCAATCGTCAAAAGATTCACAACGAGTAATTGCTTTTTTTCTATTCACTGCTACGATACCGATAAAACGTGGCAACCAAAGTTATCTCATAACAATCAATATTAGCTTTAATTGGGTTAATCGGGCACTTTTCCGATGCGATGTCTAAACTTTCCCGTTAAACCCTCAGGGTCGTGTATCAGCTCCTACAAGTTTACAAAACAAGACTTCACAACTCCCCAATCGGCCTAATTAATCTGTCCGAGTACTTTTCATTTAGTTTTTTGGCAAATGGTGAGAGTTTATATAGTCTTGTTACGTATTTATGTATGAACTAGCTGTTGTATGTTCATTCGCATATATTTCGATTTTTTTATGCCAACTTTCCACACCTTTTTCACTTAAAATTGAAATGCTTTTGACCACATAGTCTACTCAATGTAAAATAATTTATTATGTTAGTGTTGAACCACATTTTAACAACATGTTCTATTAATAGGTAATGACTTTGTATACAGGGTGTCCCAAAAGATTACGTAGCTGGGAAGGGGGGTGATAGGGATGGTCACAAGGGTCACCAGAAAAATATAAAAAATTCCCTCTGGGTGTTTAAAAAAATAAATGGCATTTTTTAAAAGACTAAAAATTTTACACCTTGTGCTAACTGTACCTACAAATATGGCTGTATTTAAAAAAAATGCTGTTATGTAATCTTCAATAACAACAAGGTCATCAACATCAACATCAAAAATAACAAGGTGTAAAATTTTAAGTGCCATTAATATATATAAAATGCCATTTTTTTTTAAATACCCAGATCGGTTTTTTTTTTTATTTTTCTAGTGACCATTGTGTCCACCCCTGTCACCCCCTTTCCCAGCTACTTAACCTTTTGGGACACCCTGTATATGCGTGCTTTGACACGACGGTTACGTCACTACCACACGAATTTAAGCTGTATAATTACACGCACAAATAGCACCAAACGCACATATTAATATCATGATTATCATATTAGCCTGTTGTTGTTCACAGGCCTTAACCATTCATACCCAGCGGGAACAATTGCTAGCGGTGTGCATCCACCGACTCACTTTTTATTTATTTTTTCTGTTTCTTTTTTCGGGGGGGGGGGGGGATGTTTTGATGTTACGCATCCCCGCCGCCACTGTGACGTTCCCGCGTCGGCGAAGAATATGGGACTCGTCCTCTCCATAGCAGTGGTATGCTAGTCATACCACGAAGAGAGTAAAGTTTGTAAGGTTGTAAGGGGGGGGGGGGGTAATCTGGATCTACTTAACCGATTTTGTAAATTCTTAGATAGAAAGCGTCACAGGCTATATTTTAGGTTAAGGTTTACAGGAACGGGATCAGCGCGGGTGAAACCGAGCTAGTGATAGACCAGCTGTCCCGTGTGGTTTAATAATAAACTTATAATAACAATAACATTCAGAGAAAACATTCCACAGAATAATTCTATCCATCCATAAAAAAAAACCAGCCAAGTGCGAGTCGGCCTCGCGCACGAAGGGTTCCGTACCATTTTCAAGTGCCTACCGTTTGCCGTTATTGGCATCGAGCAAATAGGGTCAAAAAACTGACGTTTATTGTATAGGAGCTCCCTTAAATGATTATTTTATTTTGTTTTAAGTACTTGTTGTTATAGCGGCAACAGAAATACATCATTTGTGAAAATTTCAATTGTCTAGCTATCGCGGTAACTTGTGTTACAGTCTGTGTATATTGGGGTCCCGTTTTTACCCTTCGGGTACGGAACCCTAAAAATGTAACAGCCGCATAACGATTGTTTGCTACCTGTAACTTTTTAATGAATGAAAGTATTCGTTAAGTTTCGTGAATTTGGTTTAGAGTTTAGGATTAGTAAATTTTTACCATTCGGAAATATCTAATTATTTTACAACGCGTGTAGTCTTTTTTTGGGACGGCCATTTATGTCGTCAGCCACGAGACTTTTGCTTCTTCTACCGGACATAAAGGCGAGCAGTGCTTCAGCCTTATTAAAACGTAAGCAAATCACGCTTTCCTGTAAAACGTCCACTGCTGAACATGGGCCTCCTCCCGAGGGAGGGTATTTGCCATAGTCACCAAGCTTGGCAGGCTGATTGGTAACCGCAGTATTATGTTGTAATATATAAGGAAACGCTGCTGCCCGTTCCTTGATATACGATTATTATATCAATCGGGACCAACAGCTTAACGTGCTTTCCGAGGCACGGAGGGTAGTCCTTCAACTTACCAGACCCGGAAAGAAGTTTTAGAATTGGTACAAAGATTCTTGTACGGCGTGGGGATCGAACCCATGACCTCCGAGATTTAAAGCGAGCCAAATACTGCTACGCTACGGAGATTGTCCCGTAAGATACATTTCATTAATTAATTAATTTATTTATTAACAATTTACATCGTCTTCAAATATTTATCAAAATGAACAAATTACACAATTTATAAATAGTAATTTTACACACCATAACAGTCTTTTTTATATTAATATTGTCTGTCCTTGGTAAGTTTCCAATTGACGCCAAACACGAATTTGTTTGGAGGCTATTTTGGGAATTGTCAAAACAATACCGCTAATTGAATTACTTTAATAAAATCATTTTAACCTTATTCATATCCCGAGGGGTTGTTTACACGAGACAGTATTGACTCATAATTTGTAATGAATGTTTAATTCATTTATATTAATTATTTATAATTGTTTTGGATAGCAATATATAATGCCTTTTTATTTAACACAATGGTTTTTAGAAAATAAGCTGCTATCCGCGATTTCGTCCGCGTATCTTAATCGGTACTACCGTTTTGGAGATTAGGCGGAATACACAGACAAACAAATTGTAGTTTTGTTATTAGTACCCTATATAAATTCATATGCATTTAGTAGAAACGTGTTATTTTTTCGTTACAAACACACAATACAATTAGTTTTACGGTTAGTCACCATCAGTATGTATAAGTAACTGCTGGACTAAGATTTTTTGTAAACAGATTTTTGGCAAAGTAAAAAATAAAGAAAAGTAAAAAATATATATTTGATTGCGTTTGGAAGTAAAAATTTAAACGATAACGGTTTTCTGTATCAACAACATCATCAGCCCGTACAACGTCCCCTGCTGAACATGGGCCTCCTCCCGAGGGAGGGTTATGCCATAGTCACCACGCTTGGCAGGCGGATTGGTGACCGCACTATTATGTTGTAATACACAGGGAACCGCTGCTGCCCGTTCTCTGATATACGCTTGTTATAGATGATATTATAACAATCGGGACCAACGGCTTAACGTGCTTTCCGAGGCACGGAGGGTAGTCCAGGTTTTCTGTATGTTCCAATGAAAATATATTATTCTTTAAACTGAAGATATTGTTACAAAAACAATCGTAAATATTTTTCTTTACGTTACAAAATATATTCCGTTTTCATACGAGCAACATTTTTCAGTCATACCTCATCCATATTCAGAACGAAAAATTGTCCGAATCTAAGTGTCGCAAGTTACGCAACTCTCAAATCCCTGTTTCACTATATTACACACAAAATATACTGGGTGACTTTTTTACCGTCTTGAAAATAATAGGGCGTGATATGTATATGAAACAGATGTCTAAGGCATGGTTATTTTATTATTTTATTTTTATTTTTTTACGTACATAGAGCGAAAATCATAACGATAAAAATATGTACCTAATTAGGTAGTTACGTTACGTTAGTTAAAATAGGTGAATATAATACTAGACCGCAATCAGATATGACTGAAAAGAGTGAGCGAAATAATATAACTACCTACTTAGGTACGCATTTCACGGTTACGATTTTCACTCTATGCCAATAAAAAAAAAGATAAAATAACTATGCCTTACAAATCTATTTCATATGCATATCACGCCCTATTATTTTCAAGACGATAAAAAAGTCATCCAGAATATCTATCTCGACCTTTCTCTTTTAAAGTATGCAATAATTACATACGTGAGTTGGCTTAGAAAATTTTCTTACAAAGCAACACAAAGGATTCTTGCCGGTAAAAGGCTTTCGATGTTATTTTGTCTATACGATCTTTAGCAAATATTTTCTGTAAAATTGTAATATGCAATATGTATGAAGCCAGCAAAAACCTACAGTATTTCACTCTCGTGACGTCACGTACAGGAAAACCACATTCACCTACATGTTACTAGCTTTCGCGCACGGTTTCATCCTCGTAAGAACTTCATAATTAAATATATAAATATACCATTATCGATAGATGGCAGTTCTTTACCTCATTTTTTTCCAATCGGACCAATAGTTCCTGCGATTAGCACGTTCAAGCAAAAAAAACAAATGAAAATAATATATTCGTATAGATTTTAGAACAAGCACAAGCCGGGTTCCGAAAAGGTTATAATATAGTACCATAGACCACATACATACGCTGCGGCAAGTAATACAGAAGACAGAAGAGTATAACTTGCCGCTCTGTTCAGTGTTTGTGGACTACGAGAAAGCCTTTGATTCGGTCGAAACATGGGCCGTACTTGAGTCTCTCCAGCGATGCCGTATTCACTATCGGTATATTGAAGTGTTGAAATGTTTGTATAGAAACGCCACAATGTCGGTGCGAATACATGAACAGAGTTCGAAGGCGATTCCACGGAAAAGAGGCGTAAGACAGGGAGACGTTATTTTTCCGAAACTGTTTACGACCACTTTGGAAGACACCTTCAAACTTCTGAATTGGAAATATGGATCCGAAACGTGGTCTTTCACTATAGGCTCAGAGTCACTCAACGAGCTATGGAGAGGGCTATGCTCGGGGTTTCTCTACGATATCGAATTAAAAATAAAGAGATACGTAGAAGAACGCGGGTTACCGACAAAACTCAACGGATTAGTTCGTTGAAGTGGCAATGGGCAGGCCATATAGCACGGAGAACAGATGGCCGTTGGTGCCGAAAAGTTCTCGAATGGAGACCGCGAATCGGCAAGCGTAGCGTAGGGCGTCCACCTACTAGATGGACGGATGATCTGGTTAAAGCCGCGGAATCACGGTGGATGCAGGCCGCTTCTAACCGCAACAACTGGAGATCTATGTGGGAGGCCTATGTCCAGCGGTGGACGTCCTAAGGCTGAAATAATGATGATGATGATGATAGATTTTATGAATATGTGTCTATGCTTCGATATAAAATGTTTGGCATTGTCAATTATACAAAAAAAACGTGGTTTTTATTTCTTAACATTTTCATATTACATCGATCAAAACTCGTTTACAAATGCATTGATTATTACTAACTTATTTTAATTATAAAAAATGATAATACTGGTTTGTCGAAAAATTTTACTTTGCGAATGAAACGACGCTTTTAAGGAGCATCAAAGAATAATTCAAACAACTAATAAAAGAGTCAAGTGTTCAAAGACGATCATATTACCGCGTTGAATGCTAACGCCAATTTTAACTACTTAAATCTCCTAAACTTAATAATAAGGAAGAAACATTAGAATTTGTAATTTCTTTTATTCGGAAGGCTTTGTCCCTAAAAATGCTAATCTGCCCACCCTTGTTGACTCGCTCACTTAACGCAATTGCAGATTCCAGTATGTCACTGTCAACTGAATTTTCAATGCAAATAGGCGTCGAGTAAAGTGGCGTGAATAAATATGCTTTTTGAGATTTAGTTTTAACTTGGTACTGCCTCGAATTCGTCCGCGTATAACAAGAATTTTATAAGATACTAGCTTCCCGCGCGGAGTTTTATCCGCGTAACTCCCGTTCCCGTGGGAACTTAATAATTAAATATAGCCTATGTCACTCAAGGTAAATGTAGCTTTCCAATGGTAAAAGAAATTTGGAAATCGGCACAGTAGTTTTTGAGTCTATTCATTACAAAGATACACACATAAATACAAAAATACAAATCTTTCCTCTTTATAATATGAGTATAGATAATGAAAGTCCCGTCCAAACTGGTAGAACCGATTAGTCGGAACATATGGCCAAAGAAAAAAACAGACAAAAATTAAAATTTGTCTATCTTATCAAATTTGTTATTACTATAAAGGAAGAACGAAAGAAAAAGCATTTATTTACGGCACATACGAAAAAATAAAAATAGATGATTTCTACTACAATTACATGCACCATAAATGGACACTGGCTTTAGCATAAAGCTACAACAATAATCTAAAAGATCATTGCGGCAGCGCTGGTATTCTAGTCAGGTCCAGTTTTGACGTCAAACGTCCAATAAAAAATATTAAGGTAGGTATCTTATAATGGACTTAGCTCACTACACTATTATGCCGCCTACACCTATAAGACGACACATACACAACTTAAGTAACACTGCCTATTAAAACATAAATTTATAGAAGTTTCTGTTAGTAGTTAAATCTAAACCAAATCTCTTATATGGAGTAAGGAAGGCAAAAAAGGAATACTTCGTGCAACTTGTAAGTAAGTTGCACGAAATATTCCTTTCTTGCTCTAATTATAGACAACTCTGATCAATAGGTTCATTACAAGACGTCACAACATATTTTTCGGCCTCTAATATTGACTACTGGTCAATTAGAGGAGATGAAAGAACATGGGCCTTGTCCATGAGTTTTATTATCTATACTTACTTCTATACAAGGTGTAACGGAAAGGGTATATACATAGAAAGAGCAAGGCTTTTTTGGATGATAACAAACGATATGGCAAGGGTTATTTAATCCTATGTCTACAAGTCCGGAAGTTATTATTTTTTTAAATTCATAGATACCAGAAACCAAACTTTTCAAATTGAAATAAATACATCACTAGCACTCAATCAGCTGATCGTTGTCAACGAACTATTTGCAAGTAAAAACAAACCTCTTACTCCTGGTATTTCTGAATAAAGGGTTCCGCATTTTTATTTTTTGTTTGCAAAATAATACTGACTTTTTTATTTCATTTTGAATTGAAACCCTTGCCATATCGTTTGTTATGATCCAAAGAAGCCTTGACTTTCTATGAATATACCCTTTCCGTTACACCCTGTATAAAGCTGAAGAGTGTTTGTTTGTTTGAACGTGCATGTCTCAGGAACTACAGGTCCGACTTAAAAGAAAAAATCACTTTTAGATCGCATATTTATGAATGAAAGCTCCTCTACGTGATAATATTATTATTTGTGTATGAATTATAACTATTTATAATTTTATGTATGTATTTAAGTATATGTGTAGTTATTGTATGAATGTGAAACACTATTATTGCTTTCTTTATTTTCATTTCTTCTTTCGCAGGTCTACTGGAAGAGATTTCTTTTGAAATAAGTAGTACTTTTGTACATTGCCTTTTGTTTGTATTTGTTCTCTTGACATATATATCTCTTGTGTGTACATAAATAAAAAAAAATAAAAAAAAGCTGTAGGCTACATTTAACTAGGTATGAACTACCGAGGTAAATCCACTCGTAACACAAGCATTTTAGCTTAGCACGAGGGTTTAACAATACTAGTAGACTGCCAATCTCTGCTAGTAATCATTGTAAAAAAAAACTTCTATCGGGAACAGGAGTTAACCGGGTAAAACCTCGCGCGGGAAGTTTGTTCATTATAAAGGCTATGTATGGTAACGAACTTCCAGCCGCAAACGCGAAGATTTCAATCTTGCTACACAACATTTTGTATTAGCCATATTTCACTTTTTAAGGCGAAACGGATGATAAGGTGTTTTTGAAAAAACTTTGTCAGTTGGACTTGTACATGATCCTTTTTTTTTATTAATTTTTAATTCACCTGCTACTACAATAATTTTTATGGAAATATTGGTAAATAATAATTTATAATTAACAGCATTATTGTAATTAATAATTACCTGGTATTGCTATTGGTACTTTAAAAATATACTTATCAAATTCTGGCTACAAAGTTTTGGCGCTCGTCGTCGTATATGTCACTTAATCACTCAGTCGCACTCATAATATAGGCAATAAGAATAATTGTAATAGCTGAAAAGTTTATGGAGGTTAGGGAGTGTGTAATGCTCAATGGGATGCCGTAATGGACTATGTCATTTAGAATTCTGCGGAAAATACCGTTCTAAATTACTCAGGCCCACTTCAATATATCAGGCCTCTTGCATACGAGGCGCAATTTGTTGTCAATAAAGCCGATTTCAGCTGTTGATAAAGCCGGCTTCAACTGTCAACAAAGTCAACTGCAGCTCCCAACAGAGGCAACTACGGTTGCATTGGTTGACGTTTGACGTTGACACGCGGACAACAAACTCTAACTTATGGTGACATACGTTGACGAGTCTGCATCGATTGTCCTGCTAATTAAATGCGTCAATCAAGAACAAATATGACATCTGGAATCACAAAGTACTATGATTTTTTGTCTCATTTTAACATGTCTCGCTGTATGATTTCCGGCTTAGAATACACTACCCATATTATACAATGGTTGTTGCATGAGGCGATAAGAGACATACAGCTCATGCGTGGTGATTACGACAATATCCCACAATGACCAATTTTTTGTTGTCCGGCGAGATATGTATTTACGCATTTCTACCGCCGCTGCAGCGTATTCGCGCGCTGGCGATGGGATATGTGGGACTCGCCCTTTCCATAGCGTGTATGCTTTACTCATACCACAAAGAGGACCCTACACCATTAAAACCCCCCCCGGCCACTCCTTCGATCCGCTGTTAGCGGGGGCCCGGCTACGCATGAGCAGTCCGGCCCCCAACGGGGATCCCGCGGCCAATATGGTACCGCGGGATCTCCTGGGTCACACTTACAGTGGCCCTCTGGATCCCTCAATGACCCTGGCATGCCAAGGTTTGTTAAACCTTTAACAGGCAGAGGGATTATAGAAACTATCATATTTTCCGTTAAGGAGTTGAGACTCATGTTCAGTTGTGGATTTAAACGGGTTGTTGTATGATTCTTTGTTAAATCACAATTAACATTTAGTTAAAATCAATATCGCAGACTTTGGGAGACATCATAATAAGCAGGGGAAATTGGCGTGTCAAATACTACTGCTAACAAATTTTAATGACGATAAGCAGTAGATGATCGCACTGACTACGGTAAAACGATGATTACGTGTGAGAGAACGCGCTTTTATAACAAAACACAAATAGATGGAAGGAGCTATGCTCCGCATTACCCTGCGTGAATGAATCGGAAATGAGGAAAACGGAATTAGCAATGGGCATTATACATCGCTCGAAGAACTGACGGCCGATGAAGCAGAAAGGTTCTCGAGTGGAGACCATGAACTGGCAAGCACAGCGTGGGACGACTGCCTGCACGATGGACTGACGACCTCATAAAGGTCGCAAGAAGTCAGTGGATGAAGGCCACTAGCAATCACTCCCGCTGGAAATCTATGGGGGAGGCCTATGTTAAGCAGTGGACGACAACAGAATGATAATAACCCACAGATTTAAAAATGTCAACCTATTCAACACAGATTCAGACTCGAACCTGCATCTTAGTAGCCTAATTGGTTAAGATAACCTTATCTTAACCAATTAGGCTACGGTGGAACCCGACTGATCATCAAAATTTATCAATCCCTTTTATAACACGTTTCTTAGGGGAATGTTAGTGCCATGTATCGGTAATGAACAGCATTACTTCAAAACAAATATCTCCTAAGTTGCATTTGGAATTAAATATTGAAATTCTTATATTAGTTAGGTGCTTTTGTCGACAGTAACAATTGCTGTATACGTCTCAAAGTAATTAAAGAGCAAAGTGCTCCTTGTTTGTAAAAGGCCTTAGGACAATTACGATAGCACGATTTAATTAACATAGCAATATATATGTTTTCGAATAGCGTTTAATTATAGAGGTATACCATTGCTTTTACTATAACCACACCCCGAAGTAGTGTAAACGATTCCCGCAGTGGTACTTTCCAAATTGTAGATTATGAAACAAACTTTTCTTTATCACGGTCATTTTATTTCGTTGCTACAACGGTGAAAGTAGTCATTACGTTCAAATTAAAGTAATTTACACGGTTGAATTATTTATTATAACACTTGTCCCTCAAATGATTTTCTCATTGGGTGGAAACGAGACATAAACGAAATGTTTACCAAGCATTTATCTGATCATGAATAGGATTATTCATGATACTCTGAATGAATTATGGTTCTAAAATAAAATATTAAAACCGGCCAAGTGCGAGTGGGACTCGCGCACCGAGTTTTCCGTGCATACCTGTTCTTTTTATAAGATGTTACTAAAAATGTACAGTTTTCGCAATTTTTCGTTTAAACTGTGTTATAAGACGTTGCTTCGTACCAAATTTTAAGATTCTGAGTTCACGGGAAGTACCCTAGGTTTTGATTCCCTTGCGAGTGTCAAAGTTTGCGGCATAAACGGCTGTATCTTTTGATAGCGTTGGCTTAGAAATTTGATTTTTTCACAGCCTTAAGGGACAGTAGACCTGAATATTAAAATTTCAGTTTGATTTCTCCACGCATTCCTGAGAAAAAGGGTCTTGATATACAGACAGACGGACGGACGTGCAACAAAGTGATTAAGATTATGGGTTCCGTTTTTCCTTTTGAGGTATGGAACCCTAAAAATCAAGGGTCTGAATAAGTAGTGTTTAGGTAATTACGCAAATAGCCGTGCGATGTCCAACTTAGAATAGATCACTCCATGTCTTGGCGACTAAGGGACGGCTGATGGATAGGTAACATCTCTATCAGCTCAAACATACTCACCATCTTACAGAGATCACTAATCCGTCTGTCAAGCGTGGTGATTATGGCAAGAGCCCTCAAAGACCCTGGCTTGCCGTGGTCTATTAAAGGGAAATCCCTGTTCTGTAGTGGATTTAAACGAGAAGATACAGTACGTGAATATATATATTTTTTAATACCGGTTTTCGGATTAAGTCCCAATTACTTTTGTTACCTACTTGGAAAGCAACAACGTTAAATAAGTTTAATTTAAACAGTAAAGTTTAAAGTAATGCTGATTTCACTTCCCATATGGTGGTATTAATTAATTTAAAATTTTAATTTATTTTGTACTAGCGGCCCGCCCCGGCTTCGGATTGGTGTTCTTTTATAACCTTTGTTACTGAGGGCTAATATAGCATTCTAATGGCGAAAGAATTATCTCAATCCGTTGAGTAGTTTCTGAGTTTTTTCGAAACAAACATACAAAAATATAAAGATACAAACTTTTCCTTTTTATAATATAAGTATAGATTGTTTAAATACTGCAGCATGTTTAATGTTTATATTATAACTACGCCGATAAGTATAAAAAATATATAAGCAGATAAAAGATATACTTACCAATTGATATTCCTTCCAGGTGTAGTCGGTCGAGTGGCTACACTTTCAAAAATTGATACCGATGGTTATAAAATAATTGATGACAATCTTATAACAAGTAATGAACAGCAGGTTTTACCTATGTATATGTATATCAATGATATTGCGGTTTTACCTCGCCTGCCAAGAATGATGACTGGCACAATCGACCTGCAAGGGTTGTCCAAATCCAGTTTCTTTTGTTTTTTTTTGGATGAACTTACGTATGTAGCCACGGGTCTTTTGCTACTTCACCGGGCATAAAGGTGAGCAGAGCTCCAGCCTTAATAAATGGTTTAAAAACTACAAACTAAGCAACCTGCGCAAGAGGGCGCCCCTTGTGTGGCTTGGACTTTGGCTCAGGGCGGTCGCTGGCGATGAGATTGAGGGATTATGACATTTAGTATTTTAGGGGAGTTTTATGCAACTGTCGCTCTACTTTACAGTTTGCGGGCCTCTCGGACTTACGCCGTTGGCCTTTGGGTCTACGAGGGCATCGAATGGTTCCATATCCAGTGAATGTTCTACGGGTTTATGATAAAAGCAATAATTCTCTTAAACGAAATGTATTTTTACATCTTATTATTGTACTGTACTATGTAGTTTCACATGTGAGTCTAAATCCTCGTTAACAGCTTTTTATAAAGCTTAATACTACTAAAAGCCAGGTAATATTTTGCAAAACATCTTCAAAAATGGTCGTAGTTAAATAAAAGTATGAATTTAATATTTTACTCCGGAATAAAGTACAGGATGAATTTAAGCGCGGAGTTTCATTTTTTAAACAAGAACACAATACGTAAAACACATTCCCATAATATTATCATAGCGAATGAGTGTAGGGTTCGGTCGTATTTAAATGGAGTTAAAGAGCCGTACAACCTCCGTGACGTAGCGTTGTAAGTTTTGCTTTTAGTCTCAAAGGTCGTGAGTTTGATCCCCACGCCGGACAACATTTTATTTTTATTTTAATCTTTGTGTTATTTCTAAGATTATTTTCCGGGTCTGGTTAGTTGAAGGGCGATCCTCAGTGCCTCGGAAAGCAAGTTAAGCCGTTGGTTCCGATTGTAATAAACATAATCTATGACAATAAAAGTCAATGTCAAAAATGTCTTTATTCATATAGACACGATTCGAAAAATTAAAGCATGTTCTTATGATGCATCCATTTCTTTTCCTACCACCAGTTCAAGACGTGGCAACTTTGAGAAGAACTGGCAAGAAAATCAGAGGAATCCTTTTTTTTTTTAAACAGTTTTTCGTTACTTTTGCAATATTGTTTAGCAGCAATGTCATTCCAGAGCAAGTTACTTCCATGTCATTCTGTCATTTACATAGTCTAGTATTTTATAATATGATTTTTTAGTTTTAACAATGGCTTTAAATTTATTAACAGGTAGTTTTCTAATATTATTTGGGAAGCATATACCAGGGAATGGGCAGGAGCGTTTTCCTGTGTTTAAGATTCTCCTACTAATATTATAAACGCGAAACGCGAAAGTTTGTAAGTATGGATGTATGGATGTTTATTACACTTTCACGCACAAACTACTGAATGGATTTGGCTCAAAGTTTGCACGCGGAAAGTTTATAAGCTGGATTAACATATAGGCTATTATACAAATTATCACGCTCCGACCCACTGGAGCAGGGTGACGCATGTAAAACCACGGGGTGAAGCTAGTATAATATAAAATTGCGGTCACAACCCGCCAAGCGTGGTGACTATGGCAAAACCCTCTCTTGGGATGAGGCCCATGTTTAGCAGCAGACGTTATATTGACTGATGATAATGAAACAGCCGTTTATTTAACTAATTCATTTTGGTGCTATATCTACCGACCTCAAACTAAAATGGAAATATCATTAAAATACATAGTTAGTCATTCATTTGTATGTGATTAACGACCACTATATTTTGATTTATCATGTTACACGTCAAACGTGTCACTCCGGAAAAAAATATGTTCGTGTAAAAAAGTAGGTAAGTAGATGATATCTGTGACTGTTCTATATAAATATATTTATATGTTGCAGGCGGATCGGGTAGTCTGCCGTGTTACATTACAAAACTGGGCCGTTTTGTAATGCGGCGGTTCAGTAACTAGCCGGATTGAATGCGGATGAATGCAATACCGGCGGAATGCATTCGACTTCATACGTTTTTCAACACGGCTAGCCGTAATGTAATACAGCGAGTCAATAGGCTTAAGTTAGCTTAAGTTATTTTGTTTAACATCCAATTAATCCGCCGATATAAAAAACGGCTAGCCGTAATGAAAGGCGGCGGATTGTATGACCTGTCTGCGACATATATATTCAATGTATGGATGTTTATATATGTATAGAAAGGACACATTACTGACTGCCCTAGATAAGCGTTTACACCTACGCGTTCAACGCTCGATTAAGTTAAGTTAAGTTTACTAGGAGTTTTTAGTGTTTCATGGAAATAAACTACCACATAAGCGTATTGACTGATCCACTGAAGTAATTGCGCTGAAAGGCGGGCAGATATTTATTATAACATAAGCATCCGCTAAGAAAGCATAAGGGGTTGACACGGGAATCCGAAATTTGTATAGAGAATTCGAAATCATATTCTTATAATGCATATTTTTTTTTATTACTACCAACGCTTGAGGTGGCAAACATAAGAAGCATCCCTTTTTGGGATAAATAAAACGTGTGTTCAGAGAGAAGCTATTTTGTCAACTGTTCGGCGATCGTGTGAAATAGGCGTTACTGAAGTTGCAACTCGTCCGGACCAAGTCTTTCATGTTTAATGATGCGTTAAGTTTCGCCATAACATAGATGACATTAATATATGTAGACCCTTCATATGTTTATCGTAAGTACAATAAAGCCCTTAACATTCATCCATCTACTAATTTCCACCATAACACTCGATTCTCCGTCTTTTGCATCCAGTCTACTCTTGATACTCTTCAAGTCATCGGTACATCTAGGTGGAGGGCATTCTACCTTATGATTGCTTACTTTATTCTTAAAGTAAATTCCTATTAGTCAATCAATCAGCCTATCTTTATCCACAGCTCATACATAGGCCTCCGCTAATTGGCACCATGACAATATTAAATTGCATTTATGATTATGTTTTTCTTATAATTATTTTGTTTATCAATACTGATTATAGAAAACTCTGAATAATATGTTTATTATGCGGTTGAAATACTAAATGACGAATGAATGTCATAAAAAAACACAAACAAAATTTGTTTGTATAAAACATCAATTTATAGTAATAGACTTTGAAGCCTTCGAACTAATATTCCCCAAAACCGTTTTAATAATAAAATGAAAACGTGAAGATCATTTACCTAAAACCATAATAATAGATATACGAACGAATTTCTTATTTTTTGCTTAAATTTTGTATAGTAACGTCCACCACGTTTCCACTTGGATAAATAAAAACCTCGCCTATAAATAAGAAGCTTTTTCATCTTTTTAGTTTGTGCCATTCATTATTTGTTGGGAATTCCAATAATTTATTCAACTTCAGAGAAACGGGAGTTGGGGTAATGAGAGATCGGTAATTATGATCCAACAAAATTACAGAGCGGCCGATCATAATGAGGTTAACTAAAGACTTAAAGAGTGTGACTTCGTTAATAGAATATGAATAAGCATCGCCATACAGCGAGGCAATGCAGGCAGTCTTCTGGGCACTATGTTCGGGGGCAACAGTGCGGAGGAATTTTTTGACGCCCAAGGGTGATAAATAATTGTTTTTTTTTTTTTTTTTTTTTCGTATAATTACTTAGTTATTTTTAGTTATGTATATAATTATGTTCTTTTAAGTTTTATAATAGAATGATGTTACATGAAAGTGAATGAGTACCTAGTACTTTCATGGTTATTGTTGCGCCAATGTTTTAAGCAACATCTATATAACCGGCAAGTGTCATAAATCTTGGCCATTGAATCAACCCGCTTGGCAAAGAATGTTTCTGAAAATGATTATAATTATGATAAAATATCAGTTTTCCATTTTCAAGAGCCATATACAAGTGAAATTAGTTATTAACAACTAAATCGTATACTCAAACTTAAAAACTACGAACGACCTTTGTTTGTATTTATGACTAGTTTCCCGCGCGCACTTTCCCCAAACGTCAAAGTCAAAGTCAAAAAGGCAAAAATTCTTTATTCATATAGACACGTTTAAAATATTTTATATCATGTTCTTATGATGCGTCTCTTTCTTTTTCTACCACCAGTTTTGGACGTGGCAAAGAGAAGAACTGGCAAGAAACTCAGAGTAACGTAACTCACGTCTCCATATAAAATTCATAATTAAATGTAGCTTAAAGCCTTCTATACTAATATAATAAAGAGGAAAGATTTGATTTTTGTATTGAATAAGCTTTGAAACTACTAGACCAATTTGAAAAATTATTTCACCGTTGGAAAGTTACACTATCCACGAATGACATAGGCTATATTTAATTTTGAAGTTCCCACGGGAACGGGAGTTACGCGGGTGAAACCGCGGAGAGCTGTCCTACAATAAATAATTTAACACTGAAAGAATTGTTCAAATCGGATCAGTAATTTGTGAGACAAGCATGTTAAAGGAAACAAACATACTCTATAGCTTTATATATCAATATTCAATATTTAAAAACCTCAATTTATTTACTTCATATTATATTATCATTCAGGTTTAAATCAGGGGATTATGGCCTGATTATTCAATAAATTAAATGTTCGAATAGTCATTAAACAATTTAAATTTTCGCGGTCTATGCTGGGTTGGTGAATAGGACAATTTTCATGCAATATTATTGTACATTGAACTAAGCGGATTGTATGAATTTAAATCTATTTACACAATCAACAGTCGTTCAATGTAAATACTCGAAAACAGTGCGAAGAATTCGGTTGAGTGTTTTTTCGCTACTTTGAAATTTTCATGAATACGACTTTTATCGAAGTATTTTGGAATATCGACGGGAAACGTCGATTTTATGAGGGCGAAACTGGACACGAATAAATCGTTTAATACAATATTTATGTTGGTAGATAGGATTGAGAGAATATCAGGGTACAGTCTATTTTCTAATATCATCATCATTATGAGTCCGTACAACGTCTACTGCTGAACATGGGCCTCCTCCCAAAGGAGGGTTTTTGCCAGTCGCCACGCTTGGTAGGCGGGTTGGTGACCGCAATATTATGTTGTAACACACAAGGAAACGCTGCTGCCCGTTACCTTGTATACGTACGTGGATGATGTTATAACAATCGGAACGGGTTAACGTACTTTCCGAGGTAGTCCCTCAAACATTCAGCCCGGAAAGAAATCTTAAAATTTACTCGAAAGATTTATTTTCCAGCCGGGGTATCGAACCAACGACCTCCGACATTTTAAGTGAGCCAAATACCGCTACGCCATGGAGGTTGTCGATACGCTACGGAGGTTGTCTCGTATCATACTAGAAATAAAAAGCGAACTGAGAAAAGCAACTAGAAAATCCCTTCTTCCGAAAGTTATTATAAGAGTAATGGCTATCGAATACTGTTGAACCTTGTAGGTGAAAAATAGCATAGTCTTGTAACAAAAACAGCTGTAAAAGCAGTCTTAAGGCAATTCTGACTAAATATGTACTGATGCAGTTTGCTGTTTTACTTTTTGTGGTTAATAAATACAAACATAAACAATTAATTAATTTTCATTTTTGCTTATACGGGAAATTTTGGGACTTTACAGAAACAAGTAATTCACGAACAAAATGCACATCCCAACTGATTGCAACTTTATGTATTCAAAACTAGTAGTGATCATCATCATCAACCCGTATAACGTCCACTGCTGAACACAGGCCTCCACGAAGGGGGTTTTTGCAGTAGTCACCACGCAAGGTTTAACTGATGTTGTAATAGTAGACACAGGAATATGATGCTGCCCATTTCCAAGAATACGATAAACAATTGTTGATCAACGTTTTAACGAGGCACGGAAGGAAGTCCCTCCTTGGAATGTAAAATTAAATGTTGATATGGAAGCGGCCGTAGCCCAATGGCTAGGGCGTCGGACTTGTGATCTTGAGGTCGCCGGTTCGAACCCCACCCATTGCACTACCGACGTGAACCCACTCGTAACACAAGCATTTTAGCTTAGTACGAGGGGTTAACAAGAATACTAGTAGACAGAATGACTTCCAAGATTTATACCGCTACACCACCAAGTTTATTATACCGGATGAGAATCATCGGACCGACAGAAACACGTACCTTAACCACTGAGCTTTCGATGCCTTATATCTACCGAAGTAATAGATTATCTTTATATATTTCTATAGATATGTATTGCTTTGTGCTATTTTGAGAACTTTCTGTATTCGACATTGCAATAAAACGTTTCTCAGTAAACTGTTTCATGTTGTTTCAACTCAGTCGTAGAAAGCTAAACATAGCTTTAGCTTAATATTTTTACCAACGGAAAAATATGTTTCATTTTTATTGATAACATAAAATAGACGGGGTTCTCAATTTGTAAATCAAACATTCGTAATTTTTTTATTTTTTTTTTAATATTAAGTACTATCTGAGTTTTTGCAGTCTACTAGTATTCTTGTTAAGCCCTCGTGCTAAGCTAAAATGCTTGTGTTACGAGTGGGTTTTAAGCCTAGTTGTTCAAGTTTTGCAGATCGAGATCCGAAGATCGTGGGTTTGATTCTCAAGCCAGGAAAAAATAGTGTTAAATCCCTTTCTAAATATGATTAGTTAACGGATCACCCTCTGTATCTCAGGAAGTTTTAAGTTGTCAGTTCCGATTGTTAGTGTATGACTTTTTTGTAAGACGTTATTATGTAATAAAACATTTACTTATTTTACTTTATAAGCCGTTTAACGTCCACAACTAAACATGAGCCTTTTCTTAACAGCTCTTTTTAAGCCAGTATTGTTATGGATATTGCTGTAATCACCCATGCTTGGCAGACGTGATAAAAGTAAGATGGAGCATCCTTGAGCTGATAGATATGCTACACATCCATTAGCTGTATGTCCCTTAGCCACGTCTTACGACGCACATGGAAAGAGACAGTTATCTATTCAACGCCGGAAACCAAATGGTACATATTTAGTAAACAAAATATTCGAAACTATTTTAAATAATTTTGAAAACTCACCATTTTTTAACAAAATGCACCGCACAAATTACTTCTACAAATAATTGCGAATACACTTTTATGAAAACTACGAATTCTAGCCAAAAGCGACTGAACTAACACAAACTCAGCAATGTTGACATTCGCATTAAAAAGTCACGGCGGTTTAGCTGGATAGTAAAACGTAAGAATACAATTTAAGGAGGACTTGAAACTTCAGCACTGCAATATTTAAAAGCTGGTCACGTACATCCTTGGGAACGAACCTTGGTAAAAAATATTATGAAAGGGCATAACAGAATGTGGAATAATATAGTACTTATATCATTTTGTATCCAAAACAAATCTTCGAGTTTTCATCGTTCATTTTATATTTAACACTAGCTTCCCACTCGCAGTTTCAATTGTATATATACAGGGTGTCCCAAAAGGTTAAGTAGCTGGGAAAGGGGGTGACAGGGGTGGACACAATGGTCACTAGAAAAATAAAAAAAAAATCCGCTGTGGGTATTTAAAAAAAAAATGGCATTTTTTTAAAAACTTAAAATTTTACACCTTGTTATTTTTGATGTTGATGTTGATGACCTTGTTGTTATTGAAGATTACATAACAGCATTTTTTTTAAATACAGCCATATTTGTAGGTACAGTTAGCACAAGGTGTAAAATTTTTAGTCTTTTAAAAAATGCCATTTATTTTTTTAAACACCCAGAGGGAATTTTTTATATTTTTCTGGTGACCCTTGTGACCATCCCTATCACCCCCCTTCCCAGCTACGTAATCTTTTGGGACACCCTGTATAGCTTTCGTTCCCGCGGGAACTTTATCATAAAATATAGCCTATCTTTCTCCTGGATTAAGGCGGAAACATATTGTTAAAACGCGACGCGACCTGACGACACGCGACGCATGTTGAGTCGAATCAAATGTATTGTTTTCTATAGTTCTGGTCTATACTATGAACACTTGACACGACGTCGGGTGTTCATAGTATGATTCTGGTGATACATGTTCAATACATTTGATTCGACTCAACACGCGTCGCGTTTTGTCAGGTCGCGTCGCGTTTTAACAATATGTTTCCGCCCTAACAGAGCTTTTTTGTGATAAAACATTTTTTGAATTTGATGAAGTCGTTCAGGAGCCTAATCAATGCAAACAAACAAATTGTTTGTTGTTTTGTATCCTGAGTAAATCTTTTTTCTTTATAATATTAGTATAGATTAGGTATCTTAGGACGTGGTATATGACAGAAGATAGATGGCGTCAGGCGTAATGTAGTAGATGTAGGTGGTTTTAAATAAATAAATTTTATATTAATAAGTATAAAAACTTTCTGCATCAAGCACTGTGTAGAGGCGGAGGCTCTACGTGCGCAAATGGTGTCAAATAAGTCACCTGTTTTTGCTAGACAAATGTTTTTCATTCTTATTTTTACTGTACAATAAATTAATTTAGACTTTTGTAAATATAGTAATGTAAATAGTGAGCACAGTGTCAATTATTGTATCCATCAATCCGTGCTCTTTAATTTGTAACGATGAAATGGTAGCAGCGTTTCCCTGTGTATTACGACATAATACCATAAACCCGTCTACCAAGCGTGGTTACTACGGCAAACTGTTACCGCCGTCGCATGCCAGCAATGGAACAATGATAATTACAAACTTAAACAAATCTATTCTCTTTATAATTTACTAGCTGCGCCTCGCGGTTTTACCCGTGTTACTCTGCTCCAGTGGGTCGGAGCGTGATGTTTTGTAGCCGATATGATAATCCAGCGTATAACCTATTCCGGTGCAAAATTTCAGCCAATTCCGTCAAGTAGTTTTGGCGTGAAAGAGTAACAAACATCAATCCATCCATCCATACCTACAAACTTTCGCGTTTATAATATTAGTGGGAAGTATAGAACAATGTACAATACCATACAATTTAGGTACTAAAATCTTAACCACTAAACAATGCTCCTACAATTACCTATTTTCACAATATTAGTAAGTCCCTACTTTACTACCTATATGCTTAGTTACAAAATGCTCAAGAGCAGAGCTTTTGGTGGCAAATTATTTTAACTCCGCTTTATATTAATGAGTTGTGACTAGTTGCCTTATATTATTTCATTTGTACTCGTAAAAACTTACATAACATAAAATCGCATGATGACTGATTGTTTCGTTATGCATGTATTTGCACGCTTATATATTAAGCAAAACATGTTTGTTCACATTAGTAACATTACCATGTTTTTAGCACATAAATGATGGTTATTATTATTATGTTGGTATATTTTACTGCCACGGGCCCATGGGGACCCGGTCATTTGAAAGGCATTCATGGGGCCGAAGCCAACATTGAAGAGGCCTTTGGTGCCTTTTAATATAAAAGTGAGATGGCTGCATCTATGAAGGTCTATCCACTGATATACCAATGGACAGTCCTCCACAGATACGAAACTATTGCCGGAAAGGAAGAAACTTGGTTTGGGCTATATTATTATTAAATAAATAATATGTTACTTCTGGGTAAAGAGGCATTCTCATGGTGAAAGAAGATTTCGTTCAAGAAAAAAATAAGAAGGTTTATAATCTCTCTCTCTCTCTCTCTCTTCTCTTTTTATAATCTTTATTATAAAGCTGTAGAGTTTATTTGAAAAATAATTTTAGTGTTAGATAACCAATTTATTGAGGAAGGCTGTAGGCTATATTTTATTATGAAGTGCCTACGGGAACGTGAATAATGCGAGTAAAACCGCAAGTGAAAGCTAGTATCAGTAAAGATACTTTCTGATATTGATAATTCAACCATACTGGTCAGTATGGTTACTGAGATACCAAAGAAAGAAATAAAAACAATAGATTTATAACGTCTTCCTAAAACTACTAATTCGTTTACACATTCATTTTTTTTTTAAATACCGAATAAAGGCAATATTGTCATATTAATATAATTGCTGAATAATGTTGAATAAAATTTCTCAATTTTATTTTATTACCATTCATTTGCATATAATTATTAACCCGTATTGCATTTTTAAATATAAAAGTTGAAAAATAAAATTGTAAGATTTATTAAAAAAAAAAAGAAACATTGCCAAACCCTTTTTCGTCAAATGTTAATAAACCATAATAATATAAAATTTCACAACGAAATACGTAACATTTTTTAGTAATTTTGAAGTTAATATTATATTAAAAACTTTTTTGTGACATTTTTATAAAAATGTAATATACAATTTAATGCGTACATACCTGGCAGTATAACATACAAATCCTGAACCCCTCGATCATCTCATCATCACTCTGATGATGTTTCTGCTACCCCACCTCTGTCAAATGGCACATGTTACGAGTACACTGTCACTGGCCACTCTTAAAAAAAACTTGAAATTTCTGTCAATTTGAGAATAAAACAAAATTCAAACAGCGCGCGTTTTTTTTTTTAATTTAGAACATCGGTGAAGATCAAGACGCGATGAGACGTGCGTGCGCTCTGAAGGCGGTAAATGTACTGAGGGGGTGGGATCAGGCGCGCGCAAAACTGTTGAATCCATCACTGGACCATTCTCGCGAGTGTTTTCTTTTTCTACATAATTGGGTGTTAGATATCGTTCTTTTTTTGAAATAAGAAATTACGATAACGGTTTTCGTATAAACTTTTTTGGTGCCTAGAAATAATTTGACTTTGAACGAAATGGTGAGTAAGAAACAAATGTAAATAAAAAAGGTAGTCAACTTCATAACTTTGTTGTTTTTTTTGTTCAATGTTAGTGAAGTTAAAGTGGCTAGCTCTGTAGTGAAAATATAAACAAAGTCATAACTTGAAAATGAAAATTCACAAACTGCAACGTAGAACTAGCGGAAGAGTACGAGTATCGTTTGCATAACATGAGCACTACTATCTGACTTTTAAAACATGTTGCTATTATGGTACTAGGAAAAAATAAAGTTTTCATTTCTAGTTTCATAATGTTTACTATCGTTACTTGAATGTGTTTTAGTTTGTCTGAAACTTGTTCTTGTTGATTCTAAGTGTCATACTGCACGGAATTGAATTCTTAATACTTTTTTTTTATTTATCACAATAATGTTTCGCAGTACATTATGTTAAATAACCTTTGAAGGAAGTGAGTCGTCGGTTCGATACCCACGTTGGTCAAGAAATCTTTGTGTGATATATAAGATTTCTTTCCGGGTCTAGTTGGTTGAAGGACTATCTTTCGTGCCACGGAAAGCACGTTAAGCCGTTGGTTCCAGTTATAATAAAATTATATTTACCGCATTTTTTTGGTATTTGCGTATACTGTTGATAGTACAATCAATTGTACCATCAATCTATAAATATATAATTTTCAATAGAATTAAATATTACAGATTGACTTTGAAACTGTGTTTGGGCGCCCGCGCCTCTTCGTACCACCTACATTGTCTTGTATTGCAAGGTACAACAGCATATTTTTCCACGTACTTTATAATTTAATCATCCTAAATGGAAACTTTCTTAGGAAAAACATGTGTATTTTTTAAAAACTTTATTGAATAATTAAAACACTTTATATTCACGTAAACCTATTACAAGTATTTGTAAATAGTAAAAACATTTGGCATATCAATTTACTGTGTTAAATTAATTAAGTTTATTTGGTTATTGCTACTTATTATAATAGTTTATAAAGCTTTAGTCTAAAAGCTGCTATTATTTTATTATTATATCTATGATTAAATCTAAGTTCTGTCCTTTGAGTATGTTATAAATTAGATGTACCATAAGTATATCGACGAACGCGCTTTAGTGCGACCACCGGATCCAATACGCCCCAACTGAGAAGACCCGGCGAAAAAAACTCAGTGGGGTTATTCTACTGCCTGTTTCAGCGCGGTTCCATCGAGACGATCCGGCTAAACATACTCAGATGGGCATTTCCAAGAAGTTTTGGTACAATTACTTTTATTATTTAGTTTCACAATTTACCAACGTCTTCATACGAATTTTATTTATGTTTTCATTAAAAAACAGTTTAAATAATTTATTTTAAGACAGAACTGAATATATATTATGTGGTAGTATTATTTTTATTACCACAGATAGTACACAGAATACATTCATACATATATTATTACGTTTCGGTAGAGATACTGATTGCAAATCATCCTGCTAGTTATTAACAACCATAAAAATGTATATCATATTCCAGGGAACGTAAAGCAGCATGTTAATCTGTACTACGATATAATACTGTGGTCACCAACCGGCCTGCCAAGCGCGGTGACTTTCGCAAAACTGTGCCTCCCTAATTTATATGCGGCAAGATAAAAAAAAGGTAATCAATTGATATAGTTCCGAAAACTAAAACCTGATTCTATTATTGTACAATTTTTACTTTTACTCGTCCAACTGGTCTCTTTTAGTTATAAAATCAAACAACATCTGTCTATTTCTGCCTACCCCACGCAATAAAAAGCGTGAAGCCAGAGATCGGAGCACGTCTAACTCGGCTTTAAGTAGTCAAATCAAACGGCAGCACGATCGAAGGCTGGGCTTTCACTGTATACGTATACTGTGTAACAAAATTAGCTGAGCATTTTGGTTTTGCTAAGGACGTTGTAACGTTTTGATATTGACAATTGATGGTCACAAACATGCCTACCAAGTGTCGTTGCTGTGGTTAAACCTCTTTCGAGGGAGTTGCATGTGCAGTATATAAGCTAGTAGTAGTTAACTATAAGATGACTGGCTTCCCGTGCGCGGTTGCACCTTTTTTTTGTCCGGGGGAAATAAATTTACGCATTCCCACCGCCAATGAAGCGTATATCCGCGCTGGCGGCGGGACATGTGGGACTGTTGGACTAAAGCGGTGGTATGCTTTACTACTACGAGGAGAGGACCCTACACCACTTAATTCCCCCGGTCACACCTTCGATCCGTCGTTGGCATGGGCCGGGTACGCACGAAGCAATCCGGCCCGCGCGGTTGCACCTGCGTAACTTTCGTTCTCATAAAAACTTCACGGTGAAAATATAGCATATAGCCTTTCTCGATAATTGGACTATGTAACACCGAAATAATATTTCAAATCGGTCCAGTAGTTCCTGAAATTAGTTCGTTTAAGCAAACAAACAAACTCTTCGGCTTTATATGTTAGCATAGAAAATGATGATGATAATTTTTTTTAAGATAGTTGTGGCGTATATATTATTTAACATACTGATGACATGATTTTAAAGTCATGATATGAAAAACTATAATATTTTTTATTATTATTCAATATTATCGTAAATATATTCATCAATATACGTATGTTTGACTTTTTTTTTCATCTTTATAACAAGGCTGTGAAGTACAGTGCTGAATCCATCCATTTATATTATTGTGCGATTAAATTAAACTATTCTATGTATTTATAGATCCAAAATAATTCTTGTAATATCATGTAACAGTCCCCTAAATTGTTATTGACTGCAATTTAATTAATCACTGTTAAAAAAAAGAAACAATCATTCCTACTGGACGCAATGTTACTCAGTTGTTGGTATAATTTATATGCCACATTTCATATTTCGTGTACTAGTTTCCAACATGTATTAATATTTCATATTTCGGGTATCATGGGACAAGAAATGATTATTTTTATCTTTTCTACCATAAAGTTTGTATGTAGAAATTAAATGTACGTTAACGAAATACTGGGCAAAAATAGGTTAAAATAAAAAAAGAACCAGCCAAGTGCGAGTTAGACTCGCGCACGAAGGGTTCCGAACCATTTTCACGAGCCTACCTGTTGACGTTATCGACATCGAGCAAAAAAAAAGAAAAAGTTTATTGTATGGGAAACTTAAAAAAATTATTTCATTTAATTTTTTATTATTTCAACTAGTTATGTTGGCGGGTAGTGTGTTTTTTTGTTTTTAAATTAAAAGTATGTGGACAAAACTAAATATATTAATTCGAAAATTTTTACAATTATTTTTGTTACATCCATTATATACACATTTCATGGTTTGTACAGATGTCGCGTTTCATTGTTCAAGTAGGTACCTTACATTTAATGTTTCACGCATTTATTAAAAATTAAAGATTTAAGGTCATTTTATTCTAATTAATATTCTATAATGTCCACTTTTGAATGCGAGCATCCTCCCGAGGGAAGGCACCACGCTTGGCAGGCGGGCTGGTGACCGCATTATTATGTTGTTACACGTAAAGAAACGCTGCTGCTCTTACATGTAAACATTTGTTATGATATTATAACAATCGGTACTAACGGCGTAACGTGCATTCCGAGGCACGGAAGGTATGAAGACCTGGAAATAATCTTATAATTTACACAACGATTGCCGGCGAGGGGATCAAACCTGTGACTTCCGTGACTTAAAGCAAGACATACATCGCTACGCCACAGATATATTGACTTAGTATTTTTTTGTTTAGTTTAGTTTAATACTTTTAAATATTTTAAAAAAGTGTTGAATATTTTGAAGTGTTACCAATCTAATTCTACTATTAGGTATGCTTCATTTTCATTAGACTTTATGTTTAAAGTATACCGATACAGTATTTTTCTTCACAAAAATATATTTTTTCAACACGGATATTGAACCCACTACCGCTTATGTACCACGACACGACGCTACGCTTGTTTGTCCCTGTCATAGTTCTGTTAACAATAAAAAAAAGAAATCTGACATATGAGGAAATCATATGGAAAACACATCACTAGAATGTAAGTAAAAAAATACACTTCATACACATCTGCGCCCCTTACATTATTGAGAAAGACAGACTACGTCGTAGCCCGTAGCTATTTATTCTACGCCGTAGCAGATGCTCTACGCATTCGTAGCAGTTTTTCTCGAATAACTTTTTTGTAGACAATCGTAAATACGGTTTTGTAAGGCAACGTATTATAAAAGTAACTCAGCAACGTTGGTTAATAAAAATTTATTAACTTACTTTGTAGAACTGAGTCAGTGAGGAAAATAAGGAAATATTAGTTAAAGGGAAAATGGAATTAATGTTCGAATATTTGCGATGGTAGCAGCTTTTGAATGTATAACTTGATGGTATAGTAACCGTTCGTAGTTTCGTAGTTTGTGGGTTCCCAATCCAATAAAATATTTATTTCTGCTAATGGTTGGTTGAGCTCGTGCGTCGGAAAGCACCGGTGGCTCCGTGGTTACGGCAGTCACCCGGAACTATTTTCTGTGTGAATGAAAGATAGTTGTTCTGAGTCTGGGTGTGATTTTTGTCTATTAATTGTGTGTTTAAAAAGTTTCCCGCGACACTGGGACATAAAAAGAAAGCGGGTGTCGTCTTTAAAAAAAAACCGTCACAATTGCATTTACCATACAATGGTTAACATAAAACAAAGTCACTTGCCGCTGTCTGTCCGTCGCTATGTATGCCTAGATCTTTAAAACTACGCAACAGATTTTGATGCGGTTTTTTAATAGATAGAGTGATTCAAGAGGAAGGTTTATATGTATGGATACATCAGCATTGCACTCGTGCGAAGCGGGGGCGGGTCGCTAGTCCATTTAAACTTTTATATGCTTAAATGCAATTCTTGTTATTATCGAATCTATCGACTTAAAAAATTAAATTCCACCAGTTTTACTATATGTATAATAACAAATCATAATAATAAAGTTTTATTGATCAGAAAAAATATACATTGACACGGTATATCACTGACCTCCACACTAGGATTCCCTAGGCCAGTCTCTTTCGTTGTAACAAAGTTAGATTTTAATAGGTATGGTCTGTAAGTTTGATGTATGTAATTAATAATTATAATATATGCAAGGTACTCAAATAATGATCATTCAAACCAATTGTTCATTAAGTAAATACATATTAATTGATATTGGGCGTCAATTAATTTGTACTAACTCGAGCACAAATTAAACGGACATAACTATGTGAGTTCAAATAAAGGCGGTAATGCACTGTTGAATGAACTTATTCAATAATAATTGTTAGATGTTAGTTCACTATTCATTAGGTAATTAATCAGAATTGAAATGAGATTCATTTAAGATGCCATTTTAAATCAGTGAATTTTCATTGTTGAGTGGTCGTAGAAATTATCATGTTAAAAAAATCATTGTTATCATCAGCCCGTATAACGTCCACTGCTGAACATGGGCGTCCTCCCGAGGGAGGGTATTTGCCATAGTCACAACCGTGTGACTGCAGTATTATGTTGTACTACACAAGGAAACGCTGTTCCCTGATATACGATTATTATATTATATGATGTTATAACAATCGGGACCAACGGCTTAACGTGCTTTCCGAGGCACGGAGGGTCCCTCAACCAACCAGACTCAGAAAGAAATCTTAGAATTTACACAAAGATTTCCTGTCCGTAGTGGGGATCGACCCCACAACCTCCGAGATTTAAACCGAGCCAAATAACGCTACGCTACGGAGGTTGTCATATTAAAAAAAACCCATTGAATTGAGAACAGCTAAAAATATAGTTGTCCAAAATCCAATAGGTATTTTTTTTTTAATTTATCTACTATTTGTATTATTTATTTACAATTTTTTAAAGCAAATTTTATTTCGAACATAATCTATATTGTATACATATTAATACAATTAAAAATACCCTAGATATATTTATTAAACGTCTCTGAAAATAAAAACAATAAGTAACTTGTATATCTGCCTTTAAACTAATGACCTTCCACAGATATACAGACCAACTAATATTCACGAATTACGTAAAGACGGGAACTAGCATTAATATAAAGTGTCAATAACGGCATAACGCAAAGAATAGCAAAATAAAAAAATAAAAAATACACTTCTACAGCGACATCTATGATAGACAAAGCAAAGTACTAATGGACCTGTACTGCCATCTACAAGCAGTTGTACAAAAACAATGTCAGGTGACGTCACAAATCCTACATTGCGAAAAAGACATTCGATCGCCGCTTGAGACTATAAACCTTGTCTAGGTATATGCATATTGTAACAAAGATAGTATTTGCATCGTTATTAAGGTAAAAATATTTTTTATGAAATTATATACTTATTTACTGAAGGTTTATTATCATCATCATCAACTTTCACTGCTGAACATGGGCCTCTTCCAGAGTAATTTTGCCATAGTCACCACGCTTGGCAGACGGGTTGGTGACCACAGTATTATTCAGTAGCACACAGGGACACGCTAGTGCCCGTTCCCTGGTAAACAACTGTTATTGATGATGTTATAACAATCGGGACCAACGACGTGCTTTCCCAGGTGACCGACTCATAAATAAATACAACATATACCTTATACCTTGGAAGGTATACGGGTCCCTAATCGTGGTACGATTTTAAGGCAAATCATTTTTTTAACTCAGCGACATGGGTTACACCAGTCGTGGTATTAATTTTGCTTTATCTGTAACTAAAACCAGTTTTTATTTTCTCTGACATGTAACATTACTCGTTAAGCTTTCCCTAAACAACTTAGGCGTTCGTATTTAACCAAATAATAGTTGTTTAGAGACAAAGTGGAATTTAATAAATGTGTGTGGTTTTAGAATGTCGCAGATTAATGTGGCTGCGAGACAAGTGGAAACATGTTAAAGTTCGGTCGTTATGTAAACACATTACTTATGTAAGAATAATTGTTATAATCATTAAAGGAAGTGTTATTATAGTTATTGGAATAGTTTTGTGGTATTATGCTTAGAATAGATCACCCCATGCTTTCCCATGGGTGTCGTATGATGCGACTAAGACACAAGAAACTAGCACCACTACATAGAGACCACTCTATCCGACCCGCCGGAGAAGAGTGCGCCCGCGAACGCGACGCGTCCCCCCTCGTCCTCCTGATCCTTAGTTTGCAAAGAAGCATCCGATGCCCTCGTAGACCCGAAGTCCGAGAGGCCCGCGAACTGTAAAGCAGTACGACAGTTGCACAAAACTCCCCTTAAATACTAAAAGTCATAACCCCTAAATCTCATCGCCAGCGACCGCCCTAAGCCGAGGTCCCAGCACCCTCTTGAGCAGGTTGCTTAGTTTGTAGTTTTTAAACCATTTATTAAGGCTGGAGCTCTGCTCGTCTTTATGCCCGGTGAAGTAGCAAGCCTCATGGCTACCTACGTAAGTCAAATTGAAAAAAAAAAAAAAAATACTCTGGGACAGCTGATTGATAGGAGCAGCATCTATCAGACCAGGGTTATTCAGCATCTTACTACGATCACCCAAGTAGTGATGCAAGTTTTTCGTGGTACTATTGAGTTTTTAGACTAACGGATTAGAGAATGTACCAGTGTTTGCGCACACACAGCAACTGTTATATGTACTTATTTATTTATTTAAGGACAACCAACAAAGCACACACCAAAAAATTTAGACATGTTAAAGTACACACATGATTATTAGATTTTATAGTTGTTTAGGCCAAAAGCCTTAATTCTAATTACATTTTTATATTTTAATTGTTTTTAAACCGCAAGTAATCAAGATGAGTTTTGTTATCCTTTAATTCCTAACTCCACACCTGTCAACGGCGAAAACGGATATAGATGCTACCTACCCACCGCTAAAAGAAAGTGAACAATGATTCGTTGAATTACGTCACTTGCCTAAGAACCTGGACGGAGAGAGGTCGGTGACATTTCGCTTAACTTTTTACCGCGTGTGATTTCTACGATACTTATTTTTATATATTATTATATCCTGTGACTCTTTAGACTCTATTGTGAATTGACTGTTATTGTGTGGAGGCAGTTTGATTGAACATTTCTGAAGCAAAACCAAGAAGAAGTATTGTCAATGTGTGTGCCACGTGGAAGCTTCCAGGGTTCCCGTTTCTGCTAAGTAACATTGTCCGGCTGTGGTGAGTCCTTAACCTATTCCTTATTCCCTGACAAAACTCATCTATCTCTTAACGTATATTCACACAATTGCAAACAAAATTTTCAGATACATATTTCGTATAGGTACAATTTCTCTGTGTCTTTTTTTATTCTATTTTTTCGTATAATACCGCTTCTTAAATTAATGGTGCGGAGACCTATTCTCTAGCAATCATTTGATGGTCCTTCGAGCCGGATATTTAAGATCCAGCAACCGCTATATTCAATAATTTAATTATACGATAAAGCCCGCCATTACGTACCTAACGATCTATGCGTCATAACCTCCGCTCCTACCGCTAACGTTCGCCAGTGATAATTTTTCGGACTACCGCTTCTTATTATAATATTAATATTCTTATATTCACATTTATTTAATTTAAAGACATATTCGCTATTTGTTCTTGAAACCTATCAATACTGTTTATCAGTGAGTAGGTAATTAGGTACATTAGCGAGCCCGCTAAGTTTATTTATTGCACACGCCATCTTATTTACATAATAGGTACCTACCTAGGTATAATATCTCGCAATGAGTGAGATTGAGAATAAAATTGCAATGCTACGAGCCAAAAATGAGGCCATATTCGAACACTTATCGAATTTATATCAATCTTCAAAAAGAATCAATACTGTTAATATCGACCTCCGTTCAACCGAGACATTTATGTCGGATACAGAAATGTTATCTATTTTACGCAAAGAATTTAGTGATAATTTAGACTCTATTAACTCATTAAGTCTTAGTATTGAACCTAAATATAAAATTGAGTATGGGTCGTTGATGTCTCTGGACAACATGTGCTCCCGTATACAAAGGGTGCGATCGCTTATCGCGGCTAATGACAAATCATTAACCACTAAGTTGCAGGAGCCGCAAGGCTACGTTAAATTGCCACCCATACAATTACCATTTTTTGATGGCAAAATGGAAAATTGGCCGGTATTTTATGAGTCATTTAAGACCAACATACATGATAACCCTAAAATTATTAACTCTCAACGAGTTCAATATTTACAAAGTAAACTTACAGGTGAGGCCCTTTCATTAACAGCCGGTGTAACATTGTCGAGTGAAAACTACGATGACTTATGGAATAGTCTAGTTAAAAAATATCAAGATAAACGTGCCCTAGGTTGGTACTACATGAGTAACATTTTAAATATTAAACCCGCTAGTAATAAGCACGCATCTCTTAATACATTTATAGAACATTTTCATTCATCAGTTTGTGCATTAGAGCAATTAAAAATTGATGATTTAAGGGATTTTATGTTATTTAATTTAGCGTACAGAAAAATCGATTCCGAAACCGCACAATTATTTGAAATACATATTAGAAATACAGAAATACCTACTTATAAACAATTTGTCGATTTCATTAAATCGCAAGTAAAAATTTTAGAACGTACTGATTTAATATCAAATTGTTCAAAGCGCGCTCAATATGTGGGTAATCAGGCTAAAATTCAGGCGACTTCGGCGGCACGTTACCCGCGAAATATACACCAGGCGTTTGTATCACATAATGATAATAATCAATCTACCTCTGTTTGTTCGTTTTGTAATAAAAGTGATCATTATCAGATTTATCAATGTCCTTCCTTTAAAACTATTAATGTAAATTCTCGTATAGATTTCGTAAAAAATAAACGAGGCTGTGTGAATTGTCTCAGTTTGTCACATACCGCATTTAAATGCAAGTCAAATTATACTTGTAAAACTTGTAATAAGCGCCATCATTCATTGTTACATGTTGGTTATAACCACAATAACAATATGTCGCCGTCTCTGTCACACGCACAGAGACCGAACCTCTCTCACGTTGAACCGCGCTCGTCACAGATAGATCCCGCGCTAACCCGCGATCGGCGGGAAGTCGCTGCGGCCGAAACGCCTGCGCCATCTGCCGTTCACAGTAGTAATGTCGCCACCGCTAATCAACCGCTTTCATTTTGCGCCCGAAATAATAACTCTGTCACGGTATCGAGTTCTTGTAACTCCGTACTTTTATCAACCGCTCAAATATATGCTTATACAGTCAACAATAAATATGTATCTATTAGATGTTTAATTGATAACGCGTCTCAAAATAATATAATTACGTCCGATTGCTGTAACCAACTTGGTTTACATATCATACCGCTTAATAATTCATTTATAAAAGGAATTGGGGCCGTTTCACGCCCGATTTTAGGATACGTTCAAGTTCATATAACTTGTAAAAATAAAATTAATTCATTTAATATAACCGCTTTGGTAGTCGAACATATTACTGATAGGCTACCAAATAATTATATAGATGTTTCTTTTACGCAACATTTAAGTAATTTACCACTTGCTGACCCTCTGTGGTATGTACCCGGTAAGGTTGATTTGCTTCTAGGGGCACAATTGTTTCCATTCTTATTATTAGACGGAAAAATTATATCACCTCCCGGTCCATCCGCGATCGAAACCGTGTTTGGTTACATACTCATGGGCGACGTTCCGTCTACCGCGCAGAGAGTTAACCCGTCATTTGCTAAGTTAAAAAATGTTAACCCTTCAGTTACTGAGTTAAATACTGTTGCTTTGTTTACGACCGCTTTAGATTATAACTATTGCATTTCGTTGGATGATTCTCTTCAAAAGTTTTGGAGTCTCGAAGAAATCCCCGCTCGGACGTTCATGAGTCCCGCTGATACCGAGTGTGAACAACTGTTTAAGTCTACTGTTTCACGTAATGCCACGGGAAGGTATTGCACCGCTTTACCGTTTTCTAAAGATCCTAGTGTACTGGGGAATTCGAGATCGGCTGCACACCGTAGATTACTTATTTTAGAAAAGACAAAACTTAGTCATCCTGAGCTCCGCGAAAATTATAATGCAATTATAAAAGAATATTTAGACAAAAATTTCTTGACGGAAATATTGCCCGCTGAACCTTTTAGTGATAAGGGTTATTATATACCGCATCATCCGGTAATTCGCAAGGATAAAATGACTACGAAAGTTAGGATTGTTCTAGACGCTAGTTCGAAATGTCATAATGGTGTGTCACTTAACAACGTGTTACACACTGGGCCTAATTTACAGGCTGATATATTTAATTTATTATTAAATTTCCGCTTATTCCCGATAGCTATTACAGCTGATATAAAACAAATGTATCTCCAAATTGAGGTTATTGAGGAACATAGAAAATTTCAGAAAATATTATATCGTTTTAATACCGCGGAACCGATTCGAGAATTTCAATTTAATCGGGTCGCATTCGGTTTGAAGTCCAGTCCTTTTTTAGCCATGCGCACGGTGCGACAGCTATCAATCGATGAAAAGGATCGATTCCCGCACGCTGCCGCTGTAGCTTCGCGTGAGTTGTACATGGATGATTTAGCCACGTCCGTTCCTTCGTTGGAAGAGGCTAAGGTTCTTTCTCGTGAACTCATTGATTTATTTAAGGCTGGTGGTTTCAACCTTACAAAATGGGCAAGTAATTCTAAAGAGCTGTTAGCTATTGTGCCGCAATCTAACCGCGCCGATATAGACTTTTCGGATAAGGACAATTTAAAAATACTGGGCCTTAAATGGGTTCCATCTGATGATATTTTTTCTTTTACGACATCTTCTATAGATGATACATGTACTAAGAGATCAATTCTCTCCGCTATTGCCCGCTTGTGGGATGTTCTTGGATTCGCCGCTCCAGTAGTATTATTCGCTAAATTACTTATAAAAGAATTATGGAATCTCCAGTTAGGGTGGGATGATGTACCGCCTGATACTATAGTATCTCTTTTTCAGAAATTTAAAGAGCAATTGCCGCTTCTTTCCACTTTAAAAATACCGCGTCATTTAGCAGTTACTATGGGCTGCATAACTAATATTGTAGGTTTCTGTGATGCTAGCCTCAAGGCATATGGATGCGTTATATATTTACATGTCACGGATCCCCATGGTCAAATTCATATTAGTTTAGTGTGTGCTAAATCCAAAGTCGCGCCAGTAAAGGTTGTTTCATTGGCTAGATTGGAATTATGTGCCGCTCTTCTCATGTCTAAACTTATAAAGTTGGTTAATGATACTTATAGTTCTCGTACTGCTATTAACAATATATTTGCTTTCTCCGATTCTAAAATTACACTTTCGTGGATAAATTCTTCCCCGCATAAATGGAGTGTTTTCGTAAGTAACCGCGTAGCTAAATGTCAAGATAATTTAAATCCGAAACATTTCTACCATGTAAGTGGTAAGGAAAACCCAAGTGATTGTCTTTCCCGAGGTCTTTTACCGGAACAATTATTGACACACGAGTTATGGTGGCTAGGGCCTAAATGGCTTCAATATCCACTTTCAGAGTGGCCTATCACTCCTTTTGTTTCGGGTTGTATAGATACACTGCCAGAATATAATAAGAAGACTCTTAGTTTTACTGCTTGCGCTACTATAAATTTTAATTTAATTCATAATCTTGCTCAACGATTCTCCTCGTGGAATAAAATATTACGCATAATAGTTTACATTCTTAGATTCATACGAGTTATTCCACGTGATAAATTTAATGATAACATTTCAATTGCTGAATTAAATATAGCTGAAATTTATTTAATCCGCGCTGTTCAGCAAGTGCATTTTCCAAATGTTTTTGAAGAAATAAAGAAAGGCAAGTTACGCTCCCCATTAAAACGCCTTGATCTTTTTATCGATGATAATAACCTTATTAGAATCGGTGGCAGGTTATCAAATGCTAACATTCCTTATGAATCGCGGCATCCTGTTCTTTTACCTAAGCACGATCATGTAACGCATCTTATTATAGATTATTTTCATCGCGCTCACTGTCATACCGGAGCCAATCTCCTGAGCTCATTATTACGCCAGAAGTATTGGATTTTATCTTCGCGAAGTGTCATAAGAAAAAGAGTGCACTCCTGTAATTTTTGTTTTAAAGCCTCTCCATCTCATGACAGCCCTAAGATGGCTGACTTACCCGCTTGTAGAGTGCAGGAGACAAAAGCATTTGTGCACACAGGCGTAGATTACGCCGGCCCTATCAAAGTGACTCTATTTAGAAGTAGAGGTCAAAGAAGTGTAAAGGCGTACATTTGTTTATTTGTATGTTTCGTCACAAAGGCTGTTCACATTGAACTGGTCACTGATATATCTTCCGATACTTTTATTTCTGCTTTTAAGAGGTTTATATCTCGCCGAGGTCCAGTTTCCGTACTTTATTCGGACAACGGCACCAACTTCATTGGGGCCAAAACTCAATTGCAAAATTTTCTTACTGACCGCTACCGTATACAATGGAAAATGATTCCACCTCGCGCTCCTCACTTCGGAGGCTTATGGGAGTCTAACATTAAGTCTGTTAAAAATCATTTATACCGCGTAATTGGCTCTCAGCTCCTTACATATGAGGAGCTTCTTACAGTCCTCACTCAAATTGAGGCTATATTAAATTCTAGACCGCTTTGTACTCTGTCAGAGGACCCGTATCCTGAGCCGCTCACACCAGCTCATTTTATTATGGCTTCCCCTTTAACTTGTTTACCTGTACTAGATATTTCTGAATCCGACAAATCGCTAAGATGTCGCAAGCAACTTTTAGACCAAATGGTAAATAGTTATTGGAAAAGATGGCGTGTGGAATATTTGCACAATCTTCAAGTTAGGCAAAAATGGCTCAATAATTCAGTTAATATTAAAATAGGAACGGTTGTTCTAATACATCAAGACGATGTTCCTCCTTTGCGCTGGCCACTGGGTATCATTACTCAGGTCTATCCGGGTAAAGATGATACTATCCGCGTTGCTTTGGTGAAAACTTCCAATGGTTCCTTGAAAAGGCCCATTGTCAAATTATGTCCTTTACCTTCGCAATAACTTTTATTATTATACCCGCTTCAATTATTACTGCTTAAGTTTTTTTTTGAATTTTTTTTTGAATACGCATAGTTAAATTTTATTTTTATTATTTTTTTAGAATACTACGTATTCTCAAAGGGGCGGAGGATGTTTAGGCCAAAAGCCTTAATTCTAATTACATTTTTATATTTTAATTGTTTTTAAACCGCAAGTAATCAAGATGAGTTTTGTTATCCTTTAATTCCTAACTCCACACCTGTCAACGGCGAAAACGGATATAGATGCTACCTACCCACCGCTAAAAGAAAGTGAACAATGATTCGTTGAATTACGTCACTTGCCTAAGAACCTGGACGGAGAGAGGTCGGTGACATTTCGCTTAACTTTTTACCGCGTGTGATTTCTACGATACTTATTTTTATATATTATTATATCCTGTGACTCTTTAGACTCTATTGTGAATTGACTGTTATTGTGTGGAGGCAGTTTGATTGAACATTTCTGAAGCAAAACCAAGAAGAAGTATTGTCAATGTGTGTGCCACGTGGAAGCTTCCAGGGTTCCCGTTTCTGCTAAGTAACATTGTCCGGCTGTGGTGAGTCCTTAACCTATTCCTTATTCCCTGACAAAACTCATCTATCTCTTAACGTATATTCACACAATTGCAAACAAAATTTTCAGATACATATTTCGTATAGGTACAATTTCTCTGTGTCTTTTTTTATTCTATTTTTTCGTATAATACCGCTTCTTAAATTAATGGTGCGGAGACCTATTCTCTAGCAATCAATAGTGTAGCCTTAATTAAAGGCTGCCACGGCATGCATTAAACATAGGAGTAGAAAATGATGGTATAAATCAGACTTTATTTATTTAGATAGCTACACAAAAAAATACAGTTAATTGTTATATCAATCCGACATATAATTTACATTTATAATTAAAATGAAAATTGTATGAACTGCGCATTGGCATTGGCAAAGTCAAAACTTTGGAGCTTTGACTAGAGAATCCAATATACAACTAAAAGAAACTAATTTCAACTATACTACTTCGTAAGGTTCCCGAAATGCTAGCAGCATTTACCCGTTTAATGGCAATGCTTATCTGCTGTGCTGTAAATACCAGAATACAAGCACTACGGGGACGTGCCACATAAATAAAAAATAAAAATAAACTTTTTAATTTAGACGCATTTGGTCAATAATCACAATTAGAATTACATTTATAACACATATGTACATACAGAAATTAGGGAATTACAAAAAAAATAAATAATAAACCTTAAAAAAAATATTTAAAAATTAATAAATAAGTAATTTCATTTAAAAAGAAAAATTCGTTACATTTAATTATAGAAATACATTTTAATGAATATCATGTAACATTGCCGTGTGATTTCCGGTTTAGAATAGACCATCCCATGTCTTCCTATGGATGTCGTAAGTGGCGACTAAGGGATAAACAACTGATGGATGGGAAGCAGTATTTATCGGCTCATAGCTAGATACCACCGTACTGGGGTCACCAATCTGCATTCACCTGCGTGGTGATTATGGCAATATCCCTCAAATACCATGGCTTGACAATGTTTGTTAAGAGGTGGCCCATGTGGACATAAACTGGCTATTTAAGTAAAGTCAATACAACAAAACCGTATCCGACCCACCGGAGAAGAGTGCGCCCGCAAACGTGACGTCCCCCCTTGTCCTCCCGACCCTTAGTTTGCTAAGAACCTTCCGATGCCCTCGTAGACCCAAAGTCCGAGAGGCCCGCGAACTGTAAAGTAGAGCGACATTTGCACAAAACTCCCCAAAAAAAAACTAAAAGCCATAATCCCTCAATCTCCCCGCCAGCGACCGCCCTGAGCCGAGGTCCAAGTCCCACAGGGGACGCCCTCTTGCGCAGGTTGCTTAGTTTGTATGTTGTGCCCGGTGAAGTAGCAAAAGTCTCAGGGCTGAATACATATGAATATTTATTATTTTCCTTAGCGGTATTAATTTCCCTACGATATTTCAATTTCCGTGCACCTACCACTTTTATTCTGCACCGCCCAATGGTTGACTGGGAGAGCATGCCTTAGACATTAAGTCCGCCGATGTACTATTTAGGGCTAAAGTTTTAAATAAATAAATAAATATGTCTGTCCGAAAAAAAAAACAACAACAAAATTACATAATTTTACATCCATGTATCAATATCAGTTCGAACGACATTGAAAGCGAAGCAAAAGAGTTCAAATATCAATGACAATCATAACATCGTTGAAACTCTACCTAATTTATTCATTTATATGATCAGGGCTGCCCATGGTCGATATGATAGCGGTTGTTATAGATTATTTTGAGCCGAAGGTTGCGGTCACAGTGTAATAGAATAGAAGAGTCATGTTATTGAACTTAACTGGTGGGCTCAATTGTTAAAACATCATCTATAACAATCTTATACCAGGGAATGGGTTGTTGTCCAGGGGGAAATCCATTTACGGATTCCCACCGCCGCTGCAGCGTATTCGTGCGCTGGCGGTGGGATATGTGGGACTCACCATCTCCATAGCGTGGTATGCTAACTCATACCAAAAGGAGAGGAACTTACACCATTAAAACCCCCCGGACACTACTTAGTTCCGCCGTTGGCGCGGGCCGGGCACGCATAAGCAATCCGGCCCCCCGATGCCACCCATGGCCAATATGGCACCGCGGGATCGCCTGGGGTCACCAACCTACTAGCTCCAGCTGTGGACGTTATACGGGCTGATGATGATGATGAAGACCTTTAAAATTTTGTAATTAACAAATTAATTTGGGAATTTAATGCTACCCCAAATAATATTAAGGGCTACTTTTAATTAACACATGTTTTAGTTGTACTGCATAGGTGTTTTATAAAACGTCGGCTGAAATTACTTTCTACATAGTTTTTTACTCACGTAACCATTCCATTCAATAAGAATAACTGCCTGTCAATCTGACCGAACCATAAATAATGTAACTTTAAGTACCTTTAAGGTTGTTAAGTACAGTAGCGAACGATATGTGTAATAGGACTCGTTGTAATATGTTCCTATAGTTAAAGTTTCCTTACCGACTTGTTTCCGTTGACTCTTAACAGGTCTTGGCAAGCCAGGTTCGTTAGCGTCCCTTCGCAAGCGGATTGGTGATAGTAGTAAGACCGTGATTACCCTTGAGATGATAGATGCTGTTGTAAAACTATCAGCTGTATATCCCTTAGAGCCTATGCACACCATGTTTTTAAACGCGCCGTCGACGCGCGTTTTGGAAATGCGCGCCGAGGCGTTTTTATCCTACAGAGCAGTTTGTTGTCATTTGTATCGATACACACGCGTGACACTGGTGCGTCGCTAGCGCGCAGGATTTCCTCGCAAAGAGAGAGGTATGAATCTACGTTAGTTACAATCGAGCAATTTGGTGGCGTTTGCATCGCGTCTGTATTGCTACACACGCGTTTGTATCGATTCATAAGCGTGCAGGTGTGCATAGGTCTTCAGGATGCGTCTGACTCGCGTGCGTATTACGTCTTTATCGCTACAAACGCGCTTCAACGGCGCGTTTATATAAAAACGTGGTATACAGAGATCCTTAGTCGTCTTCTTACGATATTATCTTCTATTCGAAGATATGGGATGATCTATTCTAAGCCGATTCTAAAAAAGTAACCGTAAAATTTCAAAAGCTTATTTCAAATTAATGATTAAGGTACTATTTATATTTCCTATGTAATGCAATCATCATATAGAGCATAATAGCATTAGCATTTAGCACCATATATACTTATAATTAACTTTAAAACAAATTAAATCAGTGCCTGTGACCAGGCTATATGTATATTTAGACCTACGGCCTTGCTTATCGGGTCCTAAAGTAAAGATAGTAAGAGAGTCAGCACCACCACCGGCCTTATGCATTTCCTCCATGAAAAAACATCTGTTGCCAAGCAGTATAATTCTCAAAGAAAGACGAGATCTAAAATTTCGGTTTAGGAAATAATGCCGTTCAAAATCAATGGCTGAACCATTCGTAAAACCATTGCCGGTCGTCTTAGCATCATCATTGAAAGATAGGATATACTCGTAGTACGGGTGTGGCGGCCGCTCAAGCTCAAACAGTATTGAAAAAGGATCAGGTTAACATAATATTATTTGGCTGTAGTATTCTGTAAGGATAACATGGTGTTACCAGTAATGAAATATGGATTTAAAAGCCTCATAAGAAAGTTAAAAGTCGCTTTAGAAAGAGCACTGCGGGGCATTTGCGTGGTCGTTTCGAGATTCACAGGAGAACGGTCGCTGAAATAGCTTAACAGATTAGCAAACTGAAGTAGCAATGGCTTTATAAATCGGAAAACTAACGATCAATGGGGCAGAAAGTTTCTTGAGTGGAGACCACAAACTGGGAAGCGCAGCGTGGGACGACCGCCTGCACAATGGACCAACGACCTAATAACCGTAACCGGTAGTAATAACCGTACTAACGCTATTCTTTACGAATATTTATTATTATTGTAGTATAGCGCGTTACGTTTTGGTTGATTTTAACAATACCAAATAGAAAATGTTTGTAAGCTATTGAAATCACAAATAAAACAATACATTAAAAACTTAACAAAGCTAAGAATGAAACTTGAACTTTTATAACCCCATTTACCTTCGATTTATCGCAAACGATACTAAAAAGTCATAACTTATTTTATACATCTGACTTAAACAACTATCAAAATCCACAAAGAGAGAAGAAAACAAAAAGCTTTCATCGGAATTGCAATTAAAAGACCAAATTGCTTCTTTTTTAAAAAGATTCCTACCATGAACGACAGGCGACCGTATTGTAAAAACAATTACATGAAATCTCATTGACATCAAGCATAAAGCTAAACATACAACAGAGGGGAATGTATTTCTAGTTTCTCATGATTGCCGTATGTATTTAAAACAAATGTTTCTTTCACAATGCAAAATTTTAACATTTTGAGAATACTACTGTATATTATCTATATTTTAGCGGAAACTTTGACGCTAGAGTTCGCAAAAAGAAAGTCCAGAAGCAATAATGGAGCAATATGGGTATAGTGACCAAAAACATTTAGGTAAAATCCTCATAATGTTTTACAGGTTTACTATCTTTTTCTTCTTTAAACGGGCTACTTGAAATTATAGAAGAATAATACAAAAGTATAAATATATAAGTCATGCGCAAAAAAAAGTAGGATCAAAAGATGTAGATACCTGTTATAGCGCGGGACGAAATAAGAAAAGCTCTGGTCCAGTTAAAAACTCTTGAAAAGAAACTATAAGACTGCAAGAAACCAGTTGCAAGACCGCAAATATGATGGAAGGACGTAACGACGGCGGGAAACAACTGTCAAAAAACTGTAATAAATATAATAAAATGTTGAACAAGACCTACACTTAGATTGCAGGTGGCTAAAAAATATGATGATGATGGTGATGAATCTTGGCTGTATAAATGGCTGTCAATTCAATGTCGTCTCATTCGATGATTTTGAAAGAAAGAATTACAAGTTTCAGAACAATATGGTGTTGAATGTGACGTCTCTTCTGCGATTTTGATGTCCATATATCAGTATTGTGTTTGTATCAATGTCTTTGGTCTATTGTTTTACAGAAACAAACGCTCGTAGACAAGCGTTAAATAAAATCTATTTGTAAGAATAAAGCACTATAGATCTAAATCAATGCATTATTGTCAAATGCAAAGGTAGCTTTGAAAAACTGAAATATTCTTATAAAAACAGTGAAAACTGGTTAATCGGAACCTCAAGGGATCAAGGATTTTGTAACAATTAAAGAAGTTTTCATTTATCCAGTTTTCCAATTCCAGAGGTCAAAAATTTATTGATAGTACTGACAAACAAAGCATGTGCGAAAGAAATTTGTAAACAACAAATGTTTGTAAACAATCGTGTCCAAGCCTATCCCAACCTGATAGATTGTTTCACTTATAAAGGGAATTAAGCTCCAGAGTCCCAATTGTAGAGGTAAACATCGAAAAAATCCAAGAAATCAAATCTCATTCAGCTCAGCTCAACCAGGTTCGAAAAGTCACATTAACAGAGGTAATTCAATAAAAAAGTGCCAGGATCTCATTGTAGTTCTCAATAATAGAAGTTCCTTACTTACCCAGGTCGCAATTAACCAGATTTCACTGTATTATTATATGAAGAAATGCAACTTTGAATTGACGTCATAAAAGCATTAATAATATTAATTTTAAACTTTAAGATACTTGGAATGTTTACGATTGCAACTAAAAGTTTAAGTGTTTTATGATATTTGTGAGAAATATTTCTGTACTTAATGGGGAAAAAAACTTAACAAAAATATAGTTAAGTGCTTAGCAAATATTGTTTATGGAGTTGTACTGTAGGTTTTAATGTTTAACGAACGTACTTACGTTCAGTAATTTTGACATTAAATTACATAAAATATAAAAAAACTTATTTCAAATTATTAATATTGGATTTAATGAGATATTATTACGATTACAAAGCAAGTCGCGCAATTTTTTATAGTGTAACTTGATTTAAATATGAAAAAATGAATGCTAATATCTATAAAAATTAAATTAACCATTGCTTTGGGAAGTCCCTTAACGCCGGACAGCACCTAATGCCGGACACCCGTTCTATCTCGATAACCAAAAACGTGAGTGAAACATAGATAAGTTAAAGGGGTGCGGGGCTACGTACTAATGCCAAGTCACCACATGCGCATCGTCAGTGGCGCGCATAGCAATGCCAGGAGCGTTTTTTTGCAGATTTTGGAGGGAACATACTGCGTCATTTCAGATTCGGATAAGTATTACGGACTTGTTTTTGTGTTAAGCTGCCTATGTTTAGTTTATTTTTACTAAATATATTATTCGTTTACTTTTAATGATAACAGTTTTTGTACATTTATGAAATAGTTTAGGTTTGTAAAAAACAATAGTAACGGTGTCCTGTCCCGTAGTACCGGACACCAAATAGTCCCGTAACGCCGGACAGTGAGTATGTTTTTTTAAATTTGGTAGTATTTACAATCACCATAGTACTTATTGTGCCTACGAGGTTTTAGATATCAGAACGCTCAGGGAAAAATTAAGGACAAGAAAAAATGGAAGTGAGATGAAAATAATTTACAAATTGCGATTACTTAAATTTCGAGAACTCGTAATGCAAGAAGCTGCGACACGATGCAATATTTGCATATTGCATGATTATTGACAAAAGTATATTACATGATTTTTCGTAAATCATGTAATCAAGGTCATCTCCATACAAAGTTGTTGTCGAAACAAAAGAGGATTAAAGAAAATAGAAGAAAAAAAGAAAAAAAAAATACTGGTATAACCGAGGACCGTAATTAAGCTATAAAATGTGAAAGAGATAGAAAAGAAATGGCAACGAGTTGAAATTGTCATAACTATAGAAAACGTTTAGTTCAGTAAAACAAAAAATATAAAAAAGGAGAAAAAACAAAGAAAACAACTAAAGCACGCAAAACTACCTATTCAGTTAATTTAGATGACCAAGACGAAGACTGCATGCAGTGCTACATATGCCAAGAGTGGGCACATGAGGCCTGTGCTGACATTCCACAATGATGAAATGGTTATGGTAGTTGTTAAATATTCGGTGCTCAGGGTTCGCGATGAATTCCGTCCGGTACTAGGTGCCACTTTCAAAAACTGCGTTTTTCCTCACAGAAGTTTAATCTATAATTTTAAGTGAAATTTATGAAGAAACTGCATTTTTGATTATTTATTACAATTAAAAAATTTGTTAATTTTGGTAATCCATAAAGAACAACATCGTTTTCTGAACATATATTTTTTTATTTAAAAAATACCTCATGTGTCCGTCACTACGGGACTTACCCCTTAGTTGATCATACATATCATCGCTTAGAATTTGTGATAATTGTCTATATTCTGAATGTAATAGATTTTATAAGCAGCATTCCTTGAATATTAGGACCGAATGTCATACATTTGAGTTCCCAGACTCATCATAACCGGCGTTTGGAGGAACACCCCGGTAGTGATATCGTGGGTTAGACCTTGGTACTCTTGGTATAACTAATACTTTTTGTTAAGGTCCACCATGAGGCTGAAGTCTGTTAGTACCTCGCTGTTAGTAATATTTTAAAAGGCATGAAGACTTAAAAAATATAATTAGTCCGCCAGTTAGATTACTACAAAATATTTGACACGTATTTCTTTTTCGTTCCTCAAACAAAAAATTACGATGCTACAGCGCGTTGAAATTTCATGTGACGTCACTTTTAGGTACAATTTTACTTAGTAATGACGTCACAAGTCATAGTTAGTTTTTTGTATATTTGCATTTTTTATTAATTTGATAAATAAAAAAATACGTGTCCAATATTTTTTAGAAATCTAACCGACGGACTAGTCGGACTTTCTTTAGTCGTCATGCCCATTGCTTGTGTGTGACATTCTAAAATATTAACAACAAAGACTTTTTTTAATATATTTAGTTAATATTCACATTCCTGTTAAAGCAATTTGTATGTAATCCATAAAAATATTAAACAAAAGAAACATCCAACCGAAATAAAAACCTAATTCAAATCTCAATTACAACACACATTAAAACCCTACCGCCAATAAAAGCAATAGAAAGCAAAGCGAATAAAATAAAAGAAAATGTAATCAAATTGGGGAAAACAAGGAATTCTCCGATTATTATTACACAAGATATGTGGGGTAAAAGAGGTCCAAGGAACGGAATTACATTTTGTTGGGCACGGGACGCGGTTAGAGCTTGCGCGAAAATTTGTCCGTTAATTTCATTTGCTTTGTATTTTTCCTCGTCAGATTGCTTGAAGCCCTGAATTGATTTAAAATAGTGGTGGTTAGGATTTGTGTCTCTTGTTTTATTGAAGGCAAATCTTTCACAAGGGAATAAAATTTAGAGCTCGGAGGTATATGGTCGGATGTGACATTATACGTCAGAAACATTCGTCGTATGCACTGATATAGTAGTAACCTAGATGGAGGGTTTAAAAGCATCCAAAATTCCAAACACATCACGATATTCTTACATATGACCTTCATAGAATACCAGAAAAGGATGCATATATGGCGCCTCTTTCGCAAATGTGTAGGTTGTCACTAGGTTAAGGATGTATATACTTATTCTATGGTCGTATGTACCTTTATCGCAAACTGCACTTACGACCAAATGCTTCTGAAGTATAATATGCTTATATGCTTCTGACGTCTAGAAATAATATTATTATAGTTTGTGTATACATTGATCAGCGGCACACAGTAACCATCCGACGTTCCTGCGAGGTATTTACAATTGAACTTAGAATCTGGTGTATGATGTATATGATTCATTCTGTACTGCTTAGCCTATATCATCAAGTGTTTTTGTAGATTAGTTACGTAATAGAATAAAATCTTTTGCTATATACTTGTTTTGGTCGGAGATGGACGAATAACCTCGTAAATGCATAGGCGGATCAAGGTGGATGCATGCCGCTTCCAACCGTAGTAACTGAAAATCTATGAGGGAGGCCTATGTGCAGCTGTAGACGTTAATTCTACGGCTGAAATGATGATGACGTTTGTGTCGGTCAACCAATGTCTCATATTATTCGACAATAAAAATATTGGTATTCATATTTTTAGAGTAATAAGAAGACAAAGCAAAAAGTTTTTTTTAATTACAAAATAAAGTACAATGTTCAAACTTTGTAGAAACTGTTTAATTTTTTTAAATAATTTAAACTACTTCACGGTCACGCGCAACTTGGTTTTTCTTTTGCCGACATATCCCCTCAACTGATAAGAATTTGGGCCCATTTGTGCGTTTCGTTGGCATTTATTGATGTGTGTGTTTGTGTTTATATATAACCTACTTATACTTATATCAACACTAGCGGCCCGCCCCGGCTTCGCACGGGTGGACTTTTATACCCTACCCCTGCCCTACCCTACCCCTACCCTACCCTACCCCTACCCTAACCCTACCCTACCCCTACCCTACCCCCACCCTACCCCTACCCTACCCCTACCCTACCCCTACCCTACCCCTACCCCTACCCTACCCCTACCCCTACCCTACCCTACCCTACCCCTACCCTACCCCTACCCCTACCCTACCCTACCCCTACCTTACCCCTACCATACCCCTACCCTACCCCTACCCTACCCTACCCCTACCCTACCCCTACCCTACCCTACCCTACCCTACCCTACCCCTACCCAAAAGTCCTATGTCCTTCTCCCAGTTCTTAGCTACCTCCCTACCAATTTTCAGCCAAATCGGTTCAGCCGTTCTTGAGTTATAAATAGTAACTAACACGAGTTTCTTTTGTTTTTAAAATGTATTCTGCTATTCAGGGCGTAGACAAATCCTACGAAACAAAAACCATGAAAATTGATCTAGCCGATCTCGAGTTATAAGTGTTGTAACAAACCTGTCTTTGTTTTATATACCTCGTGTGTTCATAAGTTTTAAGACAAACTTTGTACTTAAAAAATAAATAAAATGTTACTGGCTGCTATTTATTTTTTTTCCAAATTTGAATTTGGAATGTTAAGTTTTAATTTCTTTGATTATCAAATTTATTTCTTTAAATTTTCTAGTGTTGGAAGGAACCAAAGAATTACGTGCGAACGTGATTTCGCTATTTAAGGTGGGAAAAAACCAATAGAGATTTTCCATGAGGTGAAAACTTTTGGTGTGAGTCTTAACTATTCGTGTATTATGCTATTAAACGATACAAGCAGTCAATTTTTTGCAAGATCGCTAAAGTAGTGGTCGGCCACGCTCTGGGACGACGCCTACGAACATCAAAATCCTCCGAGAGCTACTTCGCCAAAATCCATGTCGCACTCAGAAGAAACTCGCTCTGCAGACTAATATTTCGCGCGTTTCAGTCAACAGAATACTGAAATATGATCTTAAGATAAAAGCGAATAGCCGTAGGAAAGTTCACTTTTCAAACGATCGCCTTCGTAAATTGCGACGCGAACGTTGTCCCACACTGCTAAGGAGACACGATGCGAGGAAGATACTCTTCTCCGATGAGAAAATCTTTACTGTCGAAGAAAAGATAAATCGACAAATCAATATGTGTATGCTAAAAGTAGCAAGGATGCCTCAGCTTCAGCGCGGAATATCTTGCGTACTCATCATCCGGCTAGTGTGATGGTATGGTGGGGAGTTTCGTATAAAGGTGTCACTCCGCTCCATTTCTGCCAACAAGGCGTCAACGTGTAAGCCAAGAATTATCAAAGTGACATTTTCGAGCATGTTGTGAAACCCTTGTTACCAACTTTATTTTTCAACATGGATTGGGTCTTCCAGCAAGACTCGGCGCCATCCCATAAGGCAACAACCACCCAAGCTTGGTTGAGGGCAAATGTGCCGGCCTTCATCGTGGCGAACGAATGACCCACTTTCAGCCCCGATTTAACCCGCTGAATTATTTTTTATGGACTGAATTAGGGCTCAGGGCCTGCCGAAAGTCCCACCCACAGTTGGAGTAACTGAAGCGAGCCCTTGTCCGAGAAGCAAATCGAATTTCTCTGGAACAGATTCGTGCCATGATTGATGACTGGCCAAATCGTCTTAGGCCCTGTATTAAAAACAGGGTGGTAATTTTAAATAATAATTATAAGTTATTGTCGATTAATATTAACTTAATGTTTACTGAAAATTTTAGAAATATAAGTTAATAATTAAAAAAGTTATGCAACTTTTATTTCGTCTCAAAACTTATACACACACGAGGTATATAGATAGATGTTATCATCATCAGCCTGTATAACATTAACAGCTGGACAAGAATCTCCTCCTCCTGAGTGAGGGTTTTGCCACAGTTACACCAGCATCGCTTAGGTTGGTGACGGCAGTATTAAGTTGTAACATGGAAGGAAACGTCGCTGTTCGTTCCTTGTTATCGATGATGTTATAACAATCAGGACCAACGGCTTAACGTGCTTTTCGGGGCACGGAGGTTAAGTAGTCCCTCAACCAACTAGACCCGGGAAGAAATCTTAGATTTTACACAAAAATTTACTGTCCGGCGTGTGGATCTAAATGACCTGCGAGATGTAAGGCAGGAGGTTGTTACTTTTAGTCATGTATATACATTATTTACTTACATTGATATGCTTACGCCCGGGCTGAATAGTTTGCTTGTCTGTTTGTTAGCTTGAAAGTGCTAATCTACTTTCAGTGTTAGATAGACCATTCATCAAAGAAAGCTATAGGTTAAATTTAATAATAAAGTTCCTACGGGAACTAAAGCTACGAGGGTGAAACTGCGTGCAGTGGCTAGTCTTATACTAATATAGCTTAAACAATTTGTTTGTTTGCTTGAACGCGTTAATCTCAGGAACTACTGGACCGATTTAATTCTTTCAGTATTGTATAAAATCGGTTAACTAACGTGTCGCTTCTTTCAATCCCGATTCCTACATATTTGGATATCACATAAACTGTTTTGAACTAATTGTCAAAATAAAATGTACTTTAAGTCAATTAGGTAAGCTCCATAACACCCAACCTCACCTTCCTTGTATTTATTCCCTTCTACCAATTTGTATTACAATTGTTATAAAAGGCGAAACTTACATAACGACACCGGTCTCATACCGATACATATTAAAAGACCCACTTAATTTCTTTTGACAGCACTCATACAAAATTCAACACCACCTTTGTACATTCGATAACACAGACACGTTCGCATTATTATCTCCGGTATTACCGGACAATGAAATAAAAGACGCCAAAACAATGGTCTGTAGATTAGGGAGAAAATTCGTTTTGCTGCGGTTGGAAAGCTATAGCGAAGACCTTAAATGGGATCAACCATTGTTTGGGACTATGGAAAATGTTAATTTTGGTGAATGGGATTAGGTTTAATTTTGATGATGCGGATAAAAACGAAACATGTGCGTAATTTTCGGACAAACTTGTAACTTTCGGGCAGACTTGTATGTAGTTAGCCAACAAGCTTTTCATACTTACATACTTTTCATTGTGACGTATTATGTGTTTTAATTCCTCCAAATAGGCTTTTGTTTAGCCACAATCTCACCTGATGGTAAGCGAGGATGTGGCTGACGATGGTTCTCAAAGGTCAAGAGGACACTTATTCACACTTGACTTGAAGAGATCCAGGTTATAGTTTTCGGGGAAAACAGAAGCTGGCAGCCAGTTCCAGACCTAAGCAGTGGTGTAGCCAACCACGTGTTACAATCATGTAAAGAGGAGAATTATATTTATAAAGAGAGGAAATAAACAACGGATCACTCAGTACACAATAGATTATTACAATTAGATGGTAGGTAGATAACATTTACATTTAATTATTATAAGATAAAGATAAACAATATTTAGAGAAAGGGCAGGTTCTCGGACTCGGTTTGAGCAGGAAGCGGGATAGTGGTGATCTCGCTGAAGCCTCAGGTAGGCTGTAGCGGCAGCGGGAGAAGCACGGCTCGGCACATGTCCAGTCCAGATGGTAGCTAGCTGGTAGATATCCGGTATTAACTGCAGCGCGAGGATTCACGCCCTTTCCCATAGGTGTAGGCAGATACCACTTCCTTCCACTTTATACGATCTTGACATACCACTTTCACCTCTTCTACTTTCATTAATATCCTCATTCATAAATCATACTCCTTTTGATACTTCATGGGTCATAAAGACGGTTAGGGCTTCAGTCTAAGTAAATGTTTTATTAACTACAAACTAAGCAACTTGCGCGAGTCCCTTTAGGTTTGGGACCTAGATTCACGGCGGCGTAAGGGAATTATGACTAAGACTACTTTTCTAGACAATTGTGTCGAGGGTAACTGTATATTCACTCAATTCACCTACAAAATTCACACCTTGACTCAGGGCAACTATCTGTAGCTTACACAAATAATTGTTCCGGTTGCAAATTGAACCCAGAACACCATGGCAATCATATTTGATTATCAGAAGAATACAGTTTAATTTGAATAGAATTTTTTATACAAAATTCGTCAAACATAAAATTGACTTCACTACATAGTATAAAACAAAGTCGCAATGATCTTGATGCGGTTTCAACAGATTTTGATGCGGTTTTTTTATAGATAGAGTGATTCTGGAGGAAGGGCCCTAAGACTATTAAAACAACTAGGTACTAAATAATTTGTCTTCTGCACGAAAAACAAAAATAAAAAATCAGTACAAATGTAATACTGCGCGGGATACCTAGTCTAATAGATGTTAATATTTGAAACGCCAACTACAGAGACCTGCTAAAATGATGCAAGGCTTAGATTAGCTTCTAGATGGTCTAGTTCCTAAAGCATTTCACGGCGTCCGATCAAAAGGCGTACTCCAGTGGCAGAGTAATTATAACTAGTAATTATCGACTATTACTGGCTTGCACCGGACAAAGGCGGTCGGTGCGTCGTCATGTCACTAATAAGTATACGCGATTTTGGCAATACTGTGTAATTTATTACCAATATGTGTAGCAAATTTTGACAGAATTTGTTGATTCGCCATGTATCAAATCAAAATGGGAGGAGAAAATACTAAAAAATCTTAATTTTTATTTATTTATAAAAAAATATGTCTTTGTTTACCTTGTAACTACAGTGATATAAGTTAAACTTGTCATCATAATTAGCCCAGGTAAAGAAATCAGTCGAATATTAGCCCTATAAGGGGGTTTGGCGGGCGGGTTGATCGCAGTGTTAAAAATAATATCCTACTATCCTATAATATTAGTTAGTTATATAGTTAGTTAGTTATTTTGTAAGTATGGATGAATTGATGGATGGGTGTTTGTTATTCTTTCACGTAAAAACTACTGAATGGCTTTGGCTGAAACTTTGCACGGTGAGAGTTAATAAGCTCGATTAATATATAGGCTACGAAAAATCATGCTCCCACCCACTCTGCCGTGATATATCTATAATGCCGTTATCTACCACTACGGGCTTGGAGGATAACGGCATTATAGATATATCACGGCAGCACTGTATTATACATTATATAGGTAAGCACTGCTGCCTATTACTTGGTCTACAATTATCATAGCTGGGACTAATCGCTTAAGGTGTTTTTGAGGTACGGAAGGTAATCCTCGTGGTATGGTAAATGCGGCAATTGAAACCACTACCGCCAAGTCCTATGTCTCAGACGGGTGAGCTTATATCGCTCAGTACCCACAGTTAATTATTTTAACTTTGGATAAATGAAATCATGCATAATTAAACTTTTAATTGCCTAGCGACTCAAAGAATTAAATATTCTCTCAGTTTTTTACCATTATTAAATGCTCACCACAAAAGTGTTTCTTCAAAACTAATTTCAAATTGATAATTAAACATTTCTAAGTCAATTTTCTTTGTACCTAAACCAAGGAACAAGCTAATTAATAATGTAATTGGTTATTATCAACAATTGTGACAAGTTTGCAGCAGACAACAGTGGGTTCCGTTGGTGCTTTGACGTGTCATTATGGTATGGTCTAAATTATAAATGAAAGAGATTGATGTTATTTTAGATAATTTTAAAGATTTATTCTTTAGCAAATATAACTCAAATGTAGCAAGTTAGAAAAAAACTAAGCGTTTTTATGTTAAATAATTAATATAGGAATGTGTATATATTTTTTTTTTTTTTCATTAAAATTATTATGATCAAGCTGTCTACGTCTTCTTGCTACAAAGGTTTATTCCTCCTTCTATAAATGTAACAATATAAATATACTAATAAATAAATATAATAATAAGGACTATAAATAAATACCGAGGTAGCTCGAGTTGATAAATATTCCAAAGATATATAATAAATATAACATACAACCATATTTCTCACCTTTTTAAAAAACAGAATCGCTTTATCTTTTAACTTATACCACCAAACAATTGAGCACAGTCCACGATTGCGGAAACGTCCAACAGTCACGAATTGAGACAGAAAATTGGAATTGGAATTTTAAATGAAAAACGCTGCAAATGACTGGTCATTTAGTTTTGATTGATTTGAATAAAAATAAAAACAAAATAATATACTTACCTACTTAACTTTGTATATTTTTTATACAATTGTTCATGTGCTGATGGTGTCAAATAAAGAAGTTTGAAAGAAGAAGACTTACTGTCCACGGAGCAGACAAGTAAAAACAAAGTATTATGATTTGATTTGGTTTAATGAATTTCGTTACAACAAAATAGTTTTAAGAAAAAATAATAAGGCGATGCGCGTGCGTCGTTCTTGAGTATTGTGAGCGAGTGTCCCGCGGCCGGCCCGCGCCGCACCTCTCGTCCGGTTCGCGTGACGTCATCGGCCAGGACTCGTAGACGGCGCGAACATCCTGCCCCTCCTTGAAAGGAGCAATCACTTTCAAGACTCTATTCAGCCTCCTCCTCCTCTTCATGGTTTGTTAGGAGCGGACATACTTTGTTGACGGCGCGCCGCTCCGTTCCCCGATATGTGTTGAAGTCGGCGACGCGGACTACTCCGTCAGCGCCTGGGTATACTTTTTGTACTCGGCCCATCTTCCACTTGAGAGGTGGAAGGCCCTCTTCTTTGAAAACTACCAGGTCACCAATTTGTAAGTTTCGCTGCTGTAGGCGATATTTTGTACGCTGTTGCAACTCTGATAAATATTCTTGCGTCCACCGTGCCCAAAACTGTTGTCTTAAGTTTTCAATTAAGATGTATCGGTTCTTGGGGTTCTTGTTCTCGCCTGGAGGTGCTGGCAGTGACGTCAGTGGCCGCCCGATCAGGAAGTGCCCTGGGGTCAAAGGAGAGAGATCGTTGGGGTCAGGTGATAAAGGAGTAAGAGGTCGGGAGTTGAGGATCGCCTCTATTTGTGTAAAAATCGTACTCAACTCCTCAAAAGTAAGACTGGCATTTCCTACAATACGCTTAAGGTGATGCTTAGCACTCTTTACGCCAGCTTCCCATAGCCCACCGAAAGTAGGAGAATATGGTGGATTAAACACAAATTTAATGCCTTCATTGCTAGAAAAATCATGAACAGAACGTAGACTGGATCGCAACATCCTACCCAATTCGTTTTTCGCCCCTACAAAATTCTTTGCATTATCGCAATGAATACTATAAGGTTTCCCTCTTCTGGAAATGAATCGTTTAAGGCAAGCAATGAAAGCTGCGGTACTGAGATCGCTGACTGTCTCGAGATGTACTGCTTTTGAAGCGAAACAAATAAATATGCATAAATAACTTTTAGACACTCGATTGCCGCGACCCTTCTTACTTGATATCATGAAGGGGCCAGCGAAATCAGTTCCGCAGGTCTGAAATGGATAAAATTCAGTAACTCTGCTAGAGGGCAGATCACCAAAATACGGATTTATAGTTTTAGCCTTAAATCTTTTACATATTATGCATTTACGAACTATACTTCTGGCTAAATTTCTGCCTCCTATAGGCCAGAACTGTTCTCTGAATGAACATAGGAGAAGTTGAGGACCGGCGTGACCGAGACGCAGGTGATCGGCTGTCATTAAGAGATTTGTGAAATGATGTTTGGAATCTAGCAAAGCTGGATGTTTTTTCTCATATTTAATAGCAGCATTTTTGAGTCGACCGCCTACTCTCAACACACCGCTGTTATCAATGAATGGAGATAAACTTAAAATATGTGATTTAGGCTTAAGACACTTACCGTTAGATAAAGTTTCGATTTCATTTAAGAAAGATTCTCGCTGAGCCATTTTTATAAGAAAATCAAGAGAATGTTGAAGTTCAACGTCGTTCAACGGCGACTTGTTTTTAGTTAAAGTTTTACAATTACTAATGAATCGAAATACATAAGCATAGACTCTTTTAAGCCTTGTAGCACTAGAGTAATTTTCAAAATTAATGAATTTATGAATTTCTTGAGTAATATTAACCTTAATTTCTGGTAAATCTAGTTTTATGTTTGGGTGAGTAGGCCATTCCGATACCGAGTTTAAGAGGAAGGGTGGGCCTTCCCACCATAAACAAGAGTTAACTAAAATACTCGGTGCTACCCCCCTTGAAGCCATATCCGCAGGATTAAGATCGGTTGGTACGTATCTCCAAGAGTTTCGTTCGGTAAGCTCATGTATTTCATTAACGCGGTTGCATACAAATGCTTTCAATAATTTAGGCTGAGTTCTAATCCAACCTAACGTGATGGTTGAATCAGACCAAAAGTATTTACTGTCTATTCCACAACGCAGTGCGTTACTGACTTTATGCATGAGGCGAGCACCCAGCAATGCCGCGCACAATTCAAGTCGCGGAATTGTCACAGGCTTTAAAGGCGCTACACGAGTTTTAGAACACAAAAGTTTTATAGTTACGACGTTATCAGCATCAAGTGAACGTAAGTACACACACGCTGCGTAGGCGTCTTGGGAGGCATCCACGAAGCAGTGTAGTTCCGTTTTAACGGGTGGGGAACCCATCGCGTACCTCGGAACAGATACTGTAAGAAAAAGGTTAAGATTGCTAATTACTTTTTCCCATGACTTTTTAATATCCTGTGGGACGGGATCATCCCATTCTAATTTTAGTTTCCACAACTTTTGCAACAATACTTTTAAAGTAATTGTGCAAGCGCTCAGAAGGCCAAGAGGATCAAATATTCTGCATGTATTGGATAGAATGTTTCTTTTTGTGAGTGTTTGTGTGTCTGTATTTATATTAATAGAAAATTTAAGTAAATCAGTGTTTGGAGCCCACAGGACTCCTAAAACATTAGAATCCTTATCTAGATCAAGAGATTTAGTCTCCATTGGGGATGTGAATATCTGGGAACAATTTGTACGGAATTTATGAATGGGAAAACAAGCTGACGCTAGTGTCTCTGTCACACCTTTATGAATGTGTAATAAGTCATTTTGATTGGATGAGCCAGTAAGTAGGTCATCGACGTAAAAGTCATGTTTTATGACCTCTGATATTATAGGATCTGTACAATTATCTGCTAGTTGCTTAAGGCATCTTGTACTTAAAAACGGTGCAGCAGCGGTACCGTATGTGACAGTGTTAAGCTGTAAAATGTTAATGGGCCCTGAATCATCATCGCGCCATAGGATAAGCTGTAAATTTCTTTGAGACTCGTCAATTTTTATTTGTCTAAAAAACTTCGTGATGTCGCCTGCCAGAACGTATTTGTGCTGGCGAAACCGAATTAGAATGTCAAACAATTCATCTTGAATGGTCGGACCTATGGCTTGAATGTCATTTAACGATTTTTTTTGAAGTAGTCTTAGCTGACGCATCAAAGACGACCCGGAGTTTTGTTGTCTCGCTTGTCTCCCGTATCACCGCATGGTGAGGTATAAAGTAACCGAAGGATGGTCTATCTATTTTAGTAAGGTGACCAAGCTCCTCGTATTCTTTGATGAAATTACGATATTGTTCTCTTAGGCTTGAATTTTTCAGTAATTTCCTTTCAATGTTTAAGAATCGCTTTTCAGCCATGTAATAGGATTCGCCAAGCGCTGTTTCAGGATTCTCAATAAATGGCATTTTAACTGAAAATCTACCATCTTCCAAACGGGTAGTATTTTCAACAAAATGTTGTTCGCAGAACTCATCATGTGGTGATAAAGGTAGCTTTGAAGTAGAAACCTCCTCGATATTCCAAAATTTTGTTAAGTTATTATTAATTTCTTTAGTAAAATTACAAACTGTATTTTTAATCCCTGATTTATTAAGTGAACCTGTTGTTATATTAAGAGGTCCCGCTACAATCCATCCGAATTGAGAATCTTGGAGGATGGGCATCCCCGGCCCCATATTATGTTTGTTAGGAGAAATAGCTTCGAAAAATATCTCTGCACCTAAAAGCAGATCGACTTCTGATGGCTGACTAAAATTAGGATCAGCTAACTTTATGTTCGCGGGTAGATTAAGACGCGAAACATCCACAGGAATGTTAGGTAAGTGACCAGTTATTTTAGGCATCACTAAACACTTAAGATGAGTGATAAAAGGACTGTTTAGTGACTGAATAATCACCTCACAGCTGTCCGACAAATTAATCGTATTATTGCTAATGCCGGTAACGCAAAAACTAGTGTTTTGAGTTTTTAACTTCATTGTATTTTTTAAGTTTGTTGTTATGAATGATGATTGACTGCCTGCATCAAGCAACGCGCGAGCAGTATAAATATTTTTTGTTTTAGGATCCATGACTTGCACTACAGCAGTACCTAAAAGTACCTGACCTTGTGACTGTGCTGACAGCGAAACTGATAATGAATTTGAGCCTGTTTGATTATTATCATTGTTTTGATTTACGTGTAACAAAGAATTATGTCTTTGTCGGCAAACTCGACAACTGCCATCCAAGCGACAGTCTTTTACGGCATGGCCTCTCCTCAAGCAGTTCAAGCAAAGATTAAGTTTTATGGCCTCACTTGATCGTGCTTGCGGTGTCAAGTCTTTAAATGTGCTACATTCCACAATCCTATGCTTTTGATTGCAGAATGGGCATGTATGATTGTCAGTGTTATTATGCTTTGACTTGCTATTATTAGCAGAAGCGACAAAACTTTTCGAACTCTTTTGTTGAAACGAATTTTTATGATTATTATCACTATCAGATCTTTTTATATCTTTTTGTGAAGAAAAAACATTTTGTTTCGGTTTGTCGCTTTTACTAACGCACATAGTCTCAAGAATGTCTGCCCGATTACGTATAAATTTAATAAAATCATTTAAGGTAGGGTAGTCTGTAAAATTGTTTTTATGTTCTTCCCATTTTGATAAAGTAACCGGGTCCAATTTCGTAGTCATAACGTAAATAATAAGAACGTCCCACTTATCAGTGGGTAGACCTAAGGTCTCAAGTGATCTTAAGTTTTTTAATATGTGATCAATCAGAAATTGTATAGCCTTGTGCGACTCACGGGTCATGGGCTCTAAAGCAAACAAGGCTTTTAAATGATTGTTTATCAAAATTTTCTTGTTATCGTAACGAGCACATAACAGCTCCCATGCTATTATATAATTTTGAGCCGTAAATTCAATGGACTTAATGACTACAGTCGCGCTGCCTACCAAAGACGATCTCAAATAATGAAATTTGTTTATATTGGACATTGACTCGTTTGAATTTATTAACGCATCGAAGGTGTCCCTAAACTCGAGCCATTTAAGATAATTCCCGTCGAAGGTAGGTAAATTAATAGTTGGAAGCTTAATATTATTCATGTGATTGCAACCCGTGTTCGCAGATTTATAAGAAGGTTGACTATTTACGTCGTTGTTATTATCAGGATTAGCTTTCGAGTACGACTCAATGACTTCCTGAGCAAACGCTACGCTAGAATAATAAAGGTCCTCGAATAAATCTCGCTCGAGACGTTGTTTAGGTTCCTCGGTCATCACTTCGATTTTGTTTTGAATTTCATCGAATTCATGAATAATATTTTCTATTTTACTCAACCGAACAATTAATTCCTTATTTTGTTTATTTGTAATAGATTGAACAGGAATTTCAGATAAAGTGCTTACGAAATTATTAAACTTAGTTAATTGACCTTTTTTAGTGCCTCTTAAACTTATTAATTCCTTTAAGCCTGCATTCACCGACGCGACTTCTTGAATTTCATCATTTCCAGAAGTCATTATTAATAAATACAATTATTGTTAAGGGCAAATAAACAAATTAGATAAGATAATAAATGTGCATCAAACCACAATGTTGATTATGCGGCGATCCAATCTTCGTAGCTGTTACTGCACGGTGTCACAGACGGCCGAGCGGCGGACGCTTCGGTGTAACCGCTTGGACCCTTGCACCTGCGCGCTAGCGCAGCCGGCCGGTCGGTCTAATGTAGGTCACGCGCACAACGCGCGATCCGCTGATATCCTGGAATGTTCGGCCAAACTGCGGTGACTGCCTTTGTTTATGATATTGAATTAATCTGAATAAGTTTGGGCATGAGAAGTGGCTTGTGAAAAGATTAATCACACAAAGAAATCCGATTATTAATTAAGAATGTGGGTAAAATAAAAATTTATTAATTTGCTATTTTTAAGCATAAGACTGAGCTAATTATGTGAAAGAATATCACGCTTGCGACAGTTAAAATGAATGCTTAGCTGTAATTATGTAAGTAATTATGTATTTAAGAAATAGCACGCACAAAATATGATTATGTACTTATTCTGCACATTAGCAATTAAGACGGTGATTATAATTATGGAACCACTCGTTGCGATGTGCACTTTGGAAGCATAAAGAATAGCTAAGCACCAAGATTAAGCGTAAAATGCACTCACTGCACCGGCTAAGCGCGCAAGCAGATAACGGAACTCGCGTGAAACAATTCCCTATTTTTATAGATTTAATGTTAAATACACTTTTACACAAATAGAAAGGAATAGTATGGATCAAAGGAATAAAGGAAAGAGCACTCCCCTGGTTCAGTAATGCAGCCGAAGCACACCCGGCAGCCACCTCCTTGATCTCGATTCCTTTGTTTCGTCACCGATGTTCCGTTACTTTTCAAACTTTTTGAGATTTTGCAAATTCTTTGCCTTAACGGTCGCCAATATTGTCCACGGAGCAGACAAGTAAAAACAAAGTATTATGATTTGATTTGGTTTAATGAATTTCGTTACAACAAAATAGTTTTAAGAAAAAATAATAAGGCGATGCGCGTGCGTCGTTCTTGAGTATTGTGAGCGAGTGTCCCGCGGCCGGCCCGCGCCGCACCTCTCGTCCGGTTCGCGTGACGTCATCGGCCAGGACTCGTAGACGGCGCGAACACTTACCAGGAAAAGAAGAATATTTTGAATAAATCTATGATTTTAGAACATGAGGATGATGAAGATGTTTATGAGTTTTCAAATTAGAATTGTAATAAAATTTGCTTGTTTCACATTTCGAAACAAATTTTATTGATGAAATCCTACTAATATCATTAACGAAAGTTTGTAAGTATGGATGGATGAATGTTTGTTACTCTTTCACGTAAAAACTACTTAATAAATTTGGCTGAAACTTTGCACGGGGATAGTTAATTAGCTCGATTAACATATAGGCTACAAAAATCACGCGCCGACCCACTGGAGCAGAGTAACGCGGGTAAAACCGCAGGGCGCAGCTAGTTTATCATATATTTTCACATATTTGATATTTATTTTAATCATTGTTTTTTACGGGCACATCTCCTGTTGATATTTTTGATAACGTGCTAATCTCAGAAACTACTGGTCCGATTTGAAAAAATCTTTCAGTGTAAGAAAGATCTTATATCGAGGAAGGCTATAGGCTATAATCTTATATTGAAGTTCTCGCGTCAACGGGAGGTACACGGGTGAAACCGCGCGTGGGAAGCAAGTATATCATATTTCAACCGCGAAGCACTCGTCCCCTTGGGAATGTTATTCTTGACTTCTTGAAAGTGGTTAAGTACGTGGGACACTCAGAAAGATTTGCGACACTAAAAAAAATTGTTCTACAGGTACATATATTTTTATTAAATCTTTTCAAAGTACTCTCCACCAGCCTCTATACAAAGATTCATGCGTCTGAACCAGTTTTCAAAACACTTTTTCCAGTCCGCCGTAGACACCTCGTTTACAGCCTGCTCGAACGCAGCCAGCGCATCTTCCGGCGACGAAAATTGTATCCCCTTGAGCTGATTTTTTATTTTTGGAAATAAAAAGAAGTCACACGGTGCTAGATCAGGGCTGTAAGGAGGGTGACCCAGGAGTTTGACTGGTGTGCTGTCTAGGAAGTCCCTCGTTTTGAGCGCGGTGTGTGCAGGCGCATTGTCGTGGTGGAGCAGTAGTCCGCGGAGCCCTGTGTTTGGTCGCTTGTTGCTCACAACAGAAAAAACTTCTGGTAAACATTTGGTAGTATACCATTCGGCGTTGATGCTTCTTTGATCTCGTAAGGGAATTGAGGCCAAGTGGCCAGTCAAATTAAAAAAGCTGGCGATCAAAATCTTCCCCCCGCTTCGAGATCGCTTCACTTTGGTAGGCGTTGGTTCATTTTGAAACACCCAAACTGTCGACTGGCGCTTGGTTTCTGGATCGTATTGATAAATCCAGGACTCATCACCTATTACGATGTCGTAAACACGCCGAGACGAGCCTGCTTCAAATTTGTTCAGCATATCACGGCACCATTCCACCCGGGCCTGCTTCTGAGCGTCGGTGAGGTAGTGCGGCACCCAGCGCGATACTATCCTCCTCACGCGAAGATGCCCGTGTAGAATCTCGTGAACGCTTCCCGATCCAATCTTTAATATGTGTTGAATCTCCTGATATGTAATTCGCCTATTATCTTGGATTAAATTTTTCACTGCTAGCACGTTTTCTTCCGTAATAGCCGTCAAAGGGCGACCGCTTCTTTCTTCATCCCCCAAGGTTGGTCGACCGCGCCTAAATTCGTTATACCAACGATACACGGTTGCCTTGGAGGGGCTTTCATCCATAAATGCCATTTGAAGTCTATCGAACGATTTATCCGGTTTCAGGCGACACTTGAAATCGTAAAAAATCATAGCTCTAAAATGTTCCCGGCGCAGATCCATTTTTCAGTAAGACACGATACTTTGAATTGGCTCGCAAAAAATGTGGAGGGAAATTTTGAAAATGGAACACACATATTTTTACTAACAAGTAATCATATTTTCGAAAAAGATTCTAACCGGCCAGTCTCCCGTATATAAAAACTATTTTTCGCAATACTTTCTGAGTGGCCTGGTACATTCAAAGTGTTTACAAAGCAAATAAACATATTTTTTTTATGATTCATCTTCATCATCAGCCCGTATAACGTCCACTGCTGGACTTGGGCCTCCTCCCGAGGGAAGGTATTTGCCATAGTCACCACGCTTGGCAGGCGGATTGGTGACCGCAGTGTTATGTTGTGATACACAGGAACGCTGCTGCCCGGCCCCTGGTTCGCTTGTTATAGATGATGTTATAACAATCTGGACCAACGGCTTAACGTGCTTTCCGAGGCACGGAGGGTTGTCGCTCAACCAACCAGACCCGGAAATAAATCATAGAATTTATACAAAGATTGCTTGTCCGGTGTGGGGATCGAACCAACGACCTCCGAGATTTAAAGCGAGCCAAATACAGGTAATTATGCCATTACTGATGGCATAATTACCTGCATATTTTTTTACTAACGAGATGTTACATTTTAAAATATGTTTAATACCATAAAATACATGGAAAAATGAGTTCTAATGTCTTACAATAAAATATAATTTATGTTGTATCTACGAACGGCTTCTAAAAATATATATATTTAGGTCGATTGTGAAGGGAGAAACGTAACCTTCAAGATGCAAAATGTTACTAGTGTGAAGTTCTCACCTACACAGTTGTACAAACTTCATAGTAATAAATGTCATCATCATCATCATCATCATCAGCCCGTATAACGTCCACTGCTGAAAATGGGCTCTCGGGGAGTTTTACCATAGTCGCCACGCTTGGCAGGCGGGTTGGTGACCGCAGATTATGTTGTACCACACAAGGAAACACTGCTGCCCGTTCCTTGATATACGATTATTATAGATAATGTTATAACAATCGGGACCAACGGCTTAACGTGCTTTCTGAGGCACGTAGGGTCCTTCAACCAACCAGACCCGGAAACAAATCTTGGAATTTACACAAAGATTTCCTGCCCGGCGTGGGGATCAAACCCACGACCTCCTAGGTTTAAAGCGAGCCAAATACCGCTACGCTACATAGGTTGTTGTTGTACAATACATGTGCTCGCATTAAATCTATTTAAAATAATACACATCTATACAAATATTATAAAGGAAAAGTTTGTATTTTTGTTTGCTTGTTTCGTAATAAACTCAAAAACGGATTTCAATCATTCTTTCACTATTAGAATGCTACATTATCGCTGAGTAACATAGGCTATAAAACGAAGACGGGCGGGCCGATAGTATAAAAAAATTAAGTCGGTTAAATTGCAACATTTTAAAAGACTGCTAGCTTGATGTCTTGTGGCCAATATAAATGGAGATAAATTGTAAAGCCGCGATATGCAATCCGATGGGATGGCAATTCGTCAAGACCCAAAGCTTATCAAGCGCACGACAAATGCGTTTACGTGCTCCATAAACCATGGGGTTATATGGGTAACAACATAGCCTTTTACCTTCTATGATGCTATTTATTTGTCACGGTTCTAAAGCATATCGTATGTCCCAGCGAAGGTTATGCCCAGTGGACCTTATGGTTATCTTATGCTTAGAAAGCACGAAAATAAATATGTTATAATTGGCTTGACATTTAGAGATGAAAACGATGTCAGCCATGTTGATCTATATACATTATCTGTGTTCAAGATCGATGACGTCATGACTCAGAAAGTGTACTAGTAAAGGATCGCGTTCATGATTTTTAACAAGATGTATGACATCACAAAATGAATGATATTGTTTTCGGATGTTAAAGACATAGATGAAAGAAATAATTTTCATATTGAGTTTATACAAACATATTCAAGTTTTATGAACATAAATTATTATATTTAGGTTCCATATGACAAATACTTTTAGAAATAAGCATCATTGTTACATAATTTTGTATGTGTCAATTAGCCTTTTGCATGGGTTTAACTTTATAGCAAAAATTGCTTCAATTTGTGGTTCATATAACAATTAAATCTACAATCTCCGTGGCGTAGCGATAAAAGTTGTGGGTTTGATCCCCAAACCAGACAAGATAGTCTTGGTATATTAAGATTTCTTTCCGGGTCTGCTAGGTTTAGGGACTACCCTCCTAGGAAAGCATGTTAAGCCGTTGTTCCTGTATAACATCATCGGCATCATCACAAACGTATACTAGGGAACGGGCAGCAGCGTTTTCTTGTGTGTTACAACATAGTACTGCGGCCCACCTGCCAAGCGTGGTGTCGTTGGCAAAAATCCTCCCTTGAGAGGAGGTCCATGTTCAGCAGTGCACATTATAAGAGCTGATGATGATGGTGATAACACTTAAATTTACAGCAATTGTTTTGGTAAATCAAACGACATAATGGTCGCGAACGAATGAACATATGAATGAAGAAATTAACTTCGGCAATTGACTGAAACCAATTATGAGGTGAGCTATTATTGCGTGCCAAACGGCGAATCTTTGTGTTGAAATCATTGAATTCAATACATTAGGAGAAAATTAATTACGGTTTGTAATTTTTAGGAAAACTGAGTTTCATTTGTCATAACTCATTTGTACACTAAAACCACCTTTTCATATTTAATTTTTCCTCACCTCGTTTGAAGACACATTTTAGTAAAAATATTTTTCACTGAAACATAAATTAATAACCATGACCTTTGCTTTTCAATTAAAGCTGTCTCTCTTAATTATTTCATAATTAAAGTTTCTTCACTTGCTATATTAATTACGGGAATTCATTAATAAAATGTATTCTGATATTATAGAAACATAGATAAACTCTTGACTGTACACTTTCACAAAGAGAAAAATACAGAATTAGACTTAAAACTAAACTTTAAATTAGATGGGTACAATTGGCGGCCTTTTCTCAAAATAATCTTTTCCAGGCAACCGAAGAAGGAAACATACAAAGGAGTTTCAAAGATGTATCTAAAATGTTTAAGTGTAACATCCCTCGTCCGTGGGTTGCCAACTGAAAACTAGCGCTAGGTATCGCCTAGCCTATGCTGAAGTGGCAATTTTTTCGGCAGAACATGCAAGGCGTCTTATTGTTTTGTACATTAACTAAATGATTGCTGTGTAATATCTTGTGTGCTGAACAAATGTATTTTCTTTCTTTGTTTCTTCTTCTTTCTGTGTAGGTACAGTTAAGTATCTGTGTAGGATTTCATTATAGTAAAGTGGCCACGCTTGGTAGTTCGTCAATGACATATTACGGTTCACGGACTAATACAGGGTGTCCCAAAAGGTTAAGTAGCTGGGAAAGGGGGTGACAGGGGTGGACACAATGGTCACTAGAAAAATAAAAAAAAATCCGGTCTGAGTATTTAAAAAAAAAAAGGCATTTTTTTAAAAACTTAAAATTTTACACCTTGTTATTTTTGATGTTGATGTTGATGACCTTGTTGTTATTGAAGATTACATAACAGCATTTTTTTAAAATACAGCCATATTTGTAGGTACAATTAGCACAAGGTGTAAAATTTTTAGTCTTTTAAAAAATGCCATTTATTTTTTAAACACCCAGAGGGAATTTTTTATATTTTTCTGATGACCCTTGTGACCATCCCTATCACCCCCCTTCCCAGCTACGTAATCTTTTGGGACACCCTGTATACCACCACAAATTATATTATCACTGCTGTGCACTCGCTTGATAATCCTACTAATATTAAAAACGCGAAAGTTTGTAAGTATGGATGGATGGATGTTTGTTACTCTTTCTTGCCAAAAGTACTGAACAGAATAGGCCGTTGGTACAATGGTAGGCCGAAAAGTACGATAAAGTGACACGTTGTTCTGTATGAAATTAACTTCATCTTTTTCCCGCCATTTACCGAAATGTATGCAATGCTGAACATGGGCCTCCTCTTAAAGCACCTTGGCAAGCCAGGATCGTTGAGGGATATTGCCATAATCACCACGCTTGGCAGACGGATTGGTGATCGCAGTAGGATGTAAACCTTGCGCTAATAGATGCTGCTGCCCATCCATCAGCCATGTGTCCCTTAGTCGCCTTTTACGACACCCATGGGAGGACATGGGGTGATCTATTCTAAGCCGGAAACCACACGGCTCAAGTATATTATGTATTTTCAAATAAACCTATTAAACAGTTAATAATGTTTTTCCACTGAAAATAAATAACTTTTTTGTTGCGCGCATTCGACCACTTCTTACTGATTTTTCCATATTAGAATCGGCGTGCAAACTTCTATTGCGCGATTTAGAATGATATCTATGTTTGTTATTGATACAGTCTCCTGTAGTGATTCAATATAATTTTCAGTAATCTATTCATCATTTTGGTCTTGATGGAATATACTACATATTATATATCCGACTCCAAAGAAAGGAGTTGCTTGAAAGAGAAACCTTAAAGATATAAAATATGTGTTATCCATGTTGGTACTCCCGTTTCGCAGAATTAAGCATGAATGTGTCTTGTGGCTCAATATAATTAACTAAAGTTCTGATTGAATTCTATAATCATATAGCTGGCTACTTGTAAACAATTTACTCTACATAAATTTGCTTCGCAATTTCATTTTTCCATTTTATTATATATAAACCATTCAATATATTTACGGATTTATTCATTTTCCGTTCTTTGCTTTCAATCATAGCAATGAAAAATTTATTAAACAATAATAGAATGAATAACAAAAATTCAATAAACCAACGAATCAAAAACATTCAGTTCCCCACATATAAATTTTATCTGTTGATTTATTCTTATATGTTATTGTTTGCGATAAATCTTTTCGGACATCAAAATGTAGTGCAATGAATTTTAGATCCAAATCTAGACCAATGGATTTGTGAATACCGCATACCGATGCAAACACGAAACGTGCATTTTATATTGTTAAAAAGTAGGATAAAACTCCACACAAGTTTGTTTTATAAAATACTAACTTCCGCGCGTGGTTGCACTTACATTTCACGGAAACTTCATAATAAAATATAGCCTTCACATCATTAAAAGATTTTTTCAAAACGATCCAGAAGGGATCGATTTGAAAAAAAATTCCAGGGATGATCGCGTTCAAGCAAACAAAAAAATAAATTCTTCACCTTGATACAACGTGTTAATTATAATGAAAAACCTCTTAGGTGGTGATTGTGCTCATGAATATGAACAACTTTTTCTAAGAGGCCAACATTGTATCTCGAAGTAAAAAATCAGCTGTTTCATACAAATAATAATTGTCAATGCCTACTCGACCAAAACGTATGAAAAAGTCTTTTTTTTTTTTCGAGTTACAAAGTTGGTCTCATATTAAAAGTTTTTCATATCCATGAGCACAATCACCACCTTAGAGGTTTTTCATTATAATTAACACGTTGTATCAAGGTGAAGAATTTGATCAGGTTCAATTGTCAACCCAAGAGGTTCTGCGTTATTTAATTAACACATTGTATATGAGAATATATTATTATTTTATTTTCTTTGCTCGGTTAGTTTACAGTGTTTTGTTTTTTAATATATTGCCTTTAAGTGTTTTATTAAAGAATTCAAGAAGGATAGTTCTTAATGCATGTAAAATGCAATAATAGATAGTTAATTCATAAGTATGTCGAAAACATGTACCGTAGCGTAGCGGTAATTGGCTCGCTTTGAAATCTCGGAGGTCGTGGGTTCCATCCCCACACCGGGGAACAACAACCCGCCTGCAACCCGCCTGCCAAGCGTGGTGACTATGGCGATACCCTCCCTCAGGAGGAGGCCCATGTTCAGCAGTGGACGTTATACGGGCTGATGATGATGAAATTAATTGAAACCAAAAATCACTTAGTGTTATAGTGAAGTAAAATGAAAAAGAATGCATTTGGTAATATATTGTCAAAAGCAAACACGGATTTTTCCCAATCGTACCGACGCGATACGTTATATTCAGTTTTGTATGCACTAGAATTTTAATCCTCACATCACCGGTAGAATGTCCTAAAATAACTACCACCCACATATTAATGTCAATCTTATTACGAGGACATAAAGTTGTATTCACTGTACTAGATATCAATTTCTTACGGCAAGTAGTCTGCAATGCAGCATTGTGTGGTACTGAAAAGCTATTCGTCATCATATCTACAGCTGTCAAACTGTACATTTGTATAAATCTTAAGCTAATCTGAAATACTGTTGTATTGCCAACGGTATGGCCGATATGATTAATTTATAGAGCTGTAATATAATACCGTAGTTTATCCTCAAGGCTAAACGGGAGATATAACTACATATAATAATAATATATGATGTGCACACAGTATTCGTGTGCAGCTAGGTGACAATTAATATTGTCTATTACATCGTCTTGTTTACTATTTTGAAGCTAATAGCTCCAATATACGGAAATATCTTGATATTTGTGTTATTTTTATTTATAGATTAAATGTGTTTTGTTATCTAGGTAAACAAAAAGCTTTTGTTGTGTAATTTGCGTATATAATATAAAAGAAACAACTTTTGGTTAACTTATTCATAGTGAGTACATACATAAGGACTGCAGATAAATATTAATATGTAAAACGACTAGCTTCCCGCGCGCGGTTTCACCCGCGTAACTCCCATTCCCGTGGGAAACTACATAATTTAATATAGCTTATATTAATCAGTGATAATGTAGCATTCAAATGATGAAAGAATTTTTTAAATCGGTCATGTACTTGTTGAGCTAATTAGTTACAAACATACAAATCTTTCCTCTTTATAATATTAGTATAGATAAAAAAACAGTGTTTGGTCAACTTATACATTAATATATATATATAAAGTGAGTACATACACGCCATTACGCAGGACTGCTGATAAATATTTACGTATAAAGCGATACGCCAAGTCCGATGAAATGTACAGTTGCAATAGTGATTCACGTAACCAAAATAAAAGAAACAAAAGTATTTATTTTCACTAAAAAGTTTATTTTTAAAACCTGCTACATATGTCATATATTACTGACTGCAGCGATACACGCGTTCTTAGGTTTCATACGTACTCTTAGGCAACTGTCACTTTGCAATCGCCTTACTGTTTGCCGAAGGCACGTAATTACTGCGTGGGTCTTCAGTGTAATGTTTATAGAAATAAGTTCCTTATATTTATGGCTACCTCCGTGGCGTAGCGATTTTTTGCTCGCTTTAAATCTCGGAGGTCGTAGGTTCGATCCTCACGCCGAACAAGAAATATTTGTGTAGAATCTCAAATTTCTTTCCGGGTCTAGCTGACTACCTACTGTCACCAACCCACCTGCCGTCTAGCGTGGTGACTATGTCAAAAACCCTCCCTCGAGAGGAAGCCCTTATTTAGCAGCGGATGTTGTATGGGCTGATAATGATGATGATGATAACTACAAATATAAGAAATCTTTTTTTAATTTTCTCACTGTATAACCAAAGTTAAAGACGTTATAAGTTATGAAATTTAGCTTATTATAACGTATTGTGAACTATTGAGTATTCAAAGCATGACGAATTGAATTATACCGCTTGCTGTATGGGAGCACGTATTTCTAACTAAATTGCGATAGGTTTAATTTAATTGGTGCCGAAGATTGAGAGTTGGTAATTTAATAATAGCTACATAAGTATATCTAAGATACTTATGTAGCTATTATTATGTTTCAAATCATAGTAAGTTACTATACTCATTGAAAGGAAACAGAAAATAAAAAGAAAGAGAGGAAGGAAGTACCTACACTGATCAACCAAAAGAGGTTGCTAAGGGAGATTGCATTGGACAGAGAACGCTGCGCTGGAACACCGACAAGTGAGTTTCACTTTAGTTTTGATGGATAAACAATACTCATAAAAAATAAATTTAAAATTTAAAAAAGCCTCAACCAAATAATATAAGCAATTATTTAAAAAGTCAAAAATAATAACTACCTAGGTATATAATAATTGAATTATAGAAATTGATGGATGGCATGATGAGGTTTTTTTATTGAAAAGGCGCTAGAAGGTCGCGGCGGGATTCCGCAAAGTTTAAAGAATCTTACCGCAGCTCATAAAAGATCTAATAATCTTGGAACGGCAAAATCGATTTTGACAATACATGTCTGCAAAAAACTGCATCAAAATTGGTTCACGCGTTTAAGAGCTACGGTGCCACAGACAGACACACATAAACACAAAGCAGTCAAACTTATAACACGCCTTTTTAGCGTTAGGGATTAAAAATCACCTTTCTTTCTACACTAATATTATAAAGAGGAATTATTTCATTGTTTGTTAATAAAGCCTTTTTTATTGCTGAATAACGTAGTTGTACTATGTTGTTCTATACAAGGAAACGCTGCTTCCCGTTTTCCTTAAAAAAACAATTATTATAGATGATGTTATAACAATAGAGACCATCGGCTTAACGTGCTTTACGAAGCACAGATGGTAGTCCCTCAACTAACTAGACCTGCCCGGCTAGCATAGGCAGCGCGACTCGAGTCTACTCTACGAAGGCCGACCAATCACATTGCAGAAACGCACTGTCACGTGATACTTTCTGCAATGTGATTAGTTGGCCTCCGTAGAGTAGACTCGAGTCGCGCTGCCTATGCTAGCCGGGCAGGAAAGAAATTTTAGAATTTACACAAAGATTTCTGGTCCGGCGTAGGGATGGAACCCACGACTTCCGTGATTTTAAGCTAAATTAAGTTGGTTGGTTTGACTTTGTACTGTGGGTTCATTCCCATATTGGATGATTAATGGTATATGGTGGAAGTAATGATGAATGTGACATTGGGATAGGTAATTATCATCTTCAGTATCCCGAAACACAAAATATATTGTTTCATATCGAGAGCTGTACTTATAATGAGAAGAATAAAGAAAAAGAAGTAAAAAATGACTGCAAACCAGAAAGGAAAAAAGTAATAATAAAGGTTAAAAAGTCGCATTTGAGATTCACAACTGTATCAATACTTAATAAAATGGAATATTTTATCACAAAAAATATTCTTACTGCTATTTTCCCTCTTCCCAAAAGAAATAACAGTCTCAATTTCCAAATTTTACCTTTTGTGGTCAAATAACTTTTTTGTGCTCAAAAATAATATTATGCAGACGATATTTAATACTTTCAAGCGACAGCGGTCGAATCGAATGATACCAATCCGATAAATTATTCATATCGAATTCTTTTCATAAATTCAGTTAACACAAACAAAGGAAGGTCGCCCTATATTGAATTCCGATCATGGATCTGCAGATGAATTTTACATTGGAACAGTGGAATTAAATGAATATTAAAATTTAGTTTAGTATGACATTGATTTTGCAATTAAAGAAGATATAGAAATTTGCCAAATAATATATTGTTTTTTTTTTTTTTTTTTTTTACTATCCCGACGAATAGACATATAGATTAGGTATTTGCATTAAAACTCTATATTGACTGAATTCACAATGTCACGACTACCCAGTAATATACCCTTTTTTTCCGGGGAAAATGCTTTTATGTTACGCTTCCCCCGTTGCTGCGGCGTTCCCACGCCGGCGAAGGGGTATGTGGGACTCGTCCTCTCCATAACAGTGATAGCACTGTTATGGAGAGGACGAGTCCCATAGGCTTATCATACCACGATGAGAAGGGTCTTCCCACTAAAACCCTTCGGGTACTCCTCCGTCCGCCGTTGAGGCCCAGGAACCCATGGAACGCCCAAAGTACCAGGGCGTCCCTACTCCTCATGGATCCGGTGACATACCCCTACTGATATTATCTTATCTGAGGATGACTCACGTTCGAAGTGTTAACACAATCCAACAAAGATATGTAAACTAAATTTTCTTTTGAGAAACGTTGTCAATCCGTCATAATTACTCTTAATTGCGACATTTTCCGATTGCTCAATATATTTATACAAGTAGTCGCCTAGCAGTAGAAATTCGACCATAATTAAAAATATATTAGAATTTTCGAATTATTCTCTTCATCCTTACTTCCTTACTAATCCTTACTAATATTATAAATGTGAAAGTAACTCTGTCTGTCTGTCTGTTACGCAATCACGCCTTAACTACTGAAGTGATTTAAATGAAATTTGGCACAGATATAGTCTAGAGCCTGAGAAAGAACAACGGCTATATTTTATTATGAATTTCTCACGGGAACGGGAGTTACGCGGGTGAAACCGCGCGCGGGAAGCTAGTAAATTATAAGTGTGCGAATAATCATAATCCTCCCATCCTCCGTCCGCGCAAGGTTCGTTAAAAGGGGTACAACATTTTTGCTTCACGTGTTAATGAATAGATGTAGTATCCATGAGAAATATAATTACAATTAATGAGTAATGTGTTTCTTGAAGACACGTTCGTGCAACGTGCTTTATCTCTCTCTGTTATGAGTTGATAATTGAGACGGCAATTGCTTCTGAGTAAATTTGTTCGATGACAACTGTTGACATCGCTGCAATGATTTCTAAGGCAAGTCTTACACGGATCGTTCTTGCAGTCTAAACGACAACTGCACAATGATAGACAGAAGAATATTACTCAACGCGGATTCACCTTCCTAATTCCCGTTCCCGTAGGAACTTTATTATTAAAATAAAAATAATTAAGTAATTCAAATGTAATAATTCTCTGTTCATTACATAACTACCGTTCTGTACTAATGTTTTTGAATAAAATAAAGTATCTATTTGTCTATTAATTTATTAAATACCTTTTTAGGGTTCCGTAGCCAAATGGAAAAAAACGGAACCCTTATAGATTCGTCATGTCTGTCTGTCTGTCCGTATGTCACAGCCACTTATTTCCGAAACTATAAGAACTATAATGTTGAAACTTGGTAAATAGATGTATTTTGTGAACCACATTAGGATTGCCAACAAAAATCGAAAAAAAAAAATTGCGGTTCCCCATACTTAGAACTGAAACTCAAATTTTGTTTTTCATAATTTTGTATTTCTATGGATAGTTCTTCAAAAATGATATTGAGGTTTCTAATGTCATTTTTTTCTAAACTGAATAGTTTGCGCGAGAGACTCTTCCAAAGTGGTAAAATGTGTCCCCCCCTGTTACTTCTATATTAAGAATGATAAAACTAAAAAAATATATGATGTACATTACCATGCAAACTTCCACCGAGAATTGGTTTGAACGAGATCTTGTAAGTAGTATTTTTTAATACATCGTTAATCATAAACCGCCATTTACCTTTCATTCAATCAACTCGAATATAAAAATAAAAAATAACATTTCATTTCATAAACATACGCTTTTTTAATCTTGATATCAAAAATAGGTACGCACTTGTAACTGATACGGAACCCTTCGTGCGCGAGTCTGACTCGCACTTGGCCGGTTTATTTTTTTAAATCTATTGTACATAGATTAAAACACACAAGATACAAATAAACAACAAAAAGACAACGTCTATGTACAAAGGTACTACTTATTACTAAAGAAATCTCTTCCAGTAGACCTGCTAGAGGAACAGTCGAAAGAGAAAAGAATTAAAAATACATACATAAAATAACTAAACATATACATAAATACATATATACATATATACAAAACAGAATAAACTACATACTATAAATAAATACATACTTATACGTTCATTATGTCAAAATTCTTTCACTTTACTCTTAGATGACGAAAGAGATTTGCAATGCAATTGCGGATGTGAGCGGGCAACGAATTTCATAATCTAACTCTAATGCACGGAAAATGAGTTGGAAAAGCCTTCTTCGCCTTCCTATAATTTGTTAGTTGTACATGTCTGTTATAAGAATGTATTTGACTACTAGTGCTAGAGTCCTGACAATGACTGCTTAAAGCTTTTTTTAACTTCTCATCATTTCAGCCGTAGGACGTCCACTGCTGGACATAGGCCTCCCTCATAGATCTCCAGTTGTTGCGGTTAGAAGCGGCCTGCATCCACCGTTATCCCGCGGCCTTAACCAGATCATCCGTCCATCTAGTAGGTGGACGTACTACGCTACGCTTGCCGATCCGCGATCTCCACTCAAATCTGTTCTCCGTGCTATATGGCCTGCCCATTGCCACTTCAACGAACTAATCCGTTGGGCTATGTCGGTAACCCGCGTTCTTCTACGTATCTCCTCATGGGCAAGAGAAACGATGAGGACGAGTTGATAGTGGGGAACTTCGGTTATGGGCAACGGGACCTTAGGGGACAGAGACTGGCCGATTTTCTGGAGAAAGAAGGATTTTGGCTTAAAGAATTATTATTTTGTAAACATACATACCTACTTGCCCAGGTATGGCGGATATATGCGCCGGTTGCAATAGTTGGTTGGTAGTAAATAATTCAAATAATTAATCATAAATTTCATGTTCATTTCATTATTAAAATGTGATGAGCTAATTAATTGAAACAATGATTAATAGGATGCCATTGAATTGTAAATAATTACATTAAAATGCATACAATTGTGTGACAACCTCCGTAGCGTAGAGGTATTTGGGTGTAAATTCTAAGATTTCTTTCCGGGTCTGGTTGATTGAGGGACTACCGTCCGTGCCTCGGAAAGCACGTTAAGCCGTTGGTCCCGATTATTATAATATAATCTATAATAATCGTATAGCAAGGAATGGGCAGCAGCGTTGCCCCTTTGTATTACAACATAACACTGCGGTCATTAATCCGCCTACCAATCGTATGGCAAAGACCCTCCCTTGGGAGGAGGCCCATGTTCAGCAGTGGACGTTATACGGGCTGATGATGTTGATGAAACTTCATGTTCATTTCATTATCTGTTAAGGAGCTAGTTAATTGATGTATTGATGAATTGTAAATAATTACATTAAAACGCATACAATTGTGTGGTCTTAATTATTGAATTAGATAATAAGTAAAGTAAGCTTTATATATAAAAACAAATAAATTAAAAACAAAAAAAAAAATGTCTAGTGTTAATTCCGCGTTTTTTAGCGGAATTAACACTAGATATTTTTATTTTATTTAGATCAGTATGGATTTCCGCAAAGTAACGCCTGATTCCATTAAATATATAAAAACATATAAAACTTACTATTGAGAAATTTCACTAACTGCACAGCGAATAATTGGCTAGGGACAAGTGATTGTATTTTTTTCAGGATGGACATAATGTAGTTAGCCAGAAGGCTTTTGCTACTTCACCGGTCATAAAGGCGAGCAGAGCTCCAGGCTCAATAAATGGTTTAAATACTACGAACTAAGCAACCTGCGCAAGAGCGCATCCCCTATGGGACTTGGACTCAGGGCTCAGGGCGGTCGCTGGCGGGGGAATTTAAGTATGATGACTTTAGATTTTTAGGGGAATTTTGTGCAACTGCCGCTCTACTTTATAGTTCACGGGCCTCTCGGACTTTGGGTCTGCGAGGGCATCGAAAGAGGTTCAGAATAAATGGCATCAAGAGAAATGTGTATCTTTTTAAAGACAATTCTCGTCAATCTAAAGACATCAATGCAACCTCCGTGGCATAAAGGTATAAGGCTCGCCTTAAATCTTGGAGGTCGTGAGTTCTCCGTACAAATAAAAAGTGTAGTATCATAGATTTCTATTGGTTGGTTGGGGAACTACCCTCCGTCTCTCGAACAGTACGTTAAGCCATTGTTCTCGAATTTCAATGATAATTATTCACCAGGTAACGGGCAGTGGCGTTTGAATGTTACGGTCACCAATCCGCCAGTCAAGCGCGGTGACTAAAGCAACATTTCTTTTGAGAGTGGCCCATGTTTAGTGGCGTTCGTTATACAGGCTGATGATGATTATGAATCTTATTACAAAGAAGACAGTTCACAAGATACTCTCTAAAGATTACAACGAAATCAGCCAAAAATATTGTTTTATAATTATAATAATAATTATTTATTTATTTCACACTATGGAATACATTCGGTTATTGCTAATTGATGGAAAATTGTAGGCTAAACAGATTACGTTCCACTGGCACCCAAACTAAGATTAAACTTGTGTGATGAGTATCAACCATAATATGTAGGTACAACTTAATAAAGATGTGTCAACTAAAAACTACGAACTCGAATATGATGTGATAGCAAGATATATGACATATGTAATAATCAAATATTTCAACAGCAAATACATACCAAAAATTAATCAGACATCTTATAAATAATGTATGAGAATTATAACGAGAAAAACACGAATCGTATTACGATCTAATACAACATAAGGAGCTTCCAAAATATATGCAATCCCGTAAATGTAGTGAAGAAATTTCTGTGAATTAAAAAACATATTTAGCCAAACAAAAAAATAAATTATATTCATTTACATAAAATAAGCATATATATTAAATTAGGAATTGTCAATTAATCAGTGAAAAAACATTACTAAAGCCAAATTGTGTAGCAGAGCTAATAATAAAGTTACTAATTATGTTATTGACAAAACTGCTTGGGATTGAGTCGCTCCAATTTTAGAGTAAATAAAAAAATATTATAAAATATTAATCTTTTTGAACTAAAGGTTCCACTGAGTTTTTTGGCAGTGTTTCTCTGTAAGTATTATACGGTAGAGGAAAAATATGATGATTCCAAATAAATGTAAGCATTTTACAGAAAAAAATGATTTGGAACTTTGATAAAATTTATTAGCTCATAATTATTGCTTTACTAAAACAATCACTTAACTATTTTTTGTTAGGTACAAACTATTTACTGTCAAATGGATGGCATAGATATATATTCAAAGCAACTTTTATTAAAAACCTAACACGGTTTCAAAGTTATGCAATGTCATTCGGTATATTACTAGATGACATAATTAGTAAAATAAACTTATGAAACATAGATTTTTTACTTTAATTTGAAAACTTTTAATTATGTCTACGCAGAGACCAACAACTGTCCTTACTTTAAAAAAAATCTGAAATACAAATAGGAAATTGAAACATTGTTAAAATAATTTTGTATTTTTACTTTTAAAGAAATAAAGGACGTAGGTAAGCTTTTTTTTTAATTCAAAACTGAAAGTGCGTTTGTCCTCAGTTTCGCCTGATGGAAAGCGACAACGAAGACGAAGATGGAGCACGCGCATTCAGTAAATGCCTATTAATTCTAGCCTCAAAGACACCCAGATTATATCGTTCCGGAAATACAGATGCCGGGAGACTGTTCCACATTTCAGCTGTTCGCATGATGTAAGATGAAGCGAAACGCTTCGTGCGTGTACGCGGGATATCAACAAAATATGGGTGGTAACCTTCCCTAGGTAAGTTAGCATTACGTCAAGTCGTTTTTTTTTTAATTAAAGTAGGAATATTAAATAAATTGCTAGGCAACTGTTTTTTTTTGCCAAATAGAAAATATTGTATTGGTTTTCTGATAAATGTATTTTAATTAAACGGCAAACCATTTGTCGATGTAATTGTATAAATCAAAATCAATATCTATTATGATCCGTCTTGATATACCAGTGATAAGGCAGATGAACCTTAATCTCACTTATATTTTACGAAATGTAATGTAATGATTATATATCAATGCAATAAAATGTGTAAGTAAATAAGTCTACAATTTTAATGTATTTATTGTCCACAACAAAATTATATGTAGGTATCATAAATTAATGTGAAAATATCTGAATTCTTTATTTTGTCATTCACATTGCTGAATTATATGTTGCCTTTTATATCTAAAACATATTTGTATTAATAATCAAAGTCAAAGTCAAAAATTCTTTATTCATATAGACACATTTAAAATATTTTAAATCATGTTCTTATGATGCGTCCCATTCTTTTACGACCACCAGTTCTGGACGTGGCAACTCTGAGAAGAACTGGCAAGAAACTCAGAGGAATCCTTTTTTTAAAATTAATTATATTTTACAATGATTAATAAAGCAGTATTGTTTCAGAGCAACTCACTCCCAAGCAGTTTTGTCATTAACATAATCAGAAATTTTATAATAAGCCTTTTTACATAATTTATCTTTGACATGTCGTTTAAACTTGTTTGTTGAAAGATCTCTTAGGATCTCTCTATAATAGGCAATATATAGCCTTTTATATTATATTATATATTGCCTATTATTATAACATATATTATTATGTTCTGAAGATAAATGTAAACAATCGTTGGTTGACCTCATATTTTTTTTATTTATAAACGTCAATTGAAGGACACAAAGCATAATCTTGTTATATGTAGGTTATTAAAAATCATTATTCATAAACACCCAATAAGCCCACAATAACGACTTCATAAGTTATAGAAGCATGGTCTTTACTATAAACCTCTAATAATGGGAAAACATAGCCGACAATACGCAACAGCTGATCGTTGATTTGACATTTTACTTAACATTTGTAAGGTTAAATCGATACCAGAAGTATCAATTAATGTAAGGGACAAATCACGGTTTTTCAGGAGAGCCAAAAAATCATTTTATTTTTTTTAATCTGTCTATAACTTTTTACTGTCTGCTCCGATTTTAATTGTATCTTGAGCAAAGTTTCTTAGAATTAGCTCTTCTTTCATGCTATCAACGAAAGATTTAGTCATGCCCAGTGGTTTAAAATATAGCATGTCCCTTACTTTAAAAAAAGATGTTTAGTTGTGCCTTACATTACTAATATTTTATGTGTAACCCGTTGAGCGTAATGTAAGCAGCAAGAGAAATAGAAAATTATACGTAATTCTATTGTAAAGGACTTTTACAGTGTTGCCATTCAATGTAACTGTAGATTATCTACCAAAATTGATGGTATTTTAACACCATAGAAACAAGTTCTTTGCATGATCAATGTTGTTATGAATCAACATTAATAATTCCAAGCAAATCTACACGTTAGTTTCAGGTTTTATAGCTTAGCTATCACAGATTACTTTAGTTGTATGGTTTCTATAGACCAGAATTACACTAAGAACATGTCACGTCGCGTCGCATCGGGTGTTCATAGTGTTATTCTGGCCTATAGAAAACAATACGACTAAACTAATCTGTGATTCACATTTGATTCGACTCAACACGCGTCGCGTTGCATCAGGTCACGTCGCGTTTTAAGAATATGTTTCCGCCTTTATTCCTCATTTATATTTATAAATGATCATTCTAAAGTGTTGAATGGACAGTGCGTACTATTCGTATATGACATTTCCCTTCTCACTTTATGTCACAATAATAATAACGAACTTGAACACACTCTCAACAACACAATATCTTGGATGTTATGCTTACGCTTATTTCTGGCTCACTTATGGAATCATATTATATTATATAGCACAGATGCACCCACAATCTTCATAGCACAGAAAAAACTAATTCGTATCTTTGTCCATATGGATAGCACAGAATCATGTAAGCCTCATTTTATCAAACATATTATTTTAACTTTACCATCTATTTAAATATTAGAAACCTGTAAATTTGTTAAAAAACACTCAGAACTTTTTACGACTGTCTAAGACAAAAATTTAAAATACTCTTTAAGAAATAAAGGTAAATTAATTATACCATTATACCCATAATACATCTCAATTAAATTTACATGCAACCAGTCCGTAAGCCATGTACTTATATATAAAAATATTTAATAAGTTACCAAAAATCATCAGAAAATAATCCAAAATAGAGATATTAAAAAAAAACTTAAAACTTTGCTTATTAGCAAATCCCATTATAGCGTACATAAATATTAGTAATACAACATAAAATAGAAACATTTTAAGACCTAATGTACATATACACTACCATGGAAGCAATAAAGATTTAAATTTGAATGTACTTAAACGAAAAACCGATGAAAACATGGAATATGAATTATTGTGTGAAAGATGATTAGTATGATGGCAGTGAAAATAGAAATGATGAATAGAAGGAACGAATGGATGTATGGAAAGAAGATCGAATAAGAGGTGCATGAATCGTTGTAAGATGAATAAATAAATATAAATGGTATGAATATTAATATAAGAAATATACATATTGTTGTGCCGATTACCATACTAATTAATGTAACGGAATAATAATAAAAAAAACTCTAATCATTAATTAATGTAAGGAACATGTTATTAAAATTGTCTGATTTAAGGTTTAAGGTAAGAGCGTAAATTATTTAATACTATGACTTACTTTATTTTTCTGAGAAGAAAAAATTATGATGACTGTTAAATCATTTTTTTTGTCATAAATCGTTTTACGCAGTTCAAAAATTTGTAATGTAAGGGAAATTTTCTGAACGATAGAGAAATGTTAATAATATCCATAGAGAGAGCGGGAAATTCTGAATCCAATGATGTATATAACTCATTTTTGCCAAAATGTCCCTTACGTTAATTGATACTTCTGGTATCGAAATACAGAACACCTTAAACAAATTTGATAACTGTGCTTGGCTGTATCGATTTTAAGCACATTAAAATATAGATATATGGTGGTGATATAGGTCAGTGCTATAGAAATCGAAAATGCATTAAATGTTCAGGAATGTTCGCCATTCAAAGGTTTACAATTTTATATGTATTAATTTAAGAACTTCTTCGAAGATTTTCTAAACGCAGAGAAAGACTCTTGGGAGATTCAGGGTATCGCCTGGAACTATATATTTTAACACCCATATTAAACACCTCAAAACATTCGTGAAGAAAGAATTAGTCGGGAACAAATTTCGGCAACATAACAACGTTAAACTGTCACATACTAAGAACTTAGTTATAATACGATTATTGAACGTTTATGAATTATACATTTTATAAAACGTTTAATAGCGCTATTGAGAATTTTAACTAGTGAGTGTTATAGGGCTATTATAAGAGATTTTTATGAATAAGACTGAAAGTCTTTTAATAAATAAAATAAAAATGTATCTATTTCTCTTCCACAAATTACTTATTATACAGCAGTTTACAAAATAAGGTTAGTTACAAAAAGTACAATAATGTGTACGAGACTGTTGCCTAAACTCTTTATTAAGGCTGGAGCTCTGCTCGCCTTTATGCCCGGTAAAGTAGCAAAAGCCTCGTGGCTACCTAGGTACGTCCAACCGAAAAAAAACGATGCCTAGACTAAGCCGAGGTCTGTATCTTAGGACATCAAAATCAAAAATATCAAATCTCTAGCAGCTTCAAAAATACGGCCCGCAGTTTTGCAACTACGTTCATAGATGTTTAATAAACTTAGAATTTTACAATAAAAACGAAAGAAAAAGGTTCAGGGAAACAGATAAGAAAGGTTTGAAATTTTCAAAGTTACTTCAACTCGACTCAATTGAAAATATTTTACTGAGGCAGTTACTGTTGCTATTAAATTGAAAAATACTATGAAACAATACTCTTTTATTGGCACTCCGAAAAGAAATATTAAAGTTTTATATTGCGAAGACAATCTCCGTAGCGTAGCGGTATTTGACTCGCTTTAAATGTCGGAGGTCGTGGTTTCGAACACTGGACAGAAAATTTTTGCGTAAAATCTAAGATTTCTTTCCGGGTCTGGTTGGTTTAGGGAATACCCTCCGTGCTTCGGAAAGCACGTTAAGCCGTTGGTCCCAATTGTTATAACATCATCTATAATAATCATATATCAAGGAACGGGCAGCAGCGTTTCCTTGTGTGGTACAACATAATACTGCGGTCATCAACCCGCCCACCAAGTGAGCTAACTTTGGCAAATACCCTCACTCAGGGGGAAGCCCATGTTCAGCAGTGGACGTTATACGGACTGATAATGATGATGATTATTATATTACGAAGAGAAAATTCTCCTTTCAAATTATAGTTTTCGAAACTGTAAAGATATACGTATAAAACTTGTTTGATGTTCGATTTAAATATAATGGACTTGTTCTAGTGGTTTTTAGTTTTATCTCATTTTGAACGAGTAATTTTATAGTAGTTTTATGTGAGAACATCTATTTTTTAATTACATTTGTTTTTGTGAATATATAAAAATATTATATTTGTCCAGCACCAGTTGCTAAATGCTAATTAAGTAATTTACATAAGATGTTATCAAAATATATGCCGTCCTTTAACAGAAAATAGTTATAATAATATTATCTTTATTAGTAGCTTTGACTCGCGGTTTTATACGCGTAACTCCCGTTCCCCGTTAGCCTTCCTCGATTAACAGGGCTATATAACACTGAAATAATCGGATTTTTCAATTCGGAGAAGTAGTTCCTGAGATTAGCGAGTTCAATAAAACAAACTCTTCTGCTTTATATATTAGTATAATATATAAATCTGAAGAGTTTTTGTGACGCACTAATCTCAGGATAAACTGGTCAAATTGACCAAATCTTTCAGTATTAGATAATGCCTATTTATTCATAACAGACGTTCACTCTGTCTCAAATAATGTATAATGCTGTACTTCATAACGATTTTCTGTTTGTTTAAGATGTAAATGTAAATTGTATTTGGCTTTTTGGTAATAAAATATTTTTATTTTATTATTTTTATTAATTATTTATTGAGGAATGCTATAATTGTATTATGAAGCTTCGTGGGTAATTTTTATTTAAAGCTGCTTGCACAAATTGTACAGTGGCGGACTTAACGCCAAAGGCATTTCCTACCAGTCAACGAATGGGTGATGCAGAGAAAAACATGGTAGGTGCACTATCTGTGGAGAATAGTAGTATGATATTCGATATTATTAAGTTATTTATAATACATAATAATAAAATATATAACACGTAAGTAGGTACATAGAAGATATTATAATAATCTTATCTTTATATTATTTAATTATATATACTTTACTCATTATCATCATCAACAGCCCGTTTTCGTCCACTGCTGAACATGGGCCTCCTCTTAACAGACCTTGGCAAACCAGGATCGTAGAGGGATATTGCCATAATCACCACGCTTGGCAGACGGATTGGTGATCGCAGTAAGATGCAAACCTTGAGCTAATAGATGCTGCTGCCCATCCATCAGCCATATGTCCCTTAGTCGCCTTTTACGACACCCATGGGAGGACATGGGGTGCTCTATTCTATGCCGGAAATCACACGGCAAATACACTTTACTACTTATTACAATACATACTTAAATACATACATATTACAAATGGTATACATGGCAAGTGTGAGTGGCACAGTCGGAAGGGGAAGACCTCGACGAACGTTCTTTGACCAAATCGGAGACATCAGCGCAAAAGGTCAATTAAGATCCACCCTAAACCGACGTGCTTGTATGAAGAATGTTATGAGAGTCAATGAAGCGAAAGATGTGTGTAGGGATCGTAGCAAGTGGAGGTCCATTGTCTCTGCATACCCCGCTGGGAAACAGGCGTGAGCTTATGTATGTATGTATATATATAACAAATATGTTATATATTTCAAAAGCACCTTACTTATATATTTCTGCAAACAAATAAATCATTCTATTTCATGAGTCACACATGAACATGGCTAACGACCCGCTGTTATTACTCGCCTCATTGCGAACTCAACGACACACCCATATATTACATGACACCACATGGAATAATGAAAACGTCTTTTGGATAAATTCGCGACCCAACACGTTTTATTAGCGCATATATATACTGTAGCCCAACCACGAGTTGATTATTGAAACTTAGATGTTATGTAGCGGTGGTCTGTACCTTAACTTTTAAGTTTTATACTAATCCAAGCTGAAGAGTTTGTTTGTTTATTTACTTCAACTCTCTAACGTCAGGAACTACACGTGTGATGCCAAAAATATTTCACTTTAAGATTGCCCATTTATCAAGAAAGGCTAGTTAGGGAGAGAGTGAGATTAGAGAGAAAGGCTACATTAAATTGGAAAGTACTTACGGAAACGGCAGTAACAGTTAAGCGAGGAAAACCGCGCGCGGGAATCTCGTACTGAATAAATGGGAATGCGTAATGATATAATTATGAACTGTATTTATGTATTTTGAAAGTGAATAATCTCGCTCCCGTTTTGTTGACATATGAAAGAGAAAAAAGAAATACTAAAAGAATTAAGCTAAAGCTAAAGCGGCCGCAGCCCAATGGCTAGGGACGTCAGACTTGTGATCTGGTCACCGGTTCGATTCCCACCCATTGCACTACCGACGTGGACTCACTCGTAAAACAAGCATTTCAGCTTAGCACGAGAGGTTAACAAGAATATTAGTATTTCAAAATTGAAATTAATAAAATTCGACCACCGGCAGGATTCGAACCTGCATCCTTGGGTAAAGCCCCCAATGCCTTAGTCAATTAGGCTACGGTGGAACCCTACCGATCATCGAAATTTATTAATCTCTTTGTAACACGTCTCTAACGGGGACGGTAGTGCCATCTATCGGTAATGATTCGCATTACTTCGATAAATATCTCCAAAGTTACATTTGGTATTAAATATTAAACGATGACACCGCCCTATTTCACATTATTAAATGTTTTGAACTCTTTATGGGAAAGATTACCTTATACTATATTTCAAAATTGAGATTAATAAAATTCGACCACCGGCAGGATTCGAACCTGCATCCTTGGGTAAAGCCCCCAATGCCTTAGTCAATTAGGCTACGGTGGAACCCTACCGATCATCGAAATTTATTAATCTCTTTGTAACACGTCTCTAACGGGGACGGTAGTGCCATCTATCGGTAATGATTCGCATTACTTCGATAAATATCTCCAAAGTTACATTTGGTATTAAATATTAAACGATGACACCGCCCTATTTCACATTATTAAATGTTTTGAACTCTTTATGGGAAAGATTACCTTATACTATATTTCAAAATTGAGATTAATAAAATTCGACCACTGTTTTGTTCACACCATTGGCGTATTGTCAGCATACTGTGAACGAAAAATACCGTTTATTTTCACGTTTACACTGGGGTTTACAGTGAGCCTGCTCACATTCGGCGGCTGACAGTCAATTTGGTTTGAACACAGCCTAATGCTTTGAAATATTCTTTTGTTTTTTATTTACATTATCATTACAAAAAAAAAAAACACAGATAGTTTATATTTAGTAACACTAAAACCTTAGCCTGTATTTTTTACTTTACAAAAAAATCATTTTTTCTTAAGGTTCAAATTATATGTAACGTATCCAAACGGAAAAGCCCTTCAGCAACTAAATATCTTCCACAATTTTGATGAATACATTATAAATGTTTTGTTTCACGGTCAATCTTTTTGTAACTTAAAACTTGGCATCATATCTCTTGAACATTTTTAGAGTTCAGTACCCGAAAGGTTAAAACGGAATCATTTTACTAAGACTTCGCTGTCTGTCTATTTTTCTATCACTAGGTGTTATGTAGCGGTGGACTGTATATACTAATAAATAAAAATATGAAATAGTAATAATTAATGAATTTTATAGTAACACATACGATGTGACTGACAAATGTGACGACAATATTGACAATAAAACTGTTAATAAAAATAATAGTTATTTAAAAAGCTAGACCTCAGCCAGTCGCCAACACTAGGCTTTATTTCAAGAACCTCGATAGCTAGACAAAATAAATTAATTTTTAAGGAGTGCTAGTAGTGCATACAACAAACGTTTAGTTTTTTTTGCCTTTTTTTCAACAGGTAGGCACTTGAAAATGGTACGGAATCCTTCGTGCGCGAGTCCGACTCGCACTTGGCCGGTTTTTTCATTCCATTGTCGATAGTAAAATGGTTATCATACATTTAACGGGTCTGGTTGTTAAAAGGACAACATTTCCTGTTTTTAAAAGCCACGAGCTGTTGTAAGGTAATATTATTATAATTTCTATAACAAAATTAAGCTTTAACGTAGCTATTATGTTGTTTGGAATATATGAAAATTATTGCAAAGCGGAATTGTGTTTTTATGGCATAATATACAGAATACTAATTTAATAAAGCGGAAAGTGCAAGAGTTTGTTTGTTTGAACGCGCTAAAATTAATTTCTAATTAATAAAGAGGGCCACGTTTTAGAATACATTTTAATTTCATTAAAGCGAAAGCGGAAAACATGTTTGTTGTATCAGATCTCTATTAGAATATTTATGTTAATCTGTATTTGTCATTTTAGTGGCAAGAAATCATCTGCGAAAATATAAACTGAAAACTGTACAGTTGTCACGATTCATGTGCCAATTACTACAATGACAGTAGTAATATACAGTAACTAAAATGATAGACTACAGTGATAGACAGACATACATTATAGTTTTAGTATTAGGTTCTATTTTTTAACATTTGGGTGCGAAAATTTTATAAGATTTGTAATATAAATGGTTGAACGTCTAACAAATACTAACGTTTTTGATATAATATTCAATTATTAAACCGGAATACAGCTACTTAACTTGTCGGGTTTGTAAGCAGAAATTTTATAAAATACTGGCTGCGACCCGCGGTTTTACCCGCGTTAATCTGCATCTGTGTATTGGACCGTGATGTTTTATAGCCTATATGTTAATCCAGCTTATAAACTATCGGCATGCAAACTTAAAGCCAAATCCATTTAGTAGTTTTTTCGTGAAAGAGTAACAAACATACATACATCCCACACATACAAACTTTCGGACCTATAATATTCATCATCATCATCATCAACAGTCCGTTTACGTCCACTGCTGAACATGGGCCTCCTCTTAACAGACCTTGGCAAGCCAGGATCGTTGAGGGATATTGCCACAATCACCACGCTTGGCAGACGGATTGATGATCGCAGTAAGATGTAAACCTTGAGTTAATAGATGCTGCTGCCCATCCATCAGCCATATGTCCCTTAGTCGCCTTTTACGACACCCATGGGAAGACATGGGGTGGTCTATTCTTAGTCGGAAACCACACGGCTTATAATATTAGTGTGAAGCAACAGCAATACTATTTTATCCTGTATTTTCTTAATAAAAACATATTTAAGTTTATTTATATTATTCTTTTTCCTTAACCATTTTGTTCCGATATCGAGATTATGAGTCCATTACTTTCTCCGATGCTTTTAACAGGTACATTACATATGTAATGAGCGGTACGCTTACCAAGAATTTTATACTTTTGGTGTACGTGTCGGTACTAAATGTGACGTTTGGTATACATTATTATGCAAATCTTTTTTCTACGTAATCTTTCTTCGGTATTGGGGAAAGATATCTTTTATATCATTTGGATTAAATTACTTTCAATCTCAGGTTCAGTTCATAATGTCTTTAACAATAAACAACAACAGCAACAAAACTTGATCGTTTGATGCTTTGCTTTTGACAAAAAATTCAGTTGCTTATGTTAAATTACAATTACAATGGTTTCTTTCTCTGATTATAAACGAACAAAATTTGTTATTGTTAAATTAAAATAGATACTGTTGGCAACTATCTGACATTCAACCTATTTTTCAATAAACTTTTCTTTTTTTTCTAGTTTACTGGCAGTGTTTTGCAGGCTACTAATATTCTTATTAAATGTTTTGAACTCTTTATGGGAAAGATTACCTTATACTATATTTCAAAATTGAGATTAATAAAATTCGACCACCGGCAGGATTCGAACCTGCATCCTTGGGTAAAGCCCCCAATGCCTTAGTCAATTAGGCTACGGTGGAACCCTACCGATCATCGAAATTTATTAATCTCTTTGTAACACGTCTCTAACGGGGACGGTAGTGCCATCTATCGGTAATGATTCGCATTACTTCGATAAATATCTCCAAAGTTACATTTGGTATTAAATATTAAACGATGACACCGCCCTATTTCACATTATTAAATGTTTTGAACTCTTTATGGGAAAGATTACCTTATACTATATTTCAAAATTGAGATTAATAAAATTCGACCACCGGCAGGATTCGAACCTGCATCCTTGGGTAAAGCCCCCAATGCCTTAGTCAATTAGGCTACGGTGGAACCCTACCGATCATCGAAATTTATTAATCTCTTTGTAACACGTCTCTAACGGGGACGGTAGTGCCATCTATCGGTAATGATTCGCATTACTTCGATAAATATCTCCAAAGTTACATTTGGTATTAAATATTAAACGATGACACCTGTAACATGACATATGTAATGTACGTGTTAAAAGCATCGGAGAAAGTAATGGACTCATAATCTCGATATCGGAACAAAATGGTTAAGGAAAAAGAATAATATAAATAAACGTAAATATGTTTTTATTAAGAAAATACAGGATAAAATAGTATTGCTGTTGCTTCACACTAATATTATAAGCCGTGTGGTTTCCGACTAAGAATAGACCACCCCATGTCTTCCCATGGGTGTCGTAAAAGGCGACTAAGGGACATATGGCTGATGGATGGGCAGCAGCATCTATTAGCTCAAGGTTTACATCTTACTGCGATCATCAATCCGTCTGCCAAGCGTGGTGATTGTGGCAATATCCCTCAACGATCCTGGCTTGCCAAGGTCTGTTAAGAGGAGGCCCATGTTCAGCAGTGGACGTAAACGGACTGTTGATGATGATGATGATGAATATTATAGGTCCGAAAGTTTGTATGTGTGGGATGTATGTATGTTTGTTACTCTTTCACGAAAAAACTACTAAATGGATTTGGCTTTAAGTTTGCATGCCGATAGTTTATAAGCTGGATTAACATATAGGCTATAAAACATCACGGTCCAATACACAGATGCAGATTAACGCGGGTAAAACCGCGGGTCGCAGCCAGTATTTTATAAAATTTCTGCTTACAAACCCGACAAGTTAAGTAGCTGTATTCCGGTTTAATAATTGAATATTATATCAAAAACGTTAGTATTTGTTAGACGTTCAACCATTTATATTACAAATCTTATAAAATTTTCGCACCCAAATGTTAAAAAATAGAACCTAATACTAAAATTATAATGTATGTCTGTCTATCACTGTAGTCTATCATTTTAGTTACTGTATATTACTACTGTCATTGTAGTAATTGGCACATGAATCGTGACAACTGTACAGTTTTCAGTTTATATTTTCGCAGATGATTTCTTGCCACTAAAATGACAAATACAGATTAACATAAATATTCTAAAAGAGATCTGATACAACAAACATGTTTTCCGCTTTCGCTTTAATGAAATTAAAATGTATTCTAAAACGTGGCCCTCTTTATTAATTAGAAATTAATTTTAGCGCGTTCAAACAAACAAACTCTTGCACTTTCCGCTTTATTAAATTAGTATTCTGTATATTATGCCATCAAAACACAATTCCGCTTTGCAATAATTTTCATATACATATTCCAAACAACATAATAGCTACGTTAAAGCTTAATTTTATTATAGAAATTATAATAATATTACCTTACAACAGCTCGTGGCTTTTAAAAACAGGAAATTTTGTCCTTTTAACAACCAGACCCGTTAAATGTATGATAACCATTTTACTATCGACAATGGAATGAAAAAACCGGCCAAGTGCGAGTCGGACTCGCGCACGAAGGATTCCGTACCATTTGCAAGTGCCTACCTGTTGAAAAAAAGGCAAAAAAAACTAAACGTTTGTTGTATGCACTACTAGCACTCCTTAAAAATTAATTTATTTTGTCTAGCTATCGAGGTTCTTGAAATAAAGCCTAGTGTTGGCGACTGGCTGAGGTCTAGCTTTTTAAATAACTATTATTTTTATTAACAGTTTTATTGTCAATATTGTCGTCACATTTGTCAGTCACATCGTACGTGTTACTATAAAATTCATTAATTATTACTATTTCATATTTTCATTTATTAGTATATACAGTCCACCGCTACATAACACCTAGTGATAGAAAAATAGACAGACAGCGAAGTCTTAGTAAAATGATTCCGTTTTAACCTTTCGGGTACTGAACCCTAAAAATGTTGAAGAGATATGATGCCAAGTTTTAAGTTACAAAAAGATTGACCGTGAAACAAAACATTTATAATGTATTCATCAAAATTGTGGAAGATATTTAGTTGCTGAAGGGCTTTTCCGTTTGGATACGTTACATATAATTTGAACCTTAAGAAAAAATGATTTTTTTGTAAAGTAACAAATACAGGCTAAGGTTTTAGTGTTACTAAATATAAACTATCTGTGTTTTTATTTTTTGAAATGATAATGCAAATAAAAAACAAAAGAATATTTTAAAGCATTAGGCTGTGTTCAAACCAAACTGACTGTCAGCCGCCGAATGTGAGCAGGCTCACTGTGAGCCCCAGTGTAAACGTGCAAATAAACGGTATTTTTCGTTCACAGTATGCTGACAATACGCTATAGCTTACAATACGCCAATGGTGTGAACAAAACAGTCTGCTTGTATATATGTATATAATAGAGTCCGCAGCCGAGCTGGATCGAATAAGCTGACGTTTAGCTACGTAGCCAATCAGCGTCCGCGGAGCGTAGTGACACAATATATTAATTGGCCGCCGAATTTAAGAGTTAACGCATAACGTAATAACGTATCGTCCGTTAGATGTGAACGAAAAAGTGAATATGTATGGAAATACATTAAACTGCGTAACGTTCGCTCACTTTCGGCGGCTGACAGTCAGTTAGGTTTGAACACGGCCTTAAAGTCATAGTCATTTTGCCACAGTGCTGCCTTATGAGAACGAAACGCTTTTTTATTTTTTTTCAGACGGGCATAAGTAGTTAACGCTATTTTATCGAGAATGCATGACAAACAAACAATATCGCAGCCTGCACAAACAAACATCCCAACAATAAAATAATTGATCCTCAATTAAAACAAAAGCGCCCCCACGTTCCCCATTAGGTGAATTCTTTTAAATTTTAATGAAAAACTCAATTTTCCGTTTTGTTTTCCGTTTATTTTAGGTTCTGTTCAATTAAGCTAATTACTTGGCTCCGATTGTGAATAAAAAGGTCACAATCGGGATACAAAGCGATGCGACGATAGTTGGTTCGGTGCATTAAAAAGTTGCTATAAATTATCGTTCAGTGAAATAAAAGTTTGCTATGCGATAGAATTAAGGTAATGATGTGAATTTTTACCGCAGTCGTTTTAAATAAAGAGGTGCTGGCTTAACCTTTAGTACTTTGGTGTAGTCGTTGAGGAAGTAAACCGCGTTTTTAGAGGAAATAACAGTTTTTTCTGCAGTTAAATGTAGCGTAGATAGGGGCTGTATTTATATTAGTCGGTTAAATAACACTTCTAGTCTTGTAGTTTTAGTTTGAGAATGTTGAGAGTTCCGACTATAACATTTTGTAATATTTATATTCAGCCTCCGTAGCGGAGCGGTATTTGGCTCGCTTTAATTCTCGGAGGCTGTGGGTTCCATTCCCTCTTTGTGTAAATTCTAAAGATTTCTTTCCGGGTCTGGTTGGTTGAGGGACTACCCTCCGTGCTTTGGAAAGCATGTTAAGCCGTTGATCCCGATTGTTGTAACACTATCTATAATAATCGTACATCAAGTAACGGGCAGCAGCGTTCCCTTGTGTGGTACAACGTAATACTTACTGCGGTCACCGACCCGCCTACCAAGCGTGGTGACTATAGAAAATACCCTCGGGAGGAGGCCCATGTTCAGCAGTGGACGTTATACGGGCTGATGATGATTCAAGTATAGAGAGTGTTGCTTAACCAACTGAATAACATTTAGGTAAGTACTTTGTTTCTATAGATTTATTTAAAAATCGAAATAAACACTTAACATGGCTTGAAATTGGCTGACTGTTGAAAACACTTGAACTAATATTAGCTACTAATATAATAATAGTATAATAGTAGTAGTCGCCGATTTCAAGCTATGTTCAATCTTAAATATTTCGTTTGTGTCAATTATTATTTAGTTTTTTTAGGCCTGTCTGACTTTTTTATCATACCTATGGTTAATCTATATATATAAAAGAAAGTCGTGTTTGTTACAACACTTATAACTCGAGAACGGCTGGACCGATTGCTATGGTTTTTGATTTGTTGGATTTGTTTCCGCCCCGAATAGCAGAATACATTTTAAAAACAAAAGAAAGTCGTGTTAGTTACCCTATTTATAACTCAAGAACGGCTGAACCGATTTGGCTGAAAATTGGTAGGGAGGTAGCTAAGAACTGGGAGAAGGACATAGGATACTTTTGGGTAGGGGTAGGGTAGGGTAGGGTAGGGTAGGGTAGGGGTAGGGTTGGGGTAGGGTAGGGGTAGGGTAGGGGTAGGGTAGGGTAGGGGTAGGGTAAGGGTATGGTAGGGGTAGGGTAGGGTAGGGGTAGGGTAGGGTAGGGGTAGGGTAGGGGTAGGGGTAGAGTAGGTGTAGGGTAGGGTAGGGGTAGGGTAGGGCAGGGGTAGGGTATAAAAGTCCACCCGTGCGAAGCCGGGGCGGGCCGCTAGTTTTGTATATTATAAATGTTTTCTGTTCACTAAAGGTTTTTTTTATATAGATAGTAAAATCAAATGTAACTGGTGATGAATTGAACCTAAGTTTGCAATTAAATTATAATATTATCGTCAAATAGCGATTTTGTACAAACATCCAAACATAGGTGGCAAATTTTGAGGCCAACAATTTTACGAACTGAAATATTTGCAGCTGCAGAACTGTATTTGCACTCACGAATATTTCTATCTGTACATAGTGACCCGAAAGTGTTACGTGACATGGCACTCAAAGGATTTGTCTAAAACTCACAGAAAGAATACCTACAGGGGAGCACCAATGAGTGCTTCGGCTCACTTTACTAACCGTTCGAATGCCGAATGCTCAAATAATTTATCAGCAATTTTATATCATGAAACTAGGTTTTACTTGGCTTTGGTTGGGTAAATTTAGATTTTTCCATACAAAGTTTAAGCCCGTTTCACTCTTTTACCGGCTTTATTTAGATAAATCTTTCCGTGGCTCCGTGTTGGATACTAAAATAAATATACAAAAATTTCAGGTTCCTAAGTAAAATTGATTGGATGAAAACTTGTGATGAGAGCTAGCTAGATCAGCTAGCACTACACTTACTGTGCAAATGCCGAATATTAAAATTAATATATAATTTAGTCTTCCTACGATATTTACCTTTATTGAGATATTACTTTTACCCTTTATATATTCGACAGTATTGTCCGCTTAAACAATTTTTCAAAATAATTCTTCTTTAATTTAAGTGCCCAGCTCTTGTCGTTGGAGCAATCGCCACAGCTCAAAATAATATATATGTCAATTATCTGTGTATCGGAAAGAATTTAATTCGCCTAAAAGGTTCGATACATATAACTATGTGTTTTAACCTACCTGTTCATCGGCAGGTAAGGTTAATTTACAGAAATATATCTAGTTATTGTTTCGAGTGAGTCTATTTCTCCGCTTAAAATGCCTCATGCCGCCAGGCAACATGAGTTCAATGTTTTCAATATCAAATAAAGTGAACGTAATCAAAGAGAATTTACTTCGACATTACCACCATTTCAAGTTATTTAGTAACACTGTAAATACAAAACTAAGCTAAACGTTACCAGTCACACAGATCCGCAAAGCGATATTATGCAAAGATGTTTAATTCTATTCATTTGTATGTAAATCCCCCGGCCCCTGTGGCTGCAGGATTGCATGACAAATTTCGCAGTAACCGAATTTGGATCTGGCTAACTTAACATTAGAATATTTATAGTGGCCACAGTGCAGGTTTAGTTGAATCGGTTGCATAGGGATTAAGAGTTGTGCTTTTTAGTAATTAACTGCGAACTGAACGGTAAATAACTCATTTACAAATTTAGATTGTAAAGAATGATGTCATTCCTAAGTTTTTTTTAATTTGCCGTATGCGTCCCTCTGCTGGACAAAAGCCTCCCCCATATTTTTCCAAGTTTTCTTTTCTAGTGCCACTTCGGACCAGCCATCAAGGTACGCGTCTAGATCGTCCTTTTTTTTGTCCGAGGGGAAATGCATTACGCATTCCCACCACCGCTGCAGCGTATTCGCGCGCTGGCAGTGGGATATGTGGGACTCGCCCTCTCCATAGCGTGGTATGCTAAACTCATACCACGAGGAGAGGATCCTACTACCACTAAAACGTCTAGATCGTCCTGCCACCTCTTTTAGGGCCGGCCTCGGCGGCGTCGTCCATGGCAATTAAAAAAATGTTAAAGTAAATGTGTGTGTTTTAAACTAATTTCTTATTCTAATTTCACCTACTATACGAATATATAATAGAGGAAAGCTTTGATTGTTTGTTTATTTGCAGTAAATAGTCTACGTAATTGTTCATTTTGGAACGCGCGGGTGCGGCGGTGGGTATGGGTGCGGAGACACATTGACCGCCAGGCGTTTATACTCGAGTGTGACGTATTGACAGAGGTTGAAATTATGAGTTCTAGCCTGAACAGCTCTAATAAGCTCATCTGTATTCAAAGACATTATAAAAACGTTCTACCGTTTATAGTGACAAGTGCATACTGGTCGATCTTACCTGACGTCGCGAGTGAATCCGCCACTAGTTCGACGTGAACACATACAAACATCTCCCGCGTTTGATATTGCCGCGAGCGCCAGTCTCTAGCTTACCCGCCACTTAGACCGCACGTCAATGTGAATGAGTACTTAGATTCGAAATCTAGAAATCCAGGAGTTACATAGATTATATTTAATAATGACGTTCTCGCTGGAACTGTAGGCTGTTACATTATATAGAAGCATGACATACACAATCCCTGAGCACAGCAGATAAGCATTTGCATTCAAAGGGGCAATGCTGCCAGTATTCGAGCAACTTTACTAAGTAGTAGTAGTAGTGTAGTAGTAGTAGTACTAGTACTAAGTAGTAGTAGTAGTAGTACTAGTACTAAGTAGTAGTAGTAGTAGTAGTACTAGTACTAAGTAGTAGCAGTAGTAGTAGTACTAGTACTTGTACTAAGTAGCTTTAGAATAATTATTAGTTAGCATTTTATAAGTAAGGCATAGCTTAAGTTAGGATTTACCTTTAGAGTTACCTTTAGTTTTATGAAATTCTTATACATAATATTAGCGAAAGTGATTTCAATGTTACGGAATGCATTTCCTTCTGTGGCTTTTGCCTAGTCCAAGCGATAACGTGTTATTTTTTGTGTTCACTACTATTTTTTCAATGACATAATATTTTCCTTACATTATCTATATACAAGGTCAATAACTAAGTTACAAAAATATGAGACATTTACTAGGGAATAATAACATAATAACATAACGTATGGTACACAGAGGATTAAAAGGAAAATACGACTCGCATTTATATTATGCGAATAATAATGAATTACGCAATTTTTAAGCACTATATTAATTGACCGTCCTTTGTATTCCCATGAGGATGGTAAGGGTGAATTAGGGGCAAGGGCAGCAGCATTTATCAGCCAAGGCTACTTGCCATCTTACCACGACCACCAACCCGCCTGCCAAGTGGGGCAATATTTTTCAGAGACCCTGGCTTGCCAAGAGGGGCAATATTCTTCAGAGACCCTGGCTTGCCAAGAGGGGCAATATTCTTCAGAGACCATGGCCTGCCAAATGGGGCAATATTATTCCAGTGACCCTGGCTTGCCAAGGTCTGGTAAGAAGATGTTCCAGTGTTCCATGTTCAGCAGTGGACATTAACGGGATTTGAAGAATATAATATATCATACAATAGGATTACTTTGAATTTGTCCATTGAAATAATGTTTTGTTTTTTTTTTTTTTTAATATTACTACCAGAGTTTTTACACACAGCTACTATTATTGTTGATCCCTCGTGCTAAGCTAAAATTCTTGTGTTATGAGTTTACGGGGTTTACGTCGGAAATAAAATGGATGGGATCAAACTGGCAACTAAATGATCGCATGTTCGATGCCTAGCCATTGGGCCTATGGACGCTTAACATATACATGATTAAAGAAACCCTTAAGAACTTGTATATATTATATAGTTTTGTGGTTCTTTTACTTGCCCTTACTTAACTTACTTATCCCACGAGGCACTCAAGCTGAGTATAAAAAAATGTACTCTAAAAGTAACAAATTCATAAAACTTTAAAGTGTATTGTATATGAATTCTAGAAATTTCTATTAATATTCTTACATTCAAAGGGTTTGCACTCTTATCAACGTAAATTTACATAACAAAAGCGAAACAACCGTTTCTCGCATATTGGTCGATTGTTCAATCAAAGATCGGTACGTGCAACTTGCTACGTCGTAGCAATTGTAGCTGCAGGCGCTACGTCGTAGCACCGCTGATGGTACATATCTGCTCTAACAATCTGGTAGCACACCATGGAACAGCATGCATATTAATATTTTCTTAGTATCTGCTATGATGTCATTATTAATATAGAAGGCAATTTATAATTTCCCTTTTTTTAAGAGTTTTTAACTGACTTCAAAAAAGGAGGAGGAGTTTCTCAATTCGACCGTATATATTTTTGGAGCAAATTACCGGTTTTATTCCTTAGTTAATGGTTCCAATCCAAATCCATGATTTATTGTATCCATCCTCACATATAACCCGATAATATTCATCATCATCATCATCAACAGCCCGTTTACGTCCACTGCTGAACATGGGCTTCTTCTTAACAGAGCTTGGCAAGCCAGGATCGTTGAGGGATATTGCCATAATCACCACGCTTGATGACACGGCAGATGGATTGATGATCGCAGTAAGATGTAAACCTTGGCTAATAGATGCTGGTGCCCATCCATCAGCAATATGACCCTTAGTCACCTTTTCCGACACCCATGGGAGGACATGGGGTGGTCTATTCTAAGCCGGAAACCACACGGAAACCGATAATATTATATTTTCGTAAATACTTCCCTTTTAACCACAGTTATAGTATTATCAAGGCCAAATTTCGATTACAAGTTGTATAGAGGTAGAACTAAACTTCACTAAGCTAAATTAGCTTACGACGGCTATTAATTATATGCTTATTAAAAGAATACCGTTATGTTGACGACGTCAGAGGCTTCTTATCATGCAACGGGCCGAGTGCTTGTGTCCTTTTGTCATAAAAAATATAATAAACTTTTTTTACTCAGGGATACAAAAGCAAATTTCGAACTTCCATCAAAAGTTAATAATCTCTTCAACTATATAATGCATATTTTTGAACAGTTTTGAAATACACTCGATTTGCGTTTTCTTTTGCCAACGTTTTACTAAAAATTGATTTTCTCTTTAACCTCAGCTACAGAAGCAGCCGCCTATGAGGCGTGTTTGACGAATATTTTTTCATTTTGTTCGTTCAAACACCGGATATTACGGTACACCGCTGTGTGTTTTTGTCTTGAGCGACGGAAATGTGTGATGGCGTCTTAGCTTATGTTTAATTAAATAAAAGTGAAGCAAGAATTACGACTGGTTTTATGTTTGTATGACGCCATAGTTTATTTTGTTATTCTATTATTATATAATGAGAAATGAAAACTTTTCAACATAATTTATTATGTTTTTAAAAGTTATGGCATAAAGTTAAAATGAAAAAATATTATAAAATATAGTACCTTTTTTATCACATAAATCTTTACTAATATATAAAGCAGAATAGTTTGTTGATTTGCTTGCACGCGGTATTCTCAGGAAGTACTGGTCTGATTTTAAAATATATTTTAGTGTTAGATAGGTTCATATAGTAATTGTGAAGTTCTTACGAGAATGAAAGTTGTGTGGGTTAAACCGATTGCGGGAAGCTAGATTTTTAATAAAATGGAAAAAGAAAAAGTTCATATTATTCTCGGGAGTTACTTACGCAAAAAAAAACAGAAAGTCTTTTCAACCAGAGTCAAGTATGAGGTTGAATGCCGCGTGGCAATAACAGATCTAGCACAATACTTTTTCATTTGTTCCGCGTCCGATCACAGATCAGTATTACGCACTTAAACCTGAGCCACAGCATATTATTAACAGAAGATTAAGTTATCAAGACATCCTCGAAAATAAACTACACACAAGAGTTAAATCAGACTTTATATTAAATATGAACATTACTCACAAAAATCTTAGAATTTACACAAAGATTTTCTGTCCGGCATGGGAATCGAACCCACGACCTCCGTGATTTTAAACGAGCCAGATACGGAAGTTATCAAACCAACAAACAATCAAAATTTTATTTTTATAATATTAGTATATGAAATAAGTCAAAGTAATTATAAACTATGCATGTATCAATTTCATTTAATTTTTTTCAGTTATATAATTGTTTAGAGGAGGAAATATAAATTTTCTGTTCTTAATTTTGTCTATGTCAATTTATTTACAATAACGAGGAAATTTCTCAGTGTAGTTCGCGGATAAATAAAAGTCAGCCATCTTGTCAGTGACAATGGACCATCTTGGTTTGTATTGTTTACTAAGAATATATCAATCTGGATAAACCTAGCTTAGGCCCAAAAAAATAATAGTAGATTCATACAAATAGTAGTCCGAAGTAATGATCAAATGGGGAACTATTAATGTAATCCTAGTATTGAATATAAAATTACTTATCATTCTTCCTTTATGTATAACCCCTCATTAGTCAAGCGTCTGTCACGCATTTAGTTGTTGCGTTGGTATTTATTGATAATGGTGCGTTTGTGTTTATATTTAAGCCACATAAACTTATATCAACAAGTAGGTAAAGAAACAGGCAAGCTAGTGAATAAATTATTTCGTGTGCAGTTTGCGTAATAACATTTGATCTGAATCTATTTAAATAAAAGGAATCGTCGAAATGTGAAACTTGATACCAGACCAATTTATGTTTTTGTTAATTATGTTGTTCTTTTTATCCTAATTATGAAGACATATTAAAGTTTTTTTCAAAGCACGAATAACTAGTGATGTTATAAAACTTTAATGGTTTTATAAAATAATCGTATTTTTTTCTAACAAAAAATTTACTTACTTATATAATCAGCCCGTTAACGACACTGCTGAATATGGGTCTCCTTTTAACGGGCCTGGGCAAGCCAGGGCCATTGATTGATTTTGCCATAATCCCCACACTTACCATCCATCAGGTATAATATGTCCCTTAGTCGCATCTTACGACACCCATAGGAAAAGACATCTTTCTTTACATACTACAACTATTTTGCCCAAACACATTTCTTATCCAGTACTCGACAATCTTAAATGGTTCTACGCAAGTGTTTTCACTAGATGTTTGTGTGTACCGTCCGAATTTCTCTCTTTATTCCGCGGAACGTATTTTGACTTAAGTTGGTCTTGAAGATAAGCCGGCTTTCAAATATTGCTGTCCAATTTAAATTCGTAGGGCGGTTCACAATGGGGATTAATATAATGGATTTGGTGACACTTATTTCCGAAATGTATGAGGTTAAAAGAAAATGCTGTGGTTGTTCCATTTCAGCAGCTCTTAAAGTGGCTTGGAAAAGTTGATGAGGCTTATTATGGAAAAGTTTTGGGTGTATAAAAAAATGGAAATCATTATTTGTTTTAAAAGGTCATAACAAAACGTACAATACACAAATAAGATGATCACATGTTGTAAACTACTATAGGTAGTTTTTATCGCAACTAGTCTTCTTCTATTCGTGTCGAGCTGGCGGTCAAATTTGAGTAGACCAGTACGCGGCCACTGACACGGCATTATCAGTGGCGTTGCACAGATCTTCGCGTGTACAGGTGTTGGGGCACGCAGGGCATAATAGGCTGTGCGCCATTGTCTGGAGGGAGATACCACACGTATAACTATTATTAGCAACTGGTAACGTAAGGTGACTCATGAGGAACCAATACTTATAAAAATACCATATAAGAGAATGGGCAGTAGACACGGATACATAACAATACAAAAGCACGTTTCAAAGTGTTTAAATACAAAAAAGTAAACATTATCTGTACTAATATATATCTTTAGGGACCTACTTATATATAGAACTTCCGAAATTGTTTGTTTGCTTGAACGAGCTAAACTCAGCAACTACTGGTCCGATAAAAAAAAACTATTTCAGTGTTACCTAGGCCATTTATTTAATAAGGCTATAGGCTTTATTTAATGACGAAGTTCCTACGGGAACTAGAGTTACGCGGATGAAACCGCGCACGGAAAGCTGTTTAAAAAATAATAATTTTGCATTACCATATATATTACCATATAAATATTGTTATTCAATAACACTCGTTTATTATCGCTTAATTATTAACTATAAAAATACAGTCTGAAACTGGCTGCCACAACAGACATTGTCCTGTCTTAGGTAAAACTAAATTAGGCGTGATATCTCTGAACTAACCGTGATGTACACTAAGAGCAGCACGCTTTCTGTCCATGTTACGTCAAACACCATAAGATGACATTAAAAAAGTTTATATTGTCAAAAACACTAAGGATACATTAGAAAGTTTTTTTATGGTGGTAAAGTATTCTTAATTTTTCTAATTATCCGCGCAATTTTCTCAATTTTTCTTTCATAAGGACCGTCTCCTGACAATAACAAACACAACAAAAAATAATTAGCTAAATCGATCCCGCGCTTCACGCGTGATGCCTTGGCCAAGAGAAAAAGGGATTCATTTTAATATATATATATATATAGATAAGGACTATATACAAAATGAAAACTATTCTAAATTTATGTCTTAATTATAACTGCTATCATACAGCTGTCCATCAACATTCTGAAAACCTTAGTGAAGCCGTCAAAGATCTTTACTAATTATAATGGGGTACTTGACTAACGAAGGCTTAGATTTGAGCAGGGTAATAAAGCAATTATCTTAACAATCAGTGTATAATATAATAAAAGCGTAATAGATACGATGAAAGGGTACAGGAATAAAAGGGGTTTATTAATTTGAGACTGGATTTCAGCTATTGTGTGGTTATGGATGATGGAAGTCTAGTCTAGGCTTGAAATTGAGTTTATAAATTCCTTTTGTGTGTAGTTTTGTATAAGTACTGGTTAGCATGATTATTTTATATTTATTTGTTTTATTACCTGTAAAAAAAGAAATATCCATTTCTTTTATATTTGCAAAAATAAATCCACCTTAAAACTCGACGGACGTAATTTCGATTTACATAAATGATTGTGTGAAAGCAAATATTTATGTCTTAGTTCAGGCGGTTGAGGGATTATCCTCCGTACCTTAAAAAGCACGTGAAGTCGGTTCCAATTGTCATAAAGTCATAAAAAAGTAGGTAAAGGAAATCATCTTGCGCTTGTATTTTGTATTTTAATAGCTTTAACAAATAAATTGTGTATAAAGTTCTGTGTAACATAATAAATATTCTTAGTGTTTTTTCATAGAAAAAAAAAAGTTCCCACTCAATGTTATTTTTTACTGCTACAACTCCCAGCGTATCGTGGAGTGAGAGGGACCTAGGCTTATATTAGAATGTAATTAAAAAAAAAAAAACATAACTACACCTGATACTATCTACTGTTAAAGAGATGGCATATATTTTGGTAGAACCTTATACAGTCTAAAGGAATTTTATTTAAAGAATATCCTATTTCTACGAAGGCCGGACACCTAAAATTCCAAATTCCATTCCAAGGGACTTTAGGAAGATGGGAATTTTTAGGCTTCGGGTATTACTGGATGTTGAGAACGCCGTTACAACAAATTGTCTTGTGCTTACCGAGCCCTGGAATTGAGTCTATGGTTATTAGGTTTAACACTAGTACCACCGTTTGTGTTTTAATATTTTTGTTTATTTAATGCTATTAAATTAAATATATCAACCTCCGTTGCCTGAGATACTTACCTCGTTTTCAGTCTCGGATGTCGTGAGTTTGATCCCCACTCCGTAAATTTTAGATTCCTTTCCGAGTCTGGTTGGTTGAGGAACTGTCCTCCGTGCTTTGAAAAGCACGTTAAGCTGGTTGGTGATAGTAATTTTCTACCAGGCAATGGGCAAAAGCATTTCCCTGTGTGTGTTATTACATAATACTGGGGTCACCAACTCGCCTGCCAGCATGGCGATTATGGCAATTACGTATGGCCTTGGGAGGAAGTTTATGTTCAGTCAGATGCAATTATTTTTAGATAAAACAGTGTTTGTATGGAAATTGGTCACGAAATAAAGGAACGATAACTTCCATGAAAGAGGTAATATTGTTTTTTTATTTGTTGTCACTAGTTTAGCGACAGACGTCAAATGTCAGATGACGTCACGAATCCTGTATCGCGCAATAGAAGTTCGTTCACGACTTAAGGCTATAAACATTGGGTTAACCCCCACCACATACCTGTAGTAACAGGCAGCGTTTAAGACCTCATCATCATCATCATCAGCCCGTATAACGTCCACTGCAGAACATGGGCCTCCTCCGGAGGGAGGGCATTGCCATAGTCACCACGCTTGGCAGGCGGGTTGGTGACCGCAGTATTATGTTGTAACACACAAGGGAACGCTGCTGCCCGTTCCTTGATATACGATTATTATAGATGATGTTATAACAATCGGGACTAACGGCTAAACGTGCTTTCCGAGGCATGGAGGGTAGTCCCTCAACTAACCAGACCCGGAAAGAAATCTAAGAATTTACACAAAGATTTCTTGTCCAGTGTGGGAATCGAACCCACGACCTCCGAGATTTAAAGCGAGCCAATTACCGCTACGCTACGGAGGTTATTAAGACCTCGGTCAAGGGGCAAAACGCCTCGATACCGACTCCTCGGCGCCCTAATGAGCGCCTGAGAATTCCCCTGAGTTGCCTCGCAGTCAAGGAAACCATCTCTTTGTATGGAGGAACACCAATAATAACCATTCCTTGTCATTTCACTTGAAGTTTGAAACAACTAAAAACAAAGTAACAACAATATAGTATAATTAATAGTATAAGGCGTTACTTTGCGGAAATCCATATTAATCTTATTTAAAAAGACAATATATTTAGTGTTAATTCCGATAAAAAATCTGTCTTTTATGCTATAAAGCTATTTTTGCACCGCCCTCCCGCCCGTAAAAATTATGCACATGCAGGAAGGAAAATATAACGTGCAAAAATACAATCACCAGCCGAAAAATAGAAGAAAAGAATAGATAGTATATTTTTAAGCGAATGGGTACCTACATGAATAACCCACTGAGGTACAATCCTTTGCCTACTTAAACAACCTGAAAATATAATTCTCATACACAGTTTCGAGTCATTTTTATCAAAATTACTGTCTAATTCACATTTTGGGTCTGTAAATGTCCGTTTTTAATGTTTCTACTTACTTTCTAGGTCCATTCAGAACCATTATTGTGGCTATCAAATGAATATTGTACACTCAAATGTACCATATTATAAGATCTACTATTGTGTTGGCAGAATTGGACTCAATTATGCTAACCACCAACTGACAACATTGGTATTTTTTTTTAAAGACATCCTCTTTTTACTTTTACTAGGGTAATTAGCCCCTGTGTTGCCAGGGACATTACAAACATTCATGGACACAAAATATACCCGGAAGCAACTACCTTAATTACTAAGCCACCGATGTAGTCAGCTAAGTACACGGTATGGTTCAAAATCATGAGTTTTATAAGTAATATAATTATCATCATCATCAGCCCGTGTAACGTCCGTTACTGCCCTCCTTAATGCAAACGCAGAATCGCGATTTCGAGATAAACGCGGTAATCACATTTTTTGATATCTAAACTAGAAGTCTATTACATTACTTAAAGTGAACCTAAAAAATAAAATAAAAAAAACGATCTTTATGATCTTTATATAGATTAGGCTAAAACGTCATTTTCGCAAAAAAAAAAAACACCAAAAAATGACGATTACTGACCGCAGTATTATATTGTATCACACAATGAAACGCTGCAGCCTTGATATACGATTATTATAGGAGATGTTATGTCCATCGGGACCAACGGCTTAACATGCTATCCGAGGCACGGAGGGTAATCCCGCAATCAACCAGACCCGAAAAGAAATTTAAACAAAGATTTCTTGACATTCGACCTCTACAGTTTTATTAAAAGTATAAATTACGTCATCATCATCATCATCATTAGCCTGTATAACGTCCACTACTGAACATGGGCCTCCTCCCGAGAGAGGGTTTTTGCCATAGTCACCACGCATGGCAGGCGGATTGGTGACCGCAGTGTTATGTTGTAATACACAGGGGAAACGCTGCTGCCCGTTCCCTGATTCGTTTGTTATAGATGATGTTATAACAATCGGGACCAACGGCTTTACGTGCTTTCCGAGGCACGGAGGGTAGTCCCTCAACCGACCAGACCCGAAAAGAAATCTTAGAATTTACACAAAGATTTCTTGTCCGGTGTGGGGATTGAACCCACGACTTCCGAGATTCAAAGCGAGCCAATTACCGCTACGCTACGGAGTTGTTATTACTTATAGTTAGGTGTTATTACCTAGTTGTTAGAGTTATATTGCTACACCCATACTACCCAAATCTGGTTTATCTCTAACAAATTCGTTAGAGGGAAATTAGGTTATTTAGTTTGTTAGTCTAGGCAGCGATAAGACCGCCATTTCTACTTTGTTATTATTATGCACAATTTATTTTGTATTATTCCTGGTGTACAATAAACAGTATTTTACTTTACTTTACTTTTAACTAGTTTATTTTACTTTACTTATAACTTTATATTGCGTGGACGAAGTCGCCGGCAGAAGCTAGTATAATAATACAATTATTCAACTATGATCGAGATCCAAATTCATACCGTATTCTTATGAATATTTACTCTCTTTCGCAACAGATTAATTATCGATTCAAGGTCCTTTCTAATTTGCGACTTTTCTTACCCCTAGGCTATCAGCGCCTAAATGAAATTAATTAATCATTTTGCCAATACAACTTTTTTACTTATAACTCTCTTTTACTAAGCAAAAATTAACCTTATGATCATGGTATTAAAGTTCATACGGATCACAGAATTTTGGTTCCAGTCATTGGTCATTGAACCATATAATTGCTTCGGCAAGTCAAAGACGCCGATCAAGTTCGCAGAATGTTCGGAAAAGTTCTGAAAGTGACGAATCATGTTTCGTTGATGTTCTAGGATGGCGGATATTTTATACTCATGGTTGTTTCCAAGAGTATGAGACAAAAGAATGTATTCTCACGTTCAATATTTGTGTTCAATGAGCTATTTTGGGAGTGTTTCTCAGAAGTCGCCACGTCATGCGTTGCACGGTTCTGGACAAATATGACGATTCCAAATAAATATAACCATTTTTTGGGTTCCGTAAGAGGGTAAAAACGGGACCCTATTACTAAGGCTTCGCTGTCCGTCTGTCGTGCGTGCGGAGCGTAGTAAGATTGCTTACACAATGGACTGACGACCTTATAAAGATCACAGGAAGTCAGTGGACGCAGGCCGCTGATAATTACCACCGGAGAAGGCCTATGTTCAGCAGTGGACGACAACAGGCTGATATGATGATGATGATAAAATGTAGGTTTTCACATATTTTAATATGATATTCGGTTTTTCAAACGAAAATCAAAGCAAAAACTAACTAACATAAACGTAAACTTAACTTTGCTATAAAATCGAAATTCAGTTTTCGAACATAAATTAAGAACAGTTTCGGGAACATACAAAGTATCGTTTATCTGTATGACACAAATAAGCTTACCTTACTTTGTATATACTAGAAGTTGTTGAGTTAAAAAATTGTAGAGCGACAGTTGCACAAAACTCCCCTAAAATAGTAAAAGCCATAAGTCATAATCCCTCAATCTCATCGCTAGCGACGGCACTGAGCCGAGGTCCAAGCTCCACAGCGGGCGCCCTCTTGCGAAGGTTGCTTAGTTTGTAGTTTTTAAACCATTTATTAAGGCTGGAGCTCTGCTCGCCTTTATGTGCCGGTGAAGTAGCAAATGCATCGCGGATAAATAGGTATGTCCATCCGAAAAAAAAATTGATAATTTAATCATAGTATGCATGTATGAATGTTTGTTACTCTTTCACGCCAAAACTAGAAAAGGGAATTCGCTGAAATTTAGGTAGGATAGGTTATACGTTAGATTAACATATAGGCTACAAAACATCACGCTCCAACATACTGGAGCAGAGTAACGCAGTTAAAACCGGGAGGCGCAGCTAGTAGGCTTTATTTAATTATAAAGTTCCTCCGGGATCGGGAGTTACGCTGGTGAAACTGCGCACGAGAAGCTAGCTATATAATATAATGCTTGCTAAGCGTGTCGCAGTTAGTTGTACTAAGTTTGATTTGTGTTGTATGTTTAATATGAGATGTGTACGTTTAATTATAGTACTCGACACATTGTTATAGTAGAGGAGACGTGCAATATCAACCTTCACCCATATGATAACCAGATGAGAAATACTTTTGGGCAAATAATATTCATTAACAAACATGCCTATTTTTTCCTAGTGGAAATCGTTTATAGACTTCCAACCGCCTTGGGTAAAGACGGTGAGGGCGTATGGGACTCCTTCCCTCGCTCCCAGCTCTATGTAGCTGATGAGCCGGGGCATCCGGTACCCACTAAAACCACCACGGTAGCCTTTCCTCCGACGCAGGCCAACCATGGCCCCAGGCACTCGAGTAATCGACAATCAGGACCACCGCCGTGCGACTGCGTCTCTGCAGAGACTCATTCCGGGGAAAAGTCAATAATTGGGCCCCACCCCCAGCTGCATTCTGCATTTAGGTAACCAGAGTTGTTACTGGTTACCTCTTCCCGGGATCACAGTATTAGTTGGACGATCAGAGTCCCCACTCTGCACGCCAGTGATCCCGAGGGCTAACTAACATGCCCAAGATAACTCGCCTATCGATAAGTGTTCATGGCTATTTTTCATTGGATCAATTTTACTCAACTTTCTTGCATCACCTTAATTCCATCAAAATATTTAATTTTATGTAATGTAATAATACAAAAATGTTATCAAAATTAGAGTTACGGTCAAAAGGTACAGCATTACTGTCTCTGTCACTAAAATAAAAAAAAAACATCTGCACTCTCACTCGGTCAGGTAGAGTGCAGCTGCTATGTTTGTGTCCTGTTCTATCACACTGACCGCACTCGCTCTACTTTATCAAAATTGATTAAAATTATTTAAATGAATATTATCCATGAACTCTTTGCGATAGGCAAGCTATCATAGGCATAGTTTGTTAATCAATAATATGTGACAAAAAGTATGTCTCATTTGGATATCAAATGGGTGAAGGTCGGTCTCCACGGCTCTTAGACCATTATGAACGTAATCCACTCACGTATTATACAACATAATAATGTTATACCTAACGGCAAATAATTTGATATGGGCGTTTCGCAAACCAACGCAATTAGTTAACCTTGCATGATTATAAGATAAATAAATATTTGCGTTATGCTTCATCATCAGCTTTCTTAACGTCCACTGATAAGCATGGGTCTCCCGTGGAAGTGTTTGGCCGTAGCCACAACGCTTGGCAAGTAGATTTGTGACCGCAAAAATATGTCAGAACACACAGAGAAACGCTAAAAGCCATAATTGAAATGTCAAGAGTACCGATTTAAAACACGTGGTTCAATTTGTATACTCTCCATACAACAAGACTGATTACTTCAACTTGTTTCTAGAATGTTCGACTAGACTGGAAATGTAAGCAATCCTTTTGTTTTACCAGAAATTCTTGAGGCTGGTGCCAAGTCTATTTTCTTGGAAAACAAAACCTAATGGATGCATTGTGGGGAGCTACTCGTATGAATATGGAGATGTGAAACATATAATGTAATGTAATGATCAATGCTATTATTTTAAAGAGAATATATTCCATATTTGTATTTTTGTAACCAACAGTAGGGACAGACTGTATGTTATCACTTACAGACACTTTCTAGGCAAGCGTGTATCATCTTAAGCCTATCTTCGCCTTCCATCAAGCGAGATTATGGTCAAACGAAAGCCTATATTTAGTAAAAAAAAAAAAAAAAATGAGAACAATAAAATTCGCACCTTATGCCTTAATCATTGGGCCACGGTAGAACGCCGGTCTTCGAAATTTATCAATCTCTTTTTATAACACGTCTCTAAGGGGGACGTAACACTGAATAATAACTTTAAGAACACTATGTAAATGTAATGCAATCCTTAAGTTTGATATGCCGTAATATTATGTGTAATGGCTTAGCCGTGTGGTTTCCGGCTTAGAATCCCTATATCTTACCATGGGAGTCGTAAAAGACTACTAAGGGACTAAGAGCTGATAAATGGGCAGCAGCATCTATCAGCTCAAGGATACATACTTCTTTGCGTACCCGACCCCCGCCAACGGCGGATCGAAGGAGTGTCCGGGAGGTTTTAGTGGTGTAGAGTCCTCTCCTCGTGGTATGACTTTCGCATACCACGCTATGGAGAGGGCGAGTCCCACATATCCCACCGCCAGCGCGCGAATACGCTGCAGCGGTGGTGGGAATGCGTCAATGCATTTCCCCCCGGACAACAAAAAAAAAAAACACCGTTGATAATTGATTTTATTGTCGTTTAAGAAATCGGATGTAAGCGACGCACGCATATTTTCAAATATCAAATAAACATTATAGATGATGATATAACAATCGGGACTGACGGCTTAACGTGCTGAGGGTAGTCCCTCAACCAACCAGACCCGAAAAGGAATCTTAGAATTTACACAAAGATTACCGGCGTGCGGATCGAACCCACGACCTCCGAGATTTAAAACGAGCCAAATACCGCTACGAAGTTGTCATCATATCATGGAACGGGCAGCAGCGTTTCCTGGTACAACTTAATACTGCGGTCACCAACCCGCCTGCCAAGCGTGGTGACTATGGCAAATACCCTCTTTAAGGGAGGAGGCCTATGTTCAGCAGCGAACGTTATACGGGCTGATGATTATGAAATAAACTAACGCTCAAATATTTGTCCTCTTCAGAGTTAACTCAAGTAGTTACGTACGAGCTGATGTTTACTCTTTGTTTACAAATCAGAGAACACATTATAAACACTTCCAAACTACAAGTAAACATAACATCATTTAGAGAAGTTCGTACACGTTTTGTAACAACCGAAATAGAATAGGTTGAATGTGTTTGCGTTTACGGTGGTTTTCGGTTTAGAATGAACACTGAAGAGTGTCGTAAGAGAATAAGCATACATCAGATTGGAAGCATCTATGTTTCAAAATTAAGATTAATAAAATTTGACCACCGGCGGTATTGGAACCTGCATCTTAGATAAAGCGCCTTATGCCTTAACCAATTAGGCTACGGTGGAACCACACCGGTCGTCGAAATTTATCTATCCCATTATAACACGTCTCTAAGGGGGCCCGTAGGTGGGGACCACAGTCGTTAAAACCGGCTGGTAGCCCGGCGCGATTAGACACAGGAACAATCCTACTGCCAAGCGTGGTGAATATGTGGCGGATAACCTCGGGAAATTCCTCGGGAGTAGGCCCATGTTTAGCTATAGCCGTTAAACGGGCTGTACTAAAAAATATTTAAAATTGATACTACCTACAGTTGCTAAAACACAATTGACGGAATAAAAATTTTACAATAACAAAAATATTTCCCGCCTCAATTTTAAAGTGTAAAATGCATGTATTATTAGTCGTTACAACATGCGACTACCAATAACCACAATCTACAAAAACAAACCTTAACCTCTTAAATTTAAAGTGTCCCTTAACAATACAGTACGTGCAAACATTTAGATTAAAAAGTACTTTACGTTAGTAGGAAAAGCAAAATGGCTTTTCTACACGTAGGTACTTTGGTGCGTAAATATACGAAGGAGACCGACTTAATGTTTTAACTTACTCGAGAGTTGGAATGGACTGGATGGAGAAAGGTACTGTAAAAATGATGAGTTAAATCTATTTGAGTAAGTGCCCAACCTCAAGTGATTTTATGTTTTTCGTTAACATACAGTTTCTGTCTTAAGAGAGATCTATATCACTATAATAGATATAGGTCTAGATGCCGTGTGGTTTCCGACTCAGAGTTGACCACCCCATGTCTTCCCATGGGGGTCATGAGAGGCGACTAAGGGACCAACATCTGATGGATGGGCAGCAGCATCTATAAGTTCCAGGCTACTTAGTATTTTTTTCTTATTTAGAACTTGCACTAACTTGTACAGTGGCGGACTTAATGCCAAAGGCATTTTCTACCAGTCAACCATTCAACTATCCCTGGCCATCATCAATCACTACGACAAGCAGTAATATGCGATCTATCGCTGCTGGTAAATTCAATGTACCCAGAGTCACTAATTACTTTGGTGACAGAACACTAAACAAGAGAATATCAAACCTATTGAACAGTCTGTCGGCAGATATAAGCAGTGAAACAAACTCAAATAGATTTAGAAATAAATTTAAATTATATTATTTAGAAATGTTTTAAGTTTTATATAAGTGTGTTTAGTTTAAAGAGTATTTAGTTAAGTACATTTAAGTATGTCTCATGACATGATGACAACCTCCGTAGCATAGCGGTATTTGGCTCGCTTTAAATCTCGGAGGTCGTGGGTTCGATTCCCACACTGGACAAGAAATCTTTGTGTAAATTCTTAGATTTATTTCCGGGTCTGGTTGGTTTAGGGACTACCCTCCGTGCCTCGGAAAGCACGTTAAGCCGTTGGTCCCGATTGTTATAACATCATCTATAGTAATCGTATATCAAGGAACGGGCAGCAGCGTTTCCTTGTGTGGTACAACATAATACTGCGGTCGCCAATCCGCCTGCCAAGCGTGGTGACTAGGGCAAATACCCTCCCCCGGGAGGAGGCCCATGTTCAGCAGTGGACGTTATACGGGCTGATGATGATGATGATTTAAGTATGTCTAGAGACTCATCGACCTCACAGTTAAACCATTGCAACGGTGTTGTGGAGCTTAACTTATAAGTTACTTACCTGTTTGGAATAAAAATAAATAAATAAATAGTTATAATAAGTAAAAACTGAGTTGTTTAGTATTGGACTAGTTGATAAGTTAACTAATTAATTTTTAATAGTAAGTAAGTCAATATCAAGTTGTGGTGTACCTACAACAAAAGTCTTGTGTGTAAGGAATATTAATCTATACTAATATTATAAAGCTGCAGAGTTTGTTTGTTTGAACGCGCTAATCTCAGGAACTACTGGTTCGATTTAAAAAATTCTTTCAGTGTTGGATAGTCCATTTATCGAGGAAGGTTAAAAGCTATATTTTATTACGTAGTTCTCACGGGCACGGGAGCTACGCGGGTGAAACCGCGCGCGGGAAGCTAGTGTTATAATAAGCATGAGATATCATTGAAAACATAGCAATTTGAAGCTAATCTGCAACACTATACTGCTATGCTATTTTTTTTGTCATTATCCGTTTATGTCCCACGGCTGGGCAAAGGCCTCCCCCATATCTTTCCAAGTGCTCTTTTCTAGTGCCTTTTCGGACCAACCATCAAGGTAAATGTCTAGATCGTCCTGCCACCTCTTTTGGGCCGGCCTCAGCGGCGTCATCCATTCTGAGCACCCATTGAGTGCATATTTTTGCCCAGCGACTATTGTGCATGCGGATAACGTGACCCGCCCAATCCCATTTGAGCCTGGCAGCCTTCTTACCTACGTCAATTATTCCAGTTTTAGAGCTATACTATACTACTATTAAATGCCCTTTCTTCAAAAGGGTATTTAATAGTAGTATAATCAGATACTGGACATGGTCACAAGATCATGGGTCTCCTCCCGAGGGAGTATTTTCCAATAGTCACCACGCTTGGCAGGTGGGTTGGCGACAGCAGTATGTATGTTGTAACACACAAGGAAACGCTGCTGCCCGTTACCTTGAAAACAATTGATATAGATGATGTTATAACAATCGGGACCAACGGCTTATATAACGTGCTCTCCGAGGTACGGAGGGTAGTCTGTTAACCAATCACACCCGAAAAGAAATCTTAGAATTTACATAAAGATTTCCTGTCCGGCGTGGGGATCGATCCCACGACTCCGAGATTTAGAGTGAGCCAAATACCGCTACGCTACGGAGGTTGCCATCGTACCTACCATAATTAACACTTTGTCTACATTGTTTTAATATTAACACAAACAAATGTATCAGCTAAAGATTTTTACAATTCAAAAACACGTTTCTCCTTTCCATTTCCGTATTCCAAATTGAAAATACAGGACGGGATATATTTTGCCTCAACACTTTCTTTAGATTACACCATTCACAGTAAGAAATGCAGTCATTTTCTTGCGTCTTAGAAGTTTAGCAAGTCAATTTAAAGTTCATACGTGTTCCGAGTTGGATGAATACTGCATACAACTGGTTTCTTTAAGGGAAAATATGCTAATAACCTGGTACGTATAGCAACGAAACAGCAAATATGATTGTGTCAAAATCAATTGAATAAATTTAGTGAACTACTACACTACTGGCTGTTAGGAGTAATAAGTTCTTTACAAATATATGGTATACTTGCTCTGGTGCCGCCGTGTGGTTTCCGGCTTAGAATAGACCACCCCATGTCTTCCCATGGGTGTCGTAAAAGGCGACTAAGGGACATATGGCTGATGGATGGGCAGCAGCATCTATTAGCTCAAGGTTGACATCTTACTGCGATCACCAATCCGACTGCCAAGCGTGGTGATTATGGCAATATCCCTCTACGATCCTAGCTTGCCAAGGTCTGTTCAGAGGAGGCCCTTGTTCAGCTGTGGACGTGAACGGGCTGTGGATGATGAACTCTGATTCCTATAGGACCTTCATCATTAAATAAAACTTAACTTCTTCTTGAATAATGTAGCATTCAAATGATGAGATAAATAAGCGGCCGTAGCCTAATGGCTAGTGCGTCGGACTTGTGGTCTTGTGGTCGCCGGTTCGATCCCCACCCACTGCACTACCGACGAGAACCCACTCGTAACACAAACAGTTTTAGCTTAGCACGAGGGGTTAACAAGAATACTAGTAGAATGCAAAACACTGCTAGGAATCTTTTAAAAAAAACTAGCCGTTTAATAGTATTTGAGTTTATTAACTAATATATATATAAAATACAAATCATTCTTTTTTAAAGTTTTAGTTTAGTTTTTCATTGACAACTCCCTTACTTTATACTTTTTTTACTTTTATCGCATTCACAACACAAATAAGTAGGATTTTCATGTGTGATCATTATCAATGCTCTCCAACCCTCGCTCGGGATTTATCCCAATACAGGCTGATAACGATATGAAAATGAAAACGTTTATTGGTAATGTAGAATTGATCCGACCTATTATTAGTCAAATACATTGATAATGACAAAAAAAAAACAAATTTTGACTAATAAATCAGTTTACATTTCAACGATAATATTATTAAAGTTTAACTATGTTGTTATGGCATGTGATAGTTACGTATTATAAATATAATTAGAATCATCCAGCGCGGGCTACGATTAGGTCAGAACTACTACTATGAACTGCTATGTATGTATATAAGGCTCGCCTTATATACATATAGTATGACATACATGCCCATGATCTTGTGTACGATCATTATAGATAAGTAGTACTAATAACAATACAAACCAAAATATAACTTGCTATATGCTTTTCGTTGCACGAATTTGGGAAAGTATAAAGGTCTTGCAAAGATCTTTTGTCCGTCTTAGGATTAAATCAACGGAGATAGTAAAAAACTGTAATTATTTAAAAACTTAGTAAAAATTTTTAGACAAAAATATTACAATTATAGCTATTTCAGTTCATTAAACAAATATGCAGGAAATGTAGCAACAGACAATCTCTTCTCACAAACTTACCACAATTTAAGACTAAGACTTTCTTTCTAAGAGCTCACCATTTTTGTCTTAAAAGACGTCTCAAAAGAACTTCTTTCCATTCATTGTAAGAGCTTTATACGTTCTTAGAAGCTTTTGCATTAAGCGTTTGTTGAACACGCGTTAACATTTCATTTTAGCAAACCTTTTTTTCGTTTTTCAAAATGAGTTTAAATTTGCTTGTTATCAAGCCACAACTCAAGTGACATATTATTATATATGTTAAACAGTGTATTTGAGCATCATCCTAATTGACAATATACTATTTCATAAAAAAACTTGTACGCGACAGTGGCAATCACGGTGAACAGAAACACACTTTTAATCCACAAGAAATATATTATTAAAAAATTTCGAATTACAACAGTGGACACATTAGATGACAATATTTTTTCTCATAGGAACGTTAGTGCGACTGCGCTACAAAACAATTGCCGCGAGCGACGTTCTAAAGGAAAATATAAAACCTATTTATTGAAGCAACTGTGCATCGCTAACAAAACTATTTTAATACCTATCTTCTTCTTCTACCACTTCAGCATTAATAATAAAGAAGTCAAGTTTGTGAATTGTTTGTGAGGTTTGAAGGGGTAATCTCTAGATCTACTGAACCGATTTTGCTAATTCTTTTACCAATACAAAATCATATTAGTGGCTATATTTTCAAGGTTTCCACAGGAACGGGTTCAACGCGGGTGAAATCGCGCGGGACAGCTCACATCTTATATAATTTAAAATAAGATGAGAATTAAAATCATTAAATCTTGACAGGAATGTCTCTGTGTTGAAATGCCCTTTTCCGTATTTTCCGTAATGAAATAATGAAATTTATTCAGGACTTAGGTATTTACATACACTTGTACTTGTCAAAATTACACTGTATAAGACTAAATCTTACAAAAGTAACACTTAAGTAGCTAAAAACATTGTTATAATTATTTGATCTTACAGAATTTTTAATCAGTCTGTCCGTATGTCGAGCGATAAATGACAAATGTACACATTAGGTATAGTAAGATGCCTTAAAGGTAAGGTCTTAAATTAAAATTAACTTCCAAGAATCTAGCCAATGTCTAAGCGACATCCACCTGAGGGTTTAGGACCAACGCTCAGGGTGCCACTGGAGTAAAGAGTAGATTTACGAACAGTGGTGATGATCAATGTCACTAGATCACAGTTCGGGGAATAAGCAACAACGCGGTCCTCGGCCATGCCGTCGAGGATCCTACCCTAGCTAACCTGCAACCTTTCACTAGCTACCTAAGTGGACGACCCGGAGAAGAAAGGAAGAAAGAAACTCCGAGATTATTTTTTTGTCTCTTTTGCTCTGTTTCTTTTTTTTATGTCAAGTCTTTAGTCGTATTATATTCGTATTTAGCGAGTGTCCTAAAACCGATAAATTTTATAATCAAAAACGAATTATATGTAACCATAAACTGGTATTGTCAACTGCAAAAGTTTTTCATCATAAATTTACATCCAAAGCACATACGCTCTTATACTCCTAACAGGTATTCTCATTACGTCATGAGGTGTGACGGGTGACGGATGCTCGTCGTCATACTGTTCCTTTTGACCGAGATGTTTTACTGGGTTCCAAATTTAACCCCTATATATAAACTGTTGGAATACCATATGATAATAATGTCAATCGACGATGGATTGGTTACTCGACGTTCTTTTGGAACCGTATCCGTCGATAAACCATAGCAACCGCAACAGAGATTCGATAAACGTCAGTCGATGGCATCATTGATCAGCGATCAATCGATTTCTGTGTTACACTCTTACTTTATATTTGTAGAAGCTAATCTTGTTTTTTGATATTTCCCCACTTTAAAGTCAACATTACTACGCGAAATTTGCTTAAACCTAACCTTACTTCCTATTGAATTTTGTATGAACATTTTAATTTTATAGCACAGTTATGAACCGTTTATTCAAACAACTTCTATGATGAGACGGAAATTCAAAAAATACTACGAACGGTAGTATTTCAGCTTAACTTACATCCTGTTTTAAAATATTCAAAAATCCAAAAAAAAAAACAAATATTTTAAACTACCAACGAATTATTCTGTATTGATGGATGACATTATCGCAAGCCATGTTGACTGTTAACATTATATTCGACAAAATTGATTAAAGAGTATATAAATCTTTGAAAAAGACATTAAAAAAAAATTTATTTGATAAACAACATTCTAAAAATAAATATATTCAAGAGGTTGCAATTAGGACTGCAACGGTGTAAGTGTGTGTATGTCTGTATCCTCGTCACGGCTAAACGATACTGGTTTTTTTTAAATTGGCGCAATTTGGATATTTCTTAGGAAGTGTTCTTAATGTTAATATCAGATAACCACTAAGGGGTTTCTTCACTACATTCTAAATTTGTAGGTTTTCCCTCAAACGCAATAACAATACCCTTAAAGTAACCACCCGATGTCCTCGTAGACCTGAAGTCCGAGAGGCCCGCGAACTGTAAAGTATAGCGACAGTTGCACATACCCCCTAAATTACTAAAAGTCATTATTCCTCAATCTCATCGCCAGCGACCGCCCTGACCCGAGGTCCAAGCCTCACAGGGGCGCCCTCTTGCGCAGGTTGCTTAGTTTGTAGTTTTTAAAACATTTATTAAAGCTGGAGCTCTGCTCGCCTTTATGCTTGGTAAAGTAGCAAAATCCTCGTGGTTACCTACGTATGTCCTTCCGAAAAAAAACCTTAAAGCCTCTTATTATGTATATCAAATACTATTTAAGAAAGAAACCTTTAGAGACATATATTTGCGCAGTTATAAATTGGCATCATTTGAGACAGTCAGCCAAGTCAGGCTCAAATTGCTCGACCCACGTACAGAGTATTTTGGTAAACTACAGATATTTATAACATCAACCGCTAACTTAGGGATGTCGAGTAATTAAGGGAACAGGTTGAGACAGTTGACGTATTGCTAAAATTTACCTTAGCTGCAGTGACTCGACCATTTAAAGGAATGCTACTTGTTTATCTAACTTTGTTTTAAATTAGTCTATACTAATATATAAAGTTAAAGTTTGTTTGTTTGCTTGAACGCACAGATCGTAGAAACTACTGGTCCGATGTAAAATAGTTATATTCAATTATGAAGTTTTTACTAGAAAGAGAACTAAAATATTAAGTAAATTTATTAGCATTTACAACCAAAACAAAACAATAATCTTAGATTTTTTAAGTATATGACAAAATATTTTTTTATTACTTCAGCACTTAGGTAAGTACATACACTTGTACTTCTCAAAGATTTCACAAACTAAATAAATTTTTATCAAATTAATTAAAAATAGGTGACACTTTGCTATTCAATTATATTTTAATTTATTGCTGTTTTGTGCTAGAAATCTATTATAATAAATTAGTAACTATAAAAATCACAATAGGTGGCCCATTGCCCAGCGTTGTCTTTCAAATATATTTAAATTTACCGTGAATAAAAAAAAATTGCAACATTTTTTCAACGGAAGATTTTTGTGGGTACATTCTTTTCATGGTCTGAGTAGCATACCAATGTCATCGACGGACGTCGACAGAAGTTGATCGTAGTTGGTCGATTGTTGGTAACATCGGTTTATCGACGGATACGGTTCCAAAAACGTACTTAAGAACGAATTACCTATTAGGCATAATATTACCTTACCGATTTTAAAATATTATTTCAAATAGGTAACTATTGTAGAATTTTTCTGCAGTTCAATTGTAAAGATCAAGACAGAGAGTCTCATAAGTCAACTCAAGAGGGCTGTAACAGACAGTAGCAGTTAATTTCTTGACGCTCAATCTTATATTTATTAGGTTTACAACTAGTCTGTGAACACACTCAGTCTAGATAACGTTAGGTTCGTTTCATACATATGCCTTAAGAATGTTGAGCTGTTGGCTAAAAATACATAGATATAATGTAATTCTTTTCTTTTAATTTTGCATTGATATATACTACATTAAAAATGTGAGTAGGTACATAGATTTAACAATCATCAAAACAGATCTTCAAAAATGTTAGTCGGGAAAATGTGGATTTTGAAACTACGCTACGTTGTACGCTGGGTACGTATCCAATACAAACACATTAGGTACATTTTAATTATAGCGCCATCTAGTAAGCATTGTAGGTAATTTTAATTTTACAAATAGAAGCAATTATAATTTAAGGCGCTGTACTTAGTCAAAATCGGCTTCACAAAACAGTTTTTTAGCCAAATGTTTACATTTTAGAGCAGTTAAAAAAATATATGTTAATCATGATCATATTTATGGGGGGACCATTGTGTTCAAAACACGTTTTTGGTAAATTTTCTCGATAAAAAAAACCATAAAATAACCATTTAAATTGAAATTGTAGCAATTGTAACTGTATTATTTATAAACAAATCTTGATAATATTAATAACAGTGATGTAATATATAATAATAAAGGGAACTGTTGTTTTTATTTATCGATTGGAATAATATATTTGCAAGGATTAATGTATTAAATAACTCGAAAGAGTCGAACGAAACGTTGCGCCATCGCGGTGTCTCTTCGTTTCTATTTCATTTCTACGCGGAGCAACAGTGACAAAACTAATACGTAAAAGTCGTCTATTCACCGCGCCTTAACGTTAGCATTTTATGAGTGATGAACTATACGTATGCTTTAATTTAAGGTTATATTTTGTAAACCAGTAATCATGGATTAAATCGTTTGGGGCATTTACTAGTATTATATATTAGGTACTAATATTAGTAATTAAAACTAGATAAACTATTCTTCATCGCATCTTTTTTCTTTTTTGCATCTAAAGCCACCCTTACCGTTAGTGCAAGTATCAATGAAATATTTAGTATCGACATTCTACAGATTGGAGTGGCAGGCGCAGTATCGTTGATTTCCCCGGGGCGGACTAACGTGCAAGATATCTGACGCCATTTAATTTTATTGAGGCTACGTTATCGACAAACTTTACAATTGTGCTGAAATAAAGTTAACTGAAGAGTTTTACTGGAGAATAACGATTTATTGATATTGAACACACATAGTTATCATCATCAGCACGTATAACTTCCGTTTCTGAACATCGGCCTCCTCCGAGGGGGATTTTTTTTTGCGGGTATATTTCTCACTTTCCGTCTATGATATACGATTGTTATGGATGGATGACCAGCGGCTTAGCGTGTTAACTGTGCCTTCTGAGGGAGGGTTGTTCTTCAACCAACCAGATCTGGAAAGAAATGTGAGATTTTTCACAAATATTAAAATCCAACCTAACTAAGAGGCGACACATAAAAGCATTATGTGCCTACTATCCTCCTATTTCTGGGGCGATGTCCGAAAAAATCTCAACATATTTTTTCGGAAAAAGAAAACTTACCTACCATAATTTCATTCATTTACATAAAACCTTCATAATTTCAAAACTAGCATTTTCGAGCCTAAACTTGGTGAAACAAATTATTACTCCAGCCAGTATAATAATACGTAAAACATTCTCTTGGCACCATTTAAGTACGAACCACTTCAAAACACTTAAGAAAGTGAAACCAACACAAAAGTTAGTAATATGAGCTGAACAAAATCTCTCTTGTTATCACTTCGACACCTGACAGCGACAGAGCATTATGTGCCGCCTCGATTACTGGCGATGTTGAGAAAAAACTTTATTTTTTGGGACCAACTTTATTTTTGGGACGAACTTTATTTTTTATTGAAAAAAGTTTTAATAAGGTGCGATGTGACGGTACTGCTATGTACTGGAAATAAGTTTTGGTGTTTGATTTTTGGACAAGTGTTTCTTTATAGTTTAATAAAATGTAAATTTTAATTAAAAGTTTTTATATCAAACTAACTGACCCAACAGACGTAGTCCTTTTTTAATTAATTCTCTATACTTACTAAACTGACCTAACCGTGATGTGTGCACTAAGAGTAGCATGCATTGTGTCATTGTTATCTCAAATGCCATAAAATAAATTATATTGTCATAAGCCATAAGGTAACATGAGAACATTTAATATGGTGGTTAAAATAAATTGTCTAATTTTCTTAATCTTATCTTTCATAAGAACCTTCTCGTGACAACAACAAATATAGCAAAAAAGAATTAGCGAAATCGGTCCAGCCGTTCACGCTTAATGCCGTGACCAAGGGAAATAGGGATACATTTTTATATAGGTATATAGATATTTAGATAAGGGAGCAATGTAATAACAACGAATCCTACAATTACTTCTCTTGCAATAACAAAATTAATAACATACTAAAATAAGCTTCACTTAACATACAAAATAAAATAAAAAATATAGTTCACTATCACTATATCTAATATATAAAATTCTCGTGTCACAGTTTTCGTTGCCATACTCCTCCGAAACGGCTTAACCGATTTTGATGAAATTTTTTGTGCTTATCCGGTATCTATGAGAATCGGCCAACATCTATTTTTCATCCCCCTAAATGTTAGGGGTAGTCCACCCCTAAATTTTTATTTTTATTTTTCAGACAAAGTTAGGGGTAAATTAGAGGTAGGTGTAGGGTAGGGGTAGGGTAGAGGTAGGGTAGGGGTAGTGTAGGGTAGGGGTAGTGTAGGGTAGGGGTAGTGTAGGGTAGGGGTAGTAATAATTCATAATTATAATTCATAATTATAATTCATAATTCATAATTCATTTATTGTCCATAAACACGGGTGGATACAGGTACAGTTGTTACAATGATATCGAGGTGCGCCATGTCTTGCCTTTAGGCGTATGAACATAGAGTTTAACATATTCATTACAATATTACAAAATAAAACGTGTTAATATTACAAATATAGAAATAGATGTCCATGATATACGTGAAATGTCAAAAAAAAAAATACAATTAATTAAAGTATATAAATCAAAATTTAAAGTTTTATCGTTATAGATGTTTATCATTTAAAAAATCATTCAGGTCATAGTATGCTTTTTTTACAAGAAAGCCATTGAGTGCAGTTTTAAACTGTTTGTGGTTAAGGTTTCTTATAGTATGTGGAATTTTATTAAAAATTATAGGTGCCATACAAAACACACTTATTCTTAAAAGTCGAGTAGTACATTTTACATTTCTTTTTAATGTACCTTCACGGCGACTTCCTTCGGGATTCTTAATAAAAGAATCGGGATTATTTTTGACAAAATTTGATACTTCGCTAATGTATATGGAAGGTAATGTAAGAATATTGTGGCTGCGAAAATAGGACTTACATGAGTCTTCTGGCTTTATTCCAAACATTGATCTGAGACATCTTTTTTGCGCTATAAAAACATCCTGCTTATCAGTGGCGTTACCCCAGAACATAACACCATATCTGAGGATTGAGGCAACGTATCCATGATAGGCAGTCAAAACTGTTTTGACGCTTGAAACCTGTCTTAGTTTATAAAGAGCGTATGAGATTTGGTTTAATTTCTGTACTATATGACTTATATGTAATGTCCAAGTTAGTCTGTTATCCAAAATTAGTCCTAAAAATTTTGTTGTGTGAGTTTCTGCAACAGTTTCACCGGCATAACATATATTAATATCCAGTGGGTCATTGTTTCGTTGCTTAAAGTTAACTAAGTGTGTTTTTGTTATATTAATTTTTAATTTGTTTAATGTCAGCCAATTTATTAACGAAGTCAATGTATTATTAATGTCAAGTTGTATATTGTTGTTATTAGTATTTTTGTCATGGGTAAATAAAACTGAACTATCGTCGGCATACATATTTAAAAAGTGGTGCGTTGTGTTAGGCATGTCATTAATATAGATAATAAATAATAATGGGCCTAAGACTGTGCCTTGAGGGACACCATGATAAACTGACCTCTCTCTAGATGTATAACTAGTCTCACAATTAGTGCAGGGGTTTATTCTACGTACTTGAGTAATTTGTTTTCTTTGGCTCAGGTACGATTCAATCAGTCTATTAACATTCCCTCTAATGCCATATCTTTCAAGCTTATAAAGCAAAGTCTTATGGTGGACCATGTCAAACGCTTTAGACATGTCCATGAACAAACCCATACAACTTTTATGGATGTCTACGGCGGTATATGCTCTTTTTAAAAATTCGTACATAGCTGTATTAATTGATTTGTTCTTTCTGAATCCATATTGTTGTTTTGACAACATGTTATTAGTTTCGAAGTAATCGTTTAATTTATTATAAATAACTTTCTCAATAACTTTAGCAAATATGGGTATAAGCGCAATAGGACGATAATTATTAATGCACTTTTTGTCACCTTTTTTATGTAGTGGAATAACAGTTGTTATTTTAAGACGATCTGGAAATATGCCTTGCTCTAGGCATAGATTTGTGATATGGCATAGGACTGGTGCTATTATATCGACAACGTTTTTAATTATGTTAGTACAAATATCGTCATAGCCAACACTGTTGGTATTCTTAAGAGATAGTGATATATCTTTTATGTCTACCGGCAAAGTAGGTGAAATAAACATAGAGTTAGGTTGGCATATATAATCTAATGTCGGGTTTGTAACATTGGAGTTATCACTATTTGCGATGTCAGTAAAATAGTCATTAAAGCTATTTGCAATATTTATCGGATCTGTTATTTCTGAGTCATTAAATACTATATTGGTAATATTTTCTTTAGGCAAATTATTATTGTATTTATTTATAACTTTCCAGATGGCTTTTGACTTATTATTACATTTATTTATGTAGTAATCGTTTTGTGATCTTTGAGTTAGTGTTATTATCTTTTTGTATCGTTTTGTGTAATCCTCAAAAGATTTTTTATTCGTTTTTGTTGGAGAAAAGCGATATTTCCAGAGTAATATACGGTTTTTATAACTACATGATTTTATACCCCTAGATATCCATTTTGGTTTATTTGTTGTGTAATACTTCTTTTTAATTTTTGGGAAACATAAATGGTACAAGAGTGTAAAGGTATCATGAAACAGATTGAAAGCAGTATTTGGGTCATTAGATTCGTAAGCGTCACTGAAAGATAAACTACCGATATAGTGTAGGGTAGGGGTAGTGTAGGGTAGGGGTAGTGTAGGGTAGGGGTAGTGTAGGGTAGGAGTAGTGTAGGGTAGGGGTAGTGTAGGGTAGGGGTAGTGTAGGGTAGGGGTAGTGTAGGATAGGGGTAGTGTAGGGTAGGGGTAGTGTAGGGTAGGGGTAGTGTAGGGTAGGGGTAGTGTAGCGTAGGGGTAGTGTAGGGTAGGGGTAGTGTAGGGTAGGGGTAGTGTAGGGTGGGGGTAGTGTAGGGTAGGGGTAGTGTAGGGTAAGTATCGATTGAGGCAGTACGAAGTCTGCCGGGTCAGCTAGTAGTCTATAACAAAGTCGCTTGCCGCTGTCTATTCGCCCCTATCTATGCTTAGATCTTTAAAACCACACCACAGATTCTGATGCGGTTTTTAAATAGATAGGAAGGTTTATATGTATGACACATTAGCATTACACCCGTGCGGGCGGGTCGCTAGTACTATATTAATTATACAAAACTACAAGTACAAAATTGTACTCTGGTCGTCTGCGCGAACGGTGCCCAAAAATCTGGTGACTTTGCCAAGTTGGATTGCTAGGCTAATTATTTGGCCTTTGGAATATTAGATCTAAAAGTTAACAGCTGTCTCAATAATAGTTTGTTGCACTAGGTTCTTTATGTAAAGGGATTTCGGAATGAATTTATTGTCATTTGATTGTATTAAACAGCAAAAACTGATCTTACTTTGTACAAAAGTAAAAAATATATAAACGTATACTGTTTATATTAATTACCTTTTAAACACAATATTTAATAGTGAAATACCACCGAAGTGTGTGAAGTCACCAAGTGAGTGGGAAAACTTGACTTCATTTTACTTTAGATTTTTTAGCTCTTATCAATAATTTGTTATGTTACATAATTCACTCAAGTGTAGTAATATTGTAAGTGAAATATTTTTTCACTATGTTATTATATTTTAATCAAATTCATAAAATAAGTAACAAGTAACATGTGCATTAATAAATATAAAATCGACTGTTTCATTTTTGTCGCAGCAAAAAATACTGAATTGAATCACGAAACAATATATTAATAATACCTTTTTGGCTATAATATAAAATATTTTAGTAAGAAATTAGGTTTAAGGGTATTTATATAACTTTTTAGTATAGAATAAAACCTACCTTATATGCCGTGTGGTTGCCGGCTTAGAATAGACCACCCCGTGTCTACCCATGGGTGTCGTAAAAGGCGACTAAGGGACATATGGGTGATGGATGGGCAGCAGCGTCTATTAGCCCAAGGTTAACATATTACTGCGATCACCAATCCGTCCGCCAAGCGTGGTGATTATGGCAAAATCCCTCAACGATCCTGGCTTGCCAAGGTCTGTTAAGAGGAGGCCCATGTTCAGTAGTGGACGTAAACGGGCTGTTGATGATGATGATGATGAAAACCTACCTACATTTGTAGAATGTTTCATAAACCATAATTGAGTGTGGTATATTGGTAAGGATTTTGAATTTATTGGTAGCAAAATAGGTACATTTCTGATAGGCGTTTAAACAGTACGTATACTTATTTTTATGTATGTATTAGAGGTGTGCAAAGTTACTTTTCCGTCACCGTGACCGTCGTTCCAGTGACTCGAAAGTAACCGTTAAAAATAATCGTGTCTTTTTGACGTCGGTCACTCTCATCACAAATACATGCTTCCGAGGTTACAAGTTCCTCTCATTTAGGTATTTATCGTCACAGTTGTCACTTCGATCATGATTGGGTACACGATTCAATTAGAGGTTGTCATTCGGCAATGGTTTGGACTTTGCTATTGCCTTAAAAGTCTAAATACAATAGGAGGGAGTGAGACTTGCCGCGCAATTGCTGTGACACGGAACGACACACTTTGGAACGTAGTTCCTTCTTGAAAGATCACAGTGATCACTTTAATCAGCGGATCACAGTGATTTTTTCACTGTGACGTTATTAATCTCCCAACTAGAGGCTCCGGCATCTGAGTAAATACTGCTGAATTATATATATATATATATATTTTTTTTTAACAGGACGATTCCCGCACTTGGGAAATAAATCCCTGTGTCGCGGGGATACATTCATTTCACGGACACACAGAACACCCAGACTCAGAACAACTATTTGTGGTTCACACAAATAATTGTCCCGGGTGGGAATCGAACCCAGAACACTAGGTCTCAGAGGCAACTATCGTAACCACTGAGCCACCGGTGCAGTCAATTATGTTTGTATGTTTATGTATATACATATATTATGTTTTTTAATACATTTATGTATTAATTAATAGTTTTAGCATCAAATTTTCGTTTTACTTATAACATCGATCACCTTTTATTTTAGAAACTCTATTTTAATCCGAAATTTATTTTATGATACGTGGTTAAAATAAAGTAATTTGAACATTATTGCTACTTCAATTCCTTACAGCTTTTGAGAACTTATGGAAAAAACCAAGAGCATTGTATCGAAAATCATTTCCTAATATCCTATATTGACATTTCTCACAGGTGCTACCGAAAATATAACATCACTGTTCCACCAAACTTTAGTACACTTCTGCTATTGAATAATTAACCTTACTGACTTAGATATAAGAGTCTTTGGATTGCATCATTACGTTGGTAGAAAATACATCAGTTTCCATTGAAATATTGAATGAAACTTGACAAATTGGGAAAGTTGTTCGGAACACAAATCTTGGGCATTGTGAAGAAGCATTGATACTCTGTATAATAACAATTAATTCACGTAAAGTGAATTTAATTAGAGATTTCTTACTTTTTGAGGAAAACTTTTACAGGTATAAAATTCTTGAATTTAAGGTTGATATTTTTTCTTTTATCGCACTAATGCCATTCACTCCATTGCGACTCCTGTAATAAGTGAGGCGTAGCGGTATCATTCTTGCATTAAGTACCGGAGGTCGTGGGTTTTAAACATAACGCTGGACAAGAAATCTTTCTTTATATATAAAATAAAATGTATTTTCGGGTCTGGTTGGTTGCGGGACTTCTACCCGTGCCTCGGAAAGCACTTTAAGCCGTTAATCCTGATTATTATGACATCGTCTATAACGGGTTAGTCACTATCTGGACACACGAGACTAACCCTCTATAACAAACGTATACCAAGGAACAGGCAGCAGCATTTCCTTGTATGTTACATACAAAAGCGTGGTGACCATAGATACACCCTCCATAGGAAAAGGTGGCCCATATCTATGAGTCGTTTAAAAATAACCAATATTTTTATAGATATTTATTTTTTGCACTGGATGATTTTATTCATACTTTTATATTTTAAAGTGTTTTGACATTTTGTAAAAAAATACAATAATAAAATACATGTATGCTAAAAAGCTGTCTTTTGATTTTGATTTGATTACAGTGTTTATATAACGTTTTAAATATGTTGACAATTTAAACGTAAAACATTAATGGAAATTCTCAGTGGTGGTCCAAAAACTGTTCAGTACAAAAGTTATGTAGGCTTTCTGTTATACTGTTATATAAAGCTGATACGTTCGTTTGTTTGAATGCGCTAATCGTAGAAACTACTGTTCCGATTTGAAAAAATATTTGAGTGAGAGATAGCTCATTTATCGAGGCTTCCCTCGGGAGCTAACCAGGTGAAACCGCGCACGGGAAGCTAGTAAACTATAAGCGTATTAAAGGATAGCCAGCCGTTACCCACAAAGGCCGTTCCCCCTAATAAATGCTATAGTTAAACGAAACATATTTAGCTTGTGATGTAGGTATGGCGTTAATATGTCATAACTTAAATTGTTTTAGTATCTAATGTTACGCCAAATATTTCATTAGGAAAATTGAAATAAGGCACGTCTCACATGGAACAATGGAATGTTCTGAAATTGCTGCTTCAATTCAAACTGTTGATTTGTTAGAAATTTGCTTTATATTTAGAATGTTTCTTGCTTATCATACTAACATAACGTGACAACCTCCGTAGCGTAGCGGTAATTGGCTCGCATTAAAATCTCGAAGGTCGTGGGTTCGATCCCCACACCGGACAAGAAATCTATGTGTAAATTCTAAGATTTCTTTCCGGGTGTGGTTGGGTGAGGGACTACCCTCCGTGCCTCGGAAAGCACGTTAAGTCGTTGGTCCCGATTGTTATAACATCATCTATAACAAACGAACCAGGGAACGGGCAGCAGCGTTTCCCCTGTGTATTACAACATAACACTGCGGTCACGAATCCGCCTGCCAAAACCACTGTAAGTGTGGCCCCGGAGATCCTGCGGTACCATTTTGGCCGCGGGTGCCTTCGGGGGGCCGTATTGCTCATGCGTACCATGTTTTAGTGGCGTAGGGTCCTCTTCTCGTGGTATGAGTTTAGCATACCACGCTATGGAGAGGGTGAGTCCCACATATCCCACCGCCAGCGCGCGAATACGCTGCAGCGGCGGTGGGAATGCGTTAATGCATTTCCCTCCGGACAAAAAAAAAAGGCAAACCTGGTACATTCGTAATACAAAAAAACTATATTATCGCAAAAAATAACAGTCCAACAAAACAAGCTACTATCACAGATTAAGATTATATTTCTATATCAATGCCTTAATGAGGATATTCTTTGTTCTAATGAGAGCGAATAATATTCCTTTCATTAGGAGAATGGAAGGATTGAATAAAAGGCACCACTCTATGAAATGAGGTCGGCTGTACGCGTTATCTTTCTAGACTAAAGGGTCAAGGTGGATTGAAGCATATTAGATTTTTATTATACAAATAGTAACAGTACTGAATATCATCATCATCAGCCCGTATAACGTCCACTGCTGAACGTCGGCCTCCACCCGCGGGAGGGTATTTTCCATAGTCACCAGGCTTGGCAGGCGGGTTGGTGACTGCAATATAATGTTGTAACACACAAGGAAACTTTGCTGCCCGTTCCTTGATATACCTACGATTATTATAGATGATATTATAACAATCGGGACCAACGGCTTAACGTGCTTTCCGAGGCATGGAGTCTCTCAATTAACGAGACTCGGAAAGAAATCTTAGAATTGACACAAAGATTTCCTGTCCGGCGTAGGGTCGAACCTACGACCTCCGAGATTATAAGCGAGCCAAATACCGCTACGCTACTGAGGTTGTCTGAATATAGCTCTTATTTATTTAAAAACTTCTGTTCAAAACTGTACATTGGTGCACTTAATTACCTACACAGAGACCACTCTATTCGACCCGCCGGAGAAGAGTGCGCCCGCGAACGCGACGCTTCCCACGTCGCCTTCCCGACCCTTACCTTACCTTGTTTGCAAAGAATCTGCCGATGCCCTCGTAGACCTGAAACCCGAGAGGCCCGCGAACTGTAAAGTAGAGCGACAGTTGCACAAAACTTCCCTAAAAAACTAAAAGCCATAATCCCTCAATCTCCCCGCCAGCGACCGCCCTGAGCCGAGGTTCAAGTGTCAAGTCCCACAGGAGACGCCCTCTTGCGCAGGTTGCTTAGTTTGTTGTTTTAAACCATTTATCTAGACTGGAGCTCAGCTCGCCTTTATGTGCGGTGAAGAAGCAAAAGGATTGTAGCTTTATACATAATAATATGTCGGTCTAAAAAAAATGGCAGATTCTATCCCTATCAGTTAACCATTGTATGGTGCAGAGACAAAGTGGTATGTGCACTGTATACTTATAGATTATAAATAAATTAAAGGCCTTATAACCTGACATAACATAAAGCGTAATGCTTTATTTAAATTTTCTTTAGCTATCTATATTGAGATATATTGGACGTCGATTTAACATCTAGTGGACATCTTTAGGGGAATGGCACCGTACTCCTTAACACAGGTTATTTTATAATCTAGCTAGGATTACAGGACCTCACCTATTGCCTTAATTGTAGTGTTGTTTATTGATGGAAGTGATGTATATTTTCTGTATATGTATACTACAATGTTTTACTTATTATTTTGTTAATATATAAAACTGAAGAGTTTGTTTGTTTCCTTGAACGTCCTAACCTTAAGAACTTCTGATCCGATTTGAAAATTTATTTCAGTATTTTTTTTTCGGACGTACATATTTACTTAGCCCTGAGGCTTTTGCTACTTCACCGGGCATAAAGGCGAGCAGAGCTCCAGCCTAGATAATTTATTTCAGTGTTACATAGCTCATTTATCGAAAAAGTTACATTTAACTATGAAGTTCTTACGGAAACTGGAGTAACACGGGTGAAACCACAGGCGGAAGTGCGGCAGCTACTTTAAAATAAAAGTATTCCATTTCTCATCATATTCTCGTTTAGCTGCCGTCATCAACCGGCTTGCTAAACGTGGTGACTATGGCATATCCACCCAGGGGGAGGCTCATGTTTAGCAGTTTCAGTTTTAGCTCATAATGATGTTGACTATTAATTCTGAAGTATAAAACACCTTGTTATGCGTTGTTTTTATTATCCTTCACGATTGCACCTACAGTTATTTCTTTTTTTAAATGTATTTAACCTAAAAATATAGTCAAGAACATTTTAATAAAATGTCACTACTATTTCTTTATTCAAAACCTACGTAGAGGTCGTGGGTTCGATCCCCACGCCGGACAAGAAATAATACCCTCCGTGCCTCGGAAAGTACGTTAAGCCGTTGGTCCCGATTGTTATACCATCATCTATAACAAGCAAACCAGGGAACAGGCAGCAGCGTTTCTTCTGTGTATCACAATATAACACTGCGGTCACCAATCCGCCTGCCAAGCGTGGTGACTATGGCAAAATACCTCCCTCGGGAGGAGGCCCATGTTCAGCAGTGGACGTTATACTGGCTGATGATGATGATTTATTTATTATATAAAATACATAAACAGCCAGAGATGTCTTCATTCAAAGGAAAGTTACATTTATTCACACCATTATGTTTCATAATACACATTATAATGATTATTCTAAACTTTTGACCAAGCTACAAGGCTTATACATTTAAAACAACTCAAAATACCATTAAAGCATATTAAACACCCACTTTAAACCACTTTACAATTATTTAATTAGCCTCCTTTGACTCATAACAAACGGATAAACAAATATGGACCTTTATTATGTTCTTCGTGTAGAGTAAGGTTTTACGGGTAGATTTCATTTTGGGACCACAAGGTTTGACTATATTGGTGGTAGCGGAGCGATTAATTGCCTAAAATAAAGTAAATAAAAATCATTTTTATTTACGTAAACCATAAACAGGCACTTGCAAATAGTCAAAACAATAATTTTGTATTCATTTTTATTATCTATAATGATCACATTTTATAAATTTTCAAATTAAACAAGTATTTAAGTTATTATTTTTATTAAGTTTTAGTCTTAACGTTTTAGTTTATTATTTAATTATTTATTAGCTTGTTCTGTCTATATTAGGTTAGAACTATTTTCATTATTTAGGTGGACCATGAGTATATAACGACGGACGCGCTTTAAGGTAAGGGGTAAGACAGGGAGGGTTGTCATCTCCAACGTTGTTCAACCTCTATATAGACGCACTGATCGTCGAGCTCAGCAAACGGCATGTCGGCTGTCATATAGATGACGTCTGTGTGAATAATCTTTCCTATGCTGACGGCATGGTTTTGCTGAGCGCGTCTGTGTGCGGCTTACGAAATTTATTGAATGTATGCGAAGAGTACGCAAGTAGCCATGGCCTTGTGTATAATGTACGTAAAAGTCAATACATGGTCTTTCAGTCAGGTACTAAATACATTCCAAATTTGCCACCAATTTGTCTTAATGGCGTTCCCTTAGAACGTGTTGCACAATTTAAATACCTGGGGCACTGGATTACATTTGATATGAAGGACCACATTGATATTGAACGGGAGCGGAGGGCGTTGTCAAAGCGGGCTAACATGCTGGCCCGTAGATTTGCAGGATGCACTAGCCAAGTTAAAATAACACTCTTTAAGGCGTATTGTACCTCTTTGTACACCTGCAGTCTATGGGCTAGCTATACACAGTCTAGCTACAGTGCTCTCCGTGTCCAGTATAACAATGCATTTAGGGCGATACTGGGGCTGCCCCGTTTCAGTAGTGCATCCGGTATGTTTGCCGAGGCGCGCACTGACTGTTTCCACAGCACCATGCGCAAGCGGTGCGCGTCCTTGGTGCGCAGGGTGCGGAGCAGCTCCAGTGCTGTCCTAAATATGATTGCCAGCCGGATTGATTGCCCCTTCATTAGGCATTGTTGTAGTAGACATGTAATGAACAAGGCTTAATTTTATTTACTATTATTATTATATATGCTATTTTTATGTGTCTAAATTATCCTTATATAATGTTTGCAATGTAATTAATTATTATTTTGTCTCTATTTCTTTCTGTGTGTGGTGGTGATTTATAAAATTGTCAAAATGGAATAATGTGCTATATGGGTCATGTTACCCGAAATAAATGAATTTTAATTTTTTTTTTTTTTAATTTAATTTAATGCTACCACCTGATCCAATACGCCCTAACTGAGAAGACCCCGCGAAACAGACTCAGAGTTTTGTTTTGTTTTGTTTGTTTTGTAAAAAAGACAACTTCCGCACTAGGGAAATAAATCCCTGTGTCGCGGGGGACTTTACAAACATTCATTTCACGGACACAAAGAACATCCAGACTCAGAACAACTATTTGTGGTTCACTCAAATAATTGTCCCGGGCGGGAATCGAACCCAGAACACCAGGTCTCAGGAGCAACTTCCGTAACCACTGAGCCACCGGTGCAGTCAAGAGTGTTATTCTACTGCCGGTTTTAACACGACCCACATGAGCCAGTCCAGTGAAACATAGGTACTCTAAGTAAATATGTCTAAATGTAAAAATGTAATAAATAAAACTAAAGACTTTGTTGGCTTGAACGCGTCACACTTCCGAACTATGGGTCCGATTTGAAAAATAATTTATGTGTTAGATAGTTTTTTTTTTATCGAGGATTTTTTTTTAAAGACAACTCCTGCTCTCCGGAAATAAATCCCTGTATCGCGGGGGACTTTACAAACATACATTTCACGGACACAAAGTACACCCAGACTCAGAACAACTATTAGTGGTTCACACAAATAATTGTCCCGGATGGGAATCGAACCCAGAACACCAGGTCTTCAGAAGCAACTTCCGTAACCACTGATTCACCGGTGCAGTCGATTTAATTATGAAGTTCCTACGGAAACAGGAGGCACACAGGTGAAAACGCGGAAAGCTAGTATAATATAAATATAACTAATTGTTTTTTAAACTACGGTATTAACGCATGCATACAAAACATATAATTATAGTCTTATCTGTCGTGTTATAAATACTCGTAGTTCAACTCATCTTTACACGCGATGTCATGAGTTATACAGACTACGTTAGCCCACAAATATTACCGCGCGCACAGATGTGTTGAACTATCTTTGCTCAATTCTCTTTCAATGCTCAATTCTCTTGTCATCTACAGCCCGTGGCAAGCCAGGATCGTAGAGGGATATTGCCATAATCACCACGCTTGGCAGACGGATTGGTGATCGCAGTAAGTAATGTAAACCTTGAGCTAATAGATGCTGCTGCCCATCCATCAGCCATATGTCTCTTAGTCGCCTTTTACGACACCCATGGGAGGACGTGGGGTGGTCTATTCTAAGCCGGAAACCACACGGCATTTCTCTTGTATTTCTCTCGAAACACCATTATCTTAGCTCGAATTCTGATTATCAAAACTTTCACATCGATCAAATATAAATGTCATAAAATATCGGATTTTCAGATTTACTTATTTTGACAAAGTCAAAAATTATAATCTCCTCGAAATCTCTTTCCGCTTCAATTTATATAACAAATCACACCCGTAAGGGCAGATTTCATTGTACACCCGCCTAAGGGCCGTGAATAATTCATTTCTAGCGAGCTCTTTACTGAATAAACATTAGGCATTGAGTACTTTACTTAAACAGGGAATTTATTTCTACCTTTTTCTGTGTAGTCACTGACGTAGAGCCACTGTGCCTTTAAAGACCTAGATTTATTAAATTTCTTGCGGCATACCGGTAGAAAAGCTGTCTAACTCGAGCATATTTCTGGAGTTGGGTATAATACTGTAACGCCTGAGCTGGGGTGCGTAGCTCAGCAGGGCTCACTGCTCCTAGTCCTTGAAGAGGGTTTGTGATGGGTACTATCACTATCACTAATCACTTAAATGAAAGAAGGCACACTTTATAACTGTATATTATCGAACGCACAAACAAAAACACAAACGCACAGTTTTTAGCATAAATAAAATTATTGACATTTGAAATTTATAAATTCAAATTTAATGTTGGATTAGACTTTAAATCGAATGATATTTTAGTCACCAGAACGTCACACCGGTCAATCAATGTAGGGAGGGATTAAAACCTTAACTGCACTGCAATACTTAGGTCTAGAGCTCCGCTCGCCTTTATACCCGGTGAAGTTGTAAAAGCCTACTGGCTAACTACATAATGACCGTCCAAAAAAAAACTTAGGTTTTAGTATAAGGATTTTGACTGCCTCCATGGTTTAGTGGCAATTGTTTGATAGTAACTAGCGAGGTGTTATTTCAAGTTCCGGATTGAGAAAAAATGTGTAAGTTGAAATCATCTCCTACTATGCAAAATGGACGGAACATTGATGACTATGTTGTCGAGTTTTTGTTTTGCTATCGAATTTTCGATAATATAAATATTATTATGCACAAAATTGTGTTATGAGAATATTGGTGTTAAATGCAACAGAGTATTTTTTTATTATCATAAAAAAATTAACTCGCATAAAAAGGCTACCGTACCAATATTTGGTAAAACAATTTGTTTTGGAGGTAGCTCCACCCACTTTTGGTCACGATTTTCAAAACAAAAACCAGCATTAAAATCATCTATTTTGTATAAGCGCTTACCTTATATAAATTATAATACTTATTTGTTTTATAGGGGCAATATAAATACATCATTTGTGGAAATTTTAACTGTCTAGATATCACAGTTCATGAGATACAGTCTGGTGCCAAACATTGAGACGGATGGACATATAGACAGACGAACAGCGGATTCTCAGTAATAGGGTCCGTTTTTACCCTATGGTAAAGAATAAATATATTACAATTTAAAATACGACTGATTGGATTAAATTTCTTCTTAAATAGGCTTTCACTACTGCCATTTGCCAAATTTCATATATATAGGTATTACACACATACACTTTTAAAACATTATGTAATAATATATCATATATTACATAATGTTTTAAAAGTATTAACACTTTTTATTTCAAATCCATATAATAAAATAAGATAATGCCTATTATTAAGAGTAATGCCAACTTCACCAAAATCGGTACACAGTTGTTGTAAAAATAATAACTTATAGTACTAATTATTAGTATCAAATTTGATAGACATGCGCAAAATGTGTCAGTAAAAAGAAATGAATGAAGTATATCTTTTGGCTCAATGAAGTAGTCCACTGATTTAGTTCAGTACTTCATTTAGTTCAGCAAATCACAACGAATCAATGAGATATAGACATGCGCAAAATGTGTCATTGAAGTATACTTCATTTGAACTAAGTGAACTATATCACTCATTTATTTCACTAGTTCAGCTTATGAACAAGATTCATTTGAATCAGTTTTCGCATGTCCTTCAAACGATCATCGAATTCATTTACTTCACTAGTTCAGTTTATGAACTAGATTCATTTGAATCAATTTTCGCAGGTCTTTCAAACGATCATCGATCGTGCAATGAACTAATAACGAGAATGATTATATTGTTTTGTATTAGTTGTTTATGTTTTTTTTTTTAAATTATAAGTACGTGTACGTATTATATTGAATATAAGAATTTAACAGAGTGAACTAAATGGACTAAACTGAATTATTGAAGTAAATGAATCTGCACTGAACGAAAGAGATACCTACAGAGTGATTCCAACTGAAGTACTTCAATTGAAGGATTCATTCGCGAACTACACATATCTAAAATTTGATATTCGTAAAATTTCCGAATGCAACTGACATGCACGTGTAATAAATACTCGTAGATCATTCATTAGCTTTTTAAAGAAGGTATTGTACTCTCGAGAACAATCCAAAATACATGGAGTGCATAGTCTCTTAGACTAATCTTTACTCCTGTCATTTAACATAACTAGCATTTTTGACGTGAAAGTATCACTTTCACGTCAAAAATGCTAGAGCTCAGAGGCATATGGACGGATGTCTTTTATACTTTAGAAGCATTTGGTTGTAAGCGCCAGTTTACAATGATGACATATCCGACCTTATGCTTCTGATTTCTAGAAATATAAATTCACTACACCTAAAAGCTATCATACAGAACAAATCTGAAGGAAGTAATTGCCAAGTCATTTATTATATCTCTGTTACGTTTTATCTTAAAACGGTGGGAAACAAGTACACTTTGAAGAACATTTACAGTTTTTAATGCAAGGCTGGATTTAAGGGAGGGCATCCAGGGCAACTGCCGCGGGGACTCCACAAAAGAGGGGCCCCCACAATAGAGATTTTAAATCTTTCAAATTCTGATGAGTAAACTATACAACTTTTCTTTTATTTATTTTTTCGGTCTTGTACCTTTACAGTAAAATATCAGAATTCAAATCGTCCAGAAAAGTAGATTCATATTTCAAATTTTATACACATTTAGAGCGAAACTTATTTGTGGCCCCGGCCCGGCCAGGCCCGGAGCAACAAAGGAGAAGATACCCCCTCTTCTCCGTTGCCCCGGGGCCTCCGGACATCTAAATCCGGCCCAGTTTACATGTATCCCAATATTCTCTTCATAAAATATGCAGAGCTCTTAACTCGTGTATTCGTGGTTAAAGGTATGAGGTGAGAATTGACAGATAAGTGGGCAACATACAGCAACTGGAATGTTTATGTTTTAGGTATGTTTAAACTTGTTAATTTAAATTTATCTAAATACTGTTTTATTAGCCGTCTAGCGCGGTTTTGTCAATAAAGTTCTGGTTTGACAGTTAAAAAGTTTGAAGTTTATTTTTATCACATCTATTCAAAAAGAGCTAGTTTATTCCTCGTAAACAGGGACCAAAATAGCTCATTAATCCCTTAGGGACCAAAATTGATTTGAATTTGGAATGTGGATATTGTTATTAATTTTTCAATCAGCAAAGAGGTGAATCACAATCCATGCGGGAACAATGTATTGAATATGTGACTGGCTGAAAAACTGCGAGCGCGCCAAATTTAAAAAAAGTTGATGAAAAATAAACAACGCGAGAAATTAAATGCATTCTGCTTTCGTTCGTAGTTGATTCATATTTAGATTTTAGAATTATAAAAAATGAGTGTGTCTTCCTCAAGTGAAAGTATTATTATGTCTTATGGTTCTTCATTGTACGTAAATAAATTCTTGTTCATAAGTTGCACTTACTTATTTTCTCATAAAGGGTGATAAAAAGTAGAGTGTCCACCTCGGAAGCAACACTATTTTAAGCTCGAGTGACATACTTTTAATCCCTCGCTGCGCTCAGGATTAAAAAAAACACTTTCGCCTTTAAAATAGTTGTTTGCTCCCTAGATAAACAATCTACTATTCTGTCTCTTTTAGCTAAAATGAAAGTTATGATAATATGTTGAGATTAAATATATGAATAGAGAGAACAAATAGAAAATAATAGTTATGTATGATCTTTTCTTTTTAACATAATATATCGACAATTAAAAATTATGACATTTAAGGAGGCTATCAGCGCTATGTTGTATTTAATATTGTTCAGTTTACATACGGACATCGTGGGTTCGTTCCCCACGCGCCGGACATGGAAAATCATTGTGTAAATTCCCAACGAAGAAAAAGTTATATTTTAATGTGTGAGTAAACACATTCAAATTTAACTTTTTCCAGATTTTTCATTATGCAATGTTAATGTTTTGCATTTCATATTTGTTTCATGAATTTTAGGTTTGACAATTTTTACACGTTTTATTTTATTATTTACTAGCTGCGCCCCGAGGTTTTACTGTATGTGTGATTTTTTGTAGCCTATATGTTAATCAAGCTTATCAACTATCCCCGTGCAAAGTTTCAGCCAAATCCAATCAGAAGTTTTTAAGTGAAAGAGTAACAAACATCCATCCATCCATACTCACAACAACTTTCGCGTTTATAATATTAGTAGGACTAACATGCCCTAAAACGATTATTTTTCGACGATCCTCATAATGAGGGACCGACAAAGAAGAAGAAGAACGGAGCTAATAGAATAAAACACGTTTTTTCTTGGTAACGACGAAAGGTGCAGCTAAGGACAGGGCTTTGTAACGTTTAATCAATAATTGTTGGTAATTTTTGTACAGAAAAAATATAATATATATTTTCTGTACAAAAATTACCGCAAATGACAGTGAAAAAATTGTTCAACTATTTTGTTGAAGAAGGATTAAACTTAGGCCATTTAGCGACAAGCCGACAGTAAGATCCATCTTAAACGTCACATTTATTTGAAAATGATCATCTGATGGAAACAATTCACAATATTGATAAAAGATGGCGGTGTAAATAAATAAAGAAAAAAAAGCAGTTACAAAATCTGTCAACTGCCAACACTAAATCAATGTATAATTTGAACAGCGACTATCTCTCTATTGACGTTGGTCTAGTGGTTATATGTTCGATTGTTACTACAGAGGTTCTGTGTTTGATAACAGTAGCTTTTCTCTATATAATACAACCTAAAGAAGCTTTTTATGTATCTTATATACTAGCTTTCCATTCGTGGTTTTATCCACGTATCTCCCATTCCCGTAAGAACTTCAGAATCAAATAAATCCTATCTTACTTTTGGATAATGTAGATTTATAAAGGTGAAAGAATTTCAAATCGGGCCAATAGTTCCTGAGATAATCGTGTTCAAACAAACTAACTCTTTAGCTTTATAACTTGACTGCACCGGTGGCTCAGTGGTTACGGTAGTTGCTTCTGAGACCTGGTGTTCTAGGTTCGACTCCCACCCGGGACAATTATTTGTGTGAACCACAAATAGTTATTCTGAGTCTAGGTGTTCTTTGTGTCCGTGAAATGAATGTTTGTAAAGTCCCCCGCGACACAGGGATTTATTTCCCTAGTGCAGGAGTTGTGAACTTAAATAAAAAAAAATATATTAGTCAAGACACGATAGAAAAACAAGACTACGGCCGCCAAAATTAAAGAGTTACCGTAGCTTATAAACGCGTGCAATAGAACTATGACAGTTACGCGTAGCAGACCCTAATACTCCTCTACCCACCTATATATACTAATTACCTAATCGAGTTTTATTTCAAGGGATCATGCTTTTAAAGGGATTCTATTTTAAAAATATCAAGTCACACAATCACTCCAACGTATTAAGGTGCTGCTCTTTAAAAGAAGTTAATAAGATAAGAAGATTCACAAATAGTCTCCTAAGAGGATCTTTTCGATTTGACAAAAAAATAATGCGTTCTTTTGATCTTCTTTGTTGACATAGAGTATTGTTATAAAGAAGCGACTTCAGCTTGAAACAAGACTTTGCAAATTTTGGTTTCATCATCAGCCCGTATAACGTCCACTGCTGAACATGGGCCTCCTCTCGAGAGAGGGCAGTTACCATAGTCACCACGCTTGGCAGGCGGGTTGGTGACCGCAATATTATGTTTTACCACACAAGGAAACGCTGTTTCCCGTTACTTGATATAAGATTATTGAAGATGATACATATAAACTTTTAAACTTATAAAAAGGTAATTTTAGCACGTTAATACCTGTGTGCTATATATTATTATACCAATGGCTTAACGTGCTTTCCGAGGCACGGAGGGTAGTCCCTTAACCAACCAGACCCGGAAACAAATCTTAGAATTTACATAAAGATTTTCTGTCCGGCGTGGGGATCGAACCCACGACCTCCAAGATTTAAAGCGAGCCAAAGACCGCTACGCTACGCAGGTATTTTGGTTTAATTTCTGATAATTCTAGCTTTTTTTTGGACGGTCATTATGTAGCTAGCCTGCAATGATTTACGTCAGGTGAAGTAGATAACGGAGGCTTTTGCTACTTCACTGGACAAAAATCATTGTAGCAACTAATAGAAATGAAACCAGAATTTGGAAAACCGTGTTCAAACTAAAGTGGTTTTTTCATAACAATACTCTTAAATGGACGGTTAACGACTTAATTAGACTAATGAAGGTTAATTAATTAAGTCAAAAGTAAGTTCTTATGTTCACCGCTTGATACAGCAGCTTTTATACGAGTTATACAATTCAGTCAACTGTTGTATTTGTGTTGAATCTCGTTTGAGTTATGGTGTTATCACTGTATCGAATAAATGCAAGGCGGCGGTTTGCCGATCAAAAATTAAGTATACATTTTTTTCAGTGGACAATAAAACGTGGAAAGAATTGTAAGCGTGGTACAGTGGTGTCAGTTAAACTATACCTATGCTGCGATTTTTATAAATGAATTAAACGACGAATTAAACGATATTTATTCAGCACTTAGGTATTTACATACACTTGCACTTGTCAGTTATACACAATTAAATATAATTAATATAATTAAATACAAAAATATCGCAACTAAAGTCTTTTGCGGATTAGCTAATGACTTGTCTGTCAGTCCAGCGTCACGTCATATGTATAGTTACAACAATAATTATATCTTTAATCAAAATCTTAATATAATTTAGCTCTATAGAAAGAGGCACGTCTTTAAACAATATTTTTACGTATAAGCGACACGCGCTGAGGGCACCCTTAATGGGCTAGGACCACGGCTCAGGGCATCGCTAATGCTATGAGAAATATTACTGTAACAATAATAATATAAAAAAGAGGGAGTGATCACTGGCACGGACTACAGGCACTGGATCATCGGATTGGGACAGGGGGCCAACGCGGTCCTCGGTCTGTCCGGCGAGGAGCCTAGCCTAGCTAACCTATATATAACCTAACCTATATATCTTCGTTATAATTTTATTATTGAGTTAATAATTATCATATTATACGACGCACTTTTTTAAATGTTCTATTCCTCGGTGATCCTTCAAATCACAGCGTCAGAGACATCATGAGATGCATGAACATGATTTCCTGCGTAGCAAGCTGACTTTACTCATTCAATCCGGAGAAGAGTGCGCCCGCGAACGCGACGCGTCCCCCCTCGCCCTCCCGACCCTTAGTTTGCTAAGAACCTTCCGATGCCCTCGTAGACCCGAAGTCCGAGAGGCCCGCGAACTGTAAAGTAGAGCGACAGTTGCACAAAACTCCCCTAAACTAAAAGCCATAATCCCTCAATCTCCCCGTCAGCGACCGCCCTGAGCCGAGGTCCAAGTCCCACAGGGGACGCCCTCTTGCGCAGGTTGCTTAGTTTGTAGTGTTTAAATCATTTATCTAGGCTGGAGCTCTGCTCGCCTTTGTGCCCGGTGAAGTAGCAAAAGCCTCAGGGCGAACTACATATGTCCGTCCGAAAAAAAAAAAAAAAAAAAAAAAACTCATTCAATCAAAAATATTTTTTGTTTAAAAAAAAGAACATTGTGAGTGTCGGTTAAACCTATCAAAATGTTTACAAAAAAAAAAACAAAATCAAACGTTTCTACTTACTTAATACTCTTTGATTCTTGCACCCCATTGTTTTTAAAGAATTCCAATCCTTGGTAATTATGCGTTGCTTTGAACAAAAATAAGGGCGTCGTGATTTTGTGTTTCTACGAGTTGACTGATTGCGTTAAGTCTGTTTGGGGAACCGGAGTTTTTGTATAGAATTTAAGTCGCTTATTTTTACAGCGGCCAATTTATTCTCGAAATGGTTGTGTACTTATTCATTTTTACTTGAACGCTTTTGACTTTAATCTGTCAGTGTTGGGATTAGTGTTGCCTATCGATAGTCGACTATCGATAGTTCGATAGATCGACTATCGTCATATCAATAGTATCGATAGTCTATCGATAGTATCGATACTATCGAAGACCAATTTATGTTTAGGAGCAATACTATCGATAGTTTCGATAGCAACGGTGACACAACATAAGCTATAATTGGGATACGATACTATCGGCGGTTCTAATAATACTATCGATAGTTTTACAAACTATCAATAGTATTGATAGTTTAATCATTTAATACAACGATACTATCGATAATATCGATTGTATTACTTTAAAAATATCGATACTATCGATAGTATTATGATGTAATAGTATCGATCGATCGATCAATAGTATTAGTTTATTTGAAATATCGATAGTACCGATATTATCGATACTATCGATAGCACTATCGATATTGTTACTATTTTTTGAGGTCATCTATCGATAGCGAAACTATCGATAGTTGGGCAACTCTAGTTGGGATAGCAGAGTTCAGATTGTGTCAGTATTGTTGTAAAATGGCTTAACTGTTCAGTTTTTTATAGATGACTTTACAAATGATTTTGACTGCAGCGGTGACTGAGTAGTTACCGTAGTTGCTTCTGAGACTTAGTGTTCTTGGTTCGTTTCCCAGCCAGGACAATTATTTGTGTGACCAACAGATAGTTTTTCTGAGTCTAGATATAATTAGTGTCTAATTGAGTGTTTGTGAAGTCCTCCGCGACATAGAGATTAAATTCGGTAGTGCGGGAGTTGTTTTAAAAAAAAATAGTCCTTTGCGGTATTACCCACGAAATGGATTTTGTATTTTTGATTATAAAGGGAACATTAGGTTATTTAATAATAAAATTTATTTCCGTATTTTTTTTTAAACCGAAGAGAAGTAAACCGACAGTTTATTTTGTATAATTTTGTAGTATTGCTATCGCCATACGAATTTAGTAAAATGCTAGTAGTAGTTGACAATTTGACTTACATACATCCACCTCAATTTATCTCAAAGAAGTTTTAGCAGTGTATTAATCAAACAATAATACCAATTTGTGCATCATCATACACCACGTTCTACGCATGCTACGCCGTAGCGTCCGTAGCGTCATTCGACCATGCTACGTACATGACATCAAAAGCTTGGTTCTAGTAACATCCATTGGTTTGTTCTTCACGTCTGAACTAGATGCAATGCGGAACACACTATTGTGTTCGTTTTACACTCCAATGAAAACAATGATGTAGGTGCTCAATAATGACGTTGCTATTAGAAATGGGTTTGAAATATTTGGCGACTACAGCCAACATCATTATGTTGCAATACAGACGTAAACACTACTGCGGATTTTTTGACATAGATTATGTTATAGTAACCAATAATAATGGCATTTCTTCAACCAACCAAAACTGGACAAATTTTTTATGTAATATTTTTAGTCCAGTACGTAAATTGAACCCAAGACCTCCAAAATTTAAAGCAAGACTTACACGGCTTAAAAACGGATGTGACATACATTATATTTATCTTATGACCTCCGTATACAAAATTACTTTTGTTTTTTTAAATTAAAAAAATACTAACTCACTAGTAACTATTTATAACTCAATTATCTGAAAATATTACATCTCGAATCTAATCATTGAAGCGTATTATCTTAATTACTGATCGTAATTAGATTATTACGTGATTTATTTCAACCCTGGCCTTCGAAAAATCTCGACTATTGAGATAAAAGAACGTGCAAGAAAGAGACAAGACGATAATAGCTTCACAATACGACTAATGACGCTGCGGGTACCGATAGCAAAAGTTATGGACAAGTAAAATAGTTTTAATTTGCAATAGTTATTCAAAAAGAATTATAATTACAGTAACCTTATTTATAGATGAGTTTATAATTAAGATAAATATATTACAGGCACCTAAAAAAAATCGTAGCTTTGCTTAAGTTAATAAGTCACTTTAGATTGGTCCCAGGTTAAAATTATTATAAATTACAGTGAAACCTGGTTAAGTGGGAGCTGGATAAGTGAGGAGCCTCTATAATTATTGAGAACTACAATGAGGTCCCGGCACTTTTTCATCGTATTACCTCTGTTAATGGGAACCTGGTTAAATGAGATTTGATTACGAGGATTTTTTCGATGTTTACCTCTTTAATACGTACCTTGGAGTACGCCTAATAAATTGTCCCCTTTAAAAGTGGGACAATTTATCAGGTTAACACAGGTTTGGGCACGATTGTTTACAAACATTTGAGTATCTATCGCACATGCTTTATGTGTTACTACTATCTCAAATTTTGACCTCTGTAAATAGTGTTGCCAGGCGTCCGGTTAAAGCCGGACATAGTTAGGCTTTCTGATGCCCTGTCCGGCCAAAATAAACGGTGTCCGGCTTGTCCGGCTTTTGTTAGGCTTTTTATATTTTGCAAACGAGCGAGCGCCGAGCGTGGCCAAGCGCAGGCGTGTCGATTGTCGGTCGCTTGACTTACAACTTTTTTCTAGTATATCTATACATATATAAAGTAGGGTATATGGCCTTTCTAGCTAAATGTCCGGCCAAACTGGCTGATCTGTCCGGCTATTACCTACGGCGACCTGGCAACCCTATCTGTAAATAAGACAACAAATTTTTAAACCTGTCTAATTGGAAAACTGGATAAATGAGAACCTCTTTAAATGATACAAAATCCTTGGTCCCTTGAGATCCTAATTAACCAGGTTTCATTGTATATATAAATTATATAATTATAGTAATACTCTCTAGGGAGAAGACCCACGATCAGCAGTGGGTATATGAAGACTCAGATTTTTGTCGCGGAAAAAGTTTTAGTCACAATTTTACAACGAATTCCAAATCAAGTTAATATTGTTTAAAAATTTACAATTTAAACTCTTTAATGAAATTGACCGCTGCCCATAAAAGTTGAAGTACAAACTCGATTTATTTCAAACCGAATGTCGGACTGCACTGCGAGGAAACGTCGCCGGGTGCTGTAACAACTTGTTTATTCCTGTCTACTAAGATGTCCTCGATTTTAATGAGTTTACTGAACCTAATTAGCTTTTAGAGAAACTATTTCGTTGGGAATTAAAACTGTTGAGTGAATTTTGTATTGCCGTTCCAAATATTGAATTTAAATTAAAAATCTATTAAATTGATTTAAAATTGAGGTGTATTTCAACGTTATATTATCATCAGGGGATCATAGTCATAAAAATATATAGCGCGGGTTGCGTTCATTGTAAGCACGCGGAATGTATGGCATGGCGATATCAACATTTCTTCATCATCAGCCCGTATAACGTCCACTGCTGAATATGGGCATCCTCCCGAGGGAGTGTTTTTGCCAAAGTCACCACGCTTGGCAGGCGGATTATAGGCGCGTTATAACAATCGGGACCAACGGCTTAACGTGCTTTCCGAGGCACGGAGGGTATTCCCTCAGCCTACCAGACCCGGAAATAAATCTTAGAATCTACACAAAGATTTCCTGTCCGGCAAGGGAATCGAACCCACGACCTCCGAGATTTAAAGCGAGCCAAATACCGCTACGCTACGGAGGTTGTCAAGACATAGGTACATGTCAAGATATACATATAATTCACGAATTTAAATGCTAGGTAAATCGGTAGGCTACACTTTTCTGATCGCACGTATAACCTCTTTTGATTTTGTACGCATATAAATAAGCTTAGAATTTCTTACACGTGTAACTTGCACGAGCGTTAACGCGTTTAGGATTTGTGGTAATGGTAAGCTGTAAAACAACCTATTATTTGGGAGCGAATACGTCGGTAAATGTTCATAAAAGGTCATAAAACTATTTGTTTAGAAACGGTCTAGAAATCTATCCTTTACCTTATAAAATGTGACTACTACTACTGCAGTTAATCAACATAAAGACTAAATGAATTTTATTAAACAAATCCCGCATCATTATTATGCATCCTCCGTAGCGTAGCGGTAATTGGCTCGCTTTAAATCTCGGAGGACGTGGGTTCGATTCCCACACCGGACAAGAAATCTTTGTTTAAAATTCTTAGATTTCTTTCCGGGTCTGGTTGGTTGAGGGACTACCCTCCGTGCCTCGGAAAGCACGTTAAGCCGTTGGTCCCGATTGTTATAACATCATCTATAATAATCGTATATCAAGGAACGGGTAGCAGCGTTACCTTGTGTGTTACAACATAATACTGCGGTCACCAACCCGCCTGCCAAGCGTGGTGACTATGGCAATGCCCTCCCTCGGGAGGAGGCCCATGTTCAGCAGTGGACGTTATACGGGCTGATGATGATGATGATGATGATGATGATGATGATGGTGAGTATTCCGCCATCCGGATTGCTTTCACCGACCTGCAAAACTCAGGCGTAATTCACCAAGAATCTCGGAAAGTCGGAGTCCCTTTCATGACTCCAACTTTTCAAGATTTCATCATACTCATATCTGATCCTCCAGCACCTTGGTTTGAACTGTTCAAACAACTTTTACTTAAGAAAATACAGTGAGTCCTTGACAAGAGTTGAATGTTGTTACCGGAACCAAGATAAAAGAAATATAGATATTTTATTATAAAACTGCCATGCCATTACACCTGCTCATAATCAATGTGTAGTGAAACTTCGATTCGAGTCAAAATCACTTTATTTATTGAAGACATCGAATATTTATTCTATGATATTTAAGATGTGTAAGCTGATACACACTCACACACGAAGATCAACAGCTGACACAGTAAAACATTAAATAATGATTCAATTTTTTGAAAGAGTCGCAGGCACGTGTAAATACTAACATAGTTGCTATGTGCCTACAAACGCAACGGGCAATATCAGCAGCTGTAAATCTCAAATCTATCAGAATGTAACAAAGTAAGCAAGCAATATCTCAATGTTGTAACATTTAAAACCTTTATGCTTTTTCTTGCTTTTATTTTTACCATTAAGCTAACATAAATCTTTTTTGAGATATTAAATCATTTCACAAAAATCTAGGCGCGCTAATTAACCTGTGAATCTTACTTCCCAGCCCTCACCCTGCATGTGATTTACGAGAAAACTCTATAACGTAATACGAATATTTTTAATTTATTTACCCTGGGAAGCCATTAAAAGTGTAATGCCGGCAAAGGGTGGCCGTCCACTGAGGTCGATTTGTGTAAATTAAAACACATTTTCCTTTGATAACGACCGGTGGCCGTTGCTATAGGCTGGTGCCAAAACTTTTAGGCTAGCACACACTCGGGACGCTCGATATAAGGGTCCATAATGACTGGCCAAACTAATTTGATGACGGAGACTGTGCCTGCTAAAACTTTTCTTTTTTTAGTGCCCTTATTGTGTTAGACTTTAAAAAGTTGAAACGGCAGTTGTCTTAGTTGTATAAAGTACAATATTATTATAAGTATTAGTTGGCCCGAGGGGCTTCTCGTTCGTTGTGAGTTTGTAGTTTAATGAGTCATAGCGCCAAATAAATACAATAAACCATAAATATCTAAATGATTACGTAAAACTTGCATAAAACAGACAAAGAGCGATTAATTGTGAAACTAAATCAATTTTCAATGACTGCTCGCTAGTCGCTTTTTGATGGTTGGCATGCAATTGTGGTTACGATACTAATGTGATTTTAGTAGATACATAACAGCAATTTGCTATTAGGGAGTAATTATACTGCGTTATCAACTGTCGTGTTGCTATTACTAAATACGTAATCATTCTACTATTAAGTACGTGACAGAGTTATTTTTTATATTTATTAATTCATATATCGACATCTTCATAAATTTTCGCTTTAATGATATTAGCGGTGCGCTGTTAAATGTGGACCCCTAGTGGATCGTACATAAAAGTTTGTACTTTACATTTTTTCCACATTTTAAAATTTTGCAGCCAATTTTCTGAACTAAAATACTTAATTGAGTTAATCTGAATATAGTAACGAATAAAAAAAACGATTAAAAATTTACATTGAACGTTATATTTTGCTACAACGTTCAGTTTCCCGTTTGTTAATTGTAAAGTATTCCTATAAAAGGCAAAATTTCCATAATGAAATTCAGCTTTGAATAGTGATAGTTTGAAAACAACAAACGTGTGAAACTTTGTAGTTGCCTCGTTAGTAAAATAATTAGGCTTTCGGAAGTTTTTAGTTGGTGAATTTGTTATGTTGGAATATTTTCTATTGGAGCATAAATAGCGCAGCGTAAAAAAGTATTCGCCACATCGGTCACAATGTCATTATTGTGACAAATGTCATCATCATCAGCCCATATAACGTCCATTGCTGAACATCGGCCTCCTCCCGGGGCATGGTATTTGCAATAGTCACCACGCTTGGCAGGCGGGTTGGTGACCGCAGTATTATGTTTTACCACACAAGGAAACGCTGCTGTCCATTCCTTGATATACGATTATTAAAGATGATGTTATAAGAGACGGGACCAACGGCTTAACGTGCTTTCCGAAGCGCAGAGGGTAGTCCCTCAAACAACCAGACCAGGAAAGAAATTTAAGAATTTACACAAAGATTTCCTGTCCGGAGTGGGGATTGAACCCACGGCCTCCGAGATTTTAAGCGAGTCAAATACTGCTACGCTATTTATTATGTAATAGTGAGAACATCTTTACAAAGTTTTGTTTCGTTTTGAATAGGTATTAGAGTTTGTGTATTCGATCTGCACAGCGGACAATCTTATCATAAAATCTAATTTTTTTCCGGGTCTGTTTGGTTGAGGGCCTACTTATACAGGGTTATCTGTAAAACCAACAACCTCTTAAGAGGCCATTGTACCTATAATTATAAACAACTTTTACTACGGGACAATATTTGAAACTGCGAAAAAAAAATCAGCTGCCCCCTACATTTATGTTCGTTTAACTCGTCAAAATGCAGGGAAGAGCTGATTTCTTTTTCGTGATTTCAGTTATGCTCCCATAGTAAAAGTTGATTATAATGATGATAATGACAATGACCTCTGAAGTGGTTGTTGGTGTTTTACAAATAACCCTGTATAGTTCATACTCCATATTCAGTAGTAGACATCATAAATGGTGATAATGACGAGTATAAGTTGGCAAAGTTCCAGCGGAATAAGCACCATTCGTTCTTCTGAATTTGGTACTTGACTAGAATAATTATGATTAGTAGTTATTGTGGCAAATGGTTGTCCTGATTAATATAGTCTTATAATAGTCAAAGACACTTAAACAAGAAGTAAAACATTTAATCTTTCTTATACAACTTTTGGTACCTACACTTTGGTAAACTTTGGTGAACTTTTGAGAACGTTAGAATACAACCGAAAATCTAATTTTATGAGTTATTTATTAAGTTGTATATAAATATAAAATAAAACCGGCCAAGTGCGAGTCGGACTCTCGCACGAAGGGTTCCGTACTAGTTGCAAGTGCCTACCTATTTTTGATATCAAGAATACAACAAGGAACATAGTATAAAAGTTCTTGTAGTTCGTTGTAACTTTGATCTATGTTAATAATAGTTGATTGAATAAAAGGTAAATTGCGGTTTACGGTTTATGACGTATTAAAAAAAAACTACTGACTTCATCTCGTTCAAACCAATTTTCGGTGGTAGTTTGCATGGTTATGTACATCATATATTTTTTTTAGTTTTATCATTCTCTTATTTTAGAAGTTACAGGGGGGGGACACACATTTTACCACTTTGGAAGTGTCTCTCGCGCAAACTATTCAGTTTAGAAAATAAATGACATTAGAAACTTCAACATCATTTTTGAAGACCTATTCATAGACACCACACAAGTATGGGTACGATAAAAAAAAAAAATTGAGTTTCATTTCTATGTATGGGGAACCCCAAAATTTATAGTTTTTTTTCTATTTTTGTGTAAAAATCTTAATGCGGTTCACGAAATACATCTACTTACCTAGTTTCACCATTGTAGTTCTTATAGTTTCGGAAAAAAGTGGCTGTGACATACGGACGGACAGACAGACAGACAGACAGACATGACGAATCCATAAGGGTTCCGTTTTTTGCCATTTGGCTACGGAACCCTAAAAAGCAAAGCTGGGGCGGTTAGCTTACCCACCGCAGCAATGCTGATGTATTATATAATACATATTTTATAAAACTTCCTCTTGAGTCACTCTATCGAAACCGCATCAAAATCCGTTACGTAGTTTTCAAGATATAAGCATACATACATAGAGACAGCGAACCGACTTTGTTTTATGATAATGACTTCGTTTGATGTATTGATATGTGTTATTGTATTCAAAGGTAATAGTAATCGTAACAACAAAAAACCGGCCAAGTGCGAGTCGGACTCGCGCACGAAGGGTTCCGTTTCAGTTACAAGTGCGTACCTATTTTTGATATCAAGAATAAATAAAAAAGCGTATGTTTATGAAATGAAATGTTATTTTATATTTTTATATTCGAGTTGATTGAATGAAAGCTAAATTGCGGTTTACGATTTTTGACGTATTAAATAAAAAACTACTTACAATATCTCGTTCAAACCAATTTTCGGTGAAAGTTTGCATGGTAATGTACTTACATCATATATTATTTTTAGATTTATCATTCTCTTATTTTAGAAGTTACACACATTTTACCACTTTGGAAGTGTCTCTCGCGCAAACTATTCAGTTTAGAAAAAAATTACATTAGAAACCTCAACATCATTTTTGAAGACCTATTCATAGTATGGGTTCGATGGATTTTTTTTTTTTGAGTTTCAATTCTATGTATGGGGAACCCCAAAATTTATTGTTTTTTTTCTATTTTTGTGTGAAAATCTTAATGCGGTTCACAACATACATCTACTTGCCAAGTTTCAACATTATAGTTCTTATAGTTTCGGAAAAAAGTGGCTGTGACATACGGACGGACAGACAGACAGACAGACAGACATGACGAATCTATAAGAGTTCCGTTTTTTGCCATTTGGCTACGGAACCCTAAAAAGTACCAAATTGTAGTTATTCACAATAGGATGTTAAACAAAAGATTCAGACTAGTATTTTACCAATAATTATATGACGGCGCCGGCGGCTCGCGCTCACTGGAGTTGGTAATTGCATCTGTGAACTGTTGTTCTGAGTTTGATTCTAACTCGAGACAATAGTTAGTGTAGTGTAGTTGTATAAAGTTGTACATATGTACATAGTGGGGCCATGATTAAATTAATCGCGGTATACTTTTGTGAACTTGAAAATACATAGATATTGTTTATTGTTCTTTACAAAACCTATTTCTCGAGCTGTGTTAACGATTGATGGAAATATACTTCCAATTTCTTTTTCATACATCATCAGCCCGTATAACGTCCACTGCTGAACATGGGCCTCCTCCTGAGGGAGGGTATTTGCCATAGTCACCACGCTTGGCAGGCGGGTTGGTGACCGCAGTATTATGTTGTACCACACAAGGAAACGCTGCTGCCCATTCCTTGATATACGATTATTATAGATGATGTTATAACAATCGGGACCAACGGCTTAACGTACTTTCCGAGGCACGGAGGGTAGTCCCTCAATCAACCAGACCCGGAAAGAAATCTTAGAATTTACACAAAGATTTCATGTCCGGTGTGGGAATCGAACCCACGACCTCCGAGATTCAAGGCGGACTTGCTACGGAGGTTGTCATACGCTTGCACGAAATTTATAGGGAATGTAACAATTCTTTATTGAGTGTACTTCAATGTATGCAATACATGGCTATGTAATAGTTGAGTCATTACAATTAAATACTAAAGCCATGAAAGTTAGTAAAACTCCCATTATCTCATTGCAACTACAAATAATGGTTTCCAAACAAAACCCCATTTACATTACACACACCTAAATCCATAAAACGTTAATTGGAATAAACAGACAAAGTTTAAACGGTTATCACTTTGCAAACGATGGCTGCCGTGATGAGGGTTTTGGTAATTATCGGAAACTAGCGCTCTGTGTCCTGCTTAGAGTGCTGCCTCATTAGTGTGCTGCGTTGCGTAGCCGCAACGTATCAACGCTTTGCAAGTCTTAGATTCAAATTTAGTATGTTTATCATGCGATAGATTTTTCAATCAGAAATGTGGTTATTATAAAATCTAGCTTTAAGTCTCGGAGGTCGTAGGTTCGATCCCCACGCCAGACATGAAATCCTTGTGTAAAATCTAAGGTTTTGAACGGGTGTTTCTCTTCTTGCCACAGAAAGCACGTTAAGCCGTCGGTCCCGATTGTTATAACATCATCAACAAATTGCATGTAACTTAGAGTCATTAATAGCACAAAATTTACCTAAAACTCTAAGACATACACATAATTCACCTAAAACACTTAGGCGCTGCGCCGAGGTCTAAGTCCAACATTGGGGCGAGCTATTGCGCAGGTTGCTTAACTTGTAGCTTATTAACCATTAATAAGGCTGTAGCACTGCTATCCTTTATGCCTGGTGAAGAAGCAATAGCCTCGTGACTGAATACATCAATCGATTTTTCAATACTGAACTTCGTGACCTCTTCTATTGGTCAGTTGTATTATTGAAGTTTGCCAAGATGACTACGTAATCTGCCTGCAAAAGAAAAAAAAACTGTAATTCTGCATAAATGTAACTTTATTTAAATGTTAACTTAACCGTACAGATTATAGTAATACCTTAACACTAGAGCTAGAGGAAAATCCAATTACCTTGCGCTCTAAACTTGTAGCTCACTGCACAAATGCGAAATTACTTCCAGAATTTCTGGCCAGCACATTCTATTTGTATATTGCTGCTGTGTTTAATTTGTATGCACAAGTAAATGTATTAAGACCCACAAATTATGACGGGAAGTGAAAATTTAAACTAGTATTCAAGACTTTATATGTAAATCCGTAGTAGCATCACTACGGATTTACATACATAGTCTTAAATATTAGTTTAAATTTTCACTTCCCGACATAATTCGTCAGCAAAATCAACCACGCTTACTATATTCAAAATAATGTTGTTTTCTTGTGAATTGTAATTATGGTTAATTGGTTCCCGACTTTTTTTAACTTAGGTGTATTAAATTTTACGTTTGTTGAGGCGTATGTTTTAACATTAACGAATATAGCTCAGCTGTTGCGTAATGGTAGAAATCGCTATTATTCCAGTGTGGTTTCTGGCTTAGTTTCTGACTTAGAAAAGTCCTTCCCATGTACTTACCAGGATAGCCTGGTGATAGCTCTAAGATGTTAATTACCCTTAAGTCGATGGATGGGCAGCAGCGTCCATCAGCTTCAGGGTAGTTAACATCTTACTGCGATCACCAAGTGACATCACATCATCATCAACTTGCCGAGCGAGGGTAATATCCACGCTTGGCAACAAGTGATCGCAAGATTTTTTTGTTTTGGGTTGAGGAACCAATGGCTTAACCTGCTTTCAGAGCAACGGACGCCTCGGTAAGCATGTTAAGCCGCAAAAAAAGTCCCGGTTATTTTAACAGCCGCATACCAGGGAACGAGCAGCAGTGAGTTACAACATGATACTGTGGTCATCAATCCGCTTTCTTCGAAAGCGGATTAATGACGTGGTGTGAAGGAGGAAATTCGGCAGTGAACGCTTTACAGGCTAGTAATAATACAACTAATTGATTCTTTGAATTACTATTATTGCAGTTCCTAATTTCACGTGTTAAGTTTATTAAATACATGTTTTGACTGTTTTAAACCGTCGCTTCCCTCCACTTTCCCATAGCTGTGTTATTAAAATAGTTAATGCCATAACCCAACATTTCACTTCTGGGAAATTAGTGTGTTCTTTGAGCCATTAATGTCATTTTACAATTTCAAAACAACTATTAACCTATATTAAACACTTTAAAATTGAATCTTATGACAAAGGAGTACGAATGTAAATTCATCTTCACGTTAATAGTAGATAAGTCATTATGAATTGTGAAGGAGAATTTATGAAAATGAACTCAGTTTGTTATGTAGAAGGGTTCTAATAATGACATTGCGTTTAAATTTTTCATTACCTCATCATAAGTGAGTAGATAGTAAGAAGATTAATGACCGAAAGTTTGTGTTTTGAGGGTAGTTTGAGGTTTATATGAGGGGGTGGTCAGTTTACTAAACAGGTAATGTTTGTATTGTGTTGTAAATGTACCGTGTGACAAAGGTTTATGATCATTATAAAATGTATGAAAGTTTCTAATGTTTCATCTGAGATAATATCTGTTTGCATTTTGTTTGTTGAAGTAGACTAAATCCTTTATAGCCCTTATATTATAAACGTGAAAGTTTGTGAGAATATATGGATGTATGTTCGTCACTCTTTCACTGTCCGTTGATCGTGAACGTCACGCATAGTCTCGCAAGTCGAAGACGTTCACGGATAGAGAATTGCGCTTGAGTTCTCATCGTATTTACGCATCTGCTTCTAGGTCCTCGCGAGTCGGAGAAGTTCACTGATTGAGAATTGCGCTTGAGTTCTCAGCGTATCTACGCATCTGCTTCTAGGTCTCTAGAGGCAAGTGCGGAACGTGATGCGCGACTGGCCGCTGATCGTGAACGTCACGCATTGTCTCGTGAGTCAGAGACGTTCACGGATAGAGAATTGCGCTTGAGTTCTCAGCGTATCTACCCCTCGCAAAAACTATTGAATGGATGTTGATGAAAGTTTGCATGCGGATAGTTTATAAACGGGATCAACATATAGACTACAAAACATTACATTAGAATCCACTGGAGCAAAGTAACACAGGTAAAACAGAGGGGCGCAGCTATTCATTTTGTATATTATATTATAAAGCATTTTGTTCACTCGTTATTTAAGGATTAAGGATATTGTTATATTTTGTTTGAAAATTTATAAAATATGATCATTATAGATAATAATAATGAAAACAAAATTATTGTTTTCAAATCAAATCAATATTTATTTGCATAAAACAGGATACATAATGATGTTGCAAAATTATACATAAGTCTGCTGAATTATAACCTCATGGAGGTATGCAAATTTTAAATTTTGTCTTTAAGTAGGTATATTACATTAATTAATTAAAAAAAAAAACATTAACGCCATGTTGCATGATCATAAATTTAAAAATGTCATTATTACTACAAAGAAAATAACATACAATGTCAAAAATACAATACAATACAATGTCAAAAATACAATAAAATGTCAAAAATATAATACCCTGTCAAAAATACAGTACAATGTCCAAAAGAAACAGCTAATGTAGTCAAAATTTATCAGAAAGAAAGTCTTGAACAGTGTAATAGCATTTTTCTATGACAAGGTTTCTTAATCTTAATTTGAATGTGTCTATATTTGTTTCCCTTACACGTTTCTTACACGTTTTGACTATTTGCAAGTGCTTGTAATAGGTTTACATAAATAAAAATAATTTTTATTTTATTTATTTTATAGTGTAAGTAAAATTATTGGAATCGCTGTTGGTTTTCTTAATAAAAACAAAAAAATATGATAAAATTTGTTTGTTTTTAAATTTGTTATATGCCATTATTTTCTTTATATTTTTTTATTTGACGTTTGGCATGCGTGGCGTCAAACCTGGGATAGATTATTCATGTAGCTTTATTCTGAAGCCAGTGCCCAATAATGGTGCATATAATTGTAGTAGAAATCAACAATTTTTATTTTATTTCTTCATATAAAAAATGCATTTTCTTTTTTTATTGATGTATTATTTATTGTACACATGAAAATACAACCGTGTGGTTTCCGGCTTAGAATAGACCACCCCATGTCTTCCCATGGGTGTCGAAAAGGCGACTAAGGGACATATGGCTGATGGATGGGCAGCAGCATCTATTAGCTAAAGGTTTACATCTTACCGAGATCACCAATCCGTCTGCCAAGCGTGGTGATTATGGCAATAACCCTCTACGATCCTGGCTTGCCAAGGTCTGTTAAGAGGAGGCCTATGTTCAGCAGTGGACGTAAACGGGCTGTTGATGATGATGATGATGATGAAAATAAGTTATGAAAATACAACAATTAGAGATTATGTTCTTCAGCAAACTATAATCAGAGTGAGATTTGCAAAAAACGGGCAAGAATTACAGATTTTAGATGAAACAGTATCAATTTTTGAGTAAACTCTATATTTATCTAATGCTAATACATAATAATATACAGGGTTATTTGTAAAACACCAACAACCTCTTAAAAGGCCATTGTACTCATAATTATGAACAACTTTTAAAAAGCTGTTCCCTACATTTATGTTCGATTAACTCGTCAAAATGCAGGGAAGAGCTGATTTTTTTTCGTGATTTCAGGTTTGCTCTCATAGTAAAAGTTGTTTATAATGATGAGTACAATGAATGACCTCTTAAGAGATAGTTGGTGTTTTACAAATAACCCTGTATACGAATACAAAATATACATACTTAATAAAAATAAACGAAGCGACCGTAGCCCAATGGCTGGGGCGCCGGACTTGTGATCGCCGGTTCGAACCCAACGAATACTAGCAGACAACAAAAACTCTGCTAGTAATCTTAAAAAAAAACATACATATAATATTTTTTTTATTTTTTTATTTAAAAAAGGCAACTCCCGCACTAGGTAAATAAATCCCTGTGTCGCGGGGGACTTTACAAACATTCATTTCACGGACACACAGTACACCCAGACTTAGAACAACTATTAGTGGTTCACACAAATAATTGTCCCGGGTGGGAATCGAACCCAGAACACCAGGTCTCAGAAGCAACTATCGTAACCACTGAGCCACCGGTGCAGTCTAATAAAAACTACTAATGAGATAAAATATAATGTTCATCTTATCTCTTCTTCTGTCTTCAATATAGTGAGATAAGCATATATGCTTAGAAAAAAAAATACACATACAGTTTAAAGGAAACATATAACTATATATAGTTATATGTTTCCTTTAAACTGTATGTGTATTTTTTTGCTGTCGGTCCTCATCAAGTAGCCGGGTGTGAGGTGCGATGAGCATTCGCGCGGCTTTTACTGCGATTGCCTCTCTACTCACTATTGTACTTACTACTCGGGTTTTTAGATAGTTTTGTTGAAACTAGGAAGAAGGTTGAAGAAATCATTACTCGCAGTTTGCTGTTTTGTTATGTAATTATGTAGTATCATAATCAGCCCTTAGTATCCTTGTTGGATAATCCTCCACCCGAGGGAGGGTTTTGCCATAGTCACCACGCGTGGCAGGGTTGGTGACCGCAGTATTATGTTGTGACACAAGGAAACACACAACACACAATCAACATATACAGCACACAAGGAAACGCTGCTGCCCGTTCCCTTGTTTACGAATGGTTATAGATGATGCTTTAACAATCAGGACCAATTGCGTAACGTGCTTTTCGAGGCACGGATGGTAGTCCCTCAGCCAACCAAATCCGGAAAGAAATCTACACAAACATTTCTTGTTTGGCATAGGGATCGAACCGAGACCTTCGAGATTTAAAGCAGGAATAACAAAGTGAATTTTGAAGTTTTTCAAATCAACTTTACTGTGATGTCAGATGTCAGAAAATCATTTTCAAGATGTCAGATTCTAGGTAAACTGCCGCCTATTGTTTAATTTAAGAATTGGATTGGTTAATCTTGTTTCCTGAACTAAGGCCAAAGTTCGAAGTGTCAAACGCATTTCTCAAATATAATTAAACTTTTACTGGTAGTACTAAACAACTGCCAGCATATTTTGACCTCTAATATTTTGTATTAAAGTAAAATAGAAGTATTAATATATTGTAATTCAGGAACTCTTTTTACCAATTTCTATTCTCTTTATAATGGTTTATAAGTAATTTTAAACAATACCTACAATTTTTACAGAATAAAACTGCTGAAGTATGAATGTTTGAAACAATTTTCGCAAAACGAATTTCAAAAGGCTAATTGACACGTTTTGAAATTACTTTTATATGGTTAAGATTGGTTTTACTAGAAGTAGATCAAGAAAAAAATATGGCATTTATTTGAGATCTAGAAAGCACTAAAATAAATATTTTCAAATTGGCTTGACATTTAGAGATGAAAACGATGTCAGCCATGTTGATCTATATACATTATCTGTGTTCAAGATCGATGACGTCATGACTCAGAAAGTGTACTAGTAAAGGATCGCGTTCATGTTTTTTAACACGATGTATGACGTTACAAAATGGCTCATAGCGTTTTCGGAAGTTAAAGACAAAATAAATAATTTTCATATTGTATACAAACATATTCAAGTTTTATGAACAGAAATTATTATATTTAGGTTCCATATGACAAATACTTTTAGAAATCAACATCATTGTAACATAATTCCATATATTATGTGTCAACTAGCTTATTATATTAAACTTTGTGTTTCTGGAACTGGACTTGCAAAGAACACCTAACTTAGCAAACACACGCAGAATCGCAAGGCTCAATAAGTCATTAGCTTACTATGTATATTTCATTATGATATAAGTCGTTGTAAGATTTGTGTGCTTTTGTGTTTTCTTGAAAGCGCTAACTTAGGAAAAATTAATTCAGCGTTACATTGCCCATTTATCAAAAAAGGCAATCAGCTGTATTTAATACACATCCGGATCCGCATCTATGTTAATAAAATATACCCGTTTAAACTTTAATTAATGATTAATACATATAATAGAATAATTCTATAACTAAACTTAACAAATAAGAATAACCTATAATTAAAACCTAACTAAGAATTAAAAACTACCAAAAGTTAAAAAACTAACGTAAAACTAAATACTACTCTAAATGTGCTGTATTTAATTACTATTGGCTCGTCCCAGTTTCGCACAAGTGCATATTTCTAATAAATAAAATAGCCTATGTTACTCACCGATAAGGTGGTATCTAATAGTAAATGAATTCTCAAAATCCGTTCATTAGTTTTTCATTCTATTCAAAATAAACACACAGAAGTACAAACTTATCCTCTTTATAATGCAATATTGACTTTAGCCCAGTTTACAAATGTGCTGATGCTGCCGCTTCTATGTGTTATGTTATCGACAAGGTACAAGCGGCTATTTTAGACAACACCAATACAATAACATTAAGTAAGAAAAAATATCCTATAAAACCATGGATAACTACAGGCCTTGTAAGGTGTATTCGGCACCGTGATAGACTACATAACAGAGCTAAGCAAAACCCTAACAATTTAATCCTACAAAAAATCTATAAAAGGTACAGAAACTTCTGTAATAGCCTTTTAAAAAGAATAAAAATTGAGTACGATAAATCTCAAATATCGCAAGCTGGCAATAACACCAAGCAATTATGGAAATATGTTAAATCTGTCACTTTTACCACCAAACAAAATAATTGCGATACGGATTTATTACATACAGATCTTACCCCGTTATCCTCCGCTGACAATGTAAATAGTTTCTTCGTAAACATTGGTGTAAAATTAGCTGAACAAATTAAAAACCAGAATAGTCTTCATCAAAACAAATCTGGGTCAACCGTGCCAACATATCTTAATAGTGGTAAATCCTTTGTTATGTTAGAACCGGATGAAAATGAAGTTGAACGAATTATTACATCGTTAAATAATAGCTCTGTAACTGGGTGGGATAATATCAGCACTAAGATTCTAAAAACCTTTAAGCATATCCTGATACCTCCGTTAACCTACCTCTTTCGAATATGCCTTTCTGAAGGAATCTTTCCGAAATGCCTTAAAAAGGCGGTTGTAATTCCTATTCACAAATCAGGTCAGAAAGACCTAGTAACTAACTATAGACCTATTTCAATACTTCCTGCTATCTCGAAAGTACTTGAAAAAATTATAAACAATAGATTAGTTTCGTTTATAGAAAAGAACTCCCTCTTCTCCCCCAATCAATTTGGTTTCAGAGCAAAGTCATCTACAGCAGATGCAGTACACAACTTAACCAATTTCATCTCAGAGCAGCTTGGTCAAAGTAAGCAAGTAATTGGAATCTTCCTAGATCTGGCAAAAGCATTTGACACGATATCAATTCCATTGCTTTTAAAAAAATTGGAGGCCTTAGGCATAAGAGGCACGCAATTAAAACTATTTAAGGACTACCAACGTGATAGATATCAATGTGTCAAAATTAATAGCGTTATCAGTTCCGAAATGCTACTACCTCAATTTGGAATCCCACAAGGTAGTGTTCTCGGAGGAACCCTCTTTCTTGTGTACATAAATGATCTCTGTAACCTCAACCTACAACATGGCTCTATTGTATCTTATGCAGACGATACTGCTCTACTTTTCTCCGCTAGCACCAATACGGAAGTTCAGGACTATGCACAACAAGGGTTTGATTTAGTAAATAACTGGCTTAAACAAAATCTACTAACTTTAAATGTTGAAAAGACTAAATTCGTAAAATTTTATATGCGTAAACCGCAAACATTTACTAATCCATTTCGTTTATATGCACATAATTGTTGCAATATTGCAAATAACACATGCACCTGCCCGGCAATCGACAACGCTACTAACATTAAGTACTTGGGGGTTATTCTGGACGAAACCCTTTCCTATAAACAACATATCGCCGCCTTAACATCTAGAGTACGGAAACTACTATTCATATTTAAGAAATTGCGCTATATTGCAGATCATAAACTAATTATACAAATGTATAAGGCACTGTGTCAATCCATAATCCAATACTGCATTACTTCGTGGGGTGGAATAGCAAAATCAGTGATAATGTCTATAGAACGAGCGCAGAGAGCCATCCTAAAAGTGGCCACTCGCCGACCGTATCGTTTCCCTACATGCCAACTATATTTATCTTGTAAAGTGCTAACAGTTCGTCAACTTTTTGTATTGTTCACTGTGCTAAAACAGCATGCTGCACTTACTTATAACCCTTACCTTACTAACACCAAGAGACGGAAAGATTTTGTCTGTTCATGTAGCTCTGTTTCAAAGTTTCTTTATACTAATAGGTTTTTTGCATTTTTGGGTCCCTATCTACAATATATGACCTAAACTATGCAAAATCTAAAACGCGAGTTTGCGAATATTTACAAACACTAAATTATGAGCGCACGGAAGATTTGCTGACTGTCGTCAAATAAAAATAGGTTTCATATTACTGTTTGAAGAATTTTAAGTAGATAAGTATTTTTATTTAATGTTTAGTTAATTATATGCATAGTTTTATGTCTATAATAAATATTGTTAAAATTACATAAGTAAGATCATTATTTTATACCAATCAAGTGCCCATAGCGCCTGTGGCACAGATTTAATTCTATACAGGCACCATATTGTATTACCTAGATTATTTAAATGTATTGTACCTACTGTATAAATTTGTGCACCAATGAAAATAAATAAATTTATTATTATTATTATTATTATGTTGGTACATTTTACTGTCACGGGCCCATGGGGACCCGGTCATTTGAAAGGCATTCATGGGGCCGAAGCCAACATTGAAGAGGCCTTTGGTACCTTTTAATATAAAAGTGAGATGGCTGTATCTATGAAGGTCTATCCACTGATATGCCATTGAGATATACCAATGGACAGTCCTCCACAGATACGAAACTATTGCCGGAAAGGAAGAAACTTGGTTTGGGCTATACGGATGGGATGTTAAATGTACTGGAATACTGGGCTATGGAGTGAGATCGGACATCTGCCTCGAAAACTCTCACATATTTTATATTGGCAGACGGTGACTCGCTGTCTGACGTTAACCAACGAGTTAGCTTCGGTGGGCCCCCTATCAAAAGCCGCAACATGGCGGCATAGCGCAACATTATTATAATATTAGAATACATGAAGTTCTTACGGTAGCGGGCGATAAGCTAGTTGTTATCATTTATTTTTCCATTAACATTGTCATGAATTCAACCAAAGTTTCTAACATAAAAGTAATAGTCCGAGAGCTGGCACCAATTTTTGGTAATGTATTTGAAGTAAGCTGAAAACTTGTCACATACATCTCATACTATACCCCAACACGGAAAAACAGACCTTTTTTTTTTTGTTGCACCGCCACTGCAGCGCATCCGCGCGCTGGCGGCGGGATATGTGGGACTCGCCCTCTCCATAGCGGTGGTATGCTTACTCATGCCACCAGGAGAGGACCCTACACCACTAAAACCCATCGGACACCTGCTTTGATCCGTTATTGGCGGGGGCCGGTTACGCACGAAGCAATCCGGCCCAACAGAACCACAGACCTGGCCACCAGCCAGCTCTGTATGTGACAAATATCTACCCATAAATTGGTACCAGCTCTCCTACTATAAGAATAATGACTAAATATATAAGTTTTTAATGAAGTTGTAAACCAACTTAAGTATTCTGACACAGACTTAATACAGTCTTAGTATCTACGTGTGTTTCATCTTTGACATCATTAGCGGCATTCAGAGAGCTGAGAAGGTACAGTGACCTACATTACGCCTCAAAGAATACGAGATTTCGTCATGAGTGCATCTGAGTGAAAGTGGGACTTAGCTGTTTGTGCAACTTGGAAGTATCTCCAAGCAGATGCTTGGGGTGGTTTCAGTGCGCTGATCGTAGAAACCTCTTGAATACAATATGCTATTACCATGTTAATACTTAGGTGCAAAACAACCTCCGTAGCGTAGCGGTATTTGACTCGCTTGAAATGTCGGAAGTAGTGGGTTCGATCCCCACGCCGGACAGAAAATCTTTGTATAAATTGTAAGATTTCTTTCCGGAGCTGGTTCCGAGCTACTACCTGGTCCCGATTGTTATAACATCATCTATAATCATTCAGAAAACGGGCAGCAGCGTTTCTTTGTGTGTTACGACACAATACTGCGGTCACCAACCCACCTGCCAATCGTGGTGACTATGGCAAAAACCTTCCCTCCAGAGGTGGCCCATGTTCATCAGTGGACGTTGTACGGGCTGTTGGCGATGATGATATTATATTAACTAAATGCGGATCGCGTTGGCGTGTCGCGGGGCGCCCATTGGGGTATTACACTCAGCTGAACACAGTTGCGCGGATTTTTAATGCGTTCAGTGATCGACTGTGAAAGAAGTCTTCAGTTATCGTGGGACCGTCATACTATGAATCCCCGCACGGAATTGCGAAGCAAGCCGCGCGATGACGCAGATCTGCTTCTCCATCACCGCGCGCGTAATATACCGCCCCGTGCAACGCGCAACGCGACATTGCCAGTGGGTGAATCGCCTTAATACCGGGTTTTCAAGTGTCGATAAAAGCATAGCTTTGATACTTAATTCAGTTTCTTAAATACGACAGCAAAAATGTGATCCTGACTTAAAATTAAAAATGGAATAAACTAAACTAAGATTATACAATAAACTATATAAAATGTACTAAATTAAACTACATACAATTAAAAAAACCCATTCAGTTCACAAAAAAGTATAAAATTGACAGCAAATAAAATTTCTGACAAATGGAATTCATATAATACAAGAAATGTGATTTAAATATATTAATTTTTAATAAAATGTTACCGTTTATTTAACTAACTCAATAATCCCGTCGTAAGACAATATCCTTCTAAACTTCAAACTTCCGTTTATCCAAGAAAACTCGCTTTGTTTATTTCAATAGCTTATATACTACAACACCTTTTCCCAAAATAATGTTATATAAACCTAACGAAACCTTCAACAAAGTTACTCTATGTTTCCGTAATTGTTTCATTCCAAAACGAAACGCCAATGTTCTTATTAAAACTTTACTTACGCCATCTAAATAATTCCTTATCAATTTAAACGGTTTATTGTAAATAATAATATTGTTTAACATCGAAAATTTTAATTGCATGATGTATGATTGTGTTAAATCACAAGCACATGTATTTTTATGTACAATTAATTGTACATTGCAGACTCAACGGCAGATAATTGCACAACATTCCCCTAAATATCTGAAATCATCATTCCTTTATCCTCCCGCCAGCGATCGCCCTGAGCCGAAGTCAAAGTTACACAGGGAGCGCCCTCTTGCGCAAGTTGCTTATTTTGTAGTATTTACACCATCAATTGAGGCTGGAGCTCTACTCATCTTTATCCGGTGAAGTAGCAAAACCTTGGCAAACTACATAATATCGGTCCGAAAAAAAAAAAAACTGTAAACATAACAATTACGAATACATTTATACTAATATTATAAAAGAATAGATTTGATTATTTGTTTGCATTGAATAGAATCCAGAACTACTGGACTGTTCTCAAAATATATACCTAAAGTTTATAAAGCTAAGTTATCCAGAAGTAGCATAGGGTATATTTAATTATGAAGTTCCCACCGGTACGGGAGGTACGCGGCTAAAACACGAAAGTTAACTGAAACGCTGTGAACTGTTACATCCCTATTTCCGTTACATATTGCTGACGTGCAATAATTGTTGAATTATCGAATTGCAGTTTTCAACTTCGATTGAAGCAAATACTAATACGCTACTCAGTAATATTATTCCTATAAAATCAATGAATTCCCAAACGCAAACGCAAATGTTTAATTAACCCTTAAACGGGCAGTAGGTATGTTAAGAATTGATTGGTGATCTTTATTACAAGTACATAAAGTTCAAAATATGGTGGGTTCTATATGACCTCTGCTCGTTTAAGGGTTAAGTAATTTAAGTTGACCCATAAATGAGCGCTTCCAATTAAATATAATTCCAGAAAACTATGCTTGTTATTTTACTAATATCATACCTACACGTTGAAGTTTTCTTAATTATCTTTCAAGAACTTTAATTTTTTTTATATTCTTTTTGTTTTTGAGTTCTTAATGTTTTATTGCCAATTTTTTATCTGTATACTTTTTTTATTTTTTTATTGATGTTTGGCATGCGTGGCGTCAAAACTGGGACTGGCTAGAAAACCAGCGCCGCCACAATGATCTTTTAGATTATTAAAGTAGCTTAATGCTGAATCCAGTGCCCATTTATGGTGTATATACCTAACTGTAGTATAAATTATCAAATTCTTGTTTTTTATTTCCTTGTATGTGCCATAAATACATGTATTTTCTTTCTTTCTTTCTTAAGAACAGAAAATGTAGGCTTCTAGATTTTTCCATTACAAAGTTACAGGGGTCGAAAATAGCCCAAATGGCTTCGAGAAAAGGATGTTACGGCCGTGCTCCTAAATAATTTGAGTTAAGTAAAGTATATTCTTTCAGAACTTTCCTACAGTTAAAATCAATTCAATTTCCTTTAACCTTTGTTGAGAATAATGAAAATAGTATTTATTTAATTATTTATTAATAAAAAAAATAGTTCGCTACAACCTTTACCTTAAGGAATAAACTCCTTAAGTATCTTATTTGTAATTTACAAAATCAATTGAACAATCAGTCAAATTTGCCGTTCGCTTATCCTGCGGACTAAGAAACTTGGCAGGCGGGTTAGTGACCGCAGTATTATGTTGTGCCACACAAGGAAACGCTGCTGCCCGTTCCTTGATTATAATAGATGATGTTATAACAATCGGGACCAACGGCTTAACGTGCTGAGGGCAGTCCCTCAACCAACCAGACCCAGAAAGAAGTCTTAGAATTTACACAAACATTTCCTTTCCGGCATGGGGATCGAACCCACGATCTCCGAGTTTTAAGGCGAGCAAAATACCGCTACGCTACAGAATTTGTGTTGAGGTGTTTTTATTATAGATATTGATAGGCAATTCTTTTATAATCAAAACTCAAGTACGCTCATTCTGCAAATATATTTCCTTACATATCTATCCGATTGTACTCACGGTTTGTCTCTTTTTGTTAATATAAAATATGTGTGCCACTCACGAAAGTCTTAATTCTAAAATATACTTTATTAATTCAGATTAAAAAAAAAACATTTGAATTCTGTATTCATAAAATAATTAACCGCAACGCTCGATACCCAACAAAAGAGATTCACCCACTTAAAAAAAAACAAAGCCGCTTATTTTTACCGAAAGTTTAAAAACAAAAGTCATTGTCAACACAAAAGCGAACAAGAATCCCTATTCTACTGTTACAAAATCGTTTAAAATTAAATCAACACCATATTGTTTTATCTTTGTTATTTAGAAATCACAAACAATTTACAAAGTACAAAAACATCGGGATTTTTGAAGTGTAATTGGAAATTAGGGGCAGGAAGGCGTAAGAATCTAATTTGCTGTAGTATTTTAAAAGTGTTAAATAAATAAAATAAAAATCATTTTTATTTACGTAAACCAATTACAGGCACTTGTAAATCGTCAAACATTATTTGAAAATTAATGATTATTTATCTTAAATTACATTTGCTGTTTATTTATAAACCTATTCAAATTACTTATTTATAATTAAATTAAGTATTATAATTAATGTATATTGTCGCTAGAAGGCAAAATGCTTGTTCTGTCTATGTTATGCCAAAACAATTGTCATTATTTGGGTGGACCATGAGCATATAACGACGGACGCGCTTTAATGCTACCACCGGATCCAATGCGCCCCAACTGAGAAGACCCGGCGAAACAAACTCAGTGGGTTACTCTACCACCGGTTTCAACACGGCCCACATGAGGCGGTCCGGCGAAACATACTCAAATGGGCAATTACGCGGGGTTTAGGTCCAGTTATTTTAATTTATATTTTAGTAGGCACACACATTTATTGGCCTAACGGTTGTCTTGTTATTATTTGTTTATTTTTGCTCAATAAGATTGAATGATATTGAGACAGAACTAGCGGTATTAATAGTTAAGGTATGTAAAGAAGTCAATTACAGACAGTTCACAGGTTCACAGGTTAAAGTTCGTATATTGACAGAAAACTCAAGTGACATTATAGAAAACACTGCTTTAGATTTTTGGCTGCAAGACTTTAAAGAGTAGTTAAACTCTAAACTGTGTCAAAGAGATAAATGAGTGTTTCCTAAAAAAAAAAAAACTTTATACCAACGACTTGTTTGCGGCCACTGTAAACGTTATTTCTTTGCTGTATTCTAAAACTTCGACAACCTCCGTAGCGTAGTGGTATTTGGCTCGCTTTAAGTCTCGGAGGTCGTGGGTTCGATCCCCACACCTCAAATCTTTGTGTAAATTCTAAGATTTCTTTCCGGGTCTGGTTGGTTGAGGGACAGCCCTCCGTGCCTCGGAAAGCACGTTAAGCCGTTGGTCCCGATTGTTATAACATCATCTATATCAAGCGTATACCAGGGAACGGGCAGCAGCGTTGCCCAGTGTATTACAACATAATACTGCGGTCACCAATCCACTTGCCAAGCGTGGTGACTATGGTAAATCTCTCCCTCGGGAGGAGTTTCATGTTCAGCAGTGGACGTTGTACGGGCTGATGATGATGATGATGATGATTCTAAAACTTAAACTAAATATCCATAATCTTTTAACATAAATACAGTACCTCCTCAGGTTAAATCAGAATTCTAAATCATCTACATAAAGCACGTTTCTAGGATAATTTTGTAATAGTGAATGATAGCTACTCTAAATATCTTGAGTGCTGTTTTTTTATCGTTGGACATCTATGTTGGCTTCCTATAGTATTTTTTGACTCATTTCCCAAATCGCCCTCCCGACTCTTAGTTTGCTAAGAACCTTCCGATGCCCTCGTAGACCCGAAGTCCGAGAGGCCCGCGAACTGTAAAGTAGAGAGACAGTTGCACAAAACTCCCCTAAAGAAACTAAAAGCCATAATCCCTCAATCTCCCCGTCAGCGACCGCCCTGAGCCGAGGTCCAAGTTCCACAGGGGACGCCCTCTTGCGCAGGTTGTATTGTGTAAACCATTTATCTAGGCTGGAGCTCTGCTCGCCTTTATGCCCGGTGAAGTAGCAAAAGCCTCCTGGCTAACTACATTTTATTATGTCCGTCCGAAAAAAAAAAACCCCCAAATCAATTTTCTTGTCAAAAAATTAATAAAGCATCTTATATCATTTAACTAATGCAGTTTAGTCATAAATTCTTAGCTTAAGAAAATTAATCGAAATAATATGTATTAATTCAAAGTCTAAGTGAAAATATTTGTTTATTAATTTAAACTTACCTAAATCATTAACCCAAAAAAGGTAAATATTCTATTTTAGAATCCAAATATAATTTTAATTTGATACAATAAGCGAAACAAGTTTATGCAATTAAACTTTAAATGTTTAATCAAATTAGTTTATATATTATGCAGTTCAACTTAAACTTTCAAAGTACTAAAATAATGTTGTATGTCGATTTTTATTTATTTTTAAAATTTGTATCTCATTAGGTAACAAATAAAATTAAGGTTGTATTTAGTAATTTTTTTCTCTTCCACATTTTTAAGTACAGTGTCGCTGTAAAATTCAACTCTACTTATATATTTTTAAAGATTATTTGCAAAGTGTTTGCAAACTACTAGTATTCTGGTTAATATGGTATTTTTTTTATGGGACTAATCCCACCCACATTCCCACCACTGCAACTCCTGCAAGCCAGGATCAACAGTGGCACACACTGGTAATGGCAATGAGCACAAGCAACTTAGCTTACCATGGCAGTTAATATGGTAAGCTAAAATGCTTGTTTTACGACTGGGTTCTTGTCTGTAGTGTAATGGGGGGGAATGCTCGCTACACGATTGCATTATCAGGCGACGCTATGATCGATAGTACGACGCCCTACATATAAATAAATCAAGTCGCAAAAATTCTATTTAATGAAATCAAGTGAGAAATCCAGTCAGTAATTATATTCAAATACAAGACAACCACAGAGTTCAGCCATCGGTGCTACTGTGGTTACGTTTAATAGAAGATGAAGCTAAACCAGTCTTCGTTCACCACAGAAATTTAATTTACAATTCTGTTCCGAACTACTGGGTTATGACGTCACAATGCAACTGCTGTACAGTCAGTTGCACAATGATATGAATTTTATAAATGTGTTTTTTTTTCTCATGTTTTAGCGGATATTAGTTTTTATTGTGAAATCTTTTTAAGATTATTAGAAAAATAAAATTTGTTTTCAAAAATAAAGATCTTAATAACGCTAATAAGTCCACAGTGATGACGTACACTCACGTTATGGTGGATTAATTAATAAGGTAATTATTTATCTGAAAATAACATCGTCACTGGCAACCGTGAACATTCTGTACACGGTTGTCAGTGATGATATAAGCATTATATAATGAGCACGTATAATTAAAAACAGTAATTTATTGTTTATTTGTAGGTGTAAAAATCCCTGTGGCATAGCGTTATAAGTCTCGGAGGTCATAGGTTTGATCCCCACGTCAGTCAAGAAATATTTGTAGAAACTAAGATTTAATTGAAGATCTGGTTGGTTAAGGGACCTTACGTGCCTCAGAAAGCACGCTAAGTTATTGGTCCCGATTGTTAAAAGAATCGTATACCAGGAAAAATACAGTAGCGTTTCCTCGTGTGTTTCAACAAATACTGTATACCCGCATGTTAAGCGTGGTGATTACGGCAAAACCCTTCCTCAGGCTCATGTTCGGCAGTAGACTTTAAATTTGTAAATTACCTCGCACACACATGAGCTCACACTTCTATAAAATTCGAGACATCAAAATTTTAACGAATTAAGCGATATTTATTCAGCACTTGTACTTGTTAATTATACACAATGAAATATAATTAATATAATTAAATACAAAATATCGCAACTAAAATCTATTGCGGATTAGCTAATAGTCAGTCTGCCAGTCTAGTATCACGTCATATGTATAGTAATAACAATAATTAAAATCTTAATATAATTTAGCTCTATAGAAAAAGGCACGTCTTTAAACAGTATTTTTACTTATAAACGACACACGCCTGAGCGCACCCTTAATGGGCTAGGACCACGGCTCAGGGCATCGCTAATGCTATGAGAAATATTACTGTGACAATTATTTATTTTAAAAAAAGAGATCATCGGATTGGGACAGGGGGCCAACGCGTCCTCGGTCTGTTCGGCGAGGATCCTAGCCTAGCTAACCTGCAGGTTTCTCTAGTTACCTAAGTGGACGGCCCGGAGAAGAAACTCAGAAAGAAACTCCGGTTTTCTTTTTTCCGTCCGTTATTTATTTATTTTAAAGGATATGGGCTAGTGCATGCTCAAAACCGTTAGTCACTAAATTGTAATATAGTAATTGACATATGAAAATATAGCTACCGTTTACTTCTTATTGTAGCTTACTGTACGTGTCCCACCTCAACGCGCGAACTATGCAAGCGATTGAGGCAGGAATTTGGACTCTGGACGCTAAATAAGATAGCCTTTAAATATAGGTAGGTTGAACGTCACTGTGATTACATTTACATTGTAATTTTGATAGTAGGTACGCTCGGAGTACAAGCAGATTCAATATCTGCTTGTCTCTCAACCAATCAAATCAGCGCAGATTGTTTCTTGTCTGCGGTATTCGAACTCTTGACTTCCAAGGCTTAAAGCAAGACTCATACATCTAGGTTCCAGGGGTATTTACGCGTTTTATGTGTGTGTTCAGTTCAATATGTGAGATTATTATGAAATAATAATCTTATCAAAAACAAAAAGAACCCAGGTCTTATAGAAATAAATCTTATCGTTTTTTTACGCTTTTCTAAGAATCTAATAGCAATTTATGTTGGCTTGTTCAAACAAAAGTTGTTTGTAGTTGTGTGACGATACAATTGGGAACCCTAAAACCTAGACACAATGTCAATATGTACCTCGAGACACATTTAAGTACTTACTGTCCAGTTTGGGTTTACCTAGATACTGCACATTATCTATACTATCAGTATGGATATAATGTTAAAAAAGGGGAAAGGTTTTTTTATATTATTATATTATCATAAGAAAGCTACGTGATCAAATAGTAACGATAATTTAGGATGGAGTGCCCTCGCTAAAAGGAAATCTCATGTAAAGAGCTTTAATATCTACTTCAACTCCTGGGCTGGTCTTAATCTAGTGTTAAAATCCGCGTAACCAAAAAAAAAATGTACTCGCAACAAAAAAGATACGTTTACACCATCAGTATCAAATAATGTGAATAAATATGTTTTTGTCACTATGACAGCCGGTTATTTTTATGGGTGAAGAGTTCGCTGCTATCTGTGTGCAAATACACATAACAATAAACTCCTGTCATAAATGTGAACATAAAAATTTAAAATGCGATTCACAGTGTGTAAACGTAACTATTTTGTTGACTGTACATGTGTTTTTGTACCTACAATATTTTTTTATTTCAAACACATAACGTGTATAATATTTTTTTAATCAATAAAGTACAAAATGTGGAGTGAACGTAAAAACTACATAGTCCTCACAAAAGTCCAATCAGAATACAAAGCGAAATTTTCACCAAAATTTATAAAAATCTTTGTTTTTTGCCTACTCTTCAATATTCTCGATGAAACCAAAGACAAAGTGGCTCTAATGGTTTTACAGCCCGAGTAGGAATCGGGCTATTGCTGTAATCACGTTACAATTGATCGAGCTCTTTTGAATCTTTTATTTTCGTCAAGTTAGACGCTAGTCGTCATTTATTTGCCGTTTGAAAAATAGCTTTCATGCTCCATTTTTTTAACCCTATAAATTAGGGTTAAAAAAATGGAGCATGAAAGCATTATATTATTGTGGAACTGAAAATATTAATTCAAGCCAAACGTCTGTGTAGTTTTTTTTCGGAAATATTTACTTAGCCACGAGGCTTTTGCTACTTCACGGGGCATAAAGGCGAGCAGAGCTCCAGCATTAATAAATGGTTTAAAAACTACAAACTAAGCAACCTGCGCAAGAGGGCGCCCCCTGTGGGGCTTGGACCTCGGCTCAGGGCCGTCGCTAGCGTTGAGATTGTGGGATTATGACTTTTAGTAATTTAGGAGTTTTGTGCAACTGTCGCTCTACTTTACAGTTCGCGGGCCTCTCGGACTTCGGGTCGGCATCGGATGGTTCTTTGCAAACTAAGCGTCGGGAGAACGTCTAAATAGTAACCCTGTCAAGAATTCAGATATCAAATAAAATAAAAAATAAAATAAATACTTAGGTTTTAGGCTTTACACTATGTGCTATGCTAATGTATTATACAAGGCTTTCTCTTGAATCACTATCTATTAAACCGCATTAAAATTCGTTGCGTAGATTCAAAGATATATACATTTTATGTAGTGATTAATTGTAATAATTTGGCCCAGAAAATTAAGAATTGCATAATTTGAAAGTTCAGCCAATTCAAACGCATCTCTTTTGGAAAAAATCTTTTTCAGCATTGACTAATTTAAAACATATAGTTCAGCCAATTAAAACGTGTTTCTTTTGGAATTAAGCTTTTTCAATATCTTTAAACTATACTGTTAATAATTTATTATTGTGTCTACAAATTGATGTGAAAAACCAAATTTAATATTAAGTAAAGTAATAGAAGCCGTGGCGTTGCGTGTCTTTAAAAGTCGAGCAGTTGATAAAATAATAAAAATATGTGAACCCATTACACAATTTTTATTGTAATCGTATTTGCATCACTTTCACCCAAACGACCCTAATTTGTTTCAAATCACATCCTTGGCTTAGTATTCTCCGGGTCTGCAATGATTTACAATGCGGGATGATTTTTCCAGCAGCCGTAGTAAACATAATGGTGACGTTTTATTACACGAACGCTAAGAGAATTTGTATTAGCTGCTTTCTGTTCACATCGTTTTTTATCTTTTTTCTGTTATTTTTAGGTGATTTGTAGTTTAGTCAGTTTTATTGAATATATATTTCTTTAACGAAGAAAGATCATTATTATGTTTTGAACATCTGTTGCAAGTCACAAGGCATCTGGGGTTAGGTTAGTTGAGTTTTACTATGACACTTGTTTATTTTTAGGGTTCCGTAGCCAAATGGCAAAAACGGAACCCTTATGGATTCATCATGTGTGTCTGTCCGTCCGTATGTCACAGCCACTTTTTTCCGAAACTATAAGAACTATACTGTTGAAACTTGGTAAGTAGATGTATTATGTGAACCGCATTAAGATTATCACACAAAAAAAGGAAAAAAAACAAAAAATGTGGAGGGCTAAGTTAGATTAGAAGTGAAGCTCATTTTTTTTCATGAACCCATATCTGTTGTATATCTATGGATAGGTCTTCAAAAATTATATTGAGGTTTGTTATATCATTTTTTTCTAAACTTAATAGTTTGCGCGAGAGACACTTCCAAAGCGGTACAATATGTGCCACCCCCCCCCCCCCCCTTGTAACTTCTAAAATAAGAGAATGATAAAACTAAAAAAAATATATGATGTGCATTACCATGCAAACTTCCACCGAAAATTCGTTTGAACGAGATCTAGTAAGTAGTTTTTTTTAATACGTCATAAATCGTAAACCGCTATTTACCTTTCATTCTATCAACTCAAATATAAAAACGCTTTGTTCATTCTTCATCTCACTAGCTAGCTATTATATATTTTTTCAGCATTTTTTTTAAATATTGTGTGTACACAACCACAAGTTGTAACAACTGTATTAATACTACCTCTAGGTCAATCCAAAACTAGTTACTATTTCATTTTTTTAAATATTTATTCAACACTTTCTTAAATTAAAGGCTTTTCATACTTACATTTACTATAAAACCCTTTACTTAGATGCTTTGATTAAATTTGTCTGAGCCCAATGTTTCGCTACTCGGATACTAAGCCCAACCGAATCCCGAAAGTAATCGGTTGTGTCGATGCTTTGCATTACCGATTCTAGGCACGTCCCTAGTTTTTAGGTATATAAAAGATACGTGGTTACAACACTACCCTATTTACCGAGATTGACAGTGTAGTGTAACTGTGAAAAAATGGCCGGTAAAAAAAAAATTACCTACCTACTTGCTTTGGAATTGAATGAACCGGTGCTGGTTAGGGCAGAGACCACTGAAATCTGGTGTTCTGGGTTCGATTCCCAATCGAGATAGTTATTTGTGTGAACCACGAATAGTAGTTCTGAGTCTGGTGTACTTTGTGTCCTTAAATGATGTGTTTGTTAAGTCCCTCGCGACACAGGGATTTATATCGCAAGTGCAGGAGGGGTCTTAAAAAAAAAAGTTTATTGAGCCAAACTTTTATGTTTAGAATTTATTTTTAATTGACTGTCTCGTTGGTCACAACACGTTGTCTGGTTGGATACAGACTTTAAGCGACTTGTGTGTCATTCCTTCCTAATCATTTCTCTCTTTTCGACATCAAGCAATAAAACACGAAACAAACATCCATATCTACACCTACATCATATCCCTAAGCCGGATCTCACATTGTGCGTGCGTGTTCCTAGAGCGTATGTCTCATGCTTACGATGGCGGCAGTAGCGAGTGACAGGATGCGCTCGCGTGCGTCCTTCGCGTTATTCTCACACTCGAGGACTCTGTTAAATAAATTAAAAATCAAAAACCTGAAACAATAATAAATAAATAATAATAAAACCACTAGGTCTTAGGGTATCTACAGCGATAATATATTTAAATGAGTTGAAATAACTTTGGTATCATATACTTTAATTAGTATGCATTTTAATAGTTTCCCAATAACTTCACAATTATCAATATCATTGAATTTCTCCTAAAGTTCACTTACTTAGGTGAAGTTCAAGTATAAGATACTAATTATGATCTCTTCTATTTAATAATAACGTAGGCTACCATATAATTACTTTAGTCATCGAAAATCTTTTGTTCATTTCTTTTCCTTTTTAAATTGTTCTTTAAGGAGAATAGCAAACGGATTCTTGGCCCTTCGAGAATGACTGAAATTTATAAAGCTAAGTAGTCAAGGATGTTTGCACAGGATACCGTGTTATACAGGGTGTCCCAAAAGATTACGTAGCTGGGAAGGGAGGTGATAGGGATGGTCACAAGGGTCACCAGAAAAATATAAAAAATTCCCTCTGGGTGTTTAAAAAAATAAATGGCATTTTTTAAAAGACTAAAAATTTTACACCTTGTGCTAACTGTACCTACAAATATGGCTGTATTTAAAAAAAAATGCTGTTATGTAATCTTCAATAACAACAAGGTCATCAACATCAAAAATAACAAGGTGTAAAATTTTAAGTTTTTAAAAAAATGCCATTTTTTTTTTAAATACCCAGAGCGGATTTATTTTTTGTTTTTCTAGTGACCATTGTGTCCACCCCTGTCACCCCCTTTCCCAGCTACTTAACCTTTTGGGACAGCCTGTATATAAAAAAAGGAAAATGGTTGCACAAGTGACATCGGCCAAGAAATAAAATGATTTTTTTTTTTTTTTATTAAATAATGGCTTACGTTTGACCATAATCTCGCTTGATGGAAGGCGAAGATAAGGCCTAAGATGATACACGCGTGCCTAGAAAGTGTCTTTTCACTTTAGCTTTAAAGATGTCCAGATTATAGCGTTCCGGAAAAACTGACCCCGGCAGAGAATTCCACTCCTTAGCCGTCCGCATTATGAAAGAAGAAGCAAATCGCTTCGTGCGTATTGAAGGAATGTCTACAACATAAGGGTGAAACCGCTCCCCGCGCCTGGTCGTCCGGTGATGGAAGGGTGAAGAGGGTATCAGGTTATGTAGAACCTCCACACACTCCCCGAAATGTAACCGATTGAAAATGCTATTGTAAAGGTCTTTTAACTTTGCATATTAGTAGAACCAGAGTTCTTCTGACATGCAAAGTTCTCGCAAGTGATGAAATAAGAAAGATTGTTATGAATGCTAATATGTATAAGTTTAATAATCTTAGAATTAAATTACATATTACGCCGTGTTGTTTCCGGCATCGAAAAAACCTACCCATGTCTTCCCAAAGGTTTCGTACGAAGCCAATAATGGCAGGGACATTACAGCTAATGGAATGGTAGCAGCATTTATCAGCTCATGGATCTTCTACATCTTACTGATAAGATGCGATGAAAAAAAGAAAAGACGTATCGTCCGTAGTAGTGTAAACCGAGTAAGTGTCAATGGCTAAAAAGATTAAAGATCGCATGTAGCAAAATTATATTTTGCCATTGACTGCACAAATGAAGGCCGTATGACGTCATTTTAGTCTGTCACTTACGCGGTATATTTCAATCACCGGCAATTAATAATGCGTTTTAAGTAATTTCCGAAACCACTCCAGCGATACGATCAACATAACGAATGAATTTGGTCTACTGGTAATATGTTAGACTGTAACTAGCGAGGTGTTTGACCTTTAACGAAATTTTATACTTGGAAAAATATAAGTTCCAGCCCGAAGTTTGAATGTTGGCTGTTGATCCTGCGCCGGTGGTCGGCAGAACCGGCAGAACCATCCTACCGGATTTTGGGAACTAAGTAAAAGAAAGTGCACCTGTGTTTGCACACAGACTTGTGCACTATTATATGTCGTGCGCAGATGGTTGATCTCTTTAGAAATTGGTTGCCGTGGCCGAAATCGGTCGGAAGGATTACTATATAATTTCCGTTGAATTTCAAAAAGTGTCCTTATCAAATTACTAATTAGAAGTAACGAGAATACTAAAGTATAAAAGGTATGTAAAACAGTTTAATTAAAATATCATTAAACGAAATGGTAATGATGTATAAAATATTTCATATGTAAACTTAAAATCATCTTTTAAAAGTTCTGCTTTTAAACGATAAGTCTTAATGGCTTTTTAAATACTTTTTTACTAATAGTTAAATATCAGTATTTTAAATGTCTTGTTCTTTAATGCTGAGCTAAGAATTGAATAGAAAATTACAGATAAACAGTGAAATCTTAATAGGGTCCCGAGTTTGCCCTTTGGGTACGGAATCCTTATAACTTGTATATTAAAATTTTCATAAACTATACTAATATGTATATCTTTATATATGTTACGGCTAATAGCCGAAGTGCGGCTACACCTAGTTTTAGCCGGCTACAACTAGGTGCAGCCGACAACTTGCGGTTAAACTTAGGTCAACCTTAATAAGTTCCTATAAGTTCCTCTAAGTTAACTCTAAATTAAACAATACCTATGCAAGGGACAAAAAGGTGTTGGGGTGGTTAAAAAAAAAATAACCTAAACCTAAGCCAATGGAGTCGAACAGGGACTTATAAACGCATGTGGCCGACTGCACCTAGAAGTAGCCGGCTAAAACTAGGTGTAGCCGCACTTCGGCTATTAGCCGTAACATATACATTGAAAATTTACTTTATATTAATTGACACTGAAGAGTTTGTTAGCTTGAATGCGCAATTTTTTAGGACAACTATAAGTAGACCAATTTGAAAAATGATTTCGGGAACGGGAGTAACGCGGGTGAAATCGCGCGCTGAAAGCTAGTTTAATATAATTAGCATTTGTATAACTTAGATTTTAGGGGATATGTAATACCCATCCCCTTCCGTCGCAAATAGTGTTGCAATTGGTGGCGCGGCAGAGTATGTTGGATGTGCATTTGCAATGTTCACCCAACATACGCCGGATACTAGTCACCAGAATGGTGTACCATTTTTTTTGTCCAGAGAGAAATGCATTTACACATTCCCATCGCCGCTGCAGCGTATGCGCGCGCTGGCCGCGGGATATGTGGGACTCGCCCTCTCCATGGCGATGGTATGCTTTACTCATACCATGAGGAAAGGACCCTACACTACTTGAGCCCCCGGACACTCCTTCGATCCGTCGTTGTTGGGGTCCGGGTACGCACGAAGCAATCCGGCCCCCCGATGGCACCCGCGGCCTCCTTCTGTGTCATTATTTGTCTACAGAAGAAGTCAACCGTCTCCTACGAACTCTCGCTTTGGATCATCTTGTAGATGATGGTCGCAGCGAGAGGTCGTTTCCCACCACGCCAACGAGCTCCTTTCGCATGGAATGGTATACCTGGGGTGCCTCTAGGCCGAAATTTGTGAAGATCACTAGGATTGCATCAACCCATCATCGACCTATTTTTGCATCCTTGAGATGATAGGCGCTGCTGCTCATCCATCAGGTGTGTATCCTTTAGTCAACTCTTACGAAACCCATGGGAAGACATGGAGTGCTCTAAAATGAAATTTCATGTTGCAACAAAACATATAATTCACACCACGCTACAGTAGACAGACTACATGTACAAGTATATTCAGGCCTCTTTTCAAAAGCTACTCACTTATTTCAATTCCACTGTTTGTCTTTTGGAAAGGCGTGATAGGTTTGGGCTTCCAACCTTTTTGGTTGCTCAAAACTTATGTTTATGAAGTTTATCGTCAGACAGTCCGTTTTTCTTACTCAAAGAATGATTTGTTTCGGATAAAATAAGGAGACAATCGTTTTCGTTCGCTTTAGCTTTATTTGACTGCCTGAATAAGGCTTTCAGGCTGTTTTGAGGGTTAAGGTTGAGGTAGAATCATTAATATTTTATGTTGGGGAAGCTTTTCAATGTAATAAAATAGTTATGATTATGCATTTATAATATTTAACGAATAACGTATGCTTTTTGAGACGTGGTTTTTAACAATCTACTTTCATAAGAAAACTCAAACTTGTTCAACGAGTTATGTGCAATTGTATTCATTATTCCTTATTGCACACAGTAAATACTTAACGACAACCTCCGTAGCGTAGGAGGTCGTGGGTTCGATCCCCACACCGGACATGAAATCTTTGTGGAAATTCTAAGATTTCTTTCCGGGTCTGGTTGGTTGAGGGACTACCCTCCGTGCCTCGGAAAGCACGTTAAGCCGTTGGTCCCGATTGTTATAACATAATCTATAATAATCGTATATCAAGGAACGGGCAGCAGCGTTTTCTTGTGTGGTACAACATAATACTGCGGTCACCAACCCGCCTGCCAAGCGTGGTGACTATGGCAAATACCCTCCCTCGGGAGGAGGCCCATGTTCAGCAGTGGACGTTATACGGGCTGATTATGATGATGATGATGAAGTACTTAACATAAAGTTTGAACAACGGAAACAGCATGTAATAATGAATTTTTTAAAATGCATTCTATAATGCATTTGATTAAAAGTGCATAACAATTCCCTGCGTGATCGAAACAGAAATGAAATGATCCGTAGAAGCACAAACTTATGCACTTTTAATCAAATGCATTTTTCATTAATGGTAGCTGGAAGGAAATCCATTATTGAATTAAGCTCGCCTCTGTAGATGTTGACAAAGCTCAACGGATAAGCAAGCTGAATAGTAGTAGGCAGGATACACATCTTGGGCCGGATTGCTTCGTGCCCGGTCCCGCCAACGACGGATCGTAGGAGTGTCCGGGGGGTTTTAGTGGTGTAAGGTCCTCTCCTCGTGGTATGAGTAAGCGTACCACCGCTATGGAGAGGGCGAGTACCACATATTCCGCAAGCGCGCGGATACGCTGCAGCGGCTGTGAAAGCGTAAATGCATTTCCCCCCGGACAACAAAAAAAAAGGGTACACATCTTAAACAACTAACTGAATAATACAAAAACGATTACTCGTTTACCCCCAAACTACCTTTCAAACAAGGATATCAGTGCCGCACGAAAATTAATTCATGTGTAAAACTGCCGGGATACTAAAACTAAAGTTTTGTAGGCATTGCTCTTAAATTAAAAGTATCTTCCGTAGTAGCTAGACTAGACACTACTGTTGATGATAAAGGCTATACCGGCCGAAGAAAATCCACTGCATAAATTATACAGCTTTCTGCAAACGTAACGACAAAAATAAACGAAATTTAATGCTCTAAATCCCTAGACCTAAGCCCAAGAGGATTTAACAATCTCTTAATACTCACTTTGCTTAATTCCATTAGAAATATTCAACCTTTTTACCCAATTAACAGGATGAAGAAATCCTAACAATAATGTTAATGAGAAAGTTTGTGTCATTATATGCTGTTGAGATGTTATTATATACTGTGTTTTTTTTGTATCGTTGTTATTAATAGGCGTGAAGACCAAATTAATACTTTTAACATTACTAGTACTTTTAACATTTTTTATTTAGTCAAATATTTCAATTTCAATAATAGTTTTTTCGCAAAATTAAATAAGACATTTTTTTTTTAATAATTAATTATCCTAATCTAAATAGATAAGTTCCGGGTAACCTACTAAAAACAATCTCTTTTTTATAATGAATGCAAGTCGTTTCTGCCGGAGGTCACAGTTTTAACCAAACCTAACCTACCCATTTTTTTACCAAACGTTTATTGCCTGAAGATTCTTTGCTGTAATGAATGACATTATACTGGGTAATATTTTGCCAATTACAAATTTGACCAAATAAAAAATATGCGTACTAAAATCATTCGAAATATTGCAATGGTATAAAAAAAGGTTGCTAAAATTTGTTTGGGTAATGAAATTTTGTCAAAATCTTTTCGGCAAAACGGCAGGCACCCCATAATATGATTCGATTTTACATTATTTAATAATTATTGCACTGTAATTACGTCATTCCGTGAGAAACAACACAGCGGTGGCTCATGTACGCAAAGTCAATTCTGCTTCATTTAACTGCTATAATACTGTTCAAATTACCCCACACTCTGTTCATCAGAGATACAAACCTTCTACGCATTGTAGTAGAATAACAACTTACTATCGCTTCAGCAAAAATCGCCGATGCGCTACAAAAACGGCCGGTCTAGTTAGTCATTTAACCAATTTGCATGTTTTTTTTTTCTCAAAAGTGGATTGTTTAAAAGCTAAACAACAAAATATGATAGTAGGTATGACTCCCCCTAAAAGGGTTTAATTACCATGCCTCTGAATACTTGAGCGTCGGTAATTATAACTTTACCGATAAGAAAATTTGAAAAGATAAATAAACGAATTTCCTTGAAAGATAGCGAAAGGAAGGTAAAATATAAATATAAGTCGGCTTTGAAAACTTTGTTTTAATTAACGAGTTATAAGGAAAGCGATGCGTTGCTATTATTTTTGCAATGTTAGGCAAGGTATGGTAAGCAATTAATGCGGAATTTTACTTTTTGTTTTACAAGAGTCTTTAGGCGTGAATCATACAGAAATAACGTAAGGTGAAGACGTGGCACAAATAAGGCACGGATGCCTTTTTTTTTTGTCCGGGTGGTAATGCATTTACGCACCCTCTCCAGCGCTGCAGCTTTCCCGCGCCGGCGAAGAAGTATGTGGGACTCACCCTCTCCATAGCGTGGTGTGGAGTCCTCTCCTCGTATGCTATAGTCAGATCACGAGGAGAGGACTCCACACCACTAAAACCTCCCGGACACTCCTCCGTCCGCTGTTGGTGAGGGCCGGGTACGCGAGGCAATCCGGTCTAAGGCAGGCCGCCTACACTACTTCTGAGCCACATCATTTCTCTATAAATATTGGGCTACGTCCGCTACATATGTAAGTTTTGTGAAATAAAACTACGCGCTAACTATTGAAACGCTATAGCACTTATCTACTCTCCCAAAAAAATTTTTGAGAAAATCATGGATTGAATTGTGTACCAAGTTTTATTATAATCCATTTAGCAGATTTGGCGTGAAAGGCCGCACTTCCAAAGAATTAGACAGAAATTAAATTACCTACCTTTTGCTTTAAGCTATCGATAATAGACTGACCTCCAATACAAGTTTTCAGAAGTGGGAGCTTCATAATGAAATAACATATCCTATGTTAATTTAGATGACATAGCTCTATAATGGGAAAAGCTTTTTATAAAATCGGTGAAGTAGTTCCGTAGTATATTCAATGTATTTTTGCACGTTTTATTTTTCCTTCCTGCATGTGCATAATTTTTGCGGGCGGGAGGGTGGTGCAAAAATTGCATTACAACATATAGACACATTTTTAGCGGAATTAACACTAGATATTTTGTCTTTTTAAATTAGATTCACTTTTGACTGCAAAAATCAGGCAAAAGTTGTTTCGACGGGTCCATAATTGGCTCACATAAAATTCCAGAAATGAGATGCTCTTAAGTCGAAGGTTAAAAAAACACCAGGTTTCCAACTTCTGTAGGTTAGGTTAGGTTAGAACTGGGACCACAACGCACGAGCCGAGCGAGCGAAGCGAGCGTGAAGCCGGCGAAGCGAGCGTGAAGCCGCCGAAGCGAGCGTGCTACGGCAGCGGCCGGTGAAGTACCAGATCCAAATTCCATACAAATTATTATTGCAGTCAAAAGTGGTTTTGACCGTTAAGACAATTTCGTCCGGATTTATGATGTTGAAGAGGAAGGCAATAAAGGTGTGTTAATATAAACGGGAATAAAGAAATGTAATCTCTTTACATACAATATAATAGGAATCAGCCAAATTTGCCGACTTGTTTATAAATATTAAGAGGAAGAAACAAAATATTATTTTGTATATAAACATGATACTGATATTGTGTGAAGTTATTTTAACAGTATAATATCTCGAGGGATTGCTCCCCGTCTAAACTGTTCGGAAATTGATATCATCTTTGTTCCAAAGAAGTATGTAATAATACACCAAAGAATATTTGATCCGTAATTTTCCTCATGAGAAGAATTCAAGGAGCAAACGTATTTACAGTTTCAATATAATATGTATACCATAATGTGATGTTTTTATATTCAAATTAATAGAAAAGTAGTCGTGAAAAAGAATGTAGGTTAGGGGTTGCCATACGTCATGACATTTTCCGGATTTCTTTCCGAGTCTGGTTGGTTGAGGGTCTACCCTATGTGCCTAGGAAAGCACGTTAAGCGGTTGGTCCCGATTGTTATAACATCATCTATAATAATCGTATATCCAGGAACGGGCAGCAGCGTTTCCTTCTTACAGCATTATACTGCGGTCACCAACCCGCCTGCCAAGCGTGGTGACTATGGCAAATACCCTCCCTCGGAAGGAGGCCCACGTTCAGCAGTGGACGTTATACGGGCTGATAAAGCCTGTGTCGAGCGTTATGTCCCAGTGTCCTGGCCCCGGTGGGCGCGCTATCCAAACAAAGAAGAACCCTGCTTCGCAATACTCCTGTTTGTCTTATCGTCCAGCGTGCGAGTTGCGTAAATGTTCAAAGTATCGCTCTCTCGCTCACCCTCAAACGTCCTCAGCTTTGTGTGCGGGTTATGTGTGACATGATGTAACATAAGGAACGAGTAACATTTTTTTTTGCTCAAGTTAATCTATATTTTAAACATTATTTTTGCGCTAAGGCAATAAATTTAATGTCTTTTGAAGCACTGTAAAATACAGACACACATACAAACAAAAAGAACACTTACATTCAGAATAACTATCCATGGTTCGTTCAATTAGTTGTCCTGGGTTTAATTTAAACCGAATACACCAAGACCAATTTCCAAGAAGCTTTAACTTCTGTTACCACTCAGTCAGTGCAGTTACATAATATAGTCATCCCGAGCGATTTCAGCAACGGCGGCGGCTGTTGCGCAGGCTATATTGTAATACGGGTTCCCTATTTTTACGCATAAAATTTGATGTCATAATTTAACATGGCATACTGCTACTTGTCCTAACATTTGTTACGCATTATACTAATTTGCCATAACTTTTTTACCACAATTTTTTAAGTTATATCTACTATAAGCATAATAATTAAAAAGCATAATAATTATTAAGCATAATAATTATTAAGCATAATAATTAATAAACATAATAATTAATAAGCATAATAATTAATAAGCATACAGTCCCAAAGCATAAATTTACTTACGCAAAATGACGTATAAGCATAACAACTATACACCGAAGATTTACTACTAAAGTATTATGTGGTTTTTATTTCCCCGTAAAAAGCATGCAAGCAAGCATGCAGCGTATCTGTCACGGCTTCAGGGCTGCGAGGCTACGGCGCGCGGCGGTTCCGCAATTCGGTTCTGGCGTTGTATGGCCGCAGTTCTAACCTAACCTAACCTTTTTTTTTTTTTTTGTTTACCGGGGTAAAAATGCGCAACCGCACTTCCTCCCTGGCGCAGGGATCACTATATACGTGATCCCTGCGCCAGTGAGGGGCATGTGGGGCTCATACTTTATAGAACGTGGTGCGCTGTCGCACCACAGAGAGTATGTACCCACTAAAAAAGCCCCCGGGTGTTCCTCCTTCTGTCGTTGGTAGTGAGAGACCCAAGTACCGGTATAGGCCTTTGGTTATCTCTCCGACAGAGTACAACTATAACTCTCGCCCCGATGAAAGGACTAGAGTTTCCTCCCCCTATGGCTCAATCGCGAGTGTTAAGCACCCGCGATGGATACCTTCCTACTCCTATAGGGATTGCCAGAACACAGTGGCATCCCCGACCTACTACATGAATGTGACCCTAGGGAGCAGATTCATGTTATCTGCTCCCCAGGGTCACCCCTTATGGCGGGAGACGGCGGATTTCGGCCCTCCGCCTCCGGCCAACGCGACGTCTACGAAGTGGATGAGAGCTGGAATCATCTTCTCTCACCCGCTCCGCGGCCTCCTTCTGTGAAACTACAGTCTCACAGAAAGAAGCCATCGACTCCCATGCTCCCTCGCTCTCGAGCATCCTCTTGATGATGGTCGAAAGCGAGAGGTCATTACCTACATGTGCGACGAGCGTACCGCGCTCGGTCGCCCAAGCCGGACACTCGACCAGTGTGTGTTGCGCCGTATCTTAGGCGCAATCACAGTGGTGACAACGAGTGTCCGGCTCTCTCCTTGCCACTTTGCACAGGTAATGACCGAAGCATCCGTGCCCTGTCATGACCTGCGCAATGCGGAAGGTTATCTCGCCCCTTTTACGTCCGGCCCACTCAAGCAAGTGAGGCCGGATCGCATCTACCGTACGTAATCCGCTCAATGGCGGGTCGGTTATCAGTCGGTCTTTCCATTCACGGAGGACACGACGCCGCGATTCAATACGCCACGTCGCCATGCCCTCCGGAAACGGATCACGGCCGTTTAAAACTCCGTCGCACCTCCGACGGTATGCCTCGGCCAGCTCCCTCGCCTCGAGTTCCCACGGAGGAGAACTAGAGAGAAGACAAGCCGCATCGAAGGATACCGTGCGGTAGGTACGAGCCGCCCTGGCGGCTATGACACGTTACGCCTATCCAGTGCGTCCACCCATATCGGGGCGCCGTACAGCGCCATCGAGCGTATTACGCCCGCGTATAGTCGCCGGCAACTCCCCCCTGGCCTACCCAGGTTCGGCAGGAGACCACCGAGGGCTCCTGCCGCCGCTACTAACTTCGGGGCCAACCGATTAAAGTGGGCCCGGAAGTTCCACCTACTATCGAGGACGATACCTAAGTAACGCATCGTATCCCCGACTATAATGGAGGTGCCGCCGACGAAACCTAACCTAACCTAACCTAACCGATTGTCATTTGCTTACAATTCGGTTCTGGCACTCGCCGGCCGCTACCGCGGCCCGCTCGCACGGCTCGTGCGTTGTATGGCCGCAGTTCTAACCTAACCTAACCGATTGTCATTTGCTTACAATTCGGTTCTGGCACTCGCCGGCCGCTGCCGCGGCCCGCTCGCTCGGCTCGTGCGTTGTATGGCCGCAGTTCTAAACTAACCTAACCGATTCTCATTTGTCCACGATTCGGTTCTGCGGTTCGTGACAGACTCGCCGGCCGCTTCAACATTATGCCAAATAACTATTAGAAGAATAAACAATATGCCTTACAACTTTGTGCATATCAAAGTTATGAATAAAAAAAATAGCACCAATAACCAATTATAGCACATTATTATTATGCCAAAGAAAAATATGCCTATGTCATTATGCCAAATTAAATAATGACAAAAAAAATTAGGTCAAAAAAAGCAATCCCTGTAATACACCAGCTACGTATGGTATTTCGAAATACCGCTCACCGAAAGGACGGTTTTCCGATAACACTCTACTCCGACGGTTAGTTGAACGAAAAAATAATTCGCCGATGAAACGTTTCGCCGGTAATATTATTTATCGACGGTTGGTAGTCCGAATGAATCCTTCGCCGATGTAACGGTTCGCCTAAAACACTCTTCAACGACGATTGGTTAAACGAACGAATCTTTCGCCGATCACCAAAAGTACCTAAATGTTTTACTAATTTACTATTCGATTTTGAAATTGAAAATGACAATCGGTTAGGTTAGGTTAGAGCTGCGGCCATACAACGCACGAGCCGAGCGAGCGAAGCGAGCGGTGCCGCGGCAGCGGCCGGCGAGTGCCAGAATCGAATAGTAAATTAGTAAAACATTTAGGTACTTTTGGTGATCGGCGAAAGATTCGTACGTTTAACCAATCGTCGTTGAAGAGTGTTTTCGGTGAACCGTTACATCGGCGAAGGATTCATTCGGACTACCAACCGTCGATAAATAATATTATCGGCGAAACGTTTCATCGGCCAATTATTTTTTCGTTCAACTAACCGTCGGAGTAGAGTGTTATCGGAAAACCTTCCTTTCGGTGAGCGGTATTTCGGAATACCATACGTAGCTCGTAATACACATGTGTGTGCGTAAACGTATGGAGTAAAATCAGGTTTTGCTGATCATCCATACTTTATAAATAAAAATATTGCTTTAAAATAAATACAAAATTAGAATACCGTTTCGTAAATTCATTACAAACAAAATTAAATGCTCATTTAATAATTAGGATTTGTTGTTTTAAAACAGTTACACACTTTTTTAAAGATTCATTCTGATTTTATCATTCCGAAATGTCAGCCTGTCAATTACGTTTTTTCAAAATTTAGATCAGATTATTTATTATTTACTTTGAAAAATCAGATATGGAATTTTATTATGAAACAGGCCACGGAACTATTCAAAGCAGACGAAGAACAAAACTTAATAAATAAACTATGAAAAATATATTATTTTTGCTGATTATTTTTATAAACAAATAAATTAACAAAAGCCCTTTGTAAGCCAACATGGTTTAACTCTAACTATAGATTAGTAAGAACAAAGTTGTATATAAGTTGAACTCCCATGATTTATCTATCCACCAAACAGTTAACTCAAATCCCAAAGTTAATTATACTTAAAGTTCCATTTCAATTAACACTTTCTAAAACACTATAATCCAACAAAAGTTGTAAGGAGTCATGCATCTTATGCTAAGTGCATAAATTAAGTAATGTTAAGGAGATTGTAGGCTATTTACTTGTAACATAAAATGGATCATTCGCTATTTTTACACAAGAACCGACTTTAATTATATGTTCTGTTACAAATAAAGGTTCTAGTCTATCATCATCATCAGCCCGTAGAATATCCACTGCTGAGCATGGGCATCTTCCCAAGGGAAGGTTTTATGATAATCACCAAGTTTGACATGCGTTTGATTGCAGTATTATGTTGTAACACACAAGTTAACGGTGTTGCCCGTTTTCTGGTATACGCTTGTTATACATAATAATAATAAAATTGATAATCTTTATTTATATAAAAACAGATTGTCGTACAGATGATGCTATAACAATCAGACCAACGGCTTAACGTCCGTTCCGAAAGCATAACCCTCCGTGACTACCCAGTCACTCAACCAACCAAACCCATTAAAAAATCCTAGAATTTACTTAAAAGATGTTTTGTCCGGCGTTAGGATTGAACCCACGACGTCTAAAACAAAAAGCGAGACTTAAGCCGCTACGGCACAAAGGTTGTCTATACTCGCCTTTAAGTAGAAGTTTTAATTTAGTAGCATCCACATCTACTAAGCTTTAACGTCGCGGTTTAGTTATAAACCCGGCATGCTTATAAATTACAAGTTAAGTTAGTTAAGGGACAGTATTCACAATAGATGAAGGGTTTTGGAGTAGATTATTTAACGTTATTTTGTGATCTTAGCTTGATTGAACGCCAAGAGACGAGCTAAAATAGTTATCATTTCTTTCAGATTCATTTTTAACTAGCGACCCCGGCTTCGCACGGGTGCAATGCTGATGTATCATACATATAAACCTTCCTCTTGAATCACTGTATCTATTAAAAAAACCTCATCAAAATCTGTTGCGTAGATTCAAAGATCAGCATGAATAGAGACGGACAGACAGCGCCGCGGCAAGAGACTTTGTTTTATACTATGTATTGATACTATAATAATATGATGAATTGTCTTTTTTAAATGAGACGAAACTGTTAAGAGTTACATTTATAGGTACTAAATTATAAAAAGGAAAGATTTTATTGTTTGTTTGTTTGCATTGAATAAGCTCCCGAACTACTGAACCGATTTTTACCATCAGAAAGATACGTTATCTAGGAGTACCTTACATCCTACTAATGTATGATGTATGTATGTTTATTACTCTTTTACGCAAAAACTACTGAATGGATTTGGCTGAAGGTTTGCACGCGGATGGTTTATAAGCTGGATTAACACCTTTATTTCCGTTGTCCCCGTATGCCGTGTCCCCGCCCTACGGGGACAGCGGTACTTCAATTGAATATTTTAAAATACTTCCCGTTGTCCCCGTACACTGTCAAGTAAATCAACTTACTAGTTACTTGAGAAACGAAAGAGGTTTCACGTGTTTAAAAAAAACCCTTGGCATAAACCAATGTAGTTCAACGGAACTTATTGAAATTGAAGTCTTGTTTGGTTAAAGTAAATAATATAATATAATTATGCCCGTTCACTGAAACTGGCAACTAAATTTAACGTTTACTTCCCGCTATCCTACTTAACCGAATGTACGTTATGGGGACAGAAGGAAATAAATTTTATTACGTCCCCCTGTCCCCGTGACGAGGATATGGCATACGGGGAATAAAGTGATTATCATATAGGCTACAAAATATCTCTGACCCACTGGAGCAGAGTGACGCGGGTAAAACCGGGGGGCGCTTCTAGTAGGATGTTGTAATGTGTGTTAAGGTGCACTTTTAATTGCGTTTAAGGACGTGATTTTATTAGAAAAACAAACGTGGTTCTTAGATCAACTGTATTTGGCTACTAAATAAATGTAAGGACTTTACACATTGAGAATAGGTGGTGGACGGCGGTCATGCAAAAATGAGCTTTAACTTTAACGTTATAAAGAAGTGGACTGTATATATGAGTATTTTACTAATGCGCTGTATATGATCTAACATACCGCCCACCAAAGGACTGTACCAGTCTTTCAAAAACATCAAGTTACAAAATTAATTTAAAAAATCATTAAAAAAAAAACATAAAATTGTATCACTATTAATCAGACTGAGTATCTATAGGCAAGGGACACAATTTGGTCACAGTTCTCTTTGTGATACTGTCACCGCTTTTGATACTATACACTCTCGTGCAACCGTCTGGTCCAGGGTGCTTTTCTACTATTCGTCCCATCAGCCACTTTCCTGGAGGTAAGTTCTCTTGTTTTATCAAGACGATATTGCCAATTTCAAACTCCTTCTCTTGTTTAAGCCATTTGGGACGTTGCTGTAATCTATTCAAATATTCGACTTGCCATCTCGACCAGAAATCATTTACTAATTTGCGGGTATGCTGCCAGCGTGATAGATTGTGAATTTTGGCATTTTTCAAACTTGGATTAGGTACAGTAATAGGCGCTTCTCCTATCAGGAAGTGACCTGGTGTTAGTGGCTCAACATTCTCATTGTCTAGATCCTCTTGTGGGCACAATGGTCTCGAATTTAGGCAAGCTTCGATCTCGCAGAGTACTGTAGACATCTCTTCAAATGTCAAATTATTATTCATAATGCGCTTGAGATGGTATTTGATCGAACGAACACCCGCCTCCCACAAGCCGCCAAAATTTGGGCTATATGCAGGGATAAAATGCCATTGGGTTCCATCAGATGCCAGGCTGTCTGTAATATCTCCTGAGAACTCTAGGCTTGCTTCTCTCCATAGAGATTTTAGTTCCTTATTTGCGCCAACAAAGTTCCTTCCCTGGTCACTCCATAAGTGGGCGCACTTGCCTCTTCGTGCACAAAATCTCTTGAATGCGCCAATGAATGCTTCACTTGTTAGATCTCCAACCAATTCCACATGAATAGCTTTGGTGGCCATGCAAATAAAAATACAAATGTACGCCTTCTGCATTTTGCTTCCTCTGCCTTTGCTTTTCAGAATTTGGAGCGGTCCTGCGAAGTCAACTCCAGCATGTAAAAAAGGCCGCGCTGGTGTTACTCGAGGCTTTGGTAAATCACCCATGATTTGAGATTTAGCAGCGGCGCTATGTCTGGCACATACAAGACATCGGTGAACATATTTTCGTACTAAGGATTTCGCACGAATTATCCAATATTTAGATCTCAAGTAGCACAACATCAATTGTATTCCTCCATGTAAGGTTTTTGTGTGTGCATCAGCGATAAGCAAATGTATCAGGGTATTTTTACTGCCTAGAATAATGGGATGCTTGCTTTCATCAGACAGATTTGCATGTCTTAGGCGTCCGCCCACCCTGAGAATATCTTCTTCATCTAAATATGGATCTAAATTCTTCAACCTACTTGTTCGTTTTACTTGTTTATTCCCTTTCAACGCTTCTATTTCTTCTAGAAATTCTTCACTTTGTACCTTTCTTATACATATTAGTAATGATTTGAGTAACTCTTCCGTTGTAAATTGTGTATCTACGTCTTCATTTAATGTTTTCTGCTTCAAAAATCTTGTACAATATGTTATGCTTCTAGTTAGTTCTGTTAATGAATTGAAATTTTCAAACTGTGTAGATAAGCTTTTATATTGTTCATGTTCTATATTTATTGTAAATGTTTGTATGGTTGTCTTTTGCTCTATGTCGGTAGAAATAATTTCTGGCGTTGTGTAATTAATTTCCTTTCTCGATAGCCATTGTGGCCCTGTCCACCATAAATTATTCCCTTTTAACTCTGAAACCAACGCGCCTCTTGACGCTATGTCTGCAGGATTTTCATGTGATTGTACATGGTACCATTGGTCTTTTGGTACATTTCCTGTAATTTCAACCACCCGATTTGCGACAAAAATCTTCCATCTGCTAGGGTCTCCATTAATCCAGGCAATAACTATTGATGAATCTGTCCAGGCAAATGTTCGAGATGTTGGTATTCTCATGGCCGTTGCTATTTGTTTCATTAGCCTTGACAACAGGAGAGCTCCGCATAACTCAAGTCTAGGCAAAGATATTGTTTTCAATGGAGCGACGCGTGTTCTTGCAGCTATTAAGGATGTTTTCGTTTCATTAATATCGTTGTCTGGATCACGTACACGACAGTACACAACTGCTGCGTACGCTTTCATCGATGCATCACTGTACCCGTGAATTTCAATGCACTGTGGCTTGGAGTTGTGTGTTCCCAGCCAACGATCGACATATATTCCTTCAACATTATCTAGATCAGCACGTATGTTTATCCATTCCTCTTTAAGAGCCTCGTCAAGTTCTTCATCCCAACTGAGCTTAGTTTGCCAGAGCTTTTGAATTAGAATCTTTGCCTGCACAAAGCATGGTGCAATCCAGCCTAGTGGATCGTATAATTTCTGGATGTCCGATAGAATATTCCTTTTCGTCACAATCTTTGCAAGTGGCGTTAGCTTTAAGTTGTACTCAAATCGATCGCTGCCTAGATTCCATTGCACACCTAGTGCTTTTATTGTACCATCGATATTCAAATCTAATTTTGCATTTGCAGCTCTTTCATCTGGATCTATAGTTTTCATGAATTCTACGCTATTAGAGGACCATTTCTTCAACTCAAAACCACCTCGTTGTAACAAAGCTTTCAATTCGTTGCTAATGTTGACAGCTTCTTCTACTGTATCTCCACCTGTCATAACGTCATCAATATACAGGTCTTCGCGTACTACCCGTACTGCATTAGGGTAGCTGTCGCCTTCATCAGTAGCGAGCTGCATCAGAGTTTTTACAGCAAGGTACGGAGCGGATGCCGTGCCAAAAGTAACCGTCAAAAGTCTCAGATCTTGTATATTGTCAGAATTATTTTCTCTCCACAATATTCTTTGATAATCGGTATCATCTTTGGCTACCAATATCATTCTGTACATTTTTTGAATGTCAGAAGCGAAACAAATTGCATGTGTACGCCATCGTATTATCAAGCTGCGTAGATCTTCTTGCAACACAGGTCCAGTTAGCAGCTCATCATTGAGTGAAACTCCGTTGTAACCTTTGCACGAGGCATCAAACACGACGCGTGTTTTAGTCGTTTCCTTATCATTGCGGACTACAGCATGGTGCGGTAAGTAGACTGATTTATTATTGTTGATGTCATGTTGTGGTACTTCTTCTATATGTTGTAATGTCTTATAATCTTCTATTACTTTTATGTATTCTGTTTTCAATTCAGGCCTTTTGTTTAGTCTTCTCTCTAATTGTAAAAATCTATTTAGTGCTATTTCTCTTGTATTTCCCTCTGTTGATTTTGGTGTTTCAGTTTTAAATGGTAGTTTTACGATATATCGACCTTCTTTATTTCGAGTGTAAGTTTTCTCATAAATTTCTTCGCATAGTTGCTCTTCTTTTGTATAATTTCTTTTTGCATTTGTATCTATCTCCCACATTGTTTTTAGTAATTCTTTTACATCTACTTCTTCGTTGATTGCCATGAAACATTTTTCTTTTGTGTTTGTCTTAATGTTTATTTCCCCAAAAACAATCCACCCGAGGTTGGTTCTTTGAGCTATTGGTGACCCCGGCGGACCTTTGATTAGACCTTCCTGTAGTATCTGCGCATATCCCTTGACATCTAATAGAAGATCAATTTGTCCTGATATATCATATTCAGGATCTGCTAATTGTAGATCATTTAGGTGTGGCCATTTATGTGTTGGCCATGTTTCTGCAGGTATTTGTATTGCCAAGCGCTTAGACATCACGTAAGCTTGTATAGGTAGACAGAAATTAGGTTCCCAACGTGATAAAACTTCTACTTGTACTTCTTGCTTGACAACAACTTTCATGGCTTCCATTCCTGTGACAATTTTGTTTGTAAACTGTCTGTTTAGCTTGAGTGTTTGAGCAGCCTTTTCACTCAGAAAGCATGCTTGTGATCCTGGATCAATTAGTGCTTTGAGTACAATGGTGTGTCCTTGTTTGCTCTGTACTGTCACCATTGCTGTAGCTAATAGACCCATATTCTGTTTGGCATTGTAGTATGACGCAATCATTGTATTAACTTGCAATTTCTCTTCTTGATCTGTTTGATTCGATACCGACGGTTGTGTAGATCCCGATGAAGCCGAGGTATCCACTTTCTTTAGTTGATGAAGTAGAGTGTGATGGCGTCTATTGCATAGCCTACAGGACATTGGGACACGGCATTTAAAAACCGCATGCCCTGGTGCCAAACAGTTGTAACACAACTTGTGATTCTTTACGTATTCGTTTCTTTCAGCCGTTGGTAGTTTAGTAAACGCCTTGCAGTGGCTCATAGTGTGGTTTTCTTTGCACATAATGCAACTGTTTTGCATTGGGGTTGAGATATGGAAAGTACGTTCTTTAGTTCTCTCACGCGTAGTTGATGTGGTCGTGGGTGCAAGCAACTCCAAAGTACGAAATTTTCCTTCTAGAAATTTCTTTAAATCTTGCCATGCTGGTAATTCTTCTGTCTTCTTCTTAGTGTCTTTATTTTCTGTAATCTTTATTTCTTTATATGCATACTCTTCCCAGTCTTTATGCGACTCCGGGTCCAACTTCTGAATAATCAGAAATATGATTAATGGATCCCAAGAGTTTGTAGAAATATCTAAATTTTGAAGACTATTGAGAACTTCGGTAGTTGTATCCAAAATCGACTTTAATTGACTGGCAGATTGAATGTTACATTTCTTTTGAGAAAACAGTATTTTTAGCAATGAGTTAACTATCAGCCGTTTATTCCCGTAACGGGTTTTCAGTATATCCCAAGCCTGCATATAATTATTTTCAGTCACTTGTATATTTTTCAGCAAGGCGGCTGCTTCACCACTGATGCTGGTCTTCAAATAATGCAGCTTTTGCACATTGGTTATTGATTTATTGTCATGTACTAGCGATACATATAAATCGTTGAATGTAGGCCACTCATCGTATATTCCAGAAAATGTAGGTATTGTTATTCTAGGTAATTTCACTTCTGTATGCTTAGCACTCTCTGACACGTGTTCAACGTTTGAAGTTTGCGGTTCCACACTTATATTTGACAACATATCTTGTAAATCACCCAGTAAATTTAAATAAATATCTTCGGACTTAAAAAAATCATCATTTTCAAAATACGGTAGTAAATTTCTTTTTTCTCGTGGTGTTATTCGTGATAATTGCATGTGGGCACTTGTAAATGTTTTCCAATAGTCTTCTGTGCACTTTATTCTCGATTGTATGTACCCCTTAGTTAATCGAGCTTTAGGACACTTTTTTAAATTCACTTGGGTTTTATTTAACAATTCCGCCATATCCATTAGCGTATTAATTTCTTTAACTTGTTCCGAAGACGTAGTCATTTCGTGCTATTATACGTAGTACACTTCAAAAACACTTCTGCCAACACTCTGTAGTAACACGGCGCGTTGTTGTTATACGTAGAACGTGTTTATGTATTTAATAACCAATGTTTTAAAACTCTCAATAATTAATTAGCTTTATTTGTGCAATAGTCTTCACTCGTTATCAGTCATCTATTGTTCTCGCCGGCCGGGTCGTCCTTTGTATTCGCAGGTAACAATTCCACGCAGATCCGGTTCGATTATGACCACTATGTAATGTGTGTTAAGGTGCACTTTTAATTGCGTTTAAGGACGTGATTTTATTAGAAAAACAAACGTGGTTCTTAGATCAACTGTATTTGGTTACTAAATAAATGTAAGGACTTTACACATTGAGAATAGGTGGTGGACGGCGGTCATGCAAAAATGAGCTTTAACTTTAACGTTATAAAGAAGTGGACTGTATATATGAGTATTTTACTAATGCGCTGTATATGATCTAACAGATGTAAAATATTTAATAATAAAGGTGGTGAACCGTGAAAGGTGAACCAGTCGTCAAGGCTTATCAATTTCTTTATAACACGTTTATTTGGGGTACTTTAATTCCATCTATCGATAACGGTACTCGACAAATATCTTCAAAGTTGCATTTTGAAGTAAATATTTCAACTTTCAAAAAGAGATTAGCGTCGACTGTGCAACTGCGAATCCTCAAATTCTTTGAACACATCACTAACGTTAGGTGGTGCAAGGGAAAGCTGAGGGCAAAAGATCTCGTGGCCGCGCCCCAACCCGATGGACAGACCTCATTAAGTCCGTCACAGGGAATACGATCAGCGATTGATTGTTCCCACTCCACCAGAAACAGTTACACATGGCGACGGCTCGCAAGAGCTGCTGTGTCGCAAGCAGCGACTTTGATATGACCACGACCACTCTGTCAAGAGTGTTTGACTAAGAAGAGATTTCAACTACGACACCGCCCGTATTAACATTTTTGAATTTGTAAAACTCTTCTAAAATGTATAATGCATAATGCTTGCCGTAAAGTGATTTACAATTTTAATACAAGTATGAAATATGTTATCTAATACGATAATAACCCATTTTCACCACACATCAAAGTCACTAACATTCCTGTACACTTAATTCTCATAATATAACCTTGTTTTATGTCACCTTAATAAACTAAAAACATTACGGGTAAAATGTCATGTCACGTAACCGCTTATGGAAGGATGGTGGTACCAATATAACTTGAACTGCCAATCCCCTGGCTTTTGCAATAAAATACGGCATGGTATTGAAGTTCAGAGTTCTTGGTGTGATGGTCGAATGTTAGCACTACGCTTTCAGAGGAGATAAATGTTGTATGGTTTAGTAAATGAATTTTGGTATGAGTGATGATTATGTGATATTGTTAAGTAAGTACAGACGGAGCATTAAGTATAAAGGAATGAAAATAAAAAAATATTCACGTAGACTTATTACATAATAACATAATATGAATACTAGACATAAGCATGACTTAGTTGTACTTGCAACTCGTCTCCATAGACTAAGCAACTCTTGTACGGGGCAATGTATTCGCTTTTATAACAAACTCCCAAATAATATTAGAAAACTACCTGTTAATAAATTTAAAGCCATTGTTAAAGCTAAATCAATATGTTAAAAGGCATGCCATCAAAAACATACTTGTAAAAAAACCCAAGTCTCGTAACGCAGTTCTTTTACCGTAAAACGTTGTGAGATCTATGTAATACCAAGTCGGTTAATTTATTCAGTCCCTACTTAAGGGACCTTCTATCTTAAGCTATTACGTAATTATCTCACCTTACAGAATCTTATTTTGACCTTATCAAAATTCGAAACTTTAAAGTTTTAAATAATAGATTAACTTGGCCATCGGATATAATTAGAATGTATCTCACAAGTGTTTATTGCGATGGCCAAGTCAATCTAATATTCATAACATAAAAGTTTTGAACTTTGAGCCGTGGTGTACCACGGCTTTCACGCTTCCCGTTCGAAACACAGAAATACGGTCACTTTCTTCCATGCAACTAAGAAATCTTACTGTGATATCGAAGGTATACACACAAACCACGTTTTATTAATCTGACACAAACTATATTTATATAATCATTTTATCAAATATTTTTATACACAGTTTGATGTTAACTAGGAAGCTTTAAATTTACTTATGTACATATTAGCTTGTTCCCTAGTGCGGGAGCTGTCTTAAAAAAAGGCCATAATCGGACATGTATTATGTAGTTGTACCAAAATTCCATCAAAAACAGTTAATCAATTTCGTAATTTTAAAAACCTTTGACAGGCCGGAAGCCAGAAGGCCGTGAGTGCCATACATAAGTTCATGTTAATCCTCTGTTAAGCTTGATGTTGTAGTTTTCGATTAGGTACATTGACAATATTTATAACCAATGAGAGATAACAATTTTACATACGGATTAATTTTAAATGACGTTTGACGAGTGCGACGAATATCAATAAAGCATAAAAAAGTATACGACGCATCTGTTCTTGTTTCATATGGTGAGTGTTGCCATGCCAGCTAGGTACGTGGATATTCATATGTGCGTAAGTTAAGTTATTTTGTAAATAAGGGCACAGAGTTACTAGTCTGGATGGTTTACATCAAATTTAAGTCTACTTTGGAACTATTAAAGCGCAGGAATAATCCATTTGTGAATACAATAGACTAAAACCGGCCAAGTGCGAGTCGGACCTGTTGCCGTTATAGATATCGAGCAAAAAAGGACAAAAAATAGTTGTTATATGGGAGCCCCCCCTTAATACTTATTTTATGTTTAGTTTGTTATTATAGCAACAGAAATACATAATTTGTGAATTTTTCAACTGTTTAGGTATCGCGGTTCTTGAGATAGAGCCTGGTGATAGACAGACAGACAGCTAAGTCTTAGTAATAGGGTCCCGTTTTTACCCTTTGGGTACGGAACCCAAGCATTTAATGTCTAGACATGCTTAATATTGTTGCATCAAAGATATCGAGAAAACCCATAGAGAAATGGAGTGGGCTTTGAGAAAAACTGTAGCTAAAGTTCAAGAAGTAGTACCGGTAAAGAAAAAGAGGAACACAACCTACAAAAATTGGAAAGCTCATCATCAAGTGACAGAGTGGTAAAATCCATTGTTGGTATTTTAAAAAATAATGTAAATTGTAAAGCAAAGGAAAAAAGTACAACTATCTACAAAAAGAAATGAGATGCCATCAAAAACATACTTGTAAAAAAACCCAAGTCTCGTAACGCAGTTCTTTTACCGTAAAACGTTGTGAGATCTATGTAATACCAAGTCGGTTAATTTATTCAGTCCCTACTTAAGGGACCTTCTATCTTAAGCTATTACGTAATTATCTCACCTTACAGAATCTTATTTTGACCTTATCAAAGTTCAAAACTTTTATGTTATGAATATTAGATTGACTTGGCCATCGCAATAAACACTTGTGAGATACATTCTAATTATATCCAATGGCCAAGTTAATCTATTATTTAAAACTTTAAAGTTTCGAATATTGATAAGGTCAAAATAAGATTCTGTAAGGTGAGATAATTACGTAACAGCTTAAGATAGAAGGTCCCTTAAGTAGGGACTGAATAAATTAACCGACTTGGTATTACATAGATCTCACAACGTTTTACGGTAAAAGAACTGCGTTACGAGACTTGGGTTTTTTTACAAGTATGTTTTTGATGGCATGAATTATTCCTGCGCTTTAATAGTTCCAAAGTAGACTTAAATTTGATGTAAACCATCCAGACTAGTAATTCTGTGCCCTTATTTACAAAATAACTTAACTTACGCACATATGAATATCCACGTACCTAGCTGGCATGGCAACACTCACCATATGAAACAAGAACAGATGCGTCGTATACTTTTTTTATGCTTTATTGATATTCGGCGCACTCGTCAAACGTCATTTAAAATTAATCCGTATATAAAATTGTTATCTCTCATTGGTTATAAATATTGTCAATGTACCTAATCGAAAACTACAACATCAAGCTTAACAGAGGATTAACATGAACTTATGTATGGCACTCACGGCCTTCTGGCTTCCGGCCTGTCAAAGGTTTTTAAAATTACGAAATTGATGAACTGTTTTTAAAGGAATTTTGGTACAACTACATAATACATGTCCGATTATGGCCTTTTTTTAAGACAGCTCCCGCACTAGGGAACAAGCTAATATGTACATAAGTAAATTTAAAGCTACCTAGTTAACATCAAACTGTGTATAAAAATATTTGATAAAATGATTATATAAATATAGTTTGTGTCAGATTAATAAAACGTGGTTTGTGTGTATACCTTCGATATCACAGTAAGATTTGTTAGTTGCTTGAAAGAAAGTGACCGTCTTTCTGTGTTTCGAACGGGAAGCGTGAAAGCCGTGGTGTAAGTTTGTCCAGGGGAATGCAAGAATGTTACGCATCTCCTCCGCCACTGCGGTGTTCCGGCACGGGCAGTGGGGTATGTGGGATTCGCCCTCTTCATAGCAGTGGAATGCTAATCATAACATGAGAGTAAAACCCCTGGTTACTCCTCCGACCACAATTGGTGAGGGGCCCAGGTACTGTTGCCTATCTGGGATACCCTCTGGCAGCGTCCGCGACTCAATTGGTGTTGCGGGCTCTCCTGCGCCCAAATAACCAGTTTCAGGGACGCCCAGATTACACGGGGTCCCTACTTCTCAAGGGACCGCAGCCTCCTGCTGAGACATGGCTCAAGCGGGCAAGCCACCTCCATCAGGCGCTGTTATGATTGTTAGTATCCTATCGTTCATAGCACAACTTATGTACTATCTTACTTTTACAATCCATTGTTTTTTTTTTCCTACGACTTTTTTTTTATTTTATTACTTGTTAAATTAATCCCTGTGTCGCGAAGGTCTCACCGCTCAATAGATTCACGAAAACAAAGCACCCCCTGACTCAGTACAACTGTTTGAATTTCAAACGAATAATTGTCCCGGGTGGGAATCGAACGCAGAAAACCAGGTCTCTGAAACAACTAACCTAACCACTTAGACACCACCTTTCAACATAATTCCATCTAGGTCCCTATCTACACCTATTCCTCCATTAAATCAAACATATTCATGTACACTGATTCACTGACTGCAAATGTAACTTCGTAATCCTATACATTTATAAGAAATAACAAAGTTATTAATGCAGTTGATGAAACTGAACAACTGGACCGAAATTTCAAAATGTTGGAATTTTCCCATGAGTTTTACACTAAACTATCCTAATACTCAAAATTTGAAGCTTCTACGTCTGCTAGAAGTGCCTAAACATTTTGATGATCGGTCAGTCAGCAGTGAGCGAGTGACAAAATTACCGAAAATACCTAATAATAATAAACTTTGACTAGTTATAATTCGTAAAGTACTGGTTCAAATTTAATGAAATTTTAAATATAGTGTAGTTTTACAAAGCTTGTTTAGTTACTGAAAATTCAGGCTCCTATCTTTATCCACAACGAAGTTATAGGGGGTCGAAAATCGGCTGAGTTGCTTCGAGAAAAGATAGGTACGGCCGTGCACATTTTGTTTTTTTTTTTTTTTTTGTCTTACTCGACTTGGGGGGGCACTGCCGTGCCCCCAGATATTATAAAATTTCAGACTATGTAAATGACAGAATGGCATGGGAGTAACTTGCTCTGGAATATTAAGACACTGCTGCTAAACAATATTGTAAAAGTAACGATAAATTGTTTTTTTTTAAAAAAGGATTCCTCTGATTTGCTTTCCCGTTCTTCTCAGTGTTGCCACGTCTTGAACTGGTAGTAGGAAAAAAAATAGACGTATCATAAGAACATGATTTAATTTTTAGAATTGTCTCTATATGAATAAAGAAATTTTGACTTTGACTTTGAGAGGTATTTGCAAATCTCCGTTACATATTTGAGTTTTCAAGATTTCAGTGCGGTCTCATCGAGACGGTACGGCAAAATATACTCAGGTATCTGAAAAGATTTAGGTCTTGTTACATTAATTATCCTTACTAATATTATGAAGGCGAACATTTGTATGTATGGATGGATTGATGGATGTTTTTTACTCTTTCACGCAAAAAGTACTGAACGGATTTGGCGGAAAGTTTGCACTGAGACAGTTTATAGGCTGGAGTAACATATAGGCTATAAAATATCACGCTCCGATCTACTGGAGCAGAGTGACGCGGGTTAAGCCGCGGGGCACAGCTAGTTTAAATATAGTTTTGTGAATGTATAGTTTACAAATTCGGTGTACTAAGATACCTTTTTATAGTAAGCTGTTGATAGTGTTCTTCCATAGAAGTTCGGGGGTTAAACGGATGAAATCCCGAGCTGAAAGGAAGTAAAATATAAAGAAGTTTTATGTTAATTACAACTTATTTCGTTAATGTTATGTATTGGACAACCTCCGTAGCGTAGCGGTATTTGGCTCGCCTTGAATCTCGGAGGTCGTGGGTTCGATCCCTACACCGGACAGAAAAACTTTGTGTAAATTCTCAGATTTCTTTCCGGGTATGGTTGGTTGAAGGACTACCCTCCGTGCCTCGGAAAGCACGTTAAGCCGTTGGTCCCGATTGTTATAACAGCATCTATAATAATCGTATGTCAAGGAACGGGCAGCAGCGTTTCCTTGTGTGGTACAACATATTACTGCGGTCACCAATCCGCCTGCCAAGCGTGGTGACTATGGCAAATACCCTCCCTCTCGGGAGGAGGCCTATGTTCAGCAGTGGACGTTATACGTGCTGATGATGATGATGATGATGATGTATTGGAACGTTTGGAACACAACGATAGGTCATATATCACATGCTACCGGGATTTAACGGTACAAATGGTCATTTAATTTATATTTATTATGTACGATTATATGTTACTTCATAATAAACTAAACTAAAATTACTAAAATTATATTTAATGATCACTATGTTCTGTGTGTTATTAAACTGTTTTATAGGAAAATATTGTTGGCTATTAAACGGTAATCAAAATTGTGATTTTATCGAGTTCCTATATCATTGCACTTAAAGCAGTCTACTGAGAGCCCCCGTTCTAATGATAACTACGCGAATGGAACTTTCGTGAATATCACCAGACTGACATCTTTGTGAAAGACACCTGCTCGAATGACACCTTTGTTAATGGCATATATCGCTGTTTTAATGCGATAGTGACACGCAATATGATTATGATTCAACACAAATTGAACTGTAATATAATGTATCTACAACTCATTATCGACAAATTACACATTTGGTTTTATGTCACTATCAAATTAAAGCAGCGCATTTGGGCGAATGCCATCTGCCTTTATCCACGAACGACACCTATCAATATTTTTAGCAGGTGCTCTTCGTGGATTTTAATTAATATTAATTTTTTGTCCTCGATCAGCAGCTATGACTTAGTAGCTGGGGTATATTTGTTGTTCAAGATGATAAAACAAAGAAAAAATTAAACATTTATGATTTGTCTTACCAGAAAATAAGGAGTGAATCCAAGAAATACACAGCAATTTATATTTTCATTAACGCAATCACGCGGCTCTTCTCAACGTTGCTTGTACAAATAAGAAAATATTTATATAGACAGCTAAATTAATTTATTACTACGTACCTAATTCTTCTGACAATGTTAATAAAGCATGAGACGATGATTCTGCTGAGAAGACAAATAGAGAAATTAATAAAGCGAACATTTTGTAACACAGGGTTCGTTATTTAGTGAATTTGGAAGAAAATGGAGTCTTTTTTTGAGGCTTATGTTGCTACAAGGCGTATATTTCTTCATCGCATAGGTGCGATTCAGGAATAAGGAGGAATGGAGTTCAAACATATTAAATGATCAAAAATCCTTTAAATAAATCAGACCTTGCCTTATGGCAATTCCAAGCGATAGTGCAATACTTTTCAATTATATTGAATAATACAAATTTTGGATATTTTGAACAAGGGTCGCTCTACTTTACAGTTTATCGTGGCCTCGTGGATTTTGGATCTACGAGGACATCGAGAGGTACTATGCCCTCGTAGATCCAAAATATACGAGGCATTTTTTTTGTCGGTAAGTACTCACCCGGTGAAGTAGCAAAAGTCTAAGAGCTAACCACATAAGTCCGTCCGAAAAAAAAAAGTTAAGTACGCTAAGCTAATGGTTGGTAGGGAGAAGGGAGCAGATTGAACCTGTAAATAAACTACACTAAGGTTGCTATTACTTTCGAGGCGATTATGGAAACATCCCTCAACGAACCTGATTTTCAAACGTCTGGTAAGAGGAGACCTATGTTCCGCAGAATTCGCAAACGGGCTGTTGAAGTGAAAAACCTTTTCAATAAATTGGTAAACAAACAAACCAAAACAATGCTATATTGTTTTGATTATCTCTATAAGATTGACGAACACCCAATATAAGACTAACAAAAATAGCTGTAAAATTTTATATCAACAGCTCGTTTACGTCCACTGCTGAACATTGGCCTCCTCTCTTGGAACTTTGGCTAGCCAATGTCATTAAAGGATATTGCCATAATCACAAAAAAAAAAAAAAAAAAAAAAATCTTCTCCGGGTCGTCCACTTAGGTAGCTAGTGAAAGGTTGCAGGTTAGCTAGTGTAGGATCCTCGACGGCATGACCGAGGACCGCGTTGTTGCTTATTCCCCGAACTGTGATCTCGTGCCAGCGATCACCACCACTGTTCGTAAATCTACTCTTTACTCCAGTGGCACCCCGAGCGATGGTCCTAACCCCTTAAGGGTGGATGTCGCTTAGATTTGGGCCGGATTCTTGGAATTTTTAGACCTGTTACCTCTAAGGTATCTTACTATAATGTGTACATTTGTTGTTATCGTACGACAGACGGACAGACTGATTAAAAATTCTGTAATATCAAATAATTTTAACAATGTTTTTAGCTACTTAAGTGATACTTTTGTTTGATATAGTCTTATACAGTGTAATTTTGACAAGTACTAGTGTATGTAAATACCTAAGTGCTGAATAAATTTCATTATTTCATTATTTCATTATTTCATTATTTCACCGCGCACTCGGCAGGCGGATTGGTATTCGCAGATGGTAAGTAACCTTGAGTTGATGTATGCTGCTGTCCTGCATTGGTTTATGACTCTTAGTCACCATGAAATAAAATATAGTCAAAGTCATAAAAAAATCTTTATTCATATAGACACAGTTCAAAAAATGTTATCATGTTCTGGTGATGCGTTCATTACTTTTCCTACCACCAGTTCAAGACGTGGCAGCTCTTAGAAGAACAAACAAGAAACAAAGAGGAATCCTTATATAAATAATTCATTTATCGTTACTTTTACAATATTGTCAAGCTATTCTGTCATTTAAATAGTCTGATATTTTATAATATGCCTATATTTTATATTTCGCTTTGACAATGGCTTTAAATTTATAAAAAGATAGTTGTCTAATATTATTTGGGAGTTTGTTATAAAAGAGTTGATTATTCTATGGAGACAAACAACGTTCAACCAACATATTTTCGGTTAATTTTGTTACACATAACGTATAAATTTTACTACACAAGAAACATCTCTACGATCAGTCGATTGATGGGCAGCGGCCACGCTATCGGAATCCAATAATCAGTAATAGATGTAATTTGTCACTCCTACATCACCATTGCTCATCTGTGAGCTTTGTTTACTGTGTTCAATGCAATGAGATGAAAAGGTATTTATTAGATGATTTTCACTTCACCAGCCCGTTTATGTCCACTGCTGAACAAAAACCTTTGAACAAAATTTGGCAAGCCAGGATCTTTGAGGGATATTGCCATAATGACTACGGTTGGTAATTACAGTAAGATGGTAACTATTCTTGAGTTGAAAGATGCTGCTACCCATCCATCAGCTGTATATCCCTTAGTCACCATGGGAAGATATCGGGTGGTCTTTTCTAAGCCGGGAACCATGCGCCATTTTATTTTTATAGATTTATATCGACTAGCATTCGATTTAACATTCAATTACATCTATTCTTCTATTGATACAAGGTTTATTATTACCTTGTATCAATTCATGTAATTATCATTCTGTCAATGCTGTCGAGACAACACTGGTGGCTCCTGAGACCCGGTGTTCTGGATTTGATTTCCACCCGGTACAATGATTTGTGTAAACCACGGATCGTTGGTTCTGAGTGTGCCCTGTGTTAATTAAACGTATGAAGGGTAAAATTATTAACAAAATCTGCTTGCTAAGAAATTTCACTTTGCTGAAATTAGTTCCCGCTTCCGTGGAAACTTTATAATAAAACTAGCTGACCCGGCAGACTTCGTACTGCCTCAATCGATACATACCCTACACTACCCCTACCCTACACTACCCCCACCCTACACTACCCCTACCCTACACTACCCCTACGCTACACTACCCCTACGCTACACTACCCCTACGCTACACTACCCCTACCCTACACTACCCCTACCCTACACTACCCCTACCCTACACTACCCCTATCCTACACTACCCCTACCCTACACTACCCCTACCCTACACTACCCCTACCCTACACTACCCCTACCCTACACTACCCCTACCCTACACTACCCCTACCCTACACTACCCCTACCCTACACTACCTCTTACCCTACCTCTACCCTACCCCTACCCTACACCTACCTCTAATCTACCCCTAACTTTGTCTGAAAAATAAAAATAAAAATTTAGGGGTGGACTACCCCTAACATTTAGGGGGATGAAAAATAGATGTTGGCCGATTCTCATAGATACCGGATAAGCACAAAAAATTTCATCAAAATCGGTTAAGCCATTTCGGAGGAGTATGGCAACGAAAACTGTGACACGAGAATTTTATATATTAGATATAGAGCCTATCTCAATAAATGGGATATGTTACGCTGAAATAAGTTTTCAATTTGGTATTTTCCTACCAAACAACTCTACCAAATTGAAAAGATTCAGGCAAGAAAAATCACAGAAACTCTTGAGATTAGCTTGTTCAAGCAAACAAACAAACTATTCAGCTTTAAATATTAGTATAGATCTATATATCATAGATAAAAAAGGCTATTTTTTTAATCTACAACATGTTCTTAGCGATTTAGATGTGACTTTCAATGTTAGACAGCTTACAAAAAAAAAACCTTATTTTACACAGACAAAGTTACACACAGCTGCTAATATCAATATAAATAAAAATAATAGTTATAATATTATATTCTCGCTCAAACACCATAGGCAATATAAATCGTTTGGTCGTTAACCATCTCACCATAAACAAGCGAGTTATTTCTCGTGTGGATCATTAATACAATGTTGTGCTTCGCCGAGCGTGAAACATACAATGTCCACAAAAACAAAACGATGCAATATGATAAATGGTTGAGATGGTTTTTCAAAGAGTTTGTTCTTATTTTATTTGTCTCTGCGTAATGGGATTACTTAGTATCTAATCTAGATTCGGAAATAAACATAAAATAAGAACAATTTTATTTTTTGTTTATCATCATCATCATCATCATCATCAGCCACTGCTGAACATGGGCCGCCTCCCGAGGGAGGGTTTTTTTGCCATAGTCACCACGCTTGGCAGGCGGGTTGGTGACCACAGTGTTATGTTGTAATATACAAGGAAACGCTGCTGCCCGTTTCCTGGTACACAATCGTTATAGATGATGTTATAACAATCGGGACCAACAGCTTAACGTGCTTTCCGAGGCACGGAGGGTAGTCCCTCAGCCTACCAGACCCGGAAAGGAATCTTAGAATCTACACAAAGATTTCTTGTCCGGCATGGGAATCGAACCCACGACATCCGAGATTTAAAGCGAGCACAATACCGCTACGCTACGGAGGTTGTTTTTTGTTTATAAAACAAACAAATTGTTTGCCTTAGAAACATACTCTGCGTAAAAATTACGCATGGCTTTCCGAAATACTGCGAACAACTTAATGCGTCGTTCTGCTTTTAGGACATTTACGTGATTGCTTATTGCTTCCATGAGGTACATAATTTACTGAGTCACCAATCTTGCTACTTTACAACCGCGAGAGTAAAATGGTGCATGATATTGGTACATGTAAGAACCTAAAACTACCAAAACACCACAAAACTACCTAACCTAAAAATCATAAATATCATGTAAGCAACATAATATTTATGATTTTTACCTACTTTGATATTTATATTGTTGCTTAATAATGCTTTTTTTATTTTTCTATGGATTTTTGACTTAGAAGCAGGAGAGCTGGTACCAATTTTTGGGTAGGTATTTGAGGCAGACTGAAAACTTGACACATACCTCTCCTATTATACCCCACCACGGAACTGCAGTCCTGGCTGGTGAGTAGCGGGGCTAAGACCCTTATTTTTTTAGCAGAATTTCGTTTAGGTTAATCTAATAACATAAATTTATTTTTTCTGATTATTATACGAGTAACGTGTGTGTTGTCAGTAATTTATTACTGACTGATTACCTATGGATCCACTCGTGGTACGGCAAAATTTTATGGAGAGGGCTACGCTCGGGCTTTCTTTACGAGATCGTATCAGAAATCAGAAGATACGAAGAAGAATGCGGGTTTCTGACATACCCTAACGGATTATTTCGTTAAAGTGGCAGGGGGCAGGCCATATAGCACGGAGAACAGAATGATGACCGTTGGGGACGAAAAGTTCTTGAATGGAGACCGCGGATCGGCAAGCGACGTCCACCATCTAGATGGACGGATGATCTGGTAAAGGCCGCGGGATCACGGTACATGCAGGCAGTTTCCAACCGTAGTGACTAGAAATCTATAAAACAGGCCTTTGACCAGCAGCGTCCTACGGCTAAAATGATATCATACGAATGATAATGATACGCCTATTACCAACTTTGTGGGTCTGTGCCACTATTTTTTAAACTAATATCGATAAACGTGCATTTTTTTGCACATTTTTTTGTCCTACCTGCATGTTGTGTATAATTTTTGTGGGCGGGAGGTGCAAAAAAATCATCCAAGCATTTTGACACATTTTAAGCGGAATTAACACTAGATATTTAGTTCTCAATTTAGATAAAAAAAAATCACTTTCTTTTATACATATAAGTTGACCGACTGGTTAATGCTGCCCATTTTACAGTGCGAGAATCTAAATCACGACCTCCAAAATTTTAGGCGAGACTTCATAGAAACAACGTTTTTTTTATTTTAACTTTTTATATTATTATATCATCATCATCATCATCAGCCCGTATAACGCCCACTGCTGAACATGGGCCTCCTCTAGAGGGAGGGTACTTGGCAGGCGGATTGGTGACCGCAGTATTATGTTGTACCACACAAGGAAACGCTGCTGCCCGTTCCTTGATATACGATCATTATAGATGATGTTATAACAATCGGGACCAACGGCTTATCGTGCTTTCCGATGCACGGAGAGTAGTCAACCTCAACCAACCAGACCCGGAAAGAAATCTTAGAATCTACACAAAGATTTTTTTGACCGGCGCGGCGTGGTGATCGTACCGACGACTTCCGAGATTTTAAAGCGAGCCAAATACCGCTACGCTATGGAGGCTGTCTGTATTATATATTATAACATTATATTGATACTTACGCATAAATACCACAATATTCAAAGTGAGTTATTTTTGTACCCACTTTGTCATAATCTAGAGATCCCATTTATCATTTTGATGAAAGAATACCATTATTCATATTTAATTTGGCAAAAGCTGTTGGTTTTTTAGACAAAAGTGAATGATCAACGAACTAATCATATGAACAAAGCAACTTGGGACCCTTCAATCACATTGTAATTTGTTTATTTTTACGTGGGTTAAATTTGCTAACGTGATACTTTTTTTTAGTTCATTTTTTTTTTTGGACGTAGATATGTAGTTAGCCCTAAGGCTTTTGCTACTTCATCGGGCATACATGTCAGAGCTTAACTATTGTGCTAATAATTATGTCAATGTCAATATTTTATAATATACAGGGTTATTTGTAAAACACCGATAACCTCTCAGGACTACGTTACTAACATCATAATCAACAAGTTTTGTTGTATGACTTTTAAAAATTCATCATATTTTAATTCATCAGATTTACACACAAAAATAAAAATATTTAAATTCAACGCTCTAAATGTTACGAAGTCTATGCGAAGCAAAAGAAAGCGATAGTACCGACAATAGCTAGGGGAGCGGGGAATACAGAGTTGAAATGTGTTAGAAAGGACAACGAAATATTGAAGGTTTGTTTTGGTAAATATATTGTGTTTTGTAAAAAGTCGTAGAACAAAAGTTGTTGTTTATGATGTTAGTAATATAGTCCTGAGAGGTTACCGGTGTTTCACAAATAACCCTGTATACAAGAAATTATCCAAGATAGTAAGTAAACATTGCAAATCATTATGTGACACTGGTAGAAATTACTAAATAAGTCGGCAGATTGCCAAAAAAAGACAAACGCAACTCTCCGACTTAAGGCCATCGGTTTTTTTTGTTATAGCCACCCAGGTTATGGCATGTGAATAGTATTTTTGATTTTAAATCAATATTTTTGATAGGAAGTTGGGTAAAGTTTGTTGTAATTAATTATTATGTGATAACTATACAATAAAGTTCAATATTGATAACCGAATAACTGCAGAGAAAAATATCATTACTATATTTATCTATAAACCAGTACCATTGCTGAATTACAACATACTTATTGACTTAAAAGCAATATTTTACATTTGAATTAAACACTTTTTAGATCCTCACAACAAAAATTAAGGAAGTATTTTATAAAATATATCTCATAAAGGAGTTAAATTTAAAACTAGCTTTTAAAATAAACATTAGGGAAAATAATGAATACATTCAACAAAAGTATCCAATTCTAGTCACCAACATTTTAATATTTGTTAAATAAATAAGTATAAGTACTTAATTTAAACTACATTCATATTTGAAAAAATATAATTTCATATATTGAACCGAAAATTTCATTTTTGTTTATGAACTAAATTTCTTCCAAATTTGATCCACATTAAGATATGCGTTTATTTATAACTAGCTGCGCCCCGCGCATTTACTCGCGTCATTCTGCTCCATTGGGTCGGTGCGTGGTATTTTGTGGCCTATATGTGTTACGTGCAAACTTTCAGCCAAATATATTCAGTAGTTTTTGCGTGAAAGAGAGAGAACAAACATACATACATCCACTCGTACAAACTTTTGCATTTATAATATTAGTAGGGTTTTAAACATTAAACGTGAAAAGACCATTCAAATTAAATTTATTATAAGTATGATGGCCTTAAATTTCATAGTAAAGATTGTCTTTATTTTTAAAATACTTCAAGTAGTTTTAAACTTAGCTGAACATTAAAAATATATATTTAAATCCTTTAACAAAATGGCCGTTAGTTAGCCTGAACTGCTAAGCACCTAAACTCTTCAAGTATTCCGTTACAAAAAGGAAATAGCTCTTCAAAGTTTCAGTTGACTTGCTTATCATGCCGAGGTTGACGCTCCGACTTAATTTAATTAATAAAACTTAAAATCTTTCCGAGTTTCGTGACGTCAAATTTACCACAGACTAATATTGTTAGAGTAGTTGCTAAAATAGCACCCAACTAATATAATGTTCAGTTAATTGTGATATAGAACAAAAAAACGGTTTTATTTCATTCGTAATAGGATAAGCTTTAAAAATTATAGTTTTAATACATTACCGATGAACACTATAACAGTAGGTTTAAATAATACATTATTATTTATTTCCAAATAACGTTTTAAGGCGCTGAACTTAGTCAAAATAGGCTTCACAAAACAGATTTTTAGCCAAATGTTTACATTTTAGAGCAGCAAAAAAAATATATGTTAATCTTGATCATATTTATGGGGGGACCATTGTGTTCAAAACACGTTTTCGGTAAATTTTCTCGATAAAAAAAACCCATAAAATAACCATTTAAATTGAAATTGTAGCAATTGTAACTGTATTATTTATAAACTAATCTTGATAATATTAATAACAGTGATGTAATATATAATAATAAAGGGAACTGTTGTTTTTATTTATCGATTGGAATAAGATATTTGCAAGGATTAATGTATTTAATAACTCGAACGAGTCGAACGAAACGTTGCGCCATCGCGGCGTCTCTTCGCTTCTCTTTCATTTCTACGCGGAGCAACCAGTGACAAAACTAATACGTAAAAGTCGTCTATTCACCGCGCCTTAAGCGCGTCATTACTTTGACACTTAGTTCTATAAATGCAGAATTTAATTTCAGAATATGTAAGATTTGTTTTTAGTTTTGATCGGTTGAGGAACTTTCCTTACCATTAGTTCTGATCTTCAAAAATATCATAATTGGTAATTGTGTTAGCATAGAACAGGGAACTAGCAGCAGTATTTGCTATAGTATACTGAAGGCACTACCCTCCGTGCTTCGGAAAGAGTTCCCTCCTTGCCTCGGAAAGCAACTACCCTCCGTGCCACGGAAAGAGCGTTAAGCCGTTGGTCCCGATTGTTATAACATCCTCTATAATAATTTTATACCAAGGAACGGGCAGTAGCGTTTCGTTGTGTGGTACAAGATAATACTGCGGTCATCAACCCACCTGCCAAGCGTGGTGACTATGGTAAATACCTTCCCCGGGTAGAGGCCCAAGTTCAACAGTGGACGTTACTGATAATGAAACTGAGGCCATCAATCGGCCTACTGCAATCAGGTTACTTCTCTAAAACCTTAAAATATAATTCTTCAATCCATGCGCCAGCTTGTACCTTGAGCTGAGATCCATATCCCATAGGGGAAATGGGCAGATACTTAGTTTGTAGTTTTTCAACCATTTAAAAAGGCTGTAGATTAGCTCTACCTATATCTATGCCCTGGTGAAATAGTTGAATCTTCTTAGCCAAACTATATTCGTTTGTCTGTCCAAAAGAAGAACTGCAAAACCCTTTAGAGGGCGCTTAGACCAGCTCATGATAATGATACAGGACACTCATCCAATGTTTCACTAAAACTTGTAAGTATATTTTTGCCATGTCTACAATAACGAAAGTCTTTACTTTAAGGTTTATCCAAATTAATCTACATTTTACATCAAAGTGCTGTTAAATGTTTATCATGTATTTTAATCCTTTAATTTATGTAATTTTGCAGCGTAGTATAAGTAGAAATAACAAAAATAATGAATATATATTGCCATGAAGTCCTTAAAATGGCTTTCGCACAAATTGGTCATTAGGTTAGAATTATTTTATTCGGAAATGCGCACGTAACTTTATGTACTAAGGGTACCATTACACAAAATGCGCCATTATTAAATTAGGTTAAAAAATTAGGTAAAAAAAAATTAGGTTTGTTGTATGAAAGTCCCACTTGAATACACCATGTGTTAAAAAGGACACTATCGAGCTATCACGGTTGATGAGATACGCTCTGGTGACACCCAGAAAGTCGCTTCTGAGAAATGGGTACCGTACCGAAAAAAATATCTTGGATAGTCTCTCTGAAGCTCGAGACCGGTTCGAATGATGTTTTTAGTGACCAAATGTTCAAGGTTCAATTTTTAAATTAAGGGGGCAAGGTTTGTGTTTGGTATATCTTTTTTTTAATAGTATTTTGCACTGGTGGTACTGCCAGTGCGAAGTACTATATTTGCAATAAGATGAATTTCACATTATAACAGTTGTTTTTTCTGCTGGAGGAAAAGCCTTCGTTGATAATATTAAAGCCAAACATAGGAATAGTCATTGTATTATTCTGATTCATCCTTTTGGCAGTATTACGTTTTAAGTTTGTAACATACATGGAGACGCTGATATACGCTTGTTTGTTGCTTGTAGATCTGATGATGGTATAACATTCGGGGCCAAAGGCTTAATGTGCTTTGTGCACGGAGGCCCTCAAGCAACCAGACTCGAAAAGAAATCTAATTTACATTAAAATTTCTTGTCCGGTGAGACCGAAAGCGGAACTTATTCCACAACGCCACAAAGTTTTTATGTTAGGAGAAGTCATGTAGTAGTTATATCCTTCTATATTATTATAAACGCGAACGTTTGTAAGTATGGATGGATGGATGAATGTTTGTTACTCTTTCACGCCAAAACTACTGAACGGAATTAGCTGAAATTTAGCACCGGGATAGGTTATACGCTGGATAAACATTTAGGCTACAAAACATCACGCTCCGATCCACTGGAGCAGAGGAACGCGGGTAAAACCGCGGGTAAGGTCGCAGCTATTTTATTATATATAGCTACTCATTCACTAGGTATTGAAAATAAAACAATATTTATGTAACAAATGGTGTTTATTTAAACTTCCAAACCATACAAAATGATCTTAATTAACAATTAAGTTATTTGTAACTCTACGAGTATCAAATACATTGTTTATTGCATGTTATAATACAATAATGTTATGTTTAGATTAAAATCTCAGAAGCAAAGCTGTGCAGTTGTTAATTACAATAATAGTTTTGTTAATTTATTATACATTTTTTTACTTAGATTTATTATTCCTTGTCGAAATAACAAACACAAAAAAGATAAACAGCAAAATTTATTATTACTTCTACTGAAATTGAAAAAGTGAATAATAAATAAATTTTCAATATTTTTTATGATTTTTTCTCATTTTGACACGGAATAATAAGTTTATATATAACACATAGATAGCGGGAGCATCTTAATGCAATATAATATTATGCTTTAAAATTTTTCATTATATTTAGAAAAGTTTTAAAATTGTAGACTGAGTTTTAAGATTCTTATACTTACTTATAACATGAATACAATATTTCAATCAAATCAAAAATGTATGAAAATTTTATTCTCACAAAAAAAAACTTTTAATATCGCTCCCGCTATTTCAGTAAAATATTGCATTATACAAAGCACTTTTTGGCACAAATATTTATTGTATTTATCTTATTCAGAAATGATAAAGTTACGTTAAAATATTCAAATAATAGCTAATTTACATTTTCATCCTAATATCATGTTTGTCGTAAAAAGTTACTTCAGAGACGAAGCGCAAATGAACTGAATCAAAAATTATTAACAAATCTTCTTTGAAACTATTCTCATAACAATCGTGTAATTTAAAAATACAGATAGCAATTATAATTATCAAAAACAATATTTTATTAAAACTATGACTTGAAGTCATATAAAATTCATAATTAAACATTACAATACATTAATACTACAAATCAACTAGGAATACAAGCAAATGAGTAATGGTGAAATGTACAATTTGAAAAAGAAAATAACTAAAAAAAGTCATAGGATTTTTTTGTTACCATAGGCCCCTCGCCCACGGCGACTTTTTGCACCGATGCAGTCGCGCGTTTATTGTAATATTTATATAAAAGTTTTTATTTTATTAGTCAAAATTTTTAAAAAAGATTTTTTGTTCCAAGACCATTAAACGTTAGTGCCATAATCTGGACTGTATTGAAAAATATCAAGAACTTGCTTAAAACGAATAGTAAAAACGATCAGAAAATTTAAAAAAGCTCTTTATTAAAAATATGGGAACCACTGGTTTTTATATTGGGGACCTTACTTTAAATACATATTATTATGTTTATTTCAACACCTTAGTATGATGATCAATGTTATTTCACCTACCGTCTGTTCATTTCAATCTATTTACATAATAAATATTAATAAGAACTTTTAAAAATATGCAATGTAACGACTTTCAACGTTATGAATAGCTTATGCAGAATATTTATGGCGAAATCAACTCAATTTATTAAATGCTTTTATACATTGTTTTTATAATTTAATTATATATTGTTTGCTTAAATGCTTTTAATGTTTAAAAAAGAAAAATGTATATATTTAATATATATCACATTTATTGTTTATAACTTTAAATTGAAGCAAAGATCTGAAAGATAGCTTTTATTCGATGCAGTCGCGTCGAAGTGGTCTTTCGTGTTAAAATAAAGTATTAAAATATATAAAGAAAGAGTTTAAGGCAATATAATATCAAATCTAGTTTTTTGTTACTAAGTTATTCAAAAACTTTAATCAACTATATTGAAATTGAAAGTTTTTGTCCACCGGCAAACTTGTTTCCATTGAAACATATTATACGCGAATATTCGTTGAGACACAATTTAGATGTTCTTTCAAAACTTTTGATACTGCAGGCAACAAAAAACGCAATTCATATATAAATGACTTAGTTTTTGAAGTTAATTCGACTTTAAAATGCTACTTAAAACCTTCTTTTAGATTATTAAATTCAATATTAGCTATTGAAATTCATCACAAATTACCACATCAACTAAAGTATTACTGAGAAAAAAAAATGGCCCTTTATCTAAACCTGATAGTTAAAGATGTAGATAGACGACGGCAATCTTTTGCGACCTCCCAATCCTCTCCTAATCAAAAACTAGTTATGGGCCTTTGGGAAATTACCGGGATATCAATACCTCATCAATCTTAAGCGATAGTAAAAGGACAATGATCGAATAGAAACATTAAGATACTAAAGATTTTACGCTTAGAAGAACCTTTACCTTTGAATTATATTAAAAAAAACACCACTTCAGCAGCTGATCTTAACTGCTTTAGCTACCATATTAAATTTATAGAATATAACATTCAATTTGGATTTGAAAAGCCTGGATAAAATAGAAACTTATGATTTGGAAGAAAGCTTTGTTTATTTTAGCAAATGAATTTACATTATGTTTTCGTATAAAAAAGTTAAGTAAACAATTTCTTAAATTCGGAAAAAAATATTATCTTCGTGAATTTCTTGTTCAACCATCAGGCAAATCTGAAAATACAAAATGAAATATATTAAATTATTATGAGAATGTATTAAAAGTATAAATTAATGAACCCTTTTAAGATTTAAAATAACTTAGTGTGTTTTTTTTTTTTGATAAACCAAGTTGAATTCTTTCGTAAAAATTTGCCCGACAATATTTTAGCCAAAGATTATTGGCCCGTATAACATGTACTGCTTCTTAACATAGACATTCTCCCGATAATGGGATTTTGCCATGGTCACCACTTGTGGGTATAGAGTTGCTCTTTATGATGTTGTAACAATCGGGACCAACAGCTTAACGTGCTTACCGAGACACGAAGGATAGTTCCTCAACCAACCAAAGCCCGGTTTTTTTTAGTGTTCACTAAACTTTTGCGGCGTAAGAATCGAGGCCATGACCTCTAAGACGCTTACCACGGAGGTTGTTAATCAGACATAACAAAATATTGCTTTAATTTTATACAATTAAATCGGAAAACTAAAATACATTAATGATAATAATAAGAATATGGTGATAAGTTCGATTCATGCACAAATATATATATAAATTGATAATTTTCTGTTTTACGTTAAAGTAAGGTTTTATTTATAGTCATTATATAACCTACCTTAAAACACTTGGACCCTATGGTTTTCTCGATCGCATACAATGATATTGCCACCAGACATAACAGCGATGCCCTCAAGACCCTTAAATTCTCCATCACCAGATCCCCAAGAACCGAAAGCTCTGAGGAAGTTGCCATCGGGATGGAAGATTTGAATACGGTTGTTGCCAGAGTCAGCGACCACGATGTATCCTTGATCATCAACGGCTACACCCCTGCAGAAGACACATGGATTTTGATTGAAAATGCTTATTCTAGTTCCAAATAATAAGGTGCTCAAAATATGTGAGCTAGCGCTTTTACAGTAGGTAACATGTAAGTTGGTTATAAAAATGAAAAATATATGGACTGGATTCATAATATACACTGATATACAGGGTGTCCCAAAAGATTACGTAGCTGGGAAGGGGGGTGATAGGGATGGTCACAAGGGTCACCAGAAAAATATAAAAAATTCCCTCTGGGTGTTTAAAAAATAAATGGCATTTTTTAAAAGACTAAAAATTTTACACCTTGTGCTAACTGTACCTACAAATATGGCTGTATTTAAAAAAAATGCTGTTATGTAATCTTCAATAACAACAAGGTCATCAACATCAACATCAAAAATAACAAGGTGTAAAATTTTAAGTTTTAAAAAAAATGCCATTTTTTTTAAATACCCAGAGCGGATTTTTTTTTTCTAGTGACCATTGTGTCCACCCCTGTCACCCCCTTTCCCAGCTACTTAACCTTTTGGGACACCCTGTATAGATAGATATAGAAAATACAACGTAAATTCAGATTTAGAACGATAAACTACTGTGAATGAACGATATGAACTATTCCACTTCAGACTCCAACTACGAACAGCTTCTATATAATTCTAAAACATCAGTGCTCAGAACTAAATGCCATTAGCTTTGGACCGAGTGTGCTCTTTTATGAAAGTTCTCGTAACGTTTCCACTATTTTCATTGATATTTATTTTATTTAACTTTTTGCTTAGCTTTCCTCATGGCCTGATTCGATGGTCAAATAATAAAACCGCGTTCTGATCAAGCCCAAGACTAACAAACATCATACACATTTTATTGTCCACTAAACGTCATACGCATTTACTATAACAGAATTAATTAAGTAATCACTCATATATTTTTCGTCCAATAAAATCTGGTCTCGCAACGAGGTTATAAAAGAAGTACTTAATATTGTTATTGTAGCTGCTGTAAGCTACTTTGTTATCGAAGCTAAAGCCGTAAAACATAATTCACATCATGAGATTCAGGTCACATGTTTCAGTATAACAAAATGCGGTCAAGGTGTGTTTGCACAAAAAATTGCCAAGAGTGTTTTGTACGAAGACCAGTATTTAATTATTACATTAGGGTACCACTTCAGTAGCAAATTTAAATTCAAGGTCTAAAGTGTCAAGAATGTTTTGACCGAGTTTCAGAGGAATGCCAAGAGACAAAAATAAACGAAATGCAAAAACTGGAAAACGTGTTTTGTTTTCTGGCTTGGAAATATCACTGCCAATTTGAAACCACTTAACATGTCACTGTCATATTTCATAGCATAAATCATTTTCGTCCAATTAGTGGGCCAATATTATTGTGAAATCAGGTCATCTTAATGTCTAGCCTAAATATAGTACATCTGAATTTACTTGTGAACAAATTTTTGTCTGAATCTTTATATGCAATAAACGTGTCATTATTTTATTTATTACAATAAAATTACAAAATCATATGACAATCTGTATAGTTTAAATGAATTTAATTATGATAGCGAAGTGTATCAATCTTATCCACTCTTTTGAAATTGCTTGTTATTACTGTTCGTTTAACAATTTCCCCTGAAACAATCATCAGCCCGTTCACTGTGAAGTATTGACCTCTTTTATCGAAGGGTTTTATTTTACGGTCTATGCAAAGTGTTATGGTCCAGCTTTTTTAATTCATAATTCAATTTATTCAATGTTAAACAATTAGTTTAATTCAAAACTTAAAAAAAACCCATTGTTTACAATAAGACGTTCAATATTATAAAGTTGCTTTATAAATTAAATTTTAACATGGTGGTCCTAGTTCTCTCTCCAAACTAAGTTCCTTTTCGAATGTTGGTTCAAAGTTTTAGTAACTAAGTTCACAAATCGAAGTTCAAAAACTTAAGTAACACTCCAATACATCAAACATTTGGCATTTGGCATTTCGGGTAGCTCTTGACGCAAATATTTGGTCTCAAGTTCAGAATTTAAGTGCCCGTAAAGCTAAATTAGAAGACCAGCCAACCGCAGTTTATAGAGCCATTGGATACACACGTTAGGGCCAAATCGCAGGCTCCAGTTCAAACTAAACGGAAGTCGTCTTTATTGGTTAATTTAGAAGGAATTAGTTACTTTGACTGTACGATTTAATTGCGCGTGTGAATTGTATTAAGATTAAGTATTTGTTGGCGTCTTAGCTTTTAAGTAGCTGAATGGAAAATGCGGTGCTTGAAACTTTGCACCTGTGAAGATTTGATGTTGTGATCTGAACATATTGCTTTCATTTAAATATTGTACCATTTGAATATACGGATGTGATATATATACGTACAGCAAACTGAAGTGGCTGATAAACTAAATTACAATTAAGTTGCAAGACAGGTACGTCAATTCCATGATTCATTCTGTTGCAAATCTCATTCAAATGCTGTATTTAAGTAGTGAAATTGTTTCCACATACAATGATAATAAACTTAATTTTACAAAAGATATCAATTAAAATCGCACCTCGGGAACTTAAACTGTCCGTCTTCAGATCCTTCCTCTCCGAACGAAGAGAGGACCCTTCCATTGACATCAAACACCTGTATCCTGTGGTTGTTGGAATCAGATACCAGGACCCTGTTGGTGCTGGAGACGGCAATGTAGTGGGGATGTTCCAGCTGACCAAGCTTGGACCCAAAGGACCCAAACTTGCCAACGAACGTGCCATCGGATTGGAATACCTGTGAAGAATATTATTTTCATATAATTTTTAAGTAAAGATCCGAAACATGAAAAAATCAATTTATTTTCTGGAAGCTACCTAAAATTTTGTTGATTTCATTGACATTCAGGACCTTCAATGAAAATTTGAATAGACCTAACATAAACATCCTTAAAATGACCTAGCGATATATAAGTCTCGCTTCAAGTCCTAGCGAAATATGCAATTTTAAAAAGCAATACCGATATTATTGCTTAAATATTAAAATTGTAATATTCTAATCTTTCATACACGTCGAAACTTAGCCAATACACCATCTATAACACTGCAGCGTTGAAGGAACGTGATATAAGCGCTAACGATCGAACTTAATCTTGTGCCAAAATGTATAAGATATTCACCGCTTTTATGTTAAATAATTTTAACAACTCTGTAGCATAATTTTATACTAAAGCTGCTGCAGGGCTACCCATTAAGAACTTCAACTATTTTAAAGTAAGCTGTTAGGCTAGGAAAGCAATTGGGCTGGATTGCTCATGCGTAGCCGGCCTCCGCCAACGGCGGATCGAACGAGTGCCCGGGAGGTTTTAGTGGTGTAGGGTATTCTCCTCTTGGTATGAGTTAAGCATACCACGCTATGGAGAGGGCGAGTCCCACATATCCCACCGCCAGCGCGCGAATACGCTGCAGCGGCGGTGGGATTTCCCCCCGGACAAAAAAAAAGGCTAGGAAAGCACTGAAAGTAATGAACTAAAATGCTTGTGTTACGAGTGGGTTCACGTCGGTAGTGCAATGGGTGGGGATCGAACCGGCAACCATAAGATCACAAGTCCGACGCCCCTAGCCATTCGGCTACGGCCGCTTCTATTAGCAAAGTGTTAATTGCTAGGCGAACTAGTATTCAGTGATTGGATAAACTCCTGCAACGATTACTATTCATCCTATCATTATCGGCTATGCTAATTGCACTAGTTGTAAAATTTTAATAGTTGAAAACGTTTGTTGCCAATTAGTGCTGGTATTGTAATCTAAACTTGTGCATACAGATATAAGTGGCAGGAAAAATATAAACAACGACACATCGTAATTACCATTATATGAAAATATTTTTAAATGTGTCTACGTGAATAAAATATATATAGACTATTTATATACCAGCCAATGTATAATTGTTAGTTTTAATTATCTATTTGTATTATATTATTATGTAATTGTTTCTTATTTCAAATTTAAAAAAGCAGAAAATTTAATTGCATAGATGAATCTTTCTATTCACAATATGCCTGATTAAAATTATTATTTATATATATTAAAAATCTGATTTTGATCAACAAGTTTTCGCGTCGCACTCGATGTTATCAAAATTTTTTGGCCGTTAATAATATACACAACTATATATTATTAACGGGTATACACACATATTGAAAGATTAATTATAGATATTTAAGCATTCATATAATAAGCGTGTGTTCTTAGAGTGTTCTTTAACACGCGTAGTTGTGGCGCAGCTAAATGATTTTACGTTTCAAAATTGCTATACGTTTTTTTATAAAAACACGTGTGTATTGCCCAAAATAATGTGAAAAATCAAGTCTATTGGATTTGAGAATAAGTTCTTATTGTTTTTATAACATCAACAATATTATTAACCAACATAACTACAGTGAAACCTAAGAATATTACTTTTTTTTATTAGATTCCTTTTTTGGTTCTAAATTAGGTCCCAAATTTCAAATCTGTTCAATATTCATTCTTAAACGTCATCAAATATATTTGACACAAAAAAAACCTTTTACAACACAAACGTAATAAATGAAATTCATAATTGAACTACAATTTATAAGAAGGGAACAAATGCCACAAACGAGACAAATGGTTATAAAACTTACATCAATGACTTAAAGTACATTTTATTAGGACATTTCGTTTAACCCTTTCTTCCAATCCTGTTGATCAAGTTTAAAATGTATGGTTAGCAGTAATAAAACCAATCACGTACTAACCTGGACTCTATGGTTTTCCTTGTCACAAACGTATATGAATCCGAGGGCGTCCGTAGTAATGCCCCATGGGTAATTGAACTTGCCGTCGCCCGTGCCCTGGCTACCGAAAGCCCTGAGGAACCGGCCTTGAGGGTCAAAAACCTGGGGACAAAAACATTTCCTTGATAAACTGAGGGTCAACGACTTGTCGAATTGATGTTAAGTTTATTGATCCTGTGAATGCTGGGTTTATTTTAGGTGAAGTTAATGTTGATACCTTAAATGTGTGATATTATTGCTAATCCTAATATTTCATATTAAAAACCGGCCAAGTGCGAGTCGGAGTCACGCACGCAGGGTTGCATACCAGTTTTAAGTGCCAACCTTTTTTTTGATATCAAGAAAAAAAAAGTTTGTTATATGGGAGCCCCCATTACATATTTATTTTATTTTATTTTTAGTATTTGTTGTGATATATTGCATATATCCTTACAAACTATCGCATTATTAGGCTCCCGTTTTAATCTTCGGGTACGCAACAACAACATATATGGAAGTTAGTTATTTAAAAATATTCTACGAGACTGTTTTTTTTTGCAGGTATAAAAGCTGTAAAAGAGTACCTTGATGATTAATGCTATAAATGTACATCAGCCGGTTTACATCCACTGTTGAACATGGGTTCCTCTTAACAGACCTTAGCCAGCCAGGGTTGTTTAGGTATATTGCTATAATCATCACACATGGCAGGCGAATTGGTGATCGCAGTAAGATGGTGAGTACCCTAGAGCTAATATATCCATGAGCTGTATGTCCCTTAGTCGCTTCCAATGACATGGTCTATTATAAGCCAAAACCACACGGCAGATATCATGTAATGAATACGCAATCATAAATGTTTAATTCCTTCTCCATTTCGCTAGAACTATTGAACGATTCAAATTAAATTCCACTAAACATAATAAAAAAAAATAAGATGGACATTAATCTTCTGAAGCACAGTGTTTACTAGTTCGGCAACCAGAGGCTCATAGGTTCTTGTGTGAAACGTATATGCCAAATAAATATTATTATAATAATTATTAAAAATCACCACGCTAAGACCAAACGGAGCAGGTTAGCGATCCAACGCGGGAAAAGTCAATGAAAATTTAGATGAAAATCCTTGACAAGATAATGTACTAAGTAGACTTAATTATTCAGTTCAGTGAACTGGTAAAATTAAATATATTCAAGGTCTTACTTGTCTTTTATCAAAATAGAATATTGTAATAAGTCATATAATTATTACTAAAAGAAGGCAAGAGAGGTCGTAAAATATTAATTAATATTTTTTTATTTGTTTTCTTAAGTAATTAGTTTCTTTCCATGGTAAAAAGCAAAGTGTCAAAATTTCGCTGTTTGACAAACTGAAATTCTAATTATTTAAAATCTATTAAACTGACATTTTAGTTACGTAATATTATTCACTACTTTTTTTTAATATTGCCACTAAATTACACAATTCTAGTGTATTAATTTTTTTTATCTGTGTACTACAGTTTAAAATCTTAACTTCACTCAGCCTAGAACATGGATGTCTTTTCAGGCCTTGGCTAGCCAGTTTCATTAAGGGATGTTACTACAATCCCCATGTTTGGCGGGTAGATTGGTGATCGCGTTGTGATAGGTACCTTGAGCTAATAGATGCCGCCACTCATCAATATGGGAAACACACACCTTATAGATGGTTGGCATGCATCTTCTTTCTTAATTGTCTCTAACGACACCTATAGTGATGGTGGTCTGTTCTTTTTTTTTTTAATGATATCGCATGTGTCGATTAAAATGCTTTGTATATTTTATTAAATGTAGTATGTATAACAGGTATTTATTGTAGACTTTATAAAAACAGAAGTTACAGATAAATAAAATTATTTAGTGTCTTAAAATTATAATATGATTTACTGATTTATTTTAAACTTTATGTGCAATATTTAATTAATTAGTTTTAGTACTAGACTTTAAAACATATTTCAGATTTTACGATGCTAAGATAAAATAATTTATGTTAATTCTTCTTTGTAATTGCTTTTAGTTTCGCGGGCAAAAGTTATTATTGATAGTTTGCAATTTAAGATTTGCATCAATTTAAATTATATTGAAATAAGGACAATACTCAGAAATAATCTGAAAGTTAAATGTAAACCTGATTTATTTATAATATAAAATGCGAAATTATTTTTTCTCTTTTAAAAATTCTATTTAATATTAAAAATATATAAAATTGGGTTTTTTTGGAGTTTTCTGCGCCCCGAATAATATATTACATATATAGGCTATTAAAAAGGAGGGCCGTGCAGCCCAGAATTCGTGGTAACATCTAGTTTTAAATTAATAAGACACTTAATCAAATATTTATTAAATTATTTTGCTACTAGCGACCCGCCCCGATTCGCACGCGTGCAATGCTGGTGTATTATATATATAAATCTTCCTCTTGAATCACTATTTATTGAAAAAAAAAACGCATCAAAATCCGTTGCGTACTAATAAAGATCTAAGATACATAGGTACAGACAGACAATAGAAAGCAACTATGTTTATTTACTAACTATGTTAACTATGTAGTGATTAATTTAGTGGATCTTTTGAAGATTAAATGTAGCTATACCTAATGTGTAACAAAACCTAGCTGATAACATGTAATTACAATGATTTTTTTCCAGATCGTTAATTAGCTTTCATGAAGACGTATAGCATCCTGATTCTGAAAATAAAAATCGTTTTCATCTATCAGCTTACGTTTAAAGATATGACATGTATGTAATTTTGTAGTAAAATACAAAAAAATAATACCATAAAAAATATTTATTTAAAGCTGATAGATAGAAACGGCTGGTAGATTTAAATTCACTGTATCAAAAAATAAAAGAAAAGTGAAAAAAAACTTTCGGAAAATTTTAAAAATTTATTTTTTTTAACCATGTGATAATTTATGATTATTTTATCGATGAAAACACATCATAATACATTTGAAAATTTAAAGAAAGATTGGATGATTGAATCTCGCTTCTACAATTATTCTAGCTGTGCGCTCGACTATACTAATACGCGCGGAATAGTAACTTTGAATAGAATTTTAAATTACTTAGTCTAATTATTATACATTTGTAATTATACATTTTTAAATATTTTTGAATATTTTACGGAAAAGTTTACCATATACAATGTTTCAAAATTAACCTAAGATGCAGGTTCGAATCCTGCCGGTGGTCGAATTTTATTAATCTCAATTTTGTAATATTAATAGCTATACATTTAACCTGTATTATTATTATTTATTTAAAAAGCCTACTGCCACTGTAGAGAAATCAATTCTTGAGTCGCGGGGGACTTTAGAAACACTCAATTTACGAACTTTCTGGGGTTCACACAAATAATTGTCCCAGGTGGGAATGGAACCAAGAACACCAGATTTCAGAAGCAACTTCCGTAACTACTGAGCCACTGATGCAGTAATTTATATTTGGTAAATGTAAATTACTGGCCTATATTATTATCCAACATTTTAAACAGTTGTCCACGGAATTCTGCTAGACAAATCAAAATAGATGACCTCAAGTTGTCGACAGCTGACATAGCTGTTACGGGTGAGTGGCCTCTGTCATTGCAATGTTTCATACCAATTGCTCTACGTGATAAACCGTTGTAGTACGAAAATATTTTCTAAAATAACCGACCAAGTGCGAGTCGAACTCGCGCACGAAGGGCTCCATACCATTATTTACACACACTGTTATTTTGAGGTTTTGAAATAAATAACCATTTGAAGCGTCTACCCGGTTCCGTTATTAATATCAAGTAAAAAACACAAATATTTATTCTGTTTTTTTCTATTTAGTAGGTATTTGTTAATAGTTAAAGCGGCAACAAAAAAACATCTATTGTAAAAATTTTAACTGTCGAGCTAGATAACCAGATAGACAGTGGGGACTTAGTATTAGGGACCCGTTTTTACCCTATGAGTATTCTACGTAGCCGTAAAACTGCACCACTATAGTTTACATAAAGTTTAAGTTTACATAAAGATGTAGTGTCGATTGTAAACGTATAATTTTTGTCATGGAGCATTTATATTAATAAATTTTAACTTGATACTTAATATCAATACTGTAATTATCACATAACATATTAATATGACAAGTATTATGCTGTTCACGGGTTGTTTATATCCGTGCTTACAGTTCATACTCTGTAAGGCGCGCTCTATATCTTGCTTATACTATAGGATGGTACCAGACGCATGGTATCAGTTGGACATGTGCCAAGCCATAAAAAAACGAACATGTGTATTCCACTATTCTCAGAAACAACTCGGAATATTTTGCTTTTTTTGCATATGCGATACCGAGTATCTATCTATAAACGAAATTGGATGCATTCAATTCATGACTTTCGAAATAACGTTTCTGTTTCATGTTTTTTGTTGGATGTTTGTGTCCATGACTTTAATATGTTTGTAAATATATAAGTAGGTATAGCCCTCTCGATCTATTTCGACCACGGCGGCCAATCTCTAAGGAGGCAAGCCATCTTCACAGGGCATATTATAGTGTACAATGTTCGCAAGCACAGGTGCACTCTATTGTCCTTTACTCTTAATTCAATGGGACGATTCTAATAACATGTTCGGTTAAACATTAGAAATGAAAGCTTAACGTGCTCTCACAGGCATATGTGAAACACCACAAACCTCGACTTTGGGGTGTATCTTAGATTTTTCTAAATAGAACATTTCTAGTGACTTTTTTCCCAACCCGGAGATCGGACCTCGCTAGTTAGGGTCGAAGACATTACCACTAGACCAACGAAATAGACTGTCTGGATACCTTTAACACAACGACAATCATTGCGAGACACTAATCAGAAACGTATAAAATATTACTTATAACTTTATAACGACGATTTTCACGGGATTCAAAAGTATCCAGGTACTAAATACTTTTCATGTTATAGGGCTATGATATACACTTGAAATAGCGTTTAAGGAATTTTTATCTGCATTTTCATCTGAGGTCAAATAGTTGTCATTGATAAAATCTATAGTTAAAATTTGCATGGTCTTAATTCTTAAGAAAAAACCGGCCAAGTGCGAGTCGGACTCTCGCACGAAGGGTTCCGTACAAGTGCGTACCTATTTTTGATATCAAGAATACAACAAGTAACATAGTATAAAAGTTCTTGTAGTTCGTTGTAACTTTGATCGATGTTGAATGAATGAAAGGTAAACTGCGGTTTACGGTTTATGACGTATTAAAAAAAAACTACTTACTTGATCTCATTCAAACCAATTTTCGGTGGAAGTTTGCATGGTTATGTACATCATATATTTTTTTAGTTTTATCATTCTCTTATTTTAGAAGTTACAGGGGGGGGACACACATTTTACCACTTTGGAAGTGTCTCTCGCGAAAACTATTCAGTTTAGAAAAAAATTACATTAGAAACCTCAATATCATTTTTGAAGACCTATCCATAGATAAACCACACGTACGGGTTCGATGAAAAATATTTTTTTGAGTTTCAGTTCTAAGTATGGGGAACCCCAACATTTTTTGTTTTTTTTTCTAATTTTGTGTGAAAATCTTAATGCGGTTCACAATATACATCTACTTGCCAAGTTTCAACATTATAGTTCTTAAAGTTTCGGAAAAAAGTGGCTGTGACATACGGACGGACAGACAGACAGACAGACAGACAGACAGACATGAAGAATCTATAAGGGTTCCGCTTTTTGCCATTTGGCTACGGAACCCTAAAAAGCAATTATTATAATAGTTGGCTCTACTCTTAAGTCTCTGAATTCTCATTTTTTCTTTGGTATACTGGTGTAAATAAAATTTTACGTAAGTAATTATGCATATTTTTCTTAATGAAATAATGATAATGAAATAATGAATTTATTCAGCACTTAGGTATTTACACACACTTGTACTTGTCAGAATCACAATGTTACACAATTATTCTTATTCTATGAATTAAACTAGATACTTAATTAACCGGTAGCAAATTGTAGGATATTACAGACAAAGTAAAGTCCGTCAGCTGGTCATTAATTTCTCTACTCATAATAAGTTTATGTTCATATTAATTATTTTAGACTTTAATGGTTCAATATAGAAAAATTTGGAAAAAAAAACCATACAATTAAGTGGCACACACCTGAGGGCACCCTTAAGGGGTTAGGACCACGACCCAGTGGTACCACTGATATATAAGTCAGATTTATGAACATAAAAGGAAGTGATCGGCCTACAGGCGCTGGATCACAGGGCAGGGGTAGGGGTGCAACGCGGTCCTCGCCGGCGAGAATCCTACCCTAGCTAACCTGCAACCTTTCTCTAGCTATCTATGTGGACGACTCGGAGAAGAAAGGAAGAAAGAAACTCCGGGCTTTTTCTTTTTCGTCATCTTTTGTATCACAGTTTATGTACCTTTTTTTTTAATAACTTTTGTTTACAATATTTTATTTAATATACATTTCAAATAACAGTATGTGCGCTAATGCACGCTCTAGACGTTTTCACAAATATAGTTAAATATTGATTTAAAATCCTCAAGCAGAATTATCAGAGCAGCAACCTCTTGCACTTTGAAAACGGAGGGAGCGTCAACGCACATTTCCAAGGAACTAGCTACATGAGAAGATTATCGCCGTTAAGGTCACAATAATGTACTACTACCTCAAACACATCCATCAGATGGTAGACCAGTCACCACAAGCAGCACCCGTTCACGAGTATAACGTGTGAGCACACAGCCATTATATTATTATACACTAATATCAACTTATTCAGCAAACGATCCGTACAATTTAAACATCATACATATAACAAAAGGCATTAACCTAAACTCATAGTGTCCAGAATAACAATCCAAAAAAACCTCCATCCATCTTCAGAGGTTACACTCTGTTGTGCATTTCCTTGAGTTAAGGAGGCTTTGACGGTCAGTCTGAGTGACACTAATGAATTACAGGCAGGACAAATAGACGGACGGAATACAAATTATGATTCTCGGGGGAAATATAGGAAAATGGGAACGCGGTAGATTGGGACTAGCTTCCGAACTGGAGTGTATAATATTAGATACTCCAAAAGAAATAACAAAATGTTATTTATTTTCCTTTACGCAGTTTGGTGACAGTTTATTGATAAGGACAGAAAGAGTTTCAATATATTTTATAACCACTACCAATGTTTTTATTATTAACCTACCCGGCATATAGATATATATATATATTGTTATATAGATCATTTTGATTATTTAAACTAAGCCATCTAGACTTACAGAAACAACAAATGTCACTGCGTAGTCGTTAAATAATTGATCACATTGAAAAACACTAAGATGTTTAAAAATCTGCTGAGTTACGTTAATCAAAAACCAATGGTAAAAAAAGATTCTAAATATTCCAATAAATAGTAAAAGAAGAAATAACCAAAAAGTATTTAAAATATACCTTCAGATAGCGTAATAAACATTATGGTAAAACCAAAATATGAAAGGGACCAAAACGACAAAATCTAAATTTCCTGTGAAATGCACTTGGGAGCAAATAAATCGAGCCACTTCCTTTTTCACGCATTATGGTTATTATTTTTGGTATTATGGAACGCATCGATTCGAAACATATATCGCCCAAAAGGGTATTTAATAACCTTTACAATGAGGGTAGTAAGTTGTCAAAATTTCATTTTTATTAAAGTTTAAAGGGTAGAATAAAATTATCGCATTTAATTTGCTTATGACATTTTTATTGTACTCTGTTAAGAAAAGATTAAATTTGAGGTTTTTGTTAATCATACCCATATTACTTGTTATTGTTGTCTTTATCTGTGTCTGTGTAATCAAAATAACCTGATAAAATGGATACTACACCGACGGAAGCTGCCCAAGTTGTAGCTTTACTTGAGGTTGGACACGGACAACGTGAAGTGGCACGCAGACTTCATTTGAGTCGTTCAAAGGTACAGCGGGTATACCGCAGGTATCTGGAGACTGGTGCTTTTGTTCGGCGACCTGGAACTGGCCGACCACGGGCAACAACAGAACGTGACGACCGCTTTATTGCAACCAATTCGTTGCGCGACCGTGGACTTAATGCTGTTTAGCTACAGCAAGCGTTACGTGACGTTCGAGGTGTCGCAATCAGTAGGTGGACAGTGAGACGAAGACTAAAGGAACGAAATTTAACATCACACAAACCAGCAACTGGCCCAAAATTGACTGTAGCTCATCGCCGATGTCGCTTGGAGTTTGCTCGAGAACACATTAATTGGACGTTAGAAGAGTGGAGGTCAGTTTTGTTTTCTGACGAGTCAAGAATCTGTCTTTTTAGCAATGACGGGAGAAAACGAGTGTATAGACGTCCTGGTGAAAGATTTGCCCAATGTTGCGTTCGAGAAACTGTGAGTTTTGGTGGTGGTTCTTGTATGGTGTGGGGAGGAATTTCTCTAGACGGAAAAACGGAACTTGTCTTCGTCGACCCCGCCAACAATGGCAGTGGTAGACGTGGATTAACAGCTGACCGATACATAACTGACATTCTTGAAGACCACGTAATGCCGTATGCTGGTTTTGTCGGAGAAAATTTCTTGTTTATGCATGACAATGCGAGACCTCATACCGCGCAGATCGTTACGGAATACTTGTCTGCGATCGGGATTCAACAAATGGTATGGCCAGCACGAAGTCCCGATTTGAACCTGATCGAACACCTATGGGACGAGCTAAAACGGAGAGTCCGAGCCAGGGTTCCCGATGTTTCATCCATTCCCGAGCTTAAAGTCGCTGTGCTTGAAGAGTGGGAGAACATACCACAATATGTCATCGTAACGCTGATCAGATCGATGACTAATAGGCTACAAGAATGCATCAGGGCACGGGGGGGTAATACCAGTTATTAAGAATATTTTTTTTGCAATAATTTTGTTTTTTATTGTTTTTATGGACTGTTTTAGCCCTACTAAATTTTCTATCAAAATTACCATTTTTCTTGCAGAGCCAATAATTTATCATTCAATAAGGTTATTATTCAATAATTTACCCTCATTGTAAAGGTTATTAACTAAACTTTTAGGCGATATATAGTTCGAATTGATACGTTCCATATTACCAAAAATATTTACCATTTTACGTGAAAAAAGGTAGTGGCTCGGTTTATTTGCTCCCAAGTGTATATAAAAAATGTAGCGAAACTTCCCAAAACACAATTTCTGAGTTGCAAATCCATTTTAGTTTCGGGATCGGGAGCACGTAAGCAAGAATGTATTGAAGATGATATAAATGTGATTTTGACACTCTTCGTAATCTCTTATTGGTTTTCGAAGGATTCGTTTTTTATCCCGTGTTTTTGGCAAGACATCGAGATATCAGATATAGTAACAGACATATTTTGTGACAATGCTGACAGCGCTGATGTCATTGTGGACAAATTTATTTTCTGCCTTTATGACGTGGATCTACACATAACATATTGTATTTTATAAATTCCATATGATCCCTTCATACCAAAGAAACTGGCGTTATTCAACGTACAACATACATGGTTGTGTAAATATTAAACATAAAATAAACTATTACTTCTTCTGCGTTTAGACTAAATAAGTCAAGACACTTGGTCTTTTAAATGCAATTTACAGCTTAACCTTCAAGTTAACAAAACTCTTAGATTATTTTATATCAAGTTCAGTTTTGGTAGCATTGCTAATTAATAGATATATTTGCATAAAGCAGTGTCGTAAAATATTTACTTGTATAGATACAAAGCACCAATAGGCATATTCTGATAGTGTTTAAGAAACTGCATAATTTTGTTAGTTTGCATTAGCTTGAGGGAAAATAGAAAGGCTGAAATTATCTTAAGTTATTCTATAATTATATTTAATAAATATTTTCTTGGTGTTTGTCGTGTCTTAGCAGTTTAAGTATTGCTTTAAGTCTCGGAAGTCAATTTCGGGCGAGATCGATTCTTGGGTCGCGTCGGATAAAAATGATTTATGTAAAATCTATAAATTATTTTCGGACCCAGATGGCTATCAAAATTTCCGTCTCGGAAAGCTCCTTAAGTCGATAATCCTGATTGTTATAACAAGTAGCAGCATATACTCGTGTGACAACCTTTATTATTATACTACGGTCACCAAACCCTATGCCAAATATGGAAAAAAAATCATGAGCGCCTATGTTTGGCGGTATATATTTGAGCTCATGGTGATGATGATGATAATAACAAGATTTAATTCATGTTTTATTTCATTCAATAATTGAATTGATAGTTTTCCTGATCTGTTTTCGAATTTTAATCTAGCATAGAGGTACAATGCGAATTCACATATCAGAACAAAGCGAATATCTAATAAATCAAACCGGAAACCAGTGTCGTATATTTCTATTGCTGATGTAGCGAAGTTATCGAAACAATATTTTATAACTGCACCAAACTAGTCTGGCACTATATCTGTTAAATTTATAACTTTGTGACTAGTTACAATAGCAAGAGTGACCAATGTTAATGGATTGATCAAATTATTTAGAAAAACTGGTGACTCAGAATCAGTGGCTTCTAAAGCTTGGTGTTAAGGGTACTGTCATTATACTGTTCAATTATTTATTAGAAGACCGACGTTGTTTTAAGTTTTCTTTATGTCTGAGTCCCGTGTGACACAAGGATGTACGTCCCTAGTATGAGAATAATTATAAAAACAACCCATAATTGAATTGGTCATAGCTGTTTATTTGATTGAAACAGTAATACCAATATGTACGGTTTGTAAGTTTTAATGTTCGAGGTATACTCCGGCACTTCTTATTAAATTAAAAAATATATTTCACCATTAGCCACGTGGATACTTCTACTTGATCCAAGACTATCAAAATCTATATTTTGACAAAGTTTCCACGAACCAGGGATCTACGCAGGTGAAGCCGCGCGGGACCGTTAGTATTAAAAGAAAGACAAGAAACTTATACCTACAACATTCTGCTGGTTTTTATCTGTTATATTATTTGTTTGCATCATTTCTATACATACTTACATACAATTTGTGTTATGTTTTATTTGTCAGATGTAAACTTCATTCACTTTGACCTTGTATGCGTCTGACGTTACAGTTTCAGTAAAAAATTTGAAGATTTTTTGTGTATATTTTTAGATTTGTTTGGAATGTTATTTTGCAATAAAATTGTTTTTACATGCTCTGACGTGTGATTTCATCCAAGTATACTCTACTAGTAAATGAGATTTATTTATATTTTCTGAAATATTATATTTTTATAAATCAAAAACGTAGTCCTCATACTATTTAATAACAACTGTCTTAAAAACCTTTTTAATCTACTCTAAAAATATGCAAACATCAAAATATTAAAAACTAGCTTTACGCGCGTAGATTTACCCTCACAACTCCCGTTCCGTATAAATTTTATAATTAAATAAAATTAACCTTCCTTCCTTAATTAGCCTTCCTCGTTAACTTAACATACCAAATTGCCTATCTTTTGCTAGAATATTCTTGTAAAATCAAGTCTTATTCGCAAAAGTCTTTCTTAAATAACACAGTTTTTTTTCTGAAAAATTAGTAACAAAATTAACCATATACTCACTTGAATACGATGGTTATATCTGTCGGCTATGATATATTGTCCAATGCGGTTGACAGCTACGCCGGCGAGACAATCAAATTCACCTTCACCGCTCCCGTACTGTCCAAACTCCTTCACGAAGATACCATTGGAATCGAATACCTGGACAAAAAAATTACCAATTTTTGGTTTTGTAGAAGAACAAATTAGGTTAGTAGGAAAAAAAGAGAAAGAATAAAGGAAAATTAGTTTCGTTGGTTAGGTTGAAAGTTAATTAAACTACTACAGATAGTGCATTAAATTGATGAAGAAAAGTCATTAATGTGAATGGATATAGATCCTTCGTAATAGTTAAATATAACCTGGAAATTTGCAGACATATAGCTAAATAACTGTCCAATAAACTAAACTGGAAATCAAAATTGCAAAGAAAAATGAAATGTATAGGTATTATAGACATTATCAAAAAATAAACTATTTATAATGAAATGGGCTTCGGATTTACACGAGTAAAACACGAGAATCTTTAAACCGTAAAAAGCTTTGTTTTAAATTATTTCTTTATTTACATTTTGGTTTCAGCATGAGACTATGCTTACTAAATTTGGTAATAATATTTGTTTGAGCCAGTTACGAAAACCAAAACCCTACATGATATTACACAGCTTCATTAATATGTATCATATAAGTATGATATTCTATTTAGTTAAGGTCGTCTCTATCGTTTAAAACAACGAATTATAATACCTACTTTCTAAACTGCATCAAGTTATTTGCAGTGAAAATGCGCATTTCAAAATTGTAAATTTAGTGCTTTGGAGCGAGCTCAGAATTTCAAATAGAATTTTGAAATTTAGTGCAAGATAAATTTTAATATGGAACGTATAATTATGTTGGTTTAGTTTTAGTTTAGGTTTGGCTTCTTGGCAACTTTGAAGTGGAAGTTCATTTAATGTAAAATTTATTTTTACATATTAATGTTGTTATCATCGAGAGAAAAGATCGAAGGGTCGAATGATCAAAGGTACTAAAAACGTTGTGGACATACGTTTATTTGTGACTATTCATGTATTTACCTGAACTCTATGGTTAGAAGAATCAGCCACGACCATAGTGTTGTCGGGACCTACAGCGATACCACGAGGCCATGTAAAGCATCCGGGTTCGCTCCCCCGACTCCCCACACTGAATTGTAAACGGCGTTTCTGCATGTACTGGCTCCTAGGGGAGGAACCGGCTGCTGCGAAACCTAGTATGAAAAAGTATAAATAAGTATACATAGTAATTGGCAGAAGCACACATAAACCCAATACCCTAAGCACACTATTTACACTGCCACTACTTTATTTTCTAACCTGCTACCGCTGCTGTAGCCGCCGTAGGGGAGATGGGGGAGCCTGCCGCGTTTTTTGAATCGTCATCAGAACTGGCAAGCTCATTTGCCGAGCGTAAAGGTAGCCCGAGAGACAGGCGACGAGATGTGCTCGACGACGTACTGCTAGGATCGCGATCCTTGCCTCGCGAACCGTATTTGTTCTTTAAATATCTAGCCCAGGAGCTCAACGCAGCTCCGTCTTTTTCACCAGGGGCTGGCCGTTCCGGTGAGCTTTCTCTAGATTTTAACGCATGCGAAGATCGGCTACGAGACAACTCCGTACCACCAGTGCCGGAGCCGTATCGAGCCGCAAGGTACGCAGAAGGTGATGCTGTGGTAGGTGACACCGGATCGTCCTGATCGTCGTCGTCTCCCGCACCGAAACCAGTATGGCTACTTTTGCTTCTGGCGAGACGGTTTCGGCGCTCCTTCAGGGCGAGGTATCTGGATCTAGCCGTGGGATATTTAGATTCATCGTCTATAGACGACTGTGTTTCTAATTCTTCCCTCGGTTTGCTACCGTACCTGTTGCTATACGAAGATGAACCAGATCCAGAACCGTATCTAGACGTGGGTTCTTCTTCGGTTTGGGATGTCTGTCTTGTGCGACCGTAACGTGATTGTGCGGGCGTCTCTTTGGCTTTGTTTTCATAAGAATCATTGCGAGCGTTAGTACTACGTGCTAGAAGTGGACCAATATCACTTCGAGCCATCGCCTGGGTCTCGGGCTTCCTTTGCGGTGCAGGCTCCTCATCACTCTCCTCTGACGAATCAGTCTCCTCTTCGGAGCTCGTGTCGGAGTCTACGTGAGCCGGCTCGGCGGGTGCAGGGGCTGGTGTGGGCCGCTGCGCGCCGATAAAGCGGCTTTGAACCCGCTGTGCGCCGCCAGTAGTACCGTTCGTTGTCGCCGGTGCAGTTCTTTCGTTGCCTGTGGAAGAGTTTGATGTTGTAGCGCCATTGCTATACTTTGCTTTTAATTCTGCAATGCTAAGAATGGCACCTGTGTGTTTCACCGCCGAGCCGGAACTTTCTGTGGATGCGCTTGATTCCGTGCTAGGAGCACGAGCGGCTGGGCGATGTGCTGCGGGAGTTTCAGTTGCTGAAGGTCTCCTCGCTGTGGCTGCTGGCTTTTGAGGAGCAGGAGCGTTTTTTCGCTGATTTCGCTGGAGGGACCCAACAGATTCATCATCGGATTCAGCATCACTGGACGCCTGAGAAATTACATGGAAATCGGTATTGACACCAGAACGGTAGGTATTCATACTTTTTAGTGTTGTGTTGTGTGTATGTGAATGTTAACATGGAGTGTATTTTATGGAATGCCGTTAGTTTTTGCTTTCTTTCTTGTTAGTATCGATGATAATTCTAAAATTCTACGTTGTACTCTGCTGGCTTTTTTTTTCATTCTCTATCTTCTTCCCAACTCACCTCCCGTGCCGGCGTAGGTGGTTTACGATTAAGAGAAGCACGTTCTTCTTCTGCCGCACGAGCGGGGGTACGTTCAGGTTCCTGCGATGAAGCAGCGCCCTTGTTTTGTCTTTTCAAACGCGTTATCTCATCATCTTCACTTTGCTGTCTAGCAGGTGGAGGACGCCGCTGCTGAGGTGCAGGAGGTTGAACTGGCTTAGGAGGTGGTGGTGGTTCTTTTTTTTCTTTCTTCTTACCGCTGTCTACATCTAATATTCTTTGCATTACACGTGGACAGTCACTAAGTCGGAAAATACCACTGAGTGGCCCTCGAGTTGCATCTTCAGTATCGGCGACCTTTTCTTTCTCCTTCTCTTTCTGTTCAGCCTTATTAGTTCGACTAGGTTGTTCAGTATCAGAATCGTTATCGAGATGACTTTTAACAAATCGTGATCGGAATCTAGACCGAGCTGGTCTATGTTCAGATTCATAACCACTGTAATCATCAGTAGCACCATAATCTCTTGAATGTTTTTCAGGTGGTGGTGGTCGGCGTTCGCCAAATTTGCGACCACCAAGTATTGGCTCATCATTTTCTTGCCAGCCTTTGGCTTCTTCCTGTTGTCGAAACTGAGTTGCTAAGCGATGATCACTTTTAGACCTAGTCAACCCTTGATTTTGTTGCATTCCACTAGAATAGGCATTAGGCTGAGTGATGTTCAGTTCACCATAACTAGCAACATGCATGACTAATTGGTTGGGATCATGCGTCATGATAAACCGTACCCTACGGTTATAATCACCCGCTTCATAATCAAAGTTTCTTAGGAACTCAACCGTCTTAAGGAATATTTCTTTTGTGTCTACTAACTCAGTGTCTTCCCATTCTACATCATCGTTCATGTATTTGTCGGCGAGATCACAATTACTTTGTATATTACTTAATTCTAGTTCTAGATTATCCTTCAAATTAGTGAGGTTTCTGAGTTCGGTTGCCAAGTAACGGTCGACTTCATTTCTCAAGAAATCGGTTCTATCTTTCAGTGCTTTTGCCAATCTTTTGTGTATTTCGTCAACTTCTCCAGCCACTGCTGCACAGTTAGTTTGAAGATTTGACGTATTACGTTCCACAACACTAAGAATATCTTGAAGCCGATTTACACCACGGCGTATTTGATTATTAATTCTTGAAATTTCTCTCCTTAAGACTTCCATATGTGCAGTTTTGCAGTCTTCGCAGACTTTTTTGTCGCAATGAGCACATGGTGCACAATATGCTTTTTCTGAGCATACATTGCATCTTTCCATAACCTGCCCCGCTGTGGGATCAGGTAGTTCTCCAGCAATATTGGCGTGAAGCTCCAAAAATCTCTGAAGAGTTACATTTGTCGGAAATCCCTGGACTCCTTGGTATGGAATACGATGTTCTGCTCGGCATTCTGGACATTTAACCTGCAAAATTCAAATAAGTAAATACACTTTTTAAATTAATAAGCAAAACAATACAAACGTAGTACTAAAAAATAAAATAAATACTCATTTCCAACCAAATTAGTGACGGCCAATTACATTTTCATGTGACAATAAAGGAAACATCTTGAAAATACTTGGACATATTATCATAAATTTCATTACCTGTCGCCTAACGTAGTCGACGAGGCCGTCCATACACGGCTCCATACAAAAACTGTGCTGGCATGGCAACAGCTTTGGATTTCGGAACCGATCGAGGCAGACGCAGCACGTCAACAACGATTCAAACTGCTCCATTGTTGCTTATTTCTGGTTATGTACCTGTGAACAAACATTATATTTCAAAAATTGGTCGATGTAACAATGTAGTGTCAAAAATGATTAAAATACGTGTTCATGTAAATCACTTTTTTGTAGTTTTGGTTTAAACATTTTTAATAATGTTTAAACAAAATCAAGCATTTAACAAAATTAAGCGGTAATCAAAATGCTTCGCCCATACTGTTTTTACCAAAAAATCATCAGGCATCAAATTCACACAATTTCATATACATATATTAATTTATATATTATATGCTGATATTAAGATTTAAGTACTAATATTTTCTTTTATATGTTGAAAATTTTGTAAATTCCAGGTTTTAATAAATCTCAAACTTTATTGCGATAGAAACATAACTGAAATATTTTATTTTTTTAAACACATAATTTTTTATAGGGTCTATTATGTACATTCTTCATTGAATTCCATTTTCATGTGGAGTATAATTGAAATACGATTTAGTTTATAGTCTAAACTATCAATAATGCACAATTTTATTACAAACCCGCTACTGACGATAAAATAATTTAATACACCCTTCCGACTGAGAATTTTATTGTATAATAAAATATCGTATTTTATTATCACTACTCTCAAACTAGGAGCAATTCACAAGTATTTGATAAAATACTTCCAAGACTTATTTTACTGTGAATATAGTTTAAAACTATTTACTGTCATTGCGTATATGGCAATTACCACGAAGTAGACAATTATACATAATGGAAACTAACAACAAACAATTACAATTTTCGACTTTCAAATATACGAAGTAAAGAATTGTAATTATTATTTATTCTGAAACTCGCCAAGTCAAAAACGACTACTCCTCTATTTCGGTAAAAATCTATGTTTTTGTAATAAAATTGAATGCTTCTATAATACCAAAGTAATAATACTGCACATACAATCACTACTTTTCTATTAACAGATTTTTTTCTCCAGTTGTACCCCTCAAGACTACTTATGTCTTATTATTTTATTTTCCTATTTGCTGTCTCCCGCTTTGCTATGGAGGGAAGTGAAAACATAAGTCTTTCTTACTCCTCCTAATCTCTTTCTGATTAAATTCGTTGCGGGTCCCAAGGCAGTTTAACTTTTTCCCGGAACTTGATGAGCCTCGGTGCTCATTGCCATTACCAGTGTGTGCCACTGTTGATCCTGGCTTGCAGGAGTTGCAGTGGTGGGAATGAGGGTGGAATTAGTCCCATAAAAAAAAAAAGATTTTTTGTTTGTGGTGTATTAACTCAAAAGTAACGTAAAGTGTTATTAAGTTTTTTATAAGAGAAGAAGAAAAGCAGTTTCGCAATCAAAACAAAGTGGAGAGACAATTGAAACTACATATTGGTCTAGTCTTACAGACATGACATAACGCACCACATCAACAAAGCAACTGTCAATCAATTAGCACAATACCATCGAGAGCTCAAATTATAGTTTCCGTTCTGTTCAAGTCATCTCTTTTTAAAAACAGAGTTAAGAAATTTAATCCTCTTTGATTCTGATCTGTTTGTGTATGTTGAGTATAGAAAAACTGAACATGTTTATTTCCACTAAGCACCGATTAAATGACTGCATAGCTTATGTTAACTTAAGTTTTACATGCATGTAAATCTTTAACTATTTTGGCTAATATAATATGCAGGCATCATACATATTATATTAGCTTCAGATGAATCGAATTATAGTTAAACGACATGGCTAGTTACATGTCAAAATTATTAAAAAAATAAAGGAAATAAAGGTTACACATAGAGCATATGTACTAGATATAAGAATGTTACTAAATTATATCCAGAAAAAAGAATTTACAAAAACATTGTAAGATAATATAAGACTGTGTTATGATTATTATTATCATCACAAGACATAAAAAGTAAAATACTGAATATGAAACTCGTTTCGTAATTTTTTAAAACAAATCCCTGAATATAATTTAGTACGATAAACAGTTACATTATAGGTACCCATTATTTTTCTAAAAGATTTTAAACTATCAGCTACATTTGAAATAAATATTTTTGAATTTGATGGTACAGGTTTTCTAAACATAAATTTAGATGTTCTAATACTTTAAAGCGAAGTGGTTTTAAATTATTTAATAGTAATATCTTTATAACTCTTAGTTCAAAATGCACAGATCATTCATAATGTCAGATTATATAAATCTCCATCTTCCCATCTGCCAATATATGGTGAACTGAAATCCGATATTGAGGTATCGAGATCTGAGCGAGTGTTAATGTGTTTCCATACATCTACGTATAATACTGCATAATACATTTTATCAGCCTACCGTGAAGGGAAGCGTGAGAAAACGCACACATTTGTAATGGCAGCCAAGATATCAAGGAAAGTAAATGATAGTGTAATTATATGGACGGCTCTATTAGCGTCATTTGTTATTGATATGCATTTACGTAGCGAGCTGTCTATTGCATCTCTTGAAGATTAGTGGTATTAAAATAGCTTTAAATATGGGAGGTCATAGGATCGTTATCCTTTCCAAAATTTCATTTTTTTTTATATTTACTCAAACGCTTAAACCCCTAAATCTTATTTCGGCCAGCCATGATGACTTGACTTACTAAACTTTAGGATTGCTTTTTCGCTTCTATAAATAGTTACACTGAAAATTATCATTTTCAAAACCGTGATAACAGAAATAAATGTAAGGGTAATCGATTCTGTTTGGCCGAAAATATTTAAGAAGGCAAGGCCTGCACTATCTAGTTTAATAAGGTTCTTGGATTTTAAAGCCCCAAGAGTCATGGAGTCGGTTCCCTGTGCAGGGAAGTCTTCATTATGGATCAGTTTGGTTGACGTTCTGAAATTCATGTTAAGCTTGTTGTGATCAAGTATTGATAACTTTATGAATATTCTCTTAGTGACGTATATAGGCATAATAAAAGAAGGATTAAAACCTATTCATTCAGAAAAGTTTTATTTGCTACTTTAACCATCAAATAAATTTTATTGAAATAGGTATCTCTGTAAAATTCTACCGTGAACAAGATATCAACTGCCATTTAATAAAATTCAAATATTCGACGATAAAATCTAGATCATAGTCTGGAGTTCAGCTCAATTTCATATTGATCAATCAGTACAGAATTCTCTCTTGGAAGTTCAATTTCCTTTAAAATTCCACTTTTATTTGCAGGTGCATTCTGTAGACCAAATGGAAGAAAGAATTTCTATTTTGGCTTGAATATATTGTCTTCAGTTTGACGGGAAAAAAATTGTGACCTATTAAAGAACGAGTCTGAACTTGTTTTGACATAAATTATTTGTATTTTATAGTTCTGCACTAGATTCTCTTTTTTATAATCGTTTAGTGTATTAAAACTTTTTTCATTTATTGAAGACTTGAATTCGGTATGAATTGTTTTTAATGCGACGCAATGTTTTGTTTCCAAAATAAACAATGCAAGAATTGCCTGAAAGGCAACAAACACACTTATCATTTCATTAAAATAGTAATGTTAAATGCAGAATTCGTGTAGGTTTTTAACCTTTGAAAGTAAAACGACCTTCACAAATATAGAATTTTATGGCATAACGCGCATAGCTGTGCAGTAGAAGAGTAGTTAAATTTGGTGCTTGAAGCCATCGTCGAAGATCCGGCTGGGTTTATAAATAGAAACGTATGGTATTTCACGCGCCTGGTTGACCGAACACTTCTGTTATTAATTTTGAATTTTAATGTTAAAGGAATAGCTCTGAAATTCGCTTGGGAATTGAGTTAACTTTTAGTGGCTACAACAGTCGATTTTAGTTAGCGGACTTGTGATTTTGAATCTTATAAGTATGAAGCTAAGGTGCATATAACTTTGTAGTTTAGTAATCAAATTTAGCGAAGTCATTTTGGTCTCCTGAAAGTGTTATTTTCAAGATTGTTTACAAAATCTTCCAAATTTTCCACATATTTGCAATTTGATATTCTTTCGATTTTGGGCTTTTTTCACTGATAACATAAAGTAGAAATTTGTCTCTTTATCGTTGTATATAGAAAACGTCAAAGTTAGAAATTTATAGAATTATAAAACGGTTTGTTTTGCGGTAAGTGGAGGAAAGTAATACATAAAATCCAATAAATTTTAATTTGTTAGAGGTTGCGGTTGGAAATTTCGTTTCTGTAGCTTTTAATAATAATAATAATAATAATCAGTTTATTTCAGACCAAATTACAAGATCCATATATTGTTAGTAAAAGTCTTAACCTAGTGTTAGTAAAAGACACTCTTATTTACAACTTGAAACGACTGACACCTACGTGTGCAGCCGCATCCAGTGAGCCAGCATGGGGCAAACTTTCAAACATTATTTTGTGTGTTTTTGAAAGTTACAAGCGACTTATGTCGACGGAATAATTCTAATTAGGAATTTATTCGGAGTGTATAACTTTACAAAAATGTTTTCCAGCGGATTTATCCTCTGCATATTACTTACATGAAGTAGAGAGTATATGTGTGTTTGATTTATATTTCCCAGATTTACTTCACAATTTTTTTCTCGTTGATAAAAACAATTCTTACCTAACGTTTAATTAAATTGATTAGACTTAGTAGACTGTTTCTTTCTATAATTATATTATAAAGAGGGAAAATTTTATTGTTTGACTGTTTGTATTAAATAGAACTCCTGAACTAATAGACCGATTACCAAAATTCTTTCATAGTTAGAAATCAACTTAACATAGGCTATTGACAGCCTTCCTCGATAAATGGGCTATCACTTAAAGTATTTTTGAAATTGGAATAGTTGTTGTAATTATTAGTTCAAGCGAACAAATAAACTCTTCAGCTTTATATAAAGATATAGAAGTATAGAATACAACTCGATTAAAATGTATGCAGCTACAATTCGTACAACCTAATTGTAATTATCGATATTACAGATTGCCTTGGCAATAGAAACAGATAATTCACATTGTTCATCATAACATCTAAAAATAAATACTTATTTTAGTAACAATTATCTCTGCACCTAGTTGTTAGGTAATTAGTTTTAAATATCTTGCAATACATTTTTTGGCTTAGTTGTCACTGAGTCAATTTGTTTCGTAAGAAGTAGGAAACTAGGTAAGTCGTCAATGTTGACACTCAGAATGTGTAATACTACTTTATTTATATTTTTTGGAGAAAAACTAAAATTTTCAGTGACAAAGTAAAGTCTTGCTGTAAGTCTTGGTTCGTTCCCACGCCCAATCAGAAATCTTTGTGTAAACTCTAAGATTACTTTTATCGTCTTGTTTGTTAAAGCACGTTAAGCTTTTAGTCCTGATAGTTATAACATCATCAACAACAAGCGAATTCTAGTGGTGACGATGGCAATGGATGATGACAATTACTCATGTCTTGAAGTTGTTTCTTATTTTTTTGGCGGAAATGTGTTAGTCACAGGGCTCTTGTTACTTCGGTGAGTGTAATGACGAGCAGGGTTCCGGAATTATTTAAATAACTACAAACTAATAAATCTGCTCAAGGGGCCTGCCTCCTTGATGGCATGGGCTTCGATTTAAGTAGCGGGCGGGAATTGCGGAGCGGGCATTTTCGAAAAGGACACAAGTTGTGAAATGACATATGCCCTTTTCGAAATTGCAAATCAAAATAATGTCTACAAGGTCATAGTATCTTAATGGAAAGCATATCTCGTGTGAGATAATTCGTTGGTATATTAACGCAATATAAAAAAAATTGAAGTCCATACAACCTTTATTGAATTGGGTAAATATTTATTTAGGCACACTTCTGTACTTTTCGTACATAAAACTAAAATAATATGCCCTAAAGCTCAATTCGCGCACCAAATTGGTGCTAGCTCGTATAAATTTGCCTTCAGGCTAGACGAACCCAATTTTAAAATTGAATCGTCTAATTTAGGCATTGAATGTTATTTGTATTATTTTTGCCTCTGTTGTATAAAAACCTAACTTCAAACGTTATAGAAGTTCATTGATTATAGAATTACATTTTATTTACGTAACATTAATAAGTTTCCTGTTATTGTGTTGATATCACCAAAGCAAAAACAAAAAGAAATCGGCTTGCAAATAGAGGAAAAAGGGTATTTTGTTATTATCCGATTATCTGGAGATATTGGTTAAAAATGAACTAAACCACCGTGCTCAATTGATATATAAGGTACTTTTCCCAAATATTTGTTATCAATTTTGGAGAATATTGTGCCACAATAGTAACTAACATTAACATTCTAAATGTACTAATTACTAATAGACTGCATCATATACCCAAATCATTTGCGGTCACATTCTTTTAAAAAAGAGCAAAGACCCGAATTTGATATTTAAAAAAATAGTATATTGCTAGTGTAATCTTATTAAATTATACATTACAACTAGCTTGTGTCCACAATTTCATCCGCGTGGAATATTTACTTAGGGCTAACCTCGGTTTTGACACATTATTCATTGGTGATAGATAATTTATAGCCTATAGTCTTCCTGACTAAATAACGTTTTAAGGATCTTTCAAATTGGTCGAGTAGTGTCTGAGATTAGGTAGATCAAGCAAACAAACTCTTCATGTTTATATATCAAGTATAGATATCATCATCAACAGCCCGTTTACGTCCACTGCTAAACATGGGCCTCCTCTTAACAGACCTTGGCAAGCCAGGATCATAGAGGGATATTGCCATAATCACCACGCTTGGCGGATTGGTGATCGCAGTAAGATGTAAACCTTGAGCTAATAGATGCTGCTGCCCATCCATCAGCCATATGTCCCTTAGTCACCTTTTAAGACACCCATGGGAAGACATAGATATAAGAAGAGTATAGATATAAATCAATTCAATTCAAAAGCACACAATAAATACCACGACCTTATTATTCTTACTATCGCTTCCATTAAACTATCAATAAGTCTCTCAGTTTTAAAATTCAAAATGCATCAAGCTTGATATAAAGTGCAATAAATAAAATGAAGTTTTATTAACACCGATTTTTTCCCGTTTCATAAAATTGACGGAAGCGATAAAATCCATCCACCGGAGATGTCAGCAATGAAATTTTCAATATTGTATTTGCACTATCATGTTACTGGAAAATAAAAGTTTATGGGTGCGAAAATAAATAATCAAAATATATTTGGAACGATGAATATGTGTCCGGTTAGGAAGTATGATATTCTTTTTCATGCTTAAAAGTGGATATGACTATTTTATGTTTGATGAAATTTAAAAATACATTCCCGGGTGGTTTCTGGCAAAGAATACACCACCCCATGTTGGGTTGTCCTAAGAGGGTACACAGCTGGATGGGTAGCAGCATCTATCAGCTCAAGGGTAGCTACCATCTTACTGCGATCAGCAATCCGCCTTCCAAGCATTGTAAGTTTAGCAGTATCCATCAACAACATGGCTTGATAAGGATATTAATAGGAGGCCCAATTTCAGCCGTGGACTTAAATGAGTTGGTGCAATGAACACAATATATCATGTAAACATAAAAAACGTCTGAATTGGACATTGATGTTATCATCATCAACCTGAAGATCGATCAATACTGAACATGGGGCTCCCTCAATAGATGTTTTGCCATAGTTATCACGCTTATCAGGCGGTTTGACGACCGTAAAATCATGCATGCGCCTGTGTTTCACTCAGGACCATTTTGTGTTTCCCCATTTTTAGGGTTCCGTAGCCCAATGGCAAAAAACGGAACCCTTATAGATTCGTCATGTCTGTCTGTCTGTCTGTCTGTCTGTCTGTCTGTCTGTCTGTCCGTCCGTATGTCACAGCCACTTTTTTCCGAAACTATAAGAACTATAATGTTGAAACTTGGCAAGTAGATGTATGTTGTGAACCGCATTAAGATTTTTACACAAAAATAGAAAAAAAACAATAAATTTTGGGGTTCCCCATACATAGAACTGAAACTCAAAAAAATTTTTTTCATCGAACCCATACGTGTGGTACATCTATGAATAGGTCTTCAAAAATAATGTTGAGGTTTCTAATGTAATTTTTTTCTAAACTGAATAGTTTGCGCGAGAGACACTTCCAAAGTGGTAAAATGTGTGTCCCCCCCCCTGTAACTTCTAAAATAAGAGAATGATAAATCTAAAAAAAATATATGATGTACATTACCATGTAAACTTCCACCGAAAATTGGTTCGAAGGAGATCTTGTAATTAGTTTTTTTTTAATACGTCAAAAATCGTAAACCGCAATTTAGCTTTCATTCAATCAACTCGAATATAAAAATATAAAATAACATTTCATTTCATAAACATACGCTTTTTTATTTATTCTTGATATCAAAAATAGGTACGCACTTGTAACTGAAACGGAACCCTTCGTGCTCGAGTCCGATTCGCACTTGGCCGGTTTTTATTTTTTAAAGTTTGTTGTGTGATCGATCATAAAACCGATATTGAAACGGTCGGTACTTTTATCACAATATTTCTTCTTAGTGTGACGCGTTAGTTTTTTTTTAAAAGTACCGTCATGATCTACGTCACGATATACTGAAAGCAATACTCACGTCCGCTTACCACATCATAGACCAAAAAGAATATTTTGTTATTAAACTTCCGATGAAAAAGATTAGATGTATATTTTATTTTTCTGTTGCTGGTTTGATAAAATATGGTTGGTTACCTCTGTACGTCACACTAAGCCGTTAGTCCCGATACTTTATCAACAATCGCATACAAAGGTAACAGAAACCAATCCCCTTTGTATTTCAACATAACACTGCAGTCAACCCACGTGCCAAGTGTGGTGACTATGGCAAATCCTTCATTGAATCTGGGCCTCCTGCCCATGCTTAGCAATAGATATTATAGGCTATTATGATGATGATGAATAAACATTTAATAACGTCTTCAACTGGGTTATTGCGATGTATAAATCCCTAATTCAGACTGATTAATTGTCAAAGAATTCTGAAGTAAATGAAACCCGAACAAAGCATATTCATAGTAGGTAAACAATCTACATATTTATAAAACACACACGTTAATATTTTTCTCGAGTACCTTTATGCAATCAAATTTCGCTTGATATATATTTAGTAATATTTTTATCTGTCTTCATATTTTAGTTTCAGCTTTGTCGGCGGCGTTTCAATTTAATTTGGAAGGTATTTTATTACATTCTTCAGTTTGCAATTTTCATATGACAAATTGGTTGAATGTGAGCAACTTGTGAAATTTGAAAACATATTTTTATTTATAGCATCTATAAAGGTTAATATGAATATTTTGTTTTTAAAATATTCTGTTATTTTCATGAATAACGTTTATCTTTTAGTTTGTTAGTGTTTTATTAGCATGGTTGAATGATTTTGGTACCGTAATCCTTAAGTTTGACTATTGTTTAGTACAAAACGCATGTTTTTGGCACACAAATATATTTAAGATTGCATTATCTTTGTATGGGTATATCCAGTGTTACCGTCACGCTTTGGCTCAAAAGCGACAAAAACCAAATAAAAAAATCTAATTTTAGTCATAATAAGTATCATAAATTAAATAAGAACAAGTTTCCTGTTCAGCTAGCGAAACAAAATAAACTACGTAATCCGCTTTTTGGCTGGAATAATAGTTCCAGCCAAAAAATAGATTACGTAGGTTTTTGGCAAAACACTTATATTTATGCCGGAAATTAAAACTTGTGACCTTGAAAATTTGAAGAGGATGTTTATTTATCTGACATTCATGTTTTCAGTTTTGTAAAGACTAGGTACCTACAGTCGACCGATGAGATATTTTTACACCTTTTTTACCAATAAATGTAAGTAATTATATGTATGTCTATCATCATTCATCATCATTATTATTTACGAGTAAAGAGTTCGCTGCTAGTTGTGCACAAATCGACCCCCACCCATTACACTATTGACGCGAACCCACTCGTAACACAAGCGTAACATTAGCTTAGCGCGAGGAGTTAACAAGAATACTAGTAGAATTCAAAACTCTGCTAGTAATCTTTTTTTTTAAATGAACTACTTTTTCTAAATGAACAACTGACCAAATTGCAGCCTATTAATTAACAGGCGGCTCCCTGTATACAAATTCTATATTCATCGATCGGCTTATATGATGGCAATTTTCCGTTCGCCCTTCAAATACAAAAAGAGCCAAAAATAACTCGAAAACATTTTTATTTGTACCTACCGCAAGCTTATACTTTTCATCAAAACAAGCCATTAAAGCTTTCCACCACGCTCAGTTCCAGTACCAATACATTAATGTCCATTGCGTAGGATGTTATAAATACGCATTAAAGTTCCCTTGTAGGCGTGTTGTCGAAACGTCACAATTATTTTTAGTCATTTTGGCAGACGGTTTATTTTTTCACTGATTTCCATTGAACATTTTGAATCACGACGCTACGTATTTGGCGAGTACACAAAGAAATCTTTTGTTCGTTTGAACAAGGAGTCTTTATACAAATTCTCCCTTGTTTTGTAGCTTCCTGGTTTTGTAAAGTTTCATAACTTTTTTTGATTTCTTTTGAAGAGCGTTGTTTGCTAATTTTTTTTTAATACGTTTGCTAGCTGTACCTCGCGTTTATAGCTACTTTAAACTGTTAACATATAAGCAATCAAATGCTAAAATGTGTTTTTGCAAAACCAACTGAATGACCAATTTCGAAAAGGGCACAACTCCTATAGGCAAGCCATATGAAATATACTCTTTTCGAAATTGCATATTCACTATAGATAAAAGTTTCTGAGATATATTTATATTATAAAGTTTAGTATATATGTTACGGCTAATAACCGAAGTGCAGCTACACCTAGTTTTAGCCGGCTACAACTAGGTGCAGTCGGCCACATGCGTTTATAAGTCCCTGTTCGACTCCATTGCTTTAGGTTTAGGTTATTTTTTTTTTTAACCACCCCAACACCTTTTTGAGGGACAAAAATAAGGGACAAATGCATAGGTATTGTTTAATTTAGAGTTAACTTAGAGGAACTTATAGGAACTTAGTAAGGTTGACCTAAGTTTAACCGCAAGTCGTCGGCTGCACCTAGTTGTAGCCGGCTAAAACTAGGTGTAGCCGCACTTCGGCTATTAGCCGTAACATATATATCGCATATAAAAGATGCTATTGTACATATATAGGGTGAGTTGTTTGTTATCATGAGCACAATCATGTGTTTAGGTATCGGTCACTAATTACCAGTCACCCTATATATGCCGCCAATTGTACATGCTCTGTATACCGATTAGTTTGTAAGTTTTCTGTGTTCTTGTTTTTATTAGTAAACCTTTATGTGAATAAAACTATTTTAATTTTAATTTTTTTAATTTATTAGTGTACAATAAAGAGTTTATCTATCTATCTATAGTATACTATAGCATCTTTTTTAAATATTTTTGATAAAAGATTATTTCTGAAACTATAGTAGTTGTTGGGTAGTGTAAACGATATACAAATTATCAATATTACTACGGTGTACTCTTCTGACTATTCGATGATGGTGCTTTACATAAACAAATAAATTTATAATAAGTATGATATTTTCCTAACCAGCTACATGCTGTGGTCGTCTAAACTAGTGAGTTTCGACTAACATTTCATTCGTTTCATTTTTAAGCGAAAACATAAACATATAGATAGTGTTTTGTTTTCTTTTGGTCATAGAGACTCATGTCTAATTGTCCTTATTAAAGTCATATTGAAATAATTGCCAATACCTACTATACATTAAATTTACCCACAAGTATTTTTTTTATATTAAACTTTTTAATTTAAAAAAGTCCACTTATATTAATCTGAATATGATAGTACTAGTTAAATAAAGCCAGAGTGAGTAGAGCAGAACAAAAAAAGCATACGTTCAATATTGTATGTAAGTATTTAAAAGTATGCATTAATATTCACACACTTGTCGTGCATGTCATTTGATGAAACTCGCGCAAAACAAATGAAGGTAGTAGGTGCTTTACTAAAGTTTGACAAAGACTCAACTTATTTTTTAAATTCATCATGTTTTCTTTGTAAAAGTGTATCATAATATTTTGACAGTTAAATGGCACAAGGTCACTGCAAAAAAACAGTAAAATGAACGTGTTTATTACTCGTTCACGTTTCGAAACACAAAATATATCGGCGAGAGTAAATTATTTCGCAGAATTTTCTTTTAGTATTTATATACATTCAATTGGAAACGCCGAAGTGTTGGGTTTAATGTTTGGGCATTTTGTACGAATTTACAAAAAAAAAATCTTTTGTATACAATTTACAAATACAATCGGTATTATTCAGTGGTGAAAAACCACATGGAAATTTATTTATAGTCCATTTTTTGTTGTTTTAAATGCAAAATGACTGTATTTTGTTTGGTTCGAAGAGTCAAACATATTTTTATTTGTTTTTTTTTTTACATTGTTTATATAAAAGTCTATAATAAAGATAAATGAAAAAAAAGAGCCAAAAAAATATAATATAATATTTATAAAAGCAAGACCTTCGTAATTAAAAAAAATAAATGTAAAACATTATTTTGATCATATCATATAATGAATGTGTGCGTGTGTGTTTATGAGAAATGTATATTTAAATCAAAACAATCTACCTTAATAATTTAAATAAATTTTAGAATTTTAATACGTAAATTAATTACTCAACTTACTACTACTTAAACTGAAATTAAATTAACTCCAAAGGTTAACGTTTTGTAAATTCCAAAATGAATTTGCGTTCTAAATTTATTTATGTTTTTACTTCTGTTTAAGTAAATAATTGAATAGCCAAACAATTAATTTTGTATTAAAATCATATTCTTAGTAAATTAATTAAGACTTTTCCAAGAACAAAACTCTGAGCATAAGTTAGGCTGACTCCACATTGGGCGCAATCGTTCTTCGAGCGTAAGAATAACGCTCGACTTGAATAACAGGAGCGCCGAGCTCCCATCCCTGTCACCCGCTACCGTCGCTGCATATCGCATACCGCGCATGCCCATTGTGAAGTCAGCCTTAGTCATAATCAAATGTTTCTTTAACAATTATTTTCAAATTGCTATTAATTAAGTTAGATAAGGTTATAATAAAGATAGGGCATTACTCATACAGTAAATTTTCATGAATTATGTTTTTATTGACAAACCTTCAAAGCAGCAAGTCTATCGATATTCATACAACTCCATGTGATTGCAACTCATACTAATATATAAAGTGGAAGATTTTATTTGTTTGCTTGAACGCCCTAACCTCAGAAAACACTAGTCCGATATGAAAAAATCTTTCAGTGCTAGATAGTCCATTTATCGAGAAATGCTACAAGCTATACTAGAAAAGCTAAAATAATTTACTAACTAAGTATGTATTAATGTAAGAATGTCAATAATAAGGTTATAAATAAATAATTCGGTACACACTATTGTCACATAAATTGCTATAACAAATACTGTTTGAACGCAATCGTCCGGAAACTCTTTTCGCGAAATAAATATTTACTCAAGAACGGGGAGAGGGGGAAAACATACTCCTTGTATTTGTTGCGTGAACGAGACAGATATACAAATATTAGTAATGTTGTTTTTGACATTTTAGTTCTATAATTCATTTAACTGTGTTACTTGAAATACATAGTTTTACTAGTTTCGATAAATTCCACTGCTGATAGTTGCTATGGAACTAGGTTCAATGCATTCATAATACCAACTTCTTGGTATGATTGGCATCATCATCAGCCCGTATAACGTCCACTGCTGAACATGGGCCTCCTCTCGAGGAAGGGTATTTGCCATAGTCACCACGCTTGGCAGGCGGGTTCGTGTCCGTAGTATTATGTTGCACTACACAAGGAAACGCTGCTGCCCGTTCCTTGATATACGATTATTATAGATGATGTTATAATAATCGGGACCAACGGATTAACGTGCTTTCTGAGGCACGGAGCGTAGTCCCTCAACCAACCAGACCCGGAAAGAAATCTTATATTAGATTGACATGCCTAATTCATTTCCCCCTGGTAATGGGTATTCAAGGGCTGACAGTTTATTTTCTTAAGTAGAAGTTAATAAAATGATATAGGATTGCCTTATTTCAGTCTTAGCCATGCTATTTATAATGTCTATATCATTAACAACATGAAATTTTGTTAGTTTGTTAAACATCGCTCATGTGACGAAGGGCACGTGTGCGAACCGCATCATTTTGCGTCATTCCGGAAACGTGTTTAGTATTACCAGATAAATCTTTAGATTAAAATAGTTTAAGAACTGTATGACTGAATGTGCGAAGCCCAAAGATAAACTTGGGTTAAAAAAGTTTAGTTTAAAAGTTAACAACTGACAATTTTACCTAACTGTCAGCAGTTTTCTAAATTATCTCAAAAATTAGTAATTAAAATATATTTATATTTTGGAGAACAATAAATAACCAAACCAATGACATTAAATTAAAAGAAGAATCATGTTAATAATAATTGAAACACACAATTAAAAAAAACATCGCAAATTGGAAATAATAAATACTTTAAACCTTATTATTGTTCTAAAGCTAATATTAATAGGAACACAATAAACAGAGTTCAAACTGAAACTGTGTGCAAATTTATCTTTGTTCACGCCTAAAGAGCGTAGACATTCCTATACAAAATTTAAACAAGTTCTAGTTAAACGTCAGATAAACTATCAACTGAATACGTTAGTGAACTATGACATTAGACATGTTAAAAAAAAAGCACAAAAAAGAAGTGTTATCCAAAAAAAAAACAAAAGCAGATACTTACAGCGTAATTATAGCCACATAAAAAAACACTTCAGGGCAATCCAAGTCACACAGAGGGGTTATAAAAGGGGGGTAAATAGGTTTTATAACACTCTTATATTACTTGTTATCATATTGTAGCTGCTTGAAGCACTTTTGTAAAGACTAGAACGATTATCACAGGTTCGGGGTGTGCTCTCTAGCGCACACTATTAGGTACTGGGGAACTCGATACGTGGAGCGAATGAGAGTATTTTTGGAGATGGCCATGCGTGTGCGCCGAAGATTTATTTTCTTACCGTCACGGTTTACTTTTGGACGTAGAAAGGTCATTGGACAGTTGCGCTTCGATTGTTTGGTGTAAAGTAATGTTTTTGATAGAGGTTGATAATAAAGTCAACAAAAACCAACAAACATGTCCACTTTTAACAACAAAAAAAAATATATATAAGGAGGTGTGCGATAATATAATAATAAAAATTGGATTTCTAATAAACAATAACATAATAATATGTTCGAGTTTTAAATGTTCGGAGTTAGAGTATAAACAAAACTTTTCGTCCGTATAGCTACCATGTACTTCTAAAAGTCAACTTCAATACATAGTATAAATCAAAGCCGCTTCCCGATGTCTGTCTGTACCTATGTATGCTTTAATCTTTAAAACTACGCAACGGAGTTTGATGCGATTTTTTTTAATCTATAAAGTGATTCAAGAGGAAGGTTAATATGTATAATATATCAGCATTGCATCCGTGCGATGCCGGGGCGAGCCGCTAGTAATTAATAAAACTTAAATTAACTTAATTATTTTCAATTGTACTGAAAGTTACGCTACATATTACTAGTTTCCCACGCACGGTTTTTACCCGAGTAGCTCCCATTCTCGTGGTAACTTCATCATGATATCAATCCCATAGCCTGCCTCAACAAATGGGCTGTTGAAATATTTTTTCAAATCGGACCACTAGCGCATTCAAGCAAACACACAAACAAACTCTTTAGCTTTATAGGTATATTAGTGTAAACAATAACATTTTATGAATAAATTATTTATTTTAGCACCTTCTCTCGCATGTAAAGTTGATAAGTTATCCTACTGAGGCGTATTTTAAAACAAAAATGTATCCATACTTTCATATCTATGAAATAAGCATCATCACCATCACTCATAAGTGTAAGATCCACTCCTAAACAAGAGACACCCCGAAAGTGGTGTTAGCATAGTTAACGTGCTTGGCAGGCGAGTTGGTGGTTTCACTACATATTATATTCACATAGGTAAATACTACGTTCCGTTACCTGATCTACGATTGTCATAGATGATTGTTATGAACACTGCCAACTCATTAAAATACTTTTGCAGGCACGGACGGTGACTCTTCCTCAAACAACCAGACAAGGAAAGAAATCTTTGATTTAACACAAAGTTATTCCGAAAACTTTAGAATTATGATTTTTTTTAACAGTTTTTAAATATTGTAACCTTAAGTTGGTTAGTTGAGATAAAAACTTAAAGCATGGGTCACATACAAAAATTAAGTTCAAAATCTATCATCTAAATGGATTACAAAAGATATTAAACCTCATCGTTAACAAATATAAAGTTTGACACAGTATTACAATATATTAAAATCTGAATTGAAAAGACATACCTAATATCTTGCGGTAACTACGCTCCAAAATATGTCTAAATGTGACTTCAAAATTTTATGCACAATATGCATGAAGGACAAAACTATATATATGTATATATAATTATTATAAAAGTCACTGTGTTTTTCCTTATTTCGCAATAGTAATAAAAAACCCTTGCCTGTTACTATTTTAGTACACTTTTTTATATTAACCTAAATACTTGTGTAAAGCGTTGATATATTATTTGTATTGCCCAACGTAGCTTTTATAAAGAGAACGAAGTCTTTATAATATGAATCGTGTCCGCGAAATCTTTCTACCTTTAAAATAAATATTAGAACTCACGCTGAATTGAGTAGAACAAATATTTGCGATGAAAATTAACACAGAAAACTTAGAAATTGTAGTTTGTTAGTAATACTCGATTTTTTGTATGTTCGTATAATGATTTACAGTACATTGGTTTTCGTCGATACAATTTTTATTAACGATACTACGGTCAGCAGGAAGGCTGGTGAAACAGGTAAACACTGCTTCTCGTTCCCTTTCTACTAGATAATAATTTATTTATACGGTACAATGACAAGTGGCACCAAAGTCTTAACATACATTCTAGGGGTACAGAGGGTGTGTGCTTCAACCAATCAGACACGAAATGAAATCCTTAATATATCGAATATTTTGTGCAGTAATCAAACTTACGACCTCCGGAAAATAAGGAGACTTGGGGGTAACCTACTGTAATAATTTCCCGGTTTGTTACTTCCGCGGCAGATAAAAAAAATATCTGTGTAAATTTCAAGCCTCTCTTCATGACATAGATAGCATATAATGACGTGGATACACATTTTACAATCTCATCTAGGCCAATCGGATACCAGGTAAACACATACATAAATAATACTTTACTCACCAACCCGCCTTCCAAGCGAGGTAGAAAAAACCTCTTTCGAGGGAACCCCATATTCAGCAGTGAACATTATACGAACTTAGGATGATAGCAAATTAAAAAGATTCAAGTTTCTCCATACCAACAATAGACCAAGAACTTTTCGATTAAAAAGCTATCTAAACTGACTATCGGTCTTTTTCCCTCTTGTACAATATGACAAAAGCGTATGACAAAGAGACAAACACAAATATATCCTTTCTCCGTTGCAAGTTATTTAAAGGCAAACGTTTTATTTTGTATAAACAAACATGGTAAACTGTTCTTTGTGTTCTTTGGTGACGAGTGATAGCTGTTTCAACATTATTAATATGCTTTATTTAAAATTGCATATGCTGCTACGTAAAAGCCAAAAGTAAGGTTATGATTTTAACAGTTCTGTGTATTTTTTACCGTTAATCATTTATTTGATATTGATAAATGTGACATCAATTAAGGTGTTATTACATCCAGGTAGTATTAGACTTTGCATGGCGATTTCAAAAAGTATATATTTGGATTTTGGCTGATATCGTGAATTAAGCTATCGGTAAAACAATCTTACTGGATTTTGTGAAGTAAGGAATATATAAAGTGCACCTGTGCTTGTAACGTTATAATATTAACGCGCATGACAGCATCGACGCATTATATATTCGTAAGGCGTAGATGATGCAAAGATTTTGGTCAACGTGGCTGAAATCAGCCTAGATGATTTGAAACTTATTTATTATTGGGCATTTTATATGCTGATTATGATGATGACAAAGTAAAATAGTTTATTTCAATACAAACACGGAGCAAAACTACTGAGTATAACTGAATCATATTTTCGTTGGTAGCACGTGAAATTCAAATTTCTCTCGTTTTGGCAAATTGCCCTCTTTGTTTCATTGTACGTTCATCTAAATGTCATTCGCTATCATTATAATCAAGTACTTCTGTTTATCATCGTAATGAATTTAAATTTTCATTTATCATAAAATACATTATTTTATTTATTATAAACTAGCTTCCACGGGCGGATTCACCAGCGAAATCCCCGTTTCCGTAAGAACTTCATAATTAAATATAGCATTTCTGAATAAATGCGCTATCTGACACTGAAATTAGCTCGTTCAGTCAAACAAACAACCTCTTCGGCTTTATATAATTAGTATAAATTATAATTTTAATTAATTGCTAAATATATAATATTATAGGTATATATTACACACTCACCAATTATTCAAAAATGACTTGACCAATTCCGATTTTTTTTTCTTATTTTCACATTTGCCAGCAAAAAGTTTTGTCTTAGTTGTTTTTTAATAAACGAAGAATAACAATAACATGTTGATCATTACATAATTTATCTATTTTCCGCTTAAATATGTTGTTTGCTGTTATTTATTTAGGATTTCTTTTGACGATTTTTTTTAACTTTAAAGACATCCCCTCATATTGTGTTATCAACCTTTGTATTTTTAATTTTCGTGTGACTTGCTTATATCTTTCATAACCTTATTTTACTAGATGTAGTAGCAAAAGCTCGTGGCCGACAAAACAAAAACGTTATCTTATCACAAAATAAAAGCTCGAGTACTAATATACATATCTCGAATACTAATGCTAATTGTGTTTAGTGAGAGAAGAAAGAGATTTTTTTTTCTTCGTTCATATTATGTAGTGGCTTTTGCTACTACACCTTGCAAATACTTAACAGAATCGGCTTTGTATTGAATTTTAACGCATTTGGTGATAGAATATGTTTCAAGCATCTACGGATTATTAAAATTATTATTTTAGTTCAACAAACTCGCCCAAAGCCAAACATTAAATAAATATACATATTTAAGTTGGAGTTTTGGAAGAAATACCCAATGTTTTGCCAATTTAGTCACGAAAACTTTTATTCGAGTGTCTAAGTATTATAAATTCTTCTTTTGAAATAAATGGCCTGCCACCGCAACAAGCGGTGATTTTGCCAATGTCAAGTGTGTGAAAATGTTGAAATATGTTTGGATTATTCGTAAATCAATTTTGATATTGAGGGGAATGGCCGTACCCTTTTGCCAAGACCTTGTATCTTAACAATTGGTAATTTTTTTGACTCTCATCGAGAAAGTTGGTAGCTGGAGGACAACTTTAAAAAGATTGGCTATCTGCACAAGACATTTTATAGTGCATTGTATGCACAACCTTTCGCATGGTGCACTCCACTCTTTATTCCATTGCTTACAAATGTGTTTTACCGACACTACTGGTGAGAGTTCTATCGAAGGACCGACGTATTACGTCTTTTCCAAGGCATGGGTGACATAAAGATGACACCGGAACTAGGTACAGGTCAGTTTTGATACTTCATTTTTTTTTAATAATTGGACAATGGCTACACTACAATGAATTCAAATGCACTCGGAAATATTTTATAAGCATCTAATAAAAAATCATGAAAATGGTGGATCTGTTAAAGTTACATTTCGTGAAATTTGGATATTTTCGGTCATGCTTGTGGCAGTATTTTTTTGATACTGTAGCCATCATAACTGCATATTGTCGTCCACTGTTGAATATAGACCTTCGTTATTGATTTTCAGTGGGAAAGATTGCTAGCAGCCTGCATCCACTGATTCTCTGCAACTTTTATAAGCTTGTCTGGCACGATGGACCGTGCCAGTTCGTGGTCCTCTCACGAGAACCTTTCTGCCTATTGCCATTTCAACTTTCGAATTCGACTAGCTATGTCTGTTGCAAAAATACATATTTTACTTGACTAACTTTTAGCTATGTGATAAGTAGATTGTTACCTGAAAACAAAAAAATATATTTACTAAATAATTATTCACATTATAAAATAGTGATGAAATCGCAAGAGCATAGTTTCTGAGTGGTTCTTTGAGTCTCTAGGTTTGAAAGAATTTCGTCTCGGTAGAATCGCAAATGTACTAATGTGTAGTGCAACGACTTGACCATTAAAATCACATAGATTTGTTTTCTCACAAGAAAATGTCTCATTGGTTGAAGACTTAACATAGATACTTCTATCTATGGCCGCCATACTAGCTAGATCGAAATTTGATTATGTGATCGAATGTCGTGTATCTGCAGCACCAACTGCGCCCTCATTACGGGCGTTTGGAGCAGCAGGGTTTTATTGGATAGAGGGTCTAACCTTCTGGTGTGATTAAATGTGCATAATAAAGACGGGATTCCTATGCCTCTAACGCTTTGGTTTGATGCATTTTCCCCCGGAAAAAAGGGTAGATGATGATGTATGAAAAATTAGTATCAGTGTAGGAAACATTATACGAATTACTGCACCAGCTATATTTAATTGATCAATGCTACCTGTACTCGTCAAATGCCAATGACTTCAATATAAATAGAGGGTACCTACGTCTGCCAAAACGTGCATTGGTATTCGTGCCTTTAATTTTAACTAAAAAAAACCTCTGAAAGGCAGTGTTTTAATTCTAGATACTAGTGAAAGATATGTTTTATTATATACTAGCTTCCCGCGTGTATATAATAATGTGTCGCAAAATGAGGAAGTGCTTTCCTTATATTTGTAAATAAATTTAAATACATAATGTATTTAAATTTATTTTAATTTTCAGTTCACATAGTTATGGAACTATACATCTTATTCCGTTAGTCGTCTAACAGTAGGCAGCTGCTTAATAGTCGGTAGTATCAAATTACCTGCTGTTAGTCGGTTTCCATATACTTTTGAAGCGACTTCTACACATATCATCCAGTAACAGGAATGATTACAAGCGCAATTCGAAAAAAATTACATTTGGTAAATACAGTCTAATCTTTTTGGCAAACATGCAGTGGAATGTAAAGCACTTCAAGGATTTGACCATATGTTTGTATCTCCGTATAACAAATGTAAATCATGGATAAGGAAGTAATTTCAGTCTTATTTACTACCGTACTAAAGTAATGAGTTTTATGTAAATGCAGTTTTGAAAAGGTTATATGACTAAAATAAAGCATGAACCCTTAGAAAAAATGTATATGCTGGAAATTATGTAAATATGGATTTTCTAAAGAATAATCATTTAACTTTGTTTCCTAAGGACTTAATGTTATATTTTGTTACATCAAAAGCAGGAGTACTCAAGTTTCCTAAGCTAGTCAAACAAAAACGAAGAATTTTAATAAAAAAACACTTCAATCATCATCCTTCTTCACAAAAGCCAACAACAAAATTATAACAACCATTTTGGGAGAGTCAAAATTGGCGAAAATTTCAAGCTTATTAAACAAAACTTCCTCAGCACTACGCAGATTTCTATTTTTCAGAGCAATGGGCAAACAGGGAGTATTTGAATTAATTTATATATTTCTACCCTTCTCTGTAACTAACTCTCCCAAAAACATTTTTTAAGGAAGCGAGTTATTTGAGCAAAAAACAAAAGGAGATGTTTTGTTTCACTATGACTATATGTCATTTTGATCTGCATTTATGATAAAGACAATCATCTCGGAATAAGTTACGTCTGTGCAAAAGACGTAACATATGATGATAAGTGGCCATAGAAGATAAAAGAGCTAGATAGATTAATTTAGTTTTAGAAATAAGCAGATAGTAACTAACAATAATCTAAAATGAGATTCATCATCATTAGTGTCAGCCCGCATGAAGTCCAATGCTGAACATGGACTTAATACGCACGATTGATTTACTTTGAAAATCGGGACCAATGGCTTAAAAAGCCTTCCAAGGTGCGGTAATTCGATCCTCAAAGTTTTAGTTTAGAATAAATACGTGTAAATCTACTATATTCTATTCAAACAATCAGAAATGACACTTTGCTTGTACACAAAAATTATGAATAGCATGGGAATGGCACCAATGAATTTCAAAATTTAAAGTGAGACTTATGAGTCTAATTTCATGTAGGAATCTGAGTCCCACTACTGGGCCTCAGATTCCCACATAAAATAAATCCATTAAAGATTTATTATGACTTTAAAAAAGAACATTTTATTATATTTCAGAATAGAAATAAATTCAGCGGTCGCCATCTCGTTTTCTCATGTTCTTAGCAAAATGGAGAGGGTTTCACACGTGGGCGCAACTTTCAAAGTTTACGGTTCGAACATAAACTTCCCTTTAATCTTCTAACGTATAACGAAGCTGTAGAGGGTTAAAAGTTTGTTGTAAATACACGATTGAGAAAACTTGTAAGAGATCTTTAAAATCGATAGAAGCCACGTAAATATGTTGTGCTTCTGTGTTTTTTTATTTTGTGGCAACTGTTTTGAATGTGCTTTTTTATGTAGTTGGCCAAGAGCCGACAAAGTAAGCAACGTGCACAAGAGTGCGCCCTGCTTCGATACCTCGGCTTCGTGCTAGATGAGTTTAGTGCATATGTTGCTCTGCTATACAGATCCAAAGTCCGAGACTTGGATCTTCGAGGGTTTTGAAAGGTTATTTACCATGTAAGGATTGGGGAGGACTAATATTTTCGTCGGCTTCAATAAATGCGCATTATCTAGAGAATCTCCTCCCGAGGGAGGGTTTTGCCACAGTCACCACGCTTGGCAGGCGGATTGGTGACCGTAGTATAATGTTGATGATACACAGGGAAACGCTATAACTTTCTCAATCATGCGAAATATTCTGTTCCAATAGCTAAGTGAGTGAGTGGTACGTTGATAATGGAGATTAATCAAACCAAAGTAATTAAACCTAGAGCAACATCTACATTAGACCAGGAAAAGCACTAATAGAACTGTAACGCCATCTTCAAGCTATCAATTCCAAATATAATGTCAGATGGCGTCATGAATCCTACATCGCGCAATAGAAATTCTCTTGTCTTAGAACCACGATCTCCGAGTTATATACTCAACACATTGCCATAATTCTGGCCAGAATGCGTAATACACCATAACCAGTTCTTCTACAAACTTAAGAATATATCCTTGAAAGTGTTGATTAGACAAACCTTCATTTTACATAAGTAATATATTCTTGAGGAACATTTTCTTTGACTTCCGACCATATTAATATTCCAGCTATGTACACACTTAAGTACAGAGAATTAATCATTTGCATCGCTCGTTCTCAACTCTTCTTGGTTTAAACTTTGTATTGAAACTTTTCCTCGTACATAACTTCTGTATAGTGTAGCAAAATTAGCTGTATTTTTGTATAATAAAATGTTTATTTACTATTTTATATATATAAAAAAAACATTTTCATTTCAATATCACCTAGTTGTAATTATACTTTAAGAATAAATATAGGTTGATGTTGTTGCTACGTATAACATTATATTGTCGCCTCACTGTTATATGATAAATTATAGATGACTAGTTCTACTTGCAATTAGTTTAATAAAACATTAAATATTAATAATTAATGTTGATTCGGAAGAAATTGGAAATTCTCTCACCCAGGTATTTACTCTAAAATGTTAAAAAATGTTAGCAGTATTCTTGAAACTATTTAACATTTTAAAACTTTATGATTTTGAAAAAAAATTACTAAAATTTTGCAAAAAATCCTGTTCATCTACAAAAACAGCGATTAACTCACTAAAACATCGAGTACGAGAAAGACCTACCATCGATTATTTGTTTGGAAAGGGTATAATAAAAACAAGTTATATTTATGAAGTGACGCCACAAGATACTTATTATAATAATATTGTGACTTTACAACGCCCGGTAGGAGTAAATGGGTTAAAATTGTATCCATGTTCTTGCAGTCCATTCGGGATCAAAAAAATATAGTACAAGTAGCGAAAACAGTATCTCCTTTGATTGAGTAAAATTATATCACAAGTAAGTAATAGCAAGAATCGTGCATTTATTATAATACATTTAAATAATGCTGTTAAAAATAGAATCAAATAATTTTGTTACACGGTGTATGTGGTCATTACAATTCGTCTAATGACTTGCAATGTTGTTTTCTCTCAAAACAGTAAGTTTTATAAATATGAGCCGTAATACAAAGTGCTAAAGCTTAAAATCGCGATTGATTTTAAGTTTCTTAACGGTAAGTAATTTTGTGGATTCAGAATAACCTAATTACTTTTTAATTGGCGCGTAACAAATGCTTTATTATGACAGGTTTTATGGAAAAAATCTTGAATTGAAGCTTTAGGGGAGAGATTTATTGATAGAATTAATTATACAACAACAAACTTAAGCCTTTTTAATCATAATAACTGCGCTAGGTACGCTTAGATATCTATAATATTTTCAGTGTCTTGACATTAACATCATATCACATTGATTTTCTCAATACGGTGGAAAGAGGGATAGCATCTTCATCCTGGATGATGTCCACTATTGAAAATATTCTACTATCTTTAAGTCGGTACTAATATTATAAATATGTAAGTAACTATACCGTGTAGTTTCCGGCTTAGAATAGACCACCCCATGTTCTCCCATGGGTGTCGTAAAAGGCGACTAAGGGACATATGGCTGTTGGATGGGCAGCAGCATCTATTAGCTCAAGGTTAACATCTTACTGCGATCACCAATCCATCTGCCAAGCGTGGTGATTATGGCAATAACCCTCTACAATCCTGGATTGCCAAGGTCTGTTAAGAGGAGGCCCATGTTCAGCAGTGGACGTAAACGGGCTGGTGATGATGATGATGTAAGTAACTATGTATGTCTGTTACGCTTAAATGCCTAACTTACTTTTGTATCCAATTTATCTATCTTCGTATCAATTTAATCTGAAACATTTCGATTCTGAAATGATTCAGATTACATTTGACACAAAGATAGACAAGTCATAACGTTGAGAAGGACTTACGCCATCGTTTATCTGGAGTATTTGTTGGATTAAAAAAGTTTATAAGGCTGGAAGTAATCAGTGCAGTTAGTATGTAGTAGAATACATAATTAATTAGCTTAGAAGTTTAACATAATTAAATTGTCACGCTCTACGTCTATATAAATACAAAAACTCAAAACAACTACAAGCCAAGGCCAAGGCAGCTTCTACCTTTTCGGTAAACAAACAGAGAACAAAAGTTGAAACAATAAATCAATTTATATTCTCGTAATTATTGTTTAATGACAGCACCATCTGTCGAACGCCTCTAAAACTTTGTCAATAAATAACCTATAACGCCAACAGATGGCTCTGTGTCCATAAATAAAACAGGTGCATCCGGTGACTTGGCGTAATTTGAAGTGCATATTTTTAAAAATCTAATTTCGTAAGTGTTATATTATTATTAATTATATCGTTCTGACATACAGTTCTAATGTTAGCTTTATTTTTGGTTTTCTTTAATGTTTTTTTGTTTTTAAGAATTCTAGCAAACTTTTGTACTTTATTAGTATTCTTGTTAACCCCTCGTACTAAGCTAAATGCTTGTGTTACGAGTGGGTTCACGTTGGTAGTGCAATGGGTGGAGTTCGTACCGGCGACCTCAAGATCACAAGTCCGACGCCCTAGCCATTGGGCTACGGTCGCTTCATTTATTTATTGTATTCGAGATATTTTTACTGACAAGGTATGGTCTGTCTAAATAAATATCCTTTCACCTATTCCAATACTGATATACGGTGATTTTTCTTCGACTTGGAACGAATTGAATTGTCGAAACGAATTGTTACACTCTTTTGTCTAGGAAACATTTTTGATTAAATTTTGTATGATGTCATATTTTGTAGGGGCTTGGTAAAGGCATAAACTACAGCTAGGGGTCTGAAAATATTTTTCCACCCCGTCGTACTGATATAAGAAATATACAAGGTTGAGGATATAGATATAATTATGCTTAAGTGTCTATTATTCTCTGAGGCAAAATTTACTGAAAATTTAGAAAGTAAATTTTTGCGATATAATGCCATGATCACAACCCGGTTGTTTACGGCAAAACCCATTTTTAGGAAGGCTCATTTTTAGCTCAGTTTTACGGGCTGCTGGTTAAGGCTATAACACATAACGCAACGACCAAACGGACTAGAGTAAGCGTTACGAGTAGTTTATGAACTTGCTGTTGCCCACGACCATATCCACGTAAATTTTAATGCTACCATGCAATCTTTTCTCCTTTTTTTCTATATGTATATTAGAGTCGGAATTTTAAAAAATCCTTTCTCATCGGATACCTATATCTTATTAATATATAGGTATCCGAATACACTTTCTAAGTTTCCGGTCTCGCCGCTTCAGGCTGTACGTTGATTCGTCAGTCACACACAGTAACACATATAAATTAAACTGCCTTGATCCATTGGAGAAAAACTACTATCCAAGTAAATTCATCGTGACTGGTAACCCTGTATTTCTATAAACACATTTAGGTAGCTAGCTCTTTTTTATTCACTTTTTCTGTCTGAATAATTAAAAGTTTTCTACAGTACTATCATGCCTCTGAAGAAAGTTTGTAAAGGTAGGCTTCTTTCATTTATTGAAGCAATGGTATCATTGTATATTTTCCAGTTGTATATTTCTAGATACAATCGTAGATTGACTTCTTTTGTTTTTTTTTTCTTTGATATGCCAGCATCAAGTTTTTTACGGCTTCTATTTTGAAGATTTTTAAGTTATCTTATGCTATTGAAATCCTCAACACAAAAATATTCATATCTAGACACGCGGCAGCGTGTCAAAGCCAAGTTCAAGCAAAGAACTGGCTAGCCAGCGCCAAGTGTAATATTACACGAACCACTTGGTGCCACTTTTGACCCTTCTATAACTCAAAACCTCTTTAACGTAAACAACGACATGTAGAAGCCCAAATTTCATGAAGCTAGCTCAAACGGTTATAAAGATATGAAGGTCAAAAAGTCGTAAATTTTAGCACTGACTGACTGACTGACATATAGTACCTAATTCTAACCCACTTCCAGATGACCGAGAAGGATGAAATTTGGAATCCAGCTCAGTAATTGTGTGTAAGGCCAGGAAAAAATCCAAAAATCCAAAAAAGTAAAAAAAAAAAGAAAAAGTGTTGTCCCCATAGAAAAAACTTTTAATACGCTCTAAAAAACCGACAAACGATGTGTCATCGGCGGCGCGCGGCACCACATAATTATACATAGATCAGAAGTAAATCTACATAAAAGTGCTCCCGAGCAACACATAAACATAGGCATCGCTTACGAATACCGATTTAGTTATTAAAATTTATTGTTTTATTACATTTATGTTCATCCTGCTTCTTTCTCAACGGTGAATGAAATAACTGTCATACAATAACTACAAACGTTCTTCGTGCCTAAACCAATAACAGTATAAAAGAGTACATAGATGAGATTCAATGAATAAATAAATACTTTATTTATACCTACAACCCGTTCGCTATAAGTTTGCCGCTGTCAACTGTCACGCGTTTAGCGTTGTCTCACTCACTCAGTTCTAGTTTCAGTGAGAAAACGCTATACTGACGTCATAATAATATTTAATACATAATATTTTTTAATATTTAATAAATAATATTTTAAGGTATAAATTTGTTAGTTCGAACTCTTTGTAACTTAAAAGAAAGTCCAATGTGTACCAAGGTCAAGGCAATAGCGATGTCTTATTGTTACCGATATAGGTATGTATGTATTGACTAATTTAAGAATGCTGGTTGAACTCGCTCGCGCCTTGCACTTGTACGCGCGCCCGATGCTCGCGAGGCTCACAAGCGCTATACGACTTAAAATGCGAACGAACCAAAGTATGCTGTTAGCGGCGGCGGCGCTCATTCGCGCCAGCGTCATCGTTATGCCCGGTTGTTTAGCGGATACCCACCTATTAGATTGCGTTTTATGCTGCGTCGTTTGACTAAATTTATTTGACTAACACATTAAATCTCAATACCTGCCTTGTTTTCTTTACAAAAAGTAATGATATTCCACCAAAAACATAAATGTAAAAAAGGAAAGCCAAGTTCAATACAAAAATTAAGCTTGGCTGTGGGCTTCGCCGCAAAAAGAATGGAGATCTGAATGAGTGCCAAGTTCTATGCAAAATCGAACTTAATTTTTGTATTGAACTTGGCTTTCCTTTTTTACATTTATGTTTTTGGTGGGTAAGTTTATTACAATTAATCTCTGTAACTCATCAATCGAATATTATTGTAATTATGATCATAAGATTCGATTTGACATTAATATTATTCCACTTTAACAAAGATAAAATCAGTGCACGGCACGGCAATTTTATATTGGTTTCAATACAGTACTTAAATAGTCCTTAAATAGACTGCGGATTCAAGTCGGACGAAGCTGGGAAAGCATGAACAGGTAGCTCAGAGGTTGCGTGTCCATGTGGTGTCTCCCTCCAGACAATGGGGCACCTCCTATTCTGCCCTGCGTGCCCCAACGCAAGGACCTGTGCAACGACACTGATAATGCTGTATTAATAGCCAAGTACTGGTCTTCTCAAATTTGAACGCCAGGTCGACACGAAAAGAAGAAGAATACAGTACAAATATTTTCTAAACCTTCAACAAAACTCTTCTTACGGGATTTTAAAACAAAACTTAGCTACATAGTAAAGAAAACAAAACCTTACATCAACGTAAGTTACTAAATTATTTATTACTCGACACTTAGAATGCATAGCAGTGCAGCCGGCAAGCTTTACAAAGCTTATACTGTACGCTTCAGATTACCTTAAGGTCTAATTCTAGCGTTCATAATTATGTATGACGACGCAGACTAGTTTTCTGCCTTGTGTAGTGCTCATTTCTAATGAATGGGCCACATGCATTGTGATAACGCGAATGCTCGTGAATACTTAAGCAATTCGTGCAAAATTGTGAGCACATATGTATGACGAACATTCTTTGATATATAAAAAAAGTTTTAATGGCGAACCTAACTTATTTAAAATCATAAACATTGCCTTACATATTTAAATTACAACATAATATTTGATGCTCGACATCAGTATTCAGAGCCTACGTTCAATGATACTCATATGCGTGACAGTAACGTTACTAAAATTGACCCTTTTGAAAGAAAAGTAGTAGCTGCCTTCAGGAACTATGACCAATGTTTGTCGATCAAAATTGAAGAACTACTAACTACATAACATAAATTATATTGTGTGCAATTTTCATCACCAACACGATAAAAGTTTTTCATATAAATAGTCTTCTGTGAAAAACTTCCTTAGTGAATATTTGGTCGCAGGGAAGCGCAAAATATTATAAAACGATGTTGTATCAGTTTCTATATTTGTCAATTACTACATTTATGATTCTGCTTCGAACAATCATTTTGATCAAACATTAATACTTAAGTATATAAAACTGTACCATGACCAATTGACTGATTTACCTATAAATAACTTTAAAACACTTAAAAACTTGAACTTAATAGAATAAACATATTTTAGATAGACGAGCACTACAGTTTAACGTTTTTTTTTTTAATGGAACTTATTTCTTCAATGGCCTTTGTTTGGATTTTTTATTACCATGAAGAGGTCAAATAGAGAATCAAAGTTTGTATAGAGCTCTCGAAATTTACACGAGCAAAAGTTAGTTAAGTATATTACAATTGATCTTAAATTCACTATTCAAGTCACAAACTTAGATAAAATCACGACTCGGCACTTAATCTTAGTTTAAGTGACTACATAGTTGAGGATGATATGGCTTAAGTTGAAGTAGGGTTTCTAGTACCTACTTATCTACCTGTGAAAGTTGGTTCACGTTGGTGCAAAAACTATCCTTATCACCTAAGCAATAGAGTTGCAAGCTAAGTTAACTTCTCTCCATCGACGTGCAGTGAAAAGCACATTGTGGTTTCAGGTTGAATAACCATAGCTGTTTTTGATAAAAGTTCTGCAGTATTTGGGTTACACTTAGTATTCAAACGTAGTACTAAATTACTCGGAATAATTTTGTCCCCACGTACTACTATTTCATACCTGGGGACAGTATAACATTGTATTGTAGTTAATCTGAACTCTGATAACATTGACATTGCCGTACAAAGTAAACTAACTAAGTAACTATATGGCATAAAATATTGAGGCATGAAGTCAATACAATAAAAATATTTAAATATCTGTAGCAAATTTTGGGTGTAGCATCTTTTGTGAATGGAATTACCAATGAACAGTTTTTTTCTTTTTGACAGACACGAAGCTTTTTGCTATTTAGTTCACAGGGCATAAAAATGACCAGGGCTTAGACATACAAATCAAAAGCCAAAGTAAAGAGTAAGGCTATTAACCTAAAGTAATTTTTTGCAGTCAGTTCATAGTTAATAATTTTCATTTTCAAACATTTTAATAACATGATAACATTTTGAAAAAATAAAACATTCAGTTTAACCTTTGCTTCGATATTGTCTACTTTAATTTGTTCAAATGTGAAAAATACTTATGTGAGGCATACACCGTAACTTTTTAGTAATTGCTAGTAATTGGCTGGAAGATTTTTTATGTAACGTTATATTAAACTGTCTGTGTAGTAACTATGTCACTGTTAACCATACCACCAGATTGAGATTAAAGAAATAAAATTTGCGCCTGTGTTTGGGCACTTGTCATTTCTATAATTGTTGTTTTCTATAATATTTTGCAGTTAGAGTTCTTAGAGTTTGTCCATTGCGGCCGAAATAAATAGTGAAGATTTTGTAGTAGTAGTACATTTACTGTGTTTTCTAGAATGTTTTAGTCTGTCGCCACTAGATGGCGTTCTTAAGAAATTTTAGAAGTCGCTATAGAGATTATCTGTGAGTTAATGTCGCATGTATTTTTTTTATAATTTCAATTGTAAGAGCTTGGCAGCCACTTACTCCCGGTTAAATAAAGATCACATATCATACCTGGATTTTATTCAGTACCTAGTAGCCCAACCTCTGGTCCCAAACAAACCAACATTGGCCCTGTGGTCTGCATTAAATAATTTGCCGTGGTAAATATTACAGCAATTATTTCATTCCTTTCAATTTACTTGACTATTGTCTCACTGCCATGACCTCTGCTATTATGGTAAGAAAAATCATCAAAGTGACAACTATTTTTTCCGGGGGAAATGCGTTTACGCTTTCCCACCGCCGCTGCAGCGTATTCGCGCGCTGGCGGTGGGATATGTGGAACTCGCCCTCTCCATAGCGTGGTATGCTAACTCATACCACGGGGAGCGGACCCTAAACCACTAAAACCCCCGTTCGATCGATCCGCCGTTATCAAAGTGACACCTGACATTACCAAGTAAACTCGTAAGTGTAGTTCTTGCATCTGAGAGTAACATATCTAATCCATTTTTTTAAGCAACAATTTATGAAGACCTCGTATAAAATATTATTTAATTCACAATATAATATTTAAACTAAACATCTACATTCTAGCCACTGAAACGCTTCATAATGTCAGCTATAAGAGTATTTTACACGGAACGTTTGACATTTTATGATACGTGAATCGTAAGGGGTTATTTTCCGAAACGGGTAGTTTCATCCCTCCACGTGATGATAAATTGGTTTCGTTGATAGATATAGTAGGGGTAGATTGGGAATGAAATTGTACGTTATATCGTATAACTTTTTTGGTAAATTTATCTTTTAAATTATTACTTTTTGATGTTATAATATTGGTTGTTAAACGGAGGGGAGTGCAATCTAAAACGTGTTTCGGTAAATAAATATTATAAACGTTTGCCTTTGGTATACGAAAGCTTCCATCTTCTTTGATGTGTATCGAAAATTTCTCCAAAACTAACAAGACTTCTTATAAATTTCGCGAAGTAAAGTCAACCAAGGAGATAGGTTTACACATTGTGAAATACATTTCAAATTTATGTGTCCACATTTATGAGGATACATACTATAATATGTATTTGTCACTATAAAGTATTGACATAAACATATTGCCTTAATTGATACATTTGATGTAAATCTCTTTCTTTGTCTTGTTTGCATATTTGTATCTTTTACATAGTTATTTTAGTACTCATCTTGATATAATTGATTTTTCAGATTTTAAACAGATTACATAATGAACTTGTGTCGGTGTTATGTTACTGCAACATGATTCACCGTAAGTGGCGAAGTCCGATTAAACTGCGTTTAATGCGCTTTAAATCTCGGAGGTCGTGGGTTCGATCCCCACGCCGGACAAGAAATCTTCGGGTTTTCGGAAATTTCCGGGTCTGGTTGGTTGAGGGACTACACTCCGTGCCCCGGAAAGCTCGTTAAGCCGTTGGTCCTGATTGTAATAACATCATCTATCATAATCGTATACCAAGGAACGGGCAGCAGCGTTTCCTTGTGTGTTACAACATAATACTGCGGTAACTAACCCGCCTGCCAAGCGTGGTGACTATGGCAAATACCCTCCCCGGCCATGATGATGATGATGAATACTTCGTTAAGAGGGGACATGTTAGTAGTGGTCAGTAAACAGTCAAATATAGTACAGTACATTCATATTTATATAAAACCCAATACTCTTGGTAGCTAGCTAATATTGTACGAATGATACGCAATCACGAAAACGCTTCAACGGATTGGAATGAATGACAGGGTAAGCTACCTGGGTTAACGGATAAGATGCCCGTATGATTTATAACGTTCACCAGTTTCCATGGGTTAATTCCTCTTTGCTCTAACAACACCGTGAGCAAAAGCAAGTGTTAGTTACTTCTTTCGTTATTTTTCCAGCAAATGCAAAATGTTGCCAAAAAGATATTGCTTTCAGCGATAAGGCCGCTTTTTTTTCAGATGGACATACGTAGGTAGCCACTAGGCTTTTGCTATTTCACCGGGCATGAAGGCGAGCCGAGCTCCTTAATAAATGGTTTAAAAACTACAAACTAAGCAACATGCGCAAGATGGCGCCCCCTGTGGGCTTTGGACCTCGGCTCAGGGCAGTCGCTGGCGATGAGATTGCAGGATTATGACTTTTAGTATTTTAGGGGAGTTTTGTGCAACTGTCGCTCTATTTTACACTTCGCGGGCCTCTCGGACTTCGGGTCTACGAGGGCATCGGATGATTCTTTGCAAACTAAGGGTCAGGAGGACGAGGGGGATGATAAGGCCGCCAAATGCAAAATATGTTAGTAGGTATGTATTTTCTTACAGATGTCAATATTACTCAGAATTTACGGTTTAACTTATATTTTACAAGTAGTTTGTGCCCGCTATTTCGTCCCCGTGAAATTTTATTGGATTTATTAGTCTAAGCGTAAGTAATTACGCTTAGACTAATAATCCAGCCTACCTTGAAAAATATAATATCTAACATTGAAAGAATTTTTCAAATCGGACATGCCGTGCCGGAGATAATCGCGTTCAAGCAAACAATTAAATAAACTATCCAGCTTAAAATATTAGTAAAGATACAGTGTTCTTCGTCTTTTAAATAAACGAGCATAAGCTAAGTGTAGAGTCCAAAATTAATTTCAGTGTAAAATATCTTGTAATCTCTCAGTAAATAAGTTTTATCCAAATATTACTAGATAATAAGAAGAGGATAGGATTACCTACAAGTTTTAGTCACTGCACGTGCTCGAAAATCACGCACCGGTTGTCCCGAACAGAATAATATAATGCACTAGCTGCGCCCCGCGGCTTTACTCGCGTTACTCTGCTCCAGTGAGTCGGACACTAATATTATAAACGCGAAAGTTAGTGAGTATGGATGGATGGATGTTTGTTACTGTTTCACGCCAAAACTACTGAACGGAATTGGCTGATATTGCACCAGGATAGGTTATACACTGGATTAATATATAGGCTACAAAACATCACGCTCCGACCCAATGGAGCAGAGTAACGTGGGAAAACCACGGGGCGCAGCTAGTCAGGTTATATCCCTTAGTCGCTTCTTACGACAGCCATATTAAGATATGGGGTGGTGTTTTCTAAGCTGGAAACGGTCCCCACGCCCAAAAATAAAAGTTAGATAAGCTCTAATATTTTTTCACGGAAAGCACGTTAAACTGTTATTTTTCCGTAACAAACAGATTTTCAATTTTATTTATTTGTATCAATTTGCAGTTATTATGGTTTCAAATAAAGTAAATTCATCCAAATGCAGCTGTTACCTTGAGTTAATGTAGTACGGTTTGGACCGTTTTCATGTTGAACACCAGTTTTGGAGTACTGCCATATAGGTACTAGAAGTTACATACTTGTACATATCGTTCTCAAGTTCACTTAAGTGGTTTAAGTCATAGGATATTTGAAATATTTATAAATTTTCGTTTTTTTGATGAAAACAGATGTAGTTTTTTTGCTCAAATAAGCATTGTCATGTAAAGGGACAATGCTGAAAACGTTATGGAAACATTGCCAAATAACATAGATTTAGAATAGTAAGTAATAAAGTTGGTTAAGTTTGTTTTTTGTGGAAAACGCTTTCACTGCAAACTCAAATTAATCCTTGTGTCGCGGGGAACTTTACAAACACTCAATTCACGAATACACAGCCACCCTGACTATCCGTGGTTCGCACAAATAATTGTCCCAGTTGGGACTTAAGCCCAGAACATCGGATCTCAGAAGTCACTGCCGTAACGACTGAATCACCTGTGTGGTTAAATTGCCTCATTTTAGTTGGATATATATAGGGTGACTGGTAATTAGTGACCGATACCTAAACACATGATTGTGCTCATGATAACAAACAACTTTTACATTGGCATAAACCTGAAATCGCGAAAAAAAAATCAGCTGCTCCCTACCACGTTGACGAGTTATGTGAACATGAATGTATGGAACAGCAGATTTTATTTTCGCGATTTCAGGGTTGGTGCCATAGTAAAAGTTGTTTGTTATCATGAGCACAGCCATGTGTTTAGGTATCGGTCACTAATTACCAGTCACCCTATATAATATATATTTTATTATACTGCACTGCTTCTAAACGTGGTAAATATGGCATTAGGTATCCCTTTACGACCCAGGCTTGCTTGAGTCTGTTAAGGGCAGGCTCAAATTCAGCAGTGGACGCTTAATACGCTATTTACTTGTATCTTGTACCACAATCTAAGTAGTATAAACTTTGAGCCCAAGTGTCAGAGCTACGTCGGACCCGTGCACGTCACATAGTTTAATGAACATTTAACCGTCTCGTTGTGACCAGCCAGCTGTTATTAAAAAGCAAGGATTTTTGAAATATTAATGCCATTTTGCATACGATTTTAGAGCAATTGTGTAATGATTAGAAGTCGGAATAGGTAGGATTTAAACAAAGATACGTAGATATTGACTTGTATTCGCCTTTTCTAAATACAATTCTGATAGCTAGAATCAAGAGCTAGCTTAGATTCTCATGAGTGTATAAATTATTCATTTTATGATCACTAGCAACCCGTCCCAGCTTCGCACGGGTGTAATGCTGATGTATCATACATATAAATCTTCCTCTGGAATCACTATATATTAAAAAAACCGCATCAAAATGTGTTGCGTAGTTTTAAAGGTGTAAGCATACATAGGGACGGACAGACACGACAAGCGACTTTGTTTTATACTATGTAGTGGTCATTAGAGTATTTATTATTAGATTATACATATGTATATGTTTACGTGTTTATATAGTTGTATGTATGTTATAGCTGTTATCTTCGAATTAATCTTTTTTTTTTTTTTAGTGACTACTCCCGCACTTGTGAAATAAATCCCTTTGTCGCGGGGGACTTTACAAACATTCATTTCACGGACACAAAGAACAAACAGACTCAGAAAAACTATTTGAGGTTCACACAAATAATTGTCCCGGGTGGGAATCGAACCCAGAACACCAGGTCTCAGAGGCAACTATCGAAACCACTAAGCCACCGGTGCAGTCAATTAATAGTTTTTTTTTCTTTTTTTTTATAAAGATTACTAGCAGGGTTTTGCAGTCTAATAATATTCTAATTAACCCCTCGTGCTAAGCTAAAATGCTTGTGTAACGAGTGGGTTCACGTCGGTAGTGCAATGGGTGGGGTTCGAACCTCAAGATCACAAATCCGACGCCTTAGGCTACGGCCGCATCTTAAATTAAGTATATTTTATATCCTTTCTAAACTACAGCGCAGCTACCATGTTGTTTCATCACCACCCTAAGGTCAACTAGCAGATAATGCTAACTACGGCTTTAAGTCCACCTTGGTACAATATTTTGTGTTTAACTATGAAATAAATAAATAAAAATAAAATATGGACTAACTTTATAACTGTCCACACTATTTTAATTAAAATAGCCTACACGTATTTCACACATTTTATTTTACAATTCCGCATTTAGATAAGAATGCCAAACGCGTTGGCAAACACGTGCGACGTCTGACTTGAGTCTATGAGGGAATCCCTATAAATACACCTTACCTACAAATACCTGATATTTGGACGCCTTAAAATAGTTTTGGCTCAAAATAAATTCGCCATATTACGTAGTAGATAACTGGGCTATTTCATTGTTTTTTTTTAATATTTAACACGTTAACTGCCATGTCAGGCACCGGTGCTTGACAGACATGGTACCTGTTAAGGCCATGTCAGTCCCGGGTGACTGACGCCACAGTATGTAATTCAGATGATCCCAGGGAGCTGTCCGGCACGTTTAGCTCCTTATTATCTATTAAAATTGACTGACAAGGCCCTGGAAAAACTATGTTCAACTTGGCCTAACGTTTTTATGTTTAGAACGGGATTTATTTAGGTTTTATTGAGAAAATTAAATTGTGACGCAATGAAACTATGAGAACTTTTTATTGTTCGATATAATCATATTTTGGGCTTATAGAGCTTAGAAAATTATAAAAAAATGTCATTTTGAGTAATGAAATACAATAATCAGTCAGAGAGGTCAAGGAAAAGTTACATTGTTTTATGTTCCTCGTTGAAACAAGATAGGCAAAAATGTGGTTCATTAGGGCATTGTGGGCAATAAGTATTCACTTGCTTAGTCTTCTTTCTAGCATAATTTCTGTCTATTGTTTGAACATTTACTTTATAACACCATGAACAGTACTTTCTAGGTATTTTTACAGGTCCTTCTTTCTTTTTTAGCTCATGCTTTTGCCTCCTATTTCTTTTATATATCAACGAGAATTCAAAATCACACTTATTATCAGTAATGGACATGATTATAATTAATTAGCTATTATAATTGTCACGCAAAATCTCCAAAAACACAAAAAAAATAGAGCATTGAGTGCGCGCACTTACTTCCGCAGCTAATTCGATGCGACTAAATAAACACTGTAGGTACATCGCATGGCACGCGCCGGACAGGTTGCAACCTGCAAGGGATGAACTACGACACGCGTAGGTACTTTTGTTCAAACGGCCGAGCACCGCAACGAGTGATTTCCCGCGCAAATAAATTGACGGTGCCTGACAAAATGCTTGACATGGCCCAATAGTTATGTTTTATTTCATTTGGGCCTTGTCAGGCACATATGCCAGACATTTTATTTTTTTGCATTATTTTATATTATAATCACCGGAAACAAATTAAATAAATTAACTTTTTTCAGTCGATTGATTTTATAATGAGAGTTATGTCGTTAGTGGAAATATTATTGCCATTCATCTAATTTAAAAGCCATGTTCTTGTCGGTGGAGCTGCCACCACTTTCCCTTGAGTTTCAACGAGCTCTTTGATATCTTCGATGGGACATGACATTTACTTTTCCTTTGTTTGATCCATATAAGTTTTTCTTGGTCTTCTCCGATCTCTTCTTGTCCCAATTTTGCCTTCAATTATTTTTTGAACAAAGGCTTTTCATCGTATTATGTGTCCCAGAATCTTTCCCCATCTATTTTCTATGGATTTCAAAATGGATCTTCATTTCGTCTAACATTTCTAACACTTATTCATTTGTTCTTCTTTCCATTCAACTAATTTTCATTCATCCTTCGTCATCAGCCCGGACAACGTCCACTGCTGAACATGGGCCTCCTCCCGAGGGAGGGTTTTTGCCAAAGTCACCACGCTTGGTAGGCGAGTTGGTGACCGCAGTATTATGTCAGTACACACAAGGAAATGCTGCAGCTCGTTCGTTGGTATACGATTGTGATAGCAATCGGGACTAACGGCTTAACGTGATTTCCGGGGCACGGAGGGTAATCCCTGAACCAACCTAAATTTACACAAAGATTTTTTGTCCGGGTTTTAAGCGTTTTTTTTTTCGGTCGGACTTGTGTATTTTCACCCGAGGATTTTGCTACTTCACCGGGCATAATTAAGCGAGAATTAAGGAGGTTGTCCCGCTGCGCTACAGAGGTTGACAATTTTTATTACCCTCTGCCAACACTACATTTCTGTTGCCCCCGATCTTTCTGTCTCTTTTTTTAGTATCCATGTTTCACATCTATAAAGAGCTGTTAATATTATTTACTAGTTTAAATAATAATGTTGTAGCAAACCACAGCTTCATTTGCGTTGGAAAGCTTCTTTGCTCCAGTTAGTTAAAGCATGATGTTTTAAAGCCTATCGATAAGCCGTACTGGACCTTATTCAGGAAGTAATATATTGTTCTTTTTTTTTATTTATTTATTCTTTATTGTACACATGAAAATAAGTTATGAGAGTTCAACAATTAAAGATGATGTACAATGGCGAGCTAAACTCATTTATGAGTTTTCTTCCAGCAAACCATATTCAGAGTGGGATTTGTGATAAACGGGTAAGAACAGTGTACACAACAATTTTGAGTATATTTAACTAATGCTAATACGTAATAATATATATGAATACAATACATACATACTTAATAAAAATAAACTAATAGGTACATATTATAAAAACTACTAATGAGATAAGAGATAATGTTCTTTCGTTCTTTTTCTAAAAACGTCGATAGATGAACTAGCATGAATGGAGTGGGGAAGAGAGTTCCAAAGGCGTACTGCAAGTATGGTGAAAGAGCCATCATAGCGGCTGGAAGTGTGTGTAGGCATTCGGAGAAGAAGACAAGTAGCTGTACGGCAAATTTTATCGCGTGGGATTAAATACTCAAAGCGTTCACGATGATAGAAAGGATTATGAAGGACAGAAAAGAGAAGAGAAATTCGGAATGATCGGAATTCCGACACATGATCATATTTTTGCCAAGAAGTTCCTCGGTTGCATCCGAAAAACAACCGTCAGCATAATCAGAGGTAATATAATTGCATACAGCTGGAATACCCGCAAAAAAAACGCAGTTATTTTTTTAATACTTACGAGAACGAATTTAATAAGCACAGGCTGTTAATATTACTATCGCTGGGACAACGTATCAAAATCAATAACGGTATACATGGAAGGTAATCTAGAAGCATATATAGAATTTACATTCGTAAACGTTTACGTTCCCATGGATTATAGCTACTACTAGTAGGTAGCTATAAAATTCCTCTTATAAAATAATAATATTTACAAGCTTAATTTTGCTCCAACCAACTAATTATACCTTGTAAGGTAATTTCAAACTTGGTCTAACTTGATAATTAATAGTTTAGATCGCGTCATTTTGCTCTTGAACACTTAATTACATAGCAAATTTTGGCGTCGCTGTGACAATGAATGTATTATACAGCACATTAAAGTAAGTCAACTGTAACTTTATGTACTAACTCAGATAATATACGACATCCTTGGTATGGAAAGGGCTTTATATTGCACGATAGACACATTCCCTGTAAATAAATGTGATATGGTATTTTAAACCTTATAGCAATACGTATAAGAAAGTTTTTGTTGTTTTTAAGGAATATTCAAATGTTAATAAAATAAAACCATTCGCTGTGAGGTTTCCGGCTTAGAATATACCACTTTATGTCTTTCCATGGGTGTCGTAAAAGATGACTAAGGGACATATGGCTGATAGATGGGTAGCAGCGTATATCAGCTCAAAGATACTAATCTGACTTATATTATAAATGCAAAAGTTTATATGTGTGGATGTATGTATGTTTGTTACTGTTTTACGCAAAAACTAATGGACGTAATTGGCTGAAATTGCTGCACCGGGATAGGTTATACCCTATATTAGGATACAAACTACACAACATCACGCTCTGACTCACTGGAGCAGAGTTACGCGGGTAAAACTGCGGGGTGCATCTAGTGCAATTTAATTATATAAAACTTGTTTTTGTAGAGCGAAAATAAATTGTTCGGGTTTTATATCAAATCAATAATTATTTCACTCTCCTGAAAAGTAACTATTTCTGATATATGTGATATATCACATCCGAAGTCTCTTCGCGGAATACATTGCTTGCGTGATCTGTATTGCAATCTGTAATGCCATCTATTGATCGCCGAAACAAGCAATAAAGATTTTAACATTGGACTCTTAGATCCCAAAATTCCGGGAACTTACTACCACCACCACCACCATCAGCCCTTACAACGTCCACTGCTAAACATGGGCCTCCTTCCTTAGGGAGGGTCTTTGCCATAGTCACCACGCTTGGCAGGCGGGTTGGTGACCGCAGTATTATGATGCAACATACAAGGAAACGCTGGTGCCCGTTCCCTGGTATACAATCGTTATAGATGATGTTATAACAATCGGGACCACCGGCTTAACGTGCTTTCCGAGGCACGGAGGGTAGTCCCTCAACCATCTTGACCCGGAAAGAAATCTTAGAATTTTACACAAAGATTTCTTATCCGGCGTGGCTATCGAACCCGACCTCCAAGATTTAAAGCGAGCCAAATACAGCTACGCTATGGAGGTTGGCTTAAAACTTACTACAGTCTACTTTATTTTGCGAATTCCTATTTTAAGAAATGTGTACCTATCTAATTAGCAAAACAACGTGTATCCCTATTCTATACCAAACTTGAGTATTATTAGAAATTAAGTAACGATAAACAGAAGTATATGATGAATAAATATATACAAAACACAATGCGTATTTCGTAAACAATTATTCTATAAACACGTCCTTGACCTAAATTCGGTTAATAAGACATTGTTATTGCTAAGTGTTTTGACGCGCGACACCATAAGCCAAACAATAATTACATCCTGTTATGAATTAATGTAAAAATATTATTATTGTATGTACTAAGTGGATTTCTTGTTTATTTGAAGAAAACATTACTTTTTATGATAAAAGTTGATAGGAATTGTAATGAACTAGCTTTCCACGTGCGACTTAACGCGCATAGCTCCCGTCCGCATGGTAATTTCATAATTCAATATAGCTTTTGTTACTACTAGTTAAACTGTATGTTTGTAAAGTAACGTGGGTAACTTTACAACTTTACTACTGTCGTGGGACAAAGAGATTTATTTCAATAGTACGGTAACTGTCTTAAAAAAAATGGCTTTAAGTGTGTTGGTTTTCTGCAGTGTAATACGCCAATATGCCCCAACTGAGAAGACCTGGCGAAACAAACTCAGTGGGTTATTCTACTGTCGGTTTTAACACGACCCACATGAGACGGTCCCGCGAAACATACTCAAATGGTTAGAACGTTTGGTCCAGTTACTTTAACTATTAATTAGGCATACACATTATTTTCCCGAACGGTTGTCTTTGTAATATTGTTTATTGTGTTTTATACTTATAGAAAATTAAACTAATTTGAGACAAAACTAGCGGTCTATGAATATAATATATGTAAGTAGGTCAATTACAGATAGTTCATCACACTATTTAGTAAAATAAATGTGTATAATTTTGGGTAAGTAAAATAAAGGAATATTCTCCCCTTATTTTAGTAATTTACGCGCGCAACATAGTAAGAGTACTTAAAGCTGCAAAGATATAAAATATACAATTCTTAAACACCTCTAGACCTCCATTATTTAAAAAACATCTCAAGGTTCAGAAGTAAAAGTATGGAAAAGGTGAAAGATAAAGTTTATAGCACATAAAATTCTGCACTTAAAGTTATTGCGAGTGATTTCCTGCGAAAGACCCATTGATTTTTTGTTGACTTTAACGTTTTTATATTGCTTTTACCTGAGTTTCATTATTACCTAATGCGATTTAAAAAATACATAATTATATAACTTTTTAATTGTGCGTTTTAGAATAAAACTTATAATAATAATATAATATTCATTTCAGGTAACAAATTTTTTTAATTACATTCTAAGCCCCACTTATAAATATTATATTTATTTATAAATACATTAAAGACCTAAAATACATCTACGTCTAAAATCATCATACGAAATAAATAAATAAAATAGAAGTGTCTGTTTGTTATATTAAAATGCTACATGCATAGAAATGTATATACGGTACATATACTAAAATATATTTTTTTACAATTTTTGTTTGTCTGTCTGTATGTTTGGCTTAACGTGCTTTCCGAGGTACGGAGGATAGTCCCACAACCAACCACTGCCGAAGGACTTATATTTTACACAAACATGCGGCATGGGGATCGTACTCACGATCTCCAAGACTGAAAGCGAGACTAGAGGTTGATAAAGTTGTAAATTGACTGAATATTTATCAGTAATTTACAGGTCCTAACACAACACAAATAATGAAATGTCCCAACAGACAGAACAAAAAGACCGAATTTAGCTTTACAGTTCGAACATACGAGCTTGTTAAAACAAATGTAGTCGATTCACTTCACACAAACTCAGCGGTTAGTTCAACACTTGTACAAACTTACATGAACTTAACCGACGTTTGAATTTGTAAGTCGACTTGCTACTTATGTACAGTGAAAAACATGGCTGTACAATTTAAGTAACAAGCCACTTTTTTGTTTTTGTATAAATAGAATGTCTTTTTATAGTCCGAGAGCTGGCACCAAATTTTGGGTAGGTAATTGAGGCAAGCTGAAACTAGTCACATTGCTCTCCTACTATACCTGTACACAGAACTGCAGTCCTGGCTGGTGAGTAACGGGGCTTGCCTCAAATACCTACCCAAAAATTGGTACCAGCTCTCCTACTATTCGGTTCCGTACCCAAAGGGTAAAAACGGGATCCTATTAATAAGACTTCATTGACTGTCTGTCTGTCACCACGAACCGCGATATTTAGACATGTGAAATTTTCACAGAAAAATAAAATAAAAATATTTAAGGGGTCTCCTATTCAACAATGGTCATTTTTGCCATTTTTTTACAGTCGTTACGTCATGTCGAGTGCGAGAGTGAGAGTAAGAATGCGAGTCCGACTCGCATTTGGTCGGCTTTTTTAAATTTTGATGTTACTTTCGATTATGGCAAATTGTGTGCTCATTCGTCACCCGTCATTGCAATAGTAATACAAATGCTGATTCTAAAATGATACATAATTATCAATAGTCAATATACTTTATCAGCTCATTTACGGCCACTGCTGAACATGAGACTTCTCTTAACAGACCTTGGCAAGGCAGAGTCATATTGAGGGATATTGCCATAATCACCACGCTCGGCAGGTGATCGAAGTAAGATGGTGAGTATCCTTAGGCCGATAGATGCTACCCATCGATTACTCGTCTCTTACGACACCTATGGGAAGACATGGGGTGGGCCAGTCTAAGCCGGAAACCACACAGCTAATAGACAATTATTATTTTATTATTTATTTATTTATGTACACATACAAGATACAAAAAAAACAACAAAAAGACAACTATGTACAAAGGTACTGCTTTTTTCTAAAGAAATCTCTTCCAGTAGACCTGCGATAGGTCGAAAGATAGGAGGATTTCGAAGTGTGTATGTAGGTAGTATATATATATATATATAGAATAATTAAACATATACATACATACATGTATAAAAAATCAGAATAAACTACATACTTAATATAAATACATATCTTATACGTACATTATTTCAAAGAGGAGAGATAAAATTCTTTCACTTTACTTAAATGACACAAGAAAATTGCAATTGCGGATGTGAGCGGGCAACGAATTTCATAATCTAACCCCATATCAATATATGTCAATATATTCTAAGACAAAATATTTTTTACATAATTTTTATTCTGTTTTTTTTCCTATAACTATGTAGTTCAGGATTTCCGCATTAATAAGCGCTGGCAAGAAACTGTGAGGATTTTTCAAAACTTCAATATCATCGAAGTACGTTCCATTTAATCATAATGGATCTAGTAACTTTATTTGTCCGTTAAACGCTTTTAACAATTACCAGCCAGTAATAAAAGCCATGAACCAATTTAATAGCGCTATAAAACCGTATGTTAGTGCCTTAATAACTGGGGAACCCTTAAATAATGAGTTCGTAACAATTCGTTTTGCAAACGGGGCACTTTGAGCATTAGAACAACAGATGGCGTTGGCTTGCAACATTTAATTTAAACATTTTTGGCTACGTTTTATGTTACATTAATGTGGATACATTAAATAAATTTATTTATCCTTCAAGTTATTGCATTGTTTGTTAGGTTGTAAGAGATCTCTAAATCTGGCGATTTTGCTAATTATTTGATCAAATTGGAATAGAAAGTCAAATTATTTGTAAATGTATTTTTATGCTATATTTAAAATCATCGCGGGTGAAATCGCGCCGGATAGTTGGTGCAAATAAACAATGAATCTAAATAGTTTCAATGTCCTCATCTCTGACACTATAGGGTTGAAAATTTTGATTTGGTGGTTCAAATAACTTGTGGTTATAGACTTGTAGAAACCCACATCACTAGTTCTCAGAAGTAACAACCTACCGTTATCATTGAGCAATCGGTTCAGTTGTATCTGCTTCAAATACCTATTCAATTATATAAATGTTAACTAACTGGGATAAAAACCCTTTCTTTTGCGGTCTAATTTATACTAACAACAATTTAGCTATAGCGCAGGTGACATACTATCTGCAACATACTTTTTAGGCTGACCTCACTTGGAGGATTGCATTCCAAGAGCGTCTGTCACATGAGAACGACGGCGCAGCGGTGAGGGTCTAGAATTCGGCGCTCATGTCATTCGCGTCGTTCAAACGCGTTTAATGCTTTTAATTGCAAAGTTTTGTAGCGCCATCTATAGTAGCCAAGCAAACAAGAAGAAGACGATCAGCGCCATCTACCATCTTGCATCCCAACTAACCTGTATCGCGCAAAACAAGTCAAGGCATTTTAAACATTTACAAGTACTGAACAGCAACAAATGGCAATCGACCGACGGAAATACCGCCTCGCTCGGCAAAGATGATCTTCATTTTCTGTGTACGAAAGCCACTTACTGTTTTTTTCTTTGTCTTAAAGATTACATGCAGTGTTTTGCAGTCTCCTAGTACTCTTGTTAACACCTCGTGCGAAGCTAAACTGCTTGTTTTACAAGTGACTACTGGGTGGGAATCGAACCATTGACCACAAGATCACAAGTCCGTCGCCCTAGCCATTGGAATCCGGCTGTTTTTTTACAGGTTAAAATTTAACAGCCTAAAAATAGCGAATAACCTGTTGTTCGCGACACTTTCATTTTATTGTTTCGCGCTTGTGTAGGTACATTTTTATTCATATTTTTTATGTAGCAGTATAAGTATATACAATCACATCATAATTTCTGGAGTATACCCGTTAATATATAATAACATGTCGCAACAAACGCGTCGGGTTGTAACTTTATTGTAAATAACTTATAACATTTTTGTGTTTTCCTTCTTATAACCGTCAACGGGAAATACACTCTTTTTAATTTTACATAGAGTCTATTTTAGGTTGTAAATTGGTGATGTTACAGTCGAACCCCATTACTGCCTCTATTTATACAGATGCAGAAGTTCACATTAATATTGTCAGTTAATATGTATTGTTGTTTTCTCTGACAACATACAAGTGACAAAGTGACAATGTGTTTGTACGTATATTTTTTATGGCGAGTCTTTATCAATATAAGATGTACTCAAAAATAAGAATGAAAGTAATAAATAAAAACCGGCTAAGTGCGAGTCGGGCTCACGCACGAAGGGTTCCATATCATTTTCAAGTGCCTGTTGCCGTTATTGATACCGAGTAAAAAAGGGTTAAGTAAAGTTAGCGGTATTTGGCTCGCTTTAAATCTCGGAGGTTGTGGGTTCGATCCCCACGCCGGACAGGCAATCTTTATGTAAATTCTAAGATTTCTTTCCGGGTCTGGTTGGTTGAGGGACTACCCTCCGTGCCTCGGAAAGCACGTTAAGCCGTTGGTCCCGATTATTATGACATCATCTATAATAATCGTATATCAAGGAACGGTCAGCAGCGTTTCCTTGTGTCCACCAATCCACCTGCTTAGCGTGGTGACTATGGCAAATACCCTCCCCGGGAGGAGGCACATGTTCAGAAGTGGACATTATACGGGCTGATGATGATGATGAAGCCCTATAATAGAAAGTCGGAAAATATTTAAAATATTCTTTACTGTGCATCGAAGGCAATGGAATTTACTAGTATTGATACAAAATGCCTTGTGACTTTCAATACAGCAAACCAAATGTCAATGTTGGGATAAAGCTTCGTGGAAACGTAGCGGAAAAATATTCGAATGTGTGTATACATTTTAGAATATACACTTTGAAATATTTGTGCAAGCTTTTGCATGGTGAACAAAACGAGGTCTTTGTTAGACATTATACCTCTAGCAATATTATATGTTAGACAAACATATTGTTCAAGCCACTGACCAATTTTTAATAACTACCTTGTACCCGTGACTTATTCTATGTAGAATACTATTGTTCTTAGCGTGATGATAAATATCTAAAGTTGAAATCATTTTACAAGTCGGACTAGTGGTTCCTGAAATTATAAATTAGCGCATTCAGGCATACAAACTTTATAATATCAGCAACAGTCAGTTGGAGTGGATATAAATGCTTGACAATAAAAGAGACGTAAAGAGAAGTTGATGTTATAACTTCTATATCTATTATATACTTATAAAATAACTACAAAATACAACCGCGAGAGGAGGTCCTTCTCTATTCGCAATACACTAGGGGACATAGACTTAACTCAAAAGAAACTTGTATTTGGAGACATTTAAATTTTTATATCAAAAAATTATATGTATTATGCAATTAAAATTTCTTTATGAATGTAATTGCTATCGAATGTAATCCTATTAATGAGATGGCATATACTTTGGAAGCACCTCATATTATAATACTATTCATTCCAAATGACGCGACGCTAATTAACAAAATAATACATACCTATCTTCGGCGATACTGCAAAAGCGCGTTAACGACAGTTGCCAATAAGGTGTAATTTAATCAATCAAATCAATTTAATTCATTGAATTTTCTACCTTATTATCTAATGTCACTAAATTGAGAGTAAAATAAACTTAACTAATAGAATTAAATTTTATTGTTCAGAATATCACCTTTACAATCAAATAATTGGTGTTTCTGTTTTATCATCGTAATAGGCATTATGCAAATAATAATACATCTATCAAATTACAATCAACACTCATAAATTTCAATAACACTATTAATGCTATCCAGCAAAATATAATTGTAACTGACACAAATAGTACTTTTATACTATCCGATTTTAGGACTTAAGGACGACACTGTATACTAAACAATTTATAAAATCTTAAATAATTAACGAGCACGCTTTTTATGTATGGAGAAATGCATTACACATAACTTCTACAATCCCTTCAGCAATGGTATGTCAGTCATACTTCGAGGAGGGGGACTAGCCATTTAAAACACCGGGTACCCGGCTTAAACTGCGTCAGAGTGATATCCGGTACCCGCTAGGGATTGTCCGTGGTCGCTAATAGACTCTAAGAGCCCCTACAAATCCAATACGGGGAAGTTTAAAACACCTGGGCGTTCCTATTACTCACGGGTTGGCCTCTAGGAGAACAGGGCCCATGTTCCCTGTATCCCGAAGAACAGTAACCCTGCCTGTTGCCTAACGGGCATATTTTATGTTGAATTTTAGAATAGTTAAAATTGTACTATTAATATTTATACGTAAAGCTTAAGAGTTTGTTTATTCGTTTGCTTGATCACGTTAATCTCAGTTAATACTAGTCCGATTAGAAAAATCATTTCAGTGGTAATGTTTTAATTGCGTATTAGTTATTAATATTAGTAAAAGTGTATGTTAATACCTAAGTGTTGAATAAAAAACATTTATTTTAATAATTTACCATCATTATTGTATTGTAACTACATCCAGCCAATTATCCAATAAGGAACCTTTGGGCAACATTCCATATAATCTAATTGTATCCCACAAAAGGAGAGGTTATTTCATTTGATTATACCTATGATACTGATACCATGCTTTTAGCCTCGGTGCGATATAATCTAATTTGGAGCAAGACCTTTTAATATTCGTATATTAAAGTAATGCTTTTAGTACGAAAATGTTTAATATTTGATATGGCACGTTTATATGTTAAATAACAATCGAATTTTGGAGCACATTTAAATTCAATGTTAATTATATTCGTTTTGTTTTCACGATGCTATGCGCTAATTTGCTCCGAAGTGCGAACAATAAATTTGTTTTGAAAACTATATAAAAAATGGTCCCCTGGTTGTTTGTGGGATTACGGAACTAGAACTTTAAAAAAAATTGTCATTTTGTGACTATTAGTTATAATATACTATTACAAAAGGCTAGGACGCAACAATAATATAACTTTTTACTTAATTTTTGTGACAACATTAAAATAAAATGTTACTCTTGAAATTTTTGATATACCTACTTATTATTTTCTTTGAGTTTATAAATATATCTTGATGCCATAATGCTGATTGGCAAACACTCTGAAGGTCAATATCGTGTCGGTATCCCGTTGATATCGTATCGTACCGTCTAAAATATTTATCAAAACTAAACCTTCATTCTATATCACTAGCAAAGCAAATATTTACTTTAAATAGACGCTAACTAACAAAATTTTGTTTGTTCGTTACGAAAGTCAATACATACGCGTAATTCGCACACTGTGACAAAGGACTGTTTAATATGCGACGGATTAGAAGATTATTTAGATAGTCATGTGTGATATGGTTATGTAATTTTGGGTGTCTTGGGTATACGTTTTGACAGTATCAATTGATAAATTGGCATAAACCACCAGTAGGGATGCCCGAGTTTAATATTTTGTTGATGATTGATGATGATGATGATGATTCAATTTAGAAAAATCCTTTATTTATTAGAATGATAAAATACAATGTATATTTAAAACTAAAAACATAATTTAAATCTAAGAATAAAACTAAAATAAGATAAAACGGGGAAAAATTAGAGGGCATCAAAAAGACGCAGAATTATATATTAATAAACTATTAATAAATAACGCACGTATGTATATAAACCATGATGAAGAAGTTATAACTTATAGTACCTAAGTGAACAAAATAAGAAAGGCAAATAAAAATAGTAAGACTGTTGTAATGTAATATGCTACACCAATAAGTAAAAATCTTACACCATTTTAAATTGTATTCTGTACAAAATTCCCTGCGTTATTGAAAATAAAGACATCGGCAAGAGAATGAAAATAGAGGTAGAGGTCATAGCTGCATGGCTTAGCAAGCAGAAAAAATGGATAGTGCATATACCTCGAAGAACTAAGAGTGGAGACCATGATCAAGCAACCACAGCGTGGTACGATCTCCTACACAATAAACCGAAGACCTAATAAAGGCCGTAGGGAGTCTTTGCATGCAGGCCCCTAGGAGGATTTCTATTCCAATTTTCAGATCATAGGCTTCCCTTATGGATATTATGGAAGCCTTTGGTCAGCAGTGGACGACAACAGGCTGATGTGATGACTTTTCAACACAGTAAAATTATACTGTCATTTTTTGCGATTAAATAAAATGTAAATAAAGTCACTATCTTGTTACCACTATTTCGTTATACATTTAACGCAAATAGTTATTTGCGTTTATAAATATGCGCGAAGTTTTTAGTACTAAAAACATTTTAAAGAAATTTGTTGTCTCGATATAAGGTAGAATGAGAGAATTTAAGAGCAGCTCTCTCTTCATTGGAGATTTGCCATTCTTCTTTATTGCCAAGAAGGGTCAAGCAATAAGGAAGTAGTTCATGTGTATCCGAGGGTTAAGTAAGGATTTAACTGTTGGAACGATATTATGTGCTTATATCAAATGTACTGGTTAATGCTTTGTTTTTTTCTTGGACGACTTTCGTGGTCATAGCAGAATGAGTCTTTGATTTACATTTCGTAGAGTGTGAATTCGATTCTGACAAAGAATGTTTTTGTATGAACAAAGATTTGTTTCTGCATCTAGTTGATGAAGTAAGTTTAAGAGAATTAATTATTTTGTAATTTTCTGGCATCGGTTGGTACTAGATAGCTAAATTTACCTATATTACATATCATTTTGTAAGTAGTTCATCTACTGAATATGGAAAGAATACAACTATTTTGATTTCAAATATATTTTATATAAAGATAAACTATTTTTAATACATACTATGACTATATTATGGTCCTCCAGTTTGTAAACGATCTGAAAGTTCAATTTCATTCAAAACGTACTTAAATCCGTAGTAGTATTTTAATAGTAGTATTTTATAAGTTAGTTTTAATTTAAATTAGCTACTTTTAGTTGTATATTATGTATTTTATCCATGTAAATAAATATACACTTAAAATAATTGCGCACAAGAAAAATTAATCAAATGTATTCTTCGATCCTAACAAACTTTTGTACGACATAACCTATTAAAAGAATAACTGAGTAATTAATGTATTTTAATAACAGTGATGTCATACTTAAACACATTTCAAAATTCAAATAATTCGAATGCCTTTCACTTAATGTTTATTTAATTAATTTTGAAATTAGTAACGTTACATCAATAGAGTTTGAGAAATTATTTAGTTTAATTTAAATTAGACTGTGTTGAATGACAAATTAATTAAAACAGTGCGAAATTTGAACGTAATATACAATTTCAATTTAAATGTCGGGTATTGACAACTGTTTATTTGTACGCGTCATTATAATGATACAACGATATTGGATGATATACAAAGAAATGTCGTTATTAAAATACGTGATGAACGCACATTTTCTGAATGACGCGGACGTAGCCCAATGGCTAGGACGTCGGACTTGTGATCTTGTGGTCGCTGGTTCGATCGCCAACCATAGCACTACCGATGTGAACCTACTCGTAACACAAGCATTTTAGCTTAGCACGGGGGGTTATAATACTAGTGGACTGCAAAACTCTGCTGCCTTTGAATATTGACTTTAGCGTATATTTAGTTCATATGTGTACATAAATAAATAAAAATCTAAATTAAGCTTGTAGGCAAACCAGTTTGTTATCGGATATAATTACATATCGCAAAGCATTTTACAAAAATGTTTTCGATCCCCGCTCCGGACAAAAATTCTTTTGGTTCATCATTGGTTCCGTTGTTTTATCATCATGTATAACAATCGTGTACCAGGAAACGGGCAGTAGCGTTTAACTGTAAACATGCTGTACTCAATACTGCGGTAACCAACCTGCCATGTAGACTAAGGCAATACCCCCGTCGAGGTAGTCCCATATTCATCAGGAGGTATTACGGGGTGATGATGATGATAATGATGATACTTAGGTACTAATTATATATACTAATAATACATAGAAGTTACGGACACCGAGGCCCAAAATAAAATACACAGTTGAATGCAATAAAAGTCACAAGATATCAACATCAATTTTGCAATTGCAATCAGAACAGAATCATGCAAATTCCTTAAGACCTTACAGTTCACTGCTCGAACATTGACAAACAAAAGCTAGCTGACAAATCGACCGTTATAAGACACGATCGGCTTAACCTAATCGAGCGTCAGAGATTATAGAAGGATTAACAGTTGATCAAGTATATAACAGTCATGCACATTGTGATACGCATTGACAGATGGACAGGCTTGGAACTGACAGATATTGAAGTTTATGCGTGAAATCACAATCGTTTGGCCCTTAATCGGATTTCATATATTTTATAACCTACTGACTTTGTTAGCCTGTTTACGTCCACGTCTGAACATGGGCCCCTCTTTCACAGACTTTGGCAAACCAGGGTCGTTGAGGGAGGGATGGGCCAGATAGCTCATGCGTATCCGGCCTCCGCCTACGGCGGATCGATGGAGTGTCCGGGGGGTTTTAGTGGTGTAGGGTCCTCTCCTCGTGGTATAAGTTTAGCACCACGCTATGGAGAGGGCGAGCCCCACATATCCCATTGCCAGTGCGCGAATACGCTGCAGCGGCGGTGAGAATGCGCAATAATTCGATTTCCCCCGGACAAAAAAAAACGGTCGCTGTGGGATATTGCCATACGCGAAGTGGTATTCGCAATAAGATGGGAGTATCTTTCGCCTCTTACGACACACATTGGAATATAAGGGTGGTATTTTCCAAGCCGAATACCACACAGCTTAACAGATGGCTTGGCATATGATCCGCCAAGCATGGTGATTACGGCAATATCTCTCAACTGCCCTGGCTTGCTTGGAGGAGGCCCATGTTCAGCAGTAGACACAAAACATTACATACATCTGCACATACACTTCTGCATTATAATTTCCTTCCCATAATATGACCAATGTCCTTCGAGCTTGGCCACTATATCAGACATAAGTTGTTTTTTTAAGAAAATATAATAACTGTTCGCTATCCATAACTTCAGTGTGTATATTTTTAATGAAGCCATCAATGGAGCGGACGCATATAATTTAATTAGACCCTTCTGAAATTTCTTCAAATATACCAACAATTTTCAATGTCCATTCGTTTGAAAGCTTCCGTATAGTGGCTTAAAATCTGGCTTACCGCCCGTTTTCCGCATTGAGACAAACGAAAGGAATTAAATACACACTTGGAATATTGCAGCCGTTCTAAAAATAGATATACTGCAGATTTTAGTGAGAATTAAAAAGCTTACCGAGAAGTTCGATGCTATTATTTTCTGTTATGAGGAACTTAATGGCAGTTTTATAGCACAGTTTAATACTTCTATAGACTAAACGAACTGATTAAAGTCACATAAAGTGAAGTGGTAGCAGAAGATAATTCAAAAAATTGCAAGAGGATGTCAAGACTTTTTTTTGCGCAATTGCGGCTTACCTTGGTATTATTTACCATCTAACTTTAAGGAGGTGCAGAGACAATAATAGAAAGAGTTCAAAAATAATCACACGATCAGACAGTTTTTGTTTTTTATGTAAGTACCTGTACCTCGATAATACGATGGATAGGGATCGAACCGAAAGAAAGGGCAGGAAAGTCTTAGAAATTGCACAAAAAGGAGTAAATATCATAGACTAGTCAAAGATTTTTAAGCAGATTTTAATTGTACTTAATGGGCTTAAGGGCTTCACGAATACTGTTGGTACTCTGAATATGATCCCCTTGCAATTTCAACATATAACTATGAGTTGACGTGGGAATGCAAGGTGTCACTTTGATGGTATATTACCATAGCACAATAGAGACCATGAAAATGAGACACTACTTACTCAAGTGAATACTTAAATCCTACTCCTTCTTGCATACCACTGTGAGTTCTGTTCTCGCATACCACTGTGAGTCTTCGCTAATGTAATTACTTTTAATTTAATAACAACACCGTTCAAGCATGATACAAATACACGCTGCTATAACACCAAATGTTGATGGATTATATAATCAACTATACGCACTATACATTGCGGCATTCCTAAGAATACATGTCAATTAACTCCGTATCATAAATACGAGGTACAGCGAGAATTGATATTGCTCCCCAGTCTTAGAAAATAACAGTAACTTTTTATTTCTATTACTTGTATTTACTGTGTAATACCTGCGGGTAACACTGGCTACGTGTTCACATTCACTGGCAGATGTTCTTTGTGAGAAATAAGGAAGACATAAATGTGAATGGGCTAATTTTGCCTACCAACTTGTGTGGTTTAATCGAAGATTTTCTTTGGAGTAAGCAGCTCTCTTGTTTCTTAACGAAAGTAGAAGAAAGGAAGAGTGAAGATCCGGGCCGTCATAGTAGGCATAAAATGTATTAATTTATTAAGTTAATAACATCTATAAAAATAAAGAAAAGTGAATGGTCTGTTTGTAATGGAAAAGTTTTTAATATTTTTGCTAAATGAATATGAAAGTGTTTAGGATAATTTATCAAAGACACAAAAAAAACGTTTGTCTATTATTGTATCAGTTTGTTATCGCTAATCTCAGTAACGGTTACTATCTTGATGGGACTTCCACTGGTAGATAGCTAATTTATATTTGTTTGTTTTTCAATGTAATCCTAATCTTCTAAACAGTAGTAGGTACCGATTTCCAATTCCAATGGTGAAAGAATTTTTAAATCGGCACAGTAGTTTTGGAATTTATTCATTACAAACACACACACAAAAATACAAATCTTTCCTCTATATAATATTAGTATAGATAAGTGGTGTCCGGCTCAGAATAGACCAACCCATGTCTCCTGATGGGTGTTGTAAGAGGCGACTAAAGGACATACAGCTGATGAATGAGCAGCAGCATCTATCAGCTCACAGAAACTTACCATCTTACTGCAATGACCCTGGCTGGCCAAGGTGTGTGAAGCAGTGGCATCCTACTAATATTTATACATATACAAATTTTATAATCGCGAAAGTTTGTAAGTATGGATGGATGGATGTTTGTTACTACATACATACATACATATGGGAAACAGGCGTGAACCTGTTTCCCAGCGGGGTAGGCAGAGACAATGGACCTCCACTTGCTACGATGCCTACACACATCTTTCGCTTCATTCACTCTCATAACATTCTTCATACAAGCACGTCTCCGATTTGGTCAGAGAACGTTCGTGGAGGTCTTCCCCTTCCGACTGTGCCACTCCCACTTGCCATGTATACCTGTTTTGTCAATGTTGCTATTTCACGCCAAAACTCCTGAACGGATTTGGCTGAAACTTTGCACGGGGATAGTTAACAAGCTCGATTAACATATAGGTTACAAAAAATCACGCTCCGACCCACTGGAGCAGAGTAACGCGGGTAAAACTGCGGGGCGCACTAATAATTTTGGATATCACCTATTTCTAATGGATACACCGTAATTATACCCAAATAATCTTATTTCTGAACATAACATTTGGAGTACTAGTGTATAGCTTAATCTCTTTATAACCCCCACTTATCGTCTATTATAAGTCATATAGTGAAGATAAGAGGATTTAGTTATACTAACGATACCTAAGAAGCAGATATCGGATTGCCATAAAATGTTATTATGAAAACTGGGAGATCCACGCCATTTTTCATGCGTAAGTAGTTTTTGCTCTTTGCGCGGAATTGTTTTTTTAATAAAAGGTTTTGCACTAGTATTGAACAGAAGTCAGAGGATCTGGATGCTCCCCGCGGTGTCCAAATTAAATCAACTGTTCCACTCGACATCATTGAACAGAAAAAATAACAATGTACCTAAACCTTAAGTACTTCTGTGTGAACGAAACGATTGCGACTTTTAGGAATATTGATCAACGACATCTGTTATCAATCACTTGAACTACGTTGTGCAGTTAAGTCGCAATAGTTACGTCACCATTAACAAGTATTCTTGATAATCTCTCGTGCTAAGGGTTCACTTCGGTAGTGTAATGAGTTATTATTTTTAACTACATTCCGCGCGTGGTTTCACCCGGGTAGGTCCCTTCCCCGTAGGAACTTCATAATAAAATATAAACTAAAGCCTTCCTCGATAAGTAGGCTATCTAAAACTGAAAAAATAGCAAATAGGTTTGAACGTTTCTGAGATTAGCGCAATCAAGCAAACGAGCCAACTCTTAAGCTTTTTACACTAGTATTTAAGATTTTTTCTATCCTAATACAGAGAATAAAGATGTGCATGTTTGTTTGTGAATTATTTACTCTAAATTGAGTGAACGGATTTTCATGATTCTTTCACCTTCAGAAATTACTTAAATTAGATGTAGCGTATCTATAAACGACATATGTTTCTACTAGCTGCGTCCCGCGGTTTACCCACGATACTCTCCTCCAGTGGTCTGTAGCGGGATTTTTTGTAGTCTATATGTTAATCAAGCTTATTAACTATACCCGTGCAATTTTTTTTTTTTTTTTACTATATATAGGCTTACCTTTGACCATAATCTCGCTTGATGGAAGGCGAAGATAAGGCCTAAGATGATACACGCTTGCCTAGAAAGTTTCAGCCGAATCCATTCTGTAGTTTTTACGTGAAAGAGTAACAAACATCTATCCATACTCACAAACTTTCGCGTTTAAAATATTAGTAAGGATTTAACGATAAGTTTCCTACAGTAATGGGAGCTACGCGTGTGTATACTAATTTTCTATGAATTTCACGTACAAATCGTTTTATTTTAATATCAGAGATTATTAATGTAATAATCTTTCATATTTATCAAAATGCAGGTCATTTTATATTTCAAACAGACACATTCTATTTTATTTATTTAGACAGGTTTAAAATTTAGTTGTCTCATTTACAGAGGTCAAAATTTGAGATAGTACTGACAAACAAAGCATGAGCGAAAGAAATGCAAATGTTTGTAAACAATCGTGTCGAAACCTGCCCCAACCTACCTGATAGATTATCTTACTTCTAAAGAGAATTGTGCTCCAGAGTCGCAATTATAGAGGTAAACATCGAAAAAAGGAGGCATGAAAAGCAAAGTGGATGAGATATGCGAGATGATGAATGAAAAGCGGATTGATGTACTGTGTGTGAATGAGACGAAGCGTAAAGGATGCGAAACCACAAACCACCATAAATAAAATATAATGTGTCTACATTATATTTTATTTATTTGAGATTATTTAATTGTAACCCATTACATTTTATTCACGGCATTACATGTTAAATTATAGTAACATACTAATATTACTAACAAATTTAATGTTATCTGGATTACTAAATTCAAAATACTTAGGTTTATTGCTGTTATCATGATACCATTAACATTATGAGAAACTTGTTTAAGCGACATTGTCACTGTAATAAATAAACAACTTTTTCTTTGTTAAACAATATTCTTATGATTGTGGTATGTGTTTTATCACTTTAATGTTAGGTTTCAATACCAATACACACCGTAGTCGTACTTAATTATTATTAGCAACGACTAAAATACCATGATTTGCATGAAAAGTAGTATTTATGTATATGTTTAGTTATTGTATGTATCTATACCTATCTATCTACACACTCCTAAATTATTCTATCTTTCGACATCTCTAGCAGAAGAGATTTCTTTAGAAATAAGTAGTACATTTGTTAAGTTAAAAGGTATTACTTATTTCTAAAGAAATCTCTTTTTGTTGTTTCTGTTGGATAATGTCGCAGGCTTAAATTAGTTTCTTATGAGTATCAGGGAAAATTTACAATTTACAAAACAGAAAAACCGTAAATTGATCTCTTTGTGTGGTGAATTTTTTTTTATACTACCTCTCAACTTGATGACACGTTTTTATTTTTTTTAATAATAACCATCTGTGTACCAAATTGTATGAAGGAATATCAGAACAGTCACTTTTTTATCCTACCCTCATTTTATCAAGTTAGTGTTTTCTACAAAGAAGTGAATTAAAAAGTTGTTTTTAACTCGGCCAAAAGCAGTCTTGTGAACTGGGTTATAATGATTGTTCAAAGATTCTCATCTTTAACGTTATCTCTAACGTTTTGTGATAATTAATTAAATTCATGTTAAGTGCTGATATAATCAATATAATTATAGATTGAATAAGAAACAAAGGGGTAGGTGCAATGGAATAGACATTTAAAATATTGAAAAAAATACTGATCAGAAAAATAAAATTCTTTTTTTATTGTCTGGAACAGAAGAGCTGGGAAAGAGGGAAATCACTTGATTGGACATGACACTTTTATAAGATAGATATAAGATATAAGATAGAATAAATAGATAGAAATGAAGAGCAAATCAAGATATCTGGTCAAATATGGACCAGATAAAAAAGTATGTTATGTCATACCCAAAGTACTTGGCCGACAAAAGGGAAGAATGGAAAATACTGTACCAACAAAGAAATTTCACTTAAACTTATGATGATTAAGTACTACTATATGTATTATGTTGTTATTACAGTGAAACCTGGTTGATTAGGATTTCAAGGGACCAAGGATTTTGTACAATTTAAAGAGTTGTCATTTATCCAGTTTTCCAATTAGACAGGTTAAAAACTTAGTTGTCTCATTTACAGAGGTCAAAATTTGAGATAATGCTGACCAACAAAGCATGTGCGTAAGAAATTCAAATGTTTGTAAGCAATCGTGTTAAAGCCTGTCCCAACCTAATAGATTGTCTCACTTATAAAGGGAATTGAGCTCCAGAGTCCCAATTATAGAGTTAAACATCGAAAAAAATCATAGATATCAAATCTCATTTAACCAGGTTCAAAAATTCCCATTAACAGAGGTAATTCGATGAAAAAGTGCCAGAACCTCATTGTAGTTCTCAATAATAGAGGTTTCTCACTTAACCAAGTCCCATTTAACCAGGTTGTATTACCATTTTAATAAAACAGTGAAAAAAAAATATAAGGCAGAACGATTTTTCAAGTGATAAAAAGTCTAATGCTATCAAATTCACGGACACAGCTAATATTTTATCTATATAAGACATCTAGTCACTTACAGTAGACTTCTTGATAAATACTTTTGTAAGGACTAGTAAGTATTACTTTTAAGTGGAAGATAAATGGCCAAGGACTTAACTGTTGACGTAAAAGTTGAACGTTCTCACAAAAAGGCTGGTAGTCGAAGTGATTTATCCAAGAAATCTGTCAATCGTTTTTTGTAGCAATTGAAACTGATGAGAATTGCCTTGAGAATAAAAGATTAGATGTAATTTTTTTTGTCACAATGTTGTGTCTAATCGACCATGTACTAAAGACTAATAGGTCTTAGGCCTTATCTTCTATATTTAACAAAAAAATTGTATGTATGACTAATTTTTAAGATGATTTTAATTATTGTTCAGTGTTTTGATACTGTCGTAAATGCTGCTGTCCATTTCTCATTATGCAGTTTACATAAATAATGTTATAACAATAAAAACCAACGTTTAACGTACTTTCTTAAGCACAGATTCTTATATTTTTAATACTGAAATGATGAGTATTAAATGCATATACATAATAAAAGAAACCTACAAACAGTCAGGTTAATAGAAGTGTAGAGAAAATCAGAATGCGTGACTTGGTTTCTTAAATATCTACGCAGCAATAGATTCGACCCTTAAGTTTTATTTTGTTAGTTACGGTTTCCGAAGTGATCATTCATAATCATTATCAGCCCGTACAACGTCCACTGCTGAACATCGGCCTCCTCCCGAGGGTTTTGCCATAGTCACCACGCTTGGCAGGTGGATTGGTGACCGCAGTATTATGTTGTAATAACACACGGAAACGCTGCTGCCCGTTCCCTGGTATACGATTGTTATAGCTCATGTTACATCAATCGGGACCAACGGCTTAACGTTTTTTCCGAGGCACAGAGAAAACCAACCGGACACGGGAAGAAATCTTAGAATTTACACAAAGATTTATTGTCCGGTGTGGGGATCGAACCAACGACCTCCGAGACTTAAAGCGAGCCAAATACCGCTACGCCACGGAGGTTGTCAAGTGATTATTATTAATTTGTTATCATGATTATTAATTAGTATTATATTAATAATTTTTCGCTATTCATCCAATAGAAAAAGTGATGAATTGGTTTTTCATTTGGTTAGCTTAAAATGAGTCGGCTGGCAAAGACTTTAAGATAAGTAAGTGACCTCCTCTCATCGCAAATTTTCAATTGTTTTTTTACAAAAATTACTAGCAGAATTTCGCAGTCTACTAGTATTATTGTTAACCCATCGTGCTAAGCTAAAATGCTTGTGTTACGAGTGGGTTCACGTCGGTAGTGCAATAGATGGGGTTCGAACCGGCGACCTCAAGATCACAAGTCCGTCGCCCAAGCCATTACCCTACGACTGCTTATAGATGTAGATTAAAACAAATGTTATTTTATTTTGTAAATAAACAAACAACATAGTGCTTTTGTGAAAAAAAAAAGAAAAAAAAATCCCTTATTTTGCTAAGAACCTTCCGATGCCCTCGTAGACCCGAAGTCCGAGAGGCCCGCGAACTGTAAAGTAGAGCGACAGTTGCAATAAACTCCCCTAAACTAAAAGCCATAATCCCTCAATCTCCCCGTCAGCGACCGCCCTGAACCGAGGTCCAAGTCCCACAGGGGACGCCCTCTTGCGCAGGTTGCTTAGTGTTTAAATCATTTATCTAGGCTGGAGCTCTACTCGCCCCTTTATGCCCGGTGAAGTAGCAAAAGCCTCAGAGCTAACTAGATATGTCCGTCAGAAAAAAAAAAGTTTTTTTTATAGGTACTGTAACGCCTACGGGTGCGTAGCTCAGCAGGGCTCGCTGCTGCTGGTCCTCGAAGAGGGTGTGTGAGGGGTACGAACACTATACACTATAAATAGAGAAAGGAAGACTTTATAACTTTATATTAGAATTAACACATAAACACACAACACATTTTACTATCACAATAAATTAATAACGGGCTCACGTCCCAACTTCTCGACAGCACAAATCTCTCTGTAAAATATAATGTTATTGACATTTGACATTTTAAAGTTTAAATTCAATTTTGGATTAGACTAAATCGACTAATAAATATTTTAGCAGCCAGAACGTCATACCGGTCAATCAATGTAGTGAGCGATTAAAACCTTAATCTCACTACAGTACCTACCTATGTTTTAAAGGGTAAACATGTCATTTTTCTTCTTTGATTTTCTTAGCCATTGTCACTTACGCTATATTGTATCTCTGAGGTTATATGTTACTATAAAACAAAATATCAATTTACTTGAAACAGTGTTTTGGTAAAACTTGCAATTTCAATTTGCATAAATAATTATGAGCATGGACAAATGGATGGAGGCGCAAAAATATTCGGTACAAGTAATAAAGGACTTTAATTTGAAAGCCGTTGGTTCCTTTTTCTTTGAACATAGAATAAATTGTCTTTTTAAAGAGCATTTGTTTTAACGATACGAGATAAATACAGATTATCTATGCAAATTGTTATTATATAATATAATCGCTTATTTTTGCAGGCTATTCCGAAAGTTTTGCTTTGAATGTTATTTTTTGGTTGTTAGATGAAAATAATTGAAGTAACAAATTGCCAACAAGCCGTATAATCTATATTTTTATGACTTAAGTGCGGAAACTAAGTAGTTAAAGATAGTTTAAATTAAATAAATGTTCTAACAAGGTCTGAATGCTATCATTGTCATTTGCTATCTCTAGTTCTACCGGTTATCTACTGACCCGTAGCTATATATTATAGGACCCGGTTTATTTCGGCTAGAGATCAAATTCTAAGTACATTGGCCATTGCAGAATATAGGTGTTTTTTTTTATCTACCGAATTTCCATATTCGCCAGTGTCAATCATAGGAATTCTCTCTATTTCTTTGCTATCATAATCAAATGAGTGAGCTTTACCCACACGGTTACGATAGTAATCTAACGCAAGACTGACAACTTACCATGATTTCCGAGGCAAGGGTGACCACCACCATGTTTCTGACTTCGGGCTGGTACTTAGATTTACACGAGATACAATTCTAGTCGCACAAGATTTTGTCCGAACCGGGATTTGAACCCGGGATCTCATTAATTCGCCAAACATAATATCTAAAAATATTGTTAATGTCCTCATGTGTATATGTCTTATGTCACCCATGTCCTCCCATGGGTGTCGTAAAAGGCGACTAAGGGACATATAGCTGATGGATGGGCAGCAGCATCTATTAGCTCAAGGTTGACATCTTATTGCGATCACCAATCCGTCTGCCAAGCGTGGTGATTATGGCAATATCCCTCTACGATCCTGGCTTGCCAAGGTCTGTTAAGAGGAGGCCCATGTTCAGCAGTGGACGTAAACGGGCTGTTAATGATGAATGATGATTGTTAATATGTCAATGCCAATAATGTCCGCGATATATCAAAACTAGATGATGTCTTGGTCTGATTGGGAATTGGGTCATTTTAGAAAAAAAATTAAGACGCAGAAACAACATCAGTGTCTTAATGAGGTTTCGGTAAAGAAACTTAAGTGGTGTGACAAACAAGGAGAGATTATTTCAGCAAATCACGAACACGGTATTTTGTGCCAACGTCTAATTTGAACAGATCTTATCTTGACTCGACATTTGAACCACTCAGCAGAACTAGCTACTTAGCTTTATATTTGAAGCGCATAGCTTAAACTCTGTTTTCTCGAAGCTACTTCGTTTGTTTCTGGTTAAAATACAATCTAATGCTTCTAAAACATGTGAAGGTAAAACGTAAATTTTACCTCAGCCCGGAGTTTCTAAACAGTTATCAAAGTCAATGGTGATGGTAAAAGGACACGTTTGTCATTTCACTTTAACTTTGTACTTTTTTAATGTAGTTTTCATTATCTCGTCACTCCATAGACCTAGCAAAAGAAATTTCTCTATATTTTCTATCAGTTTCCTCAGGCGGTTTCACCCGCGGGACTCCCGTTCCCGTAAGAACTTTAAAATTCAATATAGTCTAACCTTCATTGATAAATAAACTATTTAATACAGATGATTTTTCTAATTAGAGCAGTATTTCCTGAAATTAGCGCGTTCATGCAAACAAACAAACTTTCCATCTTTATATGTTTATTTTCTATTTATTCGTACTTATTACCGATTACCTGATTTTTTTTCTTAAATGAAGGTTTATTTAAGAAACAAAAAATATCCGGTTCGAAGGACCAAAATTGTTTATTAATGTTGGTCCTTCGAACCGGATATTTTTTTTTTCTTAAATGTATGTTTAAAGAATCTTCATTCTCATAAGAACATAAAATACGTTCATTTAAATTTAAATGTGGAGTTTCTTCTACTACTTATATATTGCAAGATATGTGAACTATTTAATTCCAAGTAAATAAGAGCCATGAAAGTCTACACAACCTTGACCCGCTTTTCAAACAGTGACTTTCTAATTAAGCTTAAACGACAATTAACGGCAACCACTTTACTCTATTTCATTAACGTTTAGTAATTTTCCTGGGAAACCTTAAAGAAACAACGTGCCTCAATTTTCGTTGTCGATAAGCTTGACTTTGGTCTGCTCATTATGTTAATGTAATTTATGCAAATGTCGAATATTGGCCGCCTATCTTAACGTAATTTCAGGCGGTTGAGATAATGTTATGTCTATTTTAGTGTTGTTATTAACTTGTGTAATAAACATTGAATGGAATATATAATAAGAATTTTAGTTTAGTAAATAACAATGATTATCTGCTGTACAGAGTAAAAACCAGCACTCGGAGAACGTGCCGCACTAAAGAGAGCCACTGCGAGGTATTTATACGTTAATTTTTTCATTGCCATTCAACTGGGTAATGCTGCCAGCATTCTGGAAACCTTGCCAAGAAGAATAGATTTAGAATAGTATATATTTTATAAATTAGTTGTATTTTAAATTAACAACTTTTTGTTGTATAAGTATATGTATTTTGTTTATTGTAAATAACATACATGCCATGCCAAATGATAAAGGGCCTTAGCTACTGACTGATTACAATCTATCATGACGTGTAGAAACATAAAACGTTAAAATTGTTATCCTTGGCTCAATCCCTTAATGATTAATTAAATTCTGCTTGGTCCTTCTATAAGGTTGTTAATAGTACATACATTACGATACGTGTGACCTAAGTAGCCTATTATTGCACGGCGTAAAGTTAGCGCCCGAGCGTAGCGAGGCTGCTGGCGGGGTGGTGGAGGGGAATAGGGGGGGTTCGCTGGATGAATTTATTAATTTAAAAGTCACATTCAAATCATTGCAATTTTTAATTTCATCATTTTATTATTCATATTATATTATTCATTTCTTCATACTTTTTCTCTTTCATTAGTTCGCTGGGAATTTTCAAACTTCAAATGACATTTAAAAGTGTTTTCTTTCATTTTTCATGCATGAGTGAAGTTAGTCGACTAATTTACGCACCGTGCAGAAATAGACAACTTAGGTCACGGAAAAGCGTGCGTAAAATGCGGGCTTAGGTCACACTGTGCTATAAAATGTTATATAGCTAGTTTAGTTCTAAATACAGCTCAGTTTAATTGATAATATTTTTTACTACTTATATGCCAACATATCGAGCCTTTTCAGGAAGAACATCGTAAGCGCCAAAAATCCCAAAAAACTGTTTTTATATTATTTTTTGAATATTTCGAGAAATATTTTAAAAAAACCTTCTCCTGTAAAATAGGCAAAATGGCGGTTACGATCTTCTTCCTGAAAAGGCTTGATATAAGGCTGAAGAGTTTGTTTGTTAGCTAAAAGCCCTCAGGAACTACTGGCCTGATTTTAACTTTAATTTAGTGTTAGATCGCTCATTTACCGTAGTAAAGCTATAGGCTACATTTAATTATAGTAAGTACTACCAATAACTACTAGCAAACTAGCAATAATTATAACTGGCACATAATAGTATTAGTTTATCTAGGAAGCAAACAACTATTTTAAAGGCGAGAGTGTTTTTTTTAATCCAGAGCGGAGCGAACGATTCTATAGTACAGGGGTGGCCAACCAGTCGATCGCGATCGACTGGTCGATCCCGGCAGCTATTACAGTCGATCAACTCATATAATAAAAAGTTATATTTTAGTCTACAAATACGTGCCACATAAGCACAAAGTTAGTGTTTGTCGTATAATAATCTGAAAATATAGCTATTTATCATTCCATTGACTTATACGATACGTGATTCAACGTTATGTATGCCATATAGTCGATCGCACACAGTCAAAAGTCGATCTTAGGTCTTATTAAGTTGGCCACCCCTGCTATAGTAGAATCCCAAGCGGAGCGAGGGATTCTTAACTAGAATCCTGAGCGCAGCGAGGTATTAAAACTATGTCTATGTCACTCGAGCTTAAAATAGTGTTGCTCCCGAGGTGGACACTCTACTTTTTATCACCCTCTATGAGAAAATAAGTAAGTGCAACTTATGAACAAGAATTTATTTACGTACAATGAAGAACCATAAGACATAAAATATAATTAATTAGAGGCTGATGTTTATATTTGAACAATTATGGAAGTGTATCGTAACAATTTTATTAACAATATCCACACTCCAAATTCAAATCAATTTTGGTCCCTAAGGGATTAATGAGCTATTTTGGTCCCTGTTTACGAGGAATAAACTAGCTCTTTTTGAAAAGATGTGAACTATGTAACATCTTTATATCATCGCACCAGTTTACGAACTTCGTAACATGCTAAATTGCATATCTCCAGTAGATACCACGAGCTAAACTACGAACTTATGCAGCATACATGCAGATACTAAAATAGCTCATCGCTAACCCTGAAAACAGAAACTTCCACACAGCACTTCTTACTTTAATAATACAAGTAAATGAGTTCCTAGCGTAGTTCATGCAGTCCTCTCATATTCCTAAACTTATTCAATCTTGCCAACAATGTGTAATCACAATCTAACAAACTTCCTTCAACTTATTAAAATAAGAAACATAGCCTCTTTTCTATTATAACCCCATTTAGAATAATTTATGTTCTCTTGCAGTCGTTATGTGATAATAACCGTGCTCTGTATTATTATTAATTAGACGACAACAGTAACTTTGTAAAGATTCATGGTTATTGTTCTGAGTTTATATTAGTGTGTGACGTCATTTTATGTGCTACTGGGTTGGAGACTTTTTGTATTCCCATGCGGGTCAGGAGGTGACTAAGGGACACAAGATAGATGGGCAACAGCATCTATCAGAACAAGGTTAGTTACCATGCTACTGCAATCATCGAACCGCTTGCAAAGCATAGGTACGTGTGGTTAAGAGAAATAAAATATAAACTAGAATAAAAAAGATTATTACTAACACAAAATGGTTAAGGATAGCTATATTTATCCGGCATATGCATGCCGGATAAATATAGCTATCCTTAACCAGTTTATGTCTTTTCTTATACAGGAAAATTAATACAAATTAATGTTGCATAAGTAGCTTATTTAATAGGTAGGTGTACTATGACGACCGGATTGCTTCGTGCGTACCCGGCCCCCGCCAACGACGGATCGAAGGAGTGTCCGGGGGGTTTTAGTGGTGTAGGATCCTCTCCTCGTGGTATGAGTAAAGCATACCACCGCTATAATGAGGGCAAGTCCCACATATCCCGCCGCCAGCGCGCGGATACGCTGCAGCGGCGCGGCGGCGGTGGAAATGCGTAAAAGCATTACCACCAGGACAAAAAAAAAGTTGTACTATTTAATTGACAGTCTTTAATACGTGTTAGTGATATTTAATGAGGCTGGAGCCTGACTCGACTGTTAATCCTGAGAAGTAGCAAAAGCCTCGTGGCTATCTAAATAAGTCTGACCAAAAAATGCTATAGTTATTATATGAAAATGGAAAAATTAAATTTTAAAATTCTCATAGTTCATATTGCTTAGACTTTTTTGATGTTTATATTGACTGAATGTGTTGCTTACATCTGTATACATACTTGAATGTTATAATTTTGTAGTGGTAGTGTACTTAGCACAAACTACCTCAACATGAATTATGTCTATAGGAATTTAGTAATTAGTTGTATTTTTCATCCGTCACAATATTATTCGTTTATATCTTTTGCACAACATTTTACGATATATTTAAGGATCAAAAAGCACTACTATATTTGTAGCATCTTTCGACGTGTGATCCAAAATTTTAATCAAACAAGAAACCTTAAACTAAGCCCAACCTATCCAAAAGATTACGGCGAAACGACCGATCCTATCCATTTCCTAAAATTGCGAAAGTAATTTTCATTTTTAGTGGCTCTACGGAGTTTATCGGATGGGACACTATATCGTGGAGATGTGAAGTTTGTCCTCGATTTGTAAAAATAAATTGTTTTTATATTGTCACAAGACTGTCGGTGAATGAATGTAGGTTAATATGTTTGTAAAGGCATCCTTAGCGTTCAGTAGAGATTTGTTGCATATTGAATCAGGGAAAAAGTTTCCTGCAGTTTATTGTACAGTTTTTATTTCATACTAAAACAATACGATGTTATTGTCATTGGCTTTATACATTTGGGTTGAGGTTATATGAAAATAAATTTGGAATTTTATTACTTCCTAGGGATTTATTTAAATCATTTGTTATCCTTGATAATCGTTTTCTGTTTGTTTTAAGTTTTAAGGTTTAAAGTGGTATCGCTAAAATTGTTTGTGGGCTATTTCTGATTAAGACATAAATAGTTCATCATACGTATTGCTCTAAACGAAACGAAATAAACGATTTTTATTCAGCACTTAGGTATTTACATACACTTGTACTTGTCAAGAAAATTAACAATGCATATAACATTACTAATAAATAGGTAACATTTACTATTAAATTATGTTTAAATTTATTTCAGGTGTGCTAGAAGTCTGTCAGTCCTGTGTTAGTAAATAAGCTCTTAATATCAACGTTAATATCTATTTACTATATTTATTTCATTCAAACATTTTATTGAATAAAAAAAAATTAAAGCATATTTTAGAGTGCAATGACCGGTCAAGTGGCGAGATCAGACGTCCTCAGCCAAATTCCAATAAATTTAAGCGACACACGCCTGCGGGCACCCTTAAGGGGTAAGGACCACGACTCAGGGCGCCGCTGAAGCTAGAAATAAAGAGGACGTGATCACTGGCACGGACTACAGGCGCTGGATCACACGACAGGGGCAGGGATCAACGCGGTCCTCGGTCTGTCCGGCGAGGATCCTAGCCTAGCTAACCTGCAGGTTTCTCTAGCTACCTAAGTGGACGGCTTTAAAACATATACGACATTAAATGCTGATAACTATGGAGCTCCATAGAATCCATGACTGGTGAAAAACATTAACCATTATCGAAGCCGCTGGTGACAAGAGGGCCGGCTCATTTCTCGCACAGAGAATACACTGGCTGCATTTCCACGTTGAATAGCTATTGCAGCTATTCAACGTGGAAATGCAGCCAGTGTTCTTGGCACCATGCTTCATGGACACCCACTTTTGTTAGATTTTTAAGTTTTTAGTTTAGTTTTATACTTAGTTTAATTTAATTTGATTATTGTTTTTTAAGTTATTGAATAAAAATATAATAAAGTGACCATTATAGATTTTGGATCATAGTAAAATAATGCGTAATAATAGAGGTGCATACGATATTAGATCACTTTTTTTGTGACATTATTATGGAAACGTATATGTATATTAAAAAACAGTTTTACTTACGGTTTTGGAACGCAGCTGCGATGGCGGGCCACACGCAGCGGTGGGCCCGCCTGGGCCTCTTGTTCGACGCCCTCTCTAGAAGGTGGACACTGCACCTGAAATCGAGAAATAAGAAGAGTGAGATAGATATATACCTCAAATTTATTTAGAGGATTTTAAGCTTCAATAACGACTTACGTGACGTTAACATTGTTTTAGATAAAGTAATAGTTAAGCGTGCTCAGTTTTAGACTGAGTAACTGCTTAGTATGAAAATTGTTTCCTATATTAATATTCGACAACACTTTACGTTTACTACTAAACATGGATCTTCTCTTTACGGACCTTGATTATAGCTTAACCGTAACCGCTGTACCGCGCCCTATGTATATTCTTATTCCTAGGGCGCGGTACAGCGGTTGCGGTCAAGCTATAGTCAGCCTCGTTGAGGGATATTACCCTATTCACAACCTTTGCTAAATAGATTTGTGATCGCAGTACGATGGTAACGATGGTAAGTAGCCTCGAGCTAATAGATACTGCTGCCCATCCACTAGGAGTGTGGTCCCATCCCATCCCTTAGTCGCCCCTACGACACCCGCGGGGAGATATGGGATAGCCTGTTACCACACCGCTATTATATGTAGATTCACATTAATGTCATTAAAAAAAGGAAACGAAGTTATAAATATCAAACAAGAATATGAAAAAATAGGAACAAATAAAATTGTCATAAAAACAACAATTTTAAACTAGTGAAACATTAAAGAATGAGTTTCCCGTATTTGTAGGTTAGCCATGGATATTGTAATAAGCGGACATCTTTAATGAAGGTATACCTATATTAATATAATAAAAATAACAATACACACTTAGCGGTATAAGAATCATAAAGGAGGTTGGTTCGATTCGACTTATCTCAAAAGTCGCTGGTTTATAATAGGTTTATTTCTATAAAGAATCACATACTTTTAAGATATGAGTCTATTAATATTTTTGTGTATTTTACTGGCCGCTTAGCGTTACAGGCCGCTTGTAAACCATAGTGGAGCCATTTTTGAAAATGGAACACCAATAGAATGACAGATGTTGATTGTGAAATATAAAACAGTGTGCTATTAACCTATGACTGTTTGATTTGATTTTTAATACGTAATAAATATCTATATCGGTTGGTACCTAAAGGCTCATAAAGAATACCATAGTGTATCTTAGCTCAGTTAGCTTTTTACCCGTCGGTATCAGTACAGACGGAGACAAAAGCAAAGAAAGAAAAATCTGTTTTATATTTTATTTTATCTTTTTGTGATTTAAATATTGTTTCTCTAAAATTTCACTGCGAAAGAGAATAGCTGAAAATAAGTCTACCTTATCATAGTATGTTGAAGAATAATTTTCAGGGACGTTGGCATCAGAAGGCTTATTGAATATAAAGATATGCAATAAACCTTCTGATACCAAAGTTTCTACATCCAAAGTCTTGTGATTTAAAGTGCTCGCTAACTGCAAAGTGAACCATAAATCGCGTAAATAACTTCCTAAAATCCTAAAAGTGATAATTCTGTAGGTCAACAACCGCCCTGAACCTAGGTCTATGTTTCACAGTCGCCCTCTTGCACAGGTACCTAACCTTATAGTTAAAAACTCTTTAATAAGGCTTGCTTACTAGCACGCTGAAGTAGCAAAAGTGCACTAAAGTGCGGAGTGCGAAATGTCCGGAAAAAAACATACTTTAAAATTCAGCACAATTCCATGAAACTGATGTCATTACTTAACCAACAGATCTTTATAAATTCAATATATAACGTTTAGCGAAAGTAACTCCACTTTAAAGTACTTTAATCATTCGTGCTTCAATTCACAAGCATAAAACCGTGAATGCTTCCATAAAACTTGATTTTTATGGCATTTTTTTTTTGTAGAAATGTACTCACCTAAATGGATGGCTTTTAGTAGTTTACGAGCGGTAATAGTCTGATGCACTCACTCGATACTAAACTATTGGCGGTATTATTCCATTTTGGCTCGTTTCAGTGAATATTTTAATAGAGTTTTAGATAGAAACGTAACGTGTCCGTTTATATACTGACCCGTTAACATTGAAGAGGACATTTATATATACACTAGCTTGTGTCCGCGACTTCGTCCGCGTGGAAAAGTTATTTTGGGCTAACCCTGATTTTGAAATATTCTATACTGATGCTTTATTAAACTTAGTTTAATGATATAGTCTATCTATCTTACTCGATAATTGTCTATCTAACACTGAAATAATTTTTCGAATCTGTGCAGTTATTTCTGAGATCAGCGCATTCAAGCAAACAAACAAACTCTTCAGCCTTATATATTATAGTGGGTATACTTATTGATAGATAATACTTCGCAATATATAGGTACTTAATCCTTCGTAATAAACTATAATATTTTAGGTATTGCTCGAGTCCACACTAATGGTAGTCCTGGTCTAATTGCCACCACCATTTTATTTTTTTAATCAGTCAATGTTTCCATTAAATTGCTCCTCGTGATTAAACCGGAATATTCCAGTTGGCCACCAGTGTTACTAGTGTGGCCTTACTACTGGTATGGTGTTATATTTATACGGTGTTCCTCGTGGTCACATGATGACCACTAATGTAGTTACGAGTTAAACATAAAAACAAATGAATGAAATGAAATGAAAACGTTTATTGATAATGTAGACGAATCGATCGTACTTATTATAAGTCAATTACAATGATAAAAATATACAAGAGAAATAAAAGAAAAAATAAACTTGACTAATTAATTAGTATACATTTCAACAGTAATGTTATTAAATAGAATTTAAATCTACCAATGTGGCATGTGATAGTCGCGTATTATAAATATAATTAGAATCAACCAGCGCGGGCTGGGATTAGGTCAGAAGCATAGAACGCGTCGCGAGCCTCGCCTTGCAAGGAGTCGAGCTTCCTACGAGTCTTTCTCTATCTACCTACGTTGTGACACCCGGAGAAGAAAGACTAAGAAACTCCGAGATCATTCTTTTTGTCATCTTTTAAAGTCTTTAAATGCACCTCTATTCCATAAGTAACAATGTCCTAAGAAATTATGCCACTTGAACACCGTATTCCTGAATGGCTTGCTTTATTTCTTTTGTCGTCTATCTTCGCTACCACAGGCTGCGGCAACTGGCAGAGCGCCAACTCAACATTACAGCTTAAGTGGTAGGTGTTAGCGTTTAATTTTAAACGATTACGGGTGTATTTTGTTCCACATTTGTGTGACCGCAATTTTGCTGTGGAAACTCTTGTGGAATTTGAACAGGCTCTTCGCTTTGGTGAAACTAAAAGGTGCTATATTGGTACCAAATTGGAATTTGTACAATGCTTTAATTACAAATACTATGTTAAATATGCTTTCTAGAGAGGTAGGTAGAACTTTGCAATTACCTACTTACAATTGTTATGGTTTGGAATACTTCAATACCTAAACAAAACTGATACTAAAATATGTCGACAAATTAATATAAAAATATTAAAGTAAATATACTATACTATAATAAGCGGAATAAATAACCATATATAATAAAAAAGTTGTTTTTAAGTATTATTTAAAGAAGTTATCTATAAATAGAACAACCACTTTCCTGGTATATTTGGTTTCACGGACTACCTTTTGTGCTTTCATCGAATCATCTATCGTCAGCCAAACTGACTTTCTTTTATTTTTTGTTGTCTGGGAGGAAATGCATTTACGCATTCCCTCCACTGCTGCAACACAACATCAAACAAGGAACGAGCAGCCGCGTTTCCTTGTGTGGTACAACATAATACTGCGGTCACCAATCCGCCTGCCAAGCGTGGTGACTACGGCGAATACCCTCCCCGGGAGGCGGCCCATGTTTAGCAGTGGACGTTATACGGACTGATGATGATGATAATTATATTATTTTGTGAAGCAAACACTTTGTACTTAAATCTGTTTACAAAATTTGCGCGGACGGAGGAGTATGACATTTCGCACACTTAGAGCTTATATCGAGAAGGAAGAATTCATATACATACTTATATTTTTTTTTACTGGGCGACAACTAGCGTACAAAGTAAAATGGCATGGTTCATTTATATAATCGCTGTCTCTCATAAACTGGTGCATTCATATTCGTTTTAAGTTAATATAATCTCATTGTATTAGTTCGCGTATGAGTTCCGTGTATTGGATGAAACTGCAACTCTGCTATCCTAAATCTTGTTATTCACTTTTGTTGTCAACTGTACCGTTTGATTTATAATTGTATCCGCTTAAATAATAAATCATTATTCGTGTACTTTGCAGTTGTATCAATTTGTTAACCAACATTGTGTAATTTTAACCCTTTTTTGTTTTGAACAAAACCAATCAGCTGATAATTACATCATCAAATGACAAAGCCATTGATATTGTAATAAAAGTAAATTTTAAAAAAGAAGTCCTCTCTCTTAAATATTTGATGGATGTATATGATGGACCTACTACACCTATCAGAGAGTATTTTTAGGGTTCCGTAGCCAAATGGCAAAAAACGGAACCCTTATAGATTCGTCATGTCTGTCTGTCTGTCTGTCTGTCTGTCTGTCTGTCTGTCCGTCCGTATGTCACAGCCACTTTTTTCCGAAACTATAAGAACTATAATGTTGAAACTTGGCAAGTAGATGTATGTTGTGAACCGCATTAAGATTTTCATACAAAAATAGAAAAAAAACAAAAAATTTTGGGGTTCCCCATACATAGAACTGAAACTCAAAAAAAAAATGTTCATCGAACCCATACGTGTGGGATATCTATGAATAGGTCTTCAAAAATGATGTTGAGGTTTCTAAGGTAATTTTTTTCTAAACTGAATAGTTTGCGCGAGAGACACTTCCAAAGTGGTAAAATGTGTGTCCCCCCCCCTGTAACTTCTAAAATAAGAGAATGATAAATCTAAAAAAAATATATGACGTACATTACCATGCAAACTTCCACCGAAAAGTGGTTTGAACGAGATCTTGTAAGTAGTTTTTTTTTAATACGTCAAAAATCGTAAACCGCAATTTAGCTTTCATTCAATCAACTCGAATATATAATAACATTTCATTTCATAAACATACGCTTTTTTATTTATTCTTGATATCAAAAATAGGTACGCACTTGTAACTGAAACGGAACCCTTCGTGCGCGAGTCCGACTCGCACTTGGCCGGTTTTTTTGTAAATTTATCAAGAGGAGACTTCAGATTGAGTTGTAACAGGGAGCTATAGAATAACATAAGCGTACAGAAATATGTTCTTATTTATCTATTTTCTCTTATTTATGACATTGTTTATGGAACATAATGAAATATTAAAAATAGCGTTCCCCTTAGAGATGTGTTACAAAGAGATTAATAAATTTCGATGACCGACTGTAGTTCCACCGTAGCCTAATTGGTTAAGGCATTAGGGGCTTAACCTAAGATGCAGGTTCAAATCCTGTCGGCGGTCGAATTTTGGTCGAAAGACATTGGAAGAAGACATTGGTCTTTTTTAGCTAAATTATATATGACGAGGAAGGACGAGCATCGTTGTTTTTAATAAGGTGTGACGTCATCATTGCTGACGATTCATCAGGATGGTTCTCTATCGAGGGTTGTTGATCCATAGTAACAGCAAAACTCCATAATATGGTTTTCAAGTTTATTCCAGTGAATTGAGGAGCTCCGTACGGTTCGGCAGCTCGAGCGAGACTGAATTGCAATCGGTCCGCCGGCCGTATTTATACTAAACGAGCGGCTCACAAACAGTAAACAATTTAGTTTGATAATTTTCAAACTATGTGAACAGATAATTATTTCTACAAATATTTCAACGATTTACAAATCATAATATTTGTGTATCTATCAAATCATGCATTGATTCACAATTTATTTATTTTGATGAGACGAGTAATTGTATTTATGGGTTTATCATTAATGAAGTGTTGTTGCTATGCTTATTTTATGTGGTTGCGCCGATACGGCCATTCTGACAGGCGGTGCGCGCTCTGCACCAGCCTCGTTGATTCTCGTCGCGTAATTGTACAATTTTATTTTATTATTTTGCATCTATGATTAAATCTAAGTTCTGTCCTTTGAGTATGTTATTATTTAGACGGACCATAAGTATTTCGACGAACGCGCTTTAGTGCTACCACCGGATCCAATACGCCCCAACTGAGAAGATCCGGCGAAACAAACTCAGTGGAGTTATTCTACTGCCGGTTTCAACGCGGCCTCATCGAGACGATCCGGCGAAACATACTCAGATAGGCATGTCCAAGAAGTTTTGGTCCAGTTACTTTTATTATTTAGTTGGCATTCACAATTTACCAATCGGTTGTCTTTATACGAATTTTATTTACGTTTTCATTAAAAAACAGATTAAATAATTTATTTAAAGACAGAACTGAATAAATATTTGGGAGTATTATTTTTATTATTACAGATAGTAATTTCTGTGTAAGTCTAGGAATATCAATGCTAATAAGGTGTTGGAAGTTCTCGACGAGTTCTCGGAGGTTCTCGTAGAGTTCTCGGAGGTTCTCGTAGGGTTCTCGTAGGGTTCTCGGAGGTTCTCGTAGGGTTCTTCGCGAAATCTGCAATAATAGAAATAACTTTCTCTGAGTTGGGTATCTGTGAGCAACTTGCGTTGCTTTATATTTAGTTGTTATGCAAAAACATGCATTTCTATGTTAGTCTAGGAATATCAATGCTAATAAGGTGTGTAAGATGTTGGAAGTTCTCGACGAGTTCTCGGAGGTTCTCGTAGAGTTCTCGGAGGTTCTCGTAGAGTTCTCGGAGGTTCTCGTAGAGTTCTCGGAGGGTTCTCGGAGGTTCTCGTAGGGTTCTCGGAGGTTCTCGTAGGGTTCTCGGAGGTTCTCGTAGGGGATGGAATGATGCTGTGATCTGGGCGGTCCTGTTCGCCGTGGTACACAGAGGCTCTACTGGGAGTATGGAACTAGGTTGAAGGTGTTTATACACAGGTTCTAAAAGAGTTAAATTCAAGGTAATATTTTGTAAATATGTTCAACTCACAGTTTATTGTGGCAATGAATCTTCTTCACTTTGATCTCGTAGTTTTTGCTGAGGCAACCCGTCACTTGATGTGCTTGGTACGGCGCTCTATTTCTATTTCAGGTGATGGTAGTGGCTCATCTTCTGCCGATATGGTTACCTGATCACCAGGTTGTGGTGCACGACGAAGTTTAAATTTAGGCTTACCTCCAGAACATAGCGCTCCGGAAAAACTGACCCCGGCAGGAGAACTCCACTCCTCAGCCGTCCGCACCACGAAAGAGGAAGCAAATCGCCTCGTGCGTATCGAAGGAATGTCAACAACAAAAGGGTGAAACCGCTCGCCGCACCCAGTCGTCCGGTGATGGAAGGGTGAAGGGGGCATCAGGTTATGTAGAACCTCCGCACACTCCCTGAAATGTAACCGATAAAAAACCGATAGGCAGGCCACTCGAGGCTCCGAAGACTTGCCTCCACAAGTGAGCCATTGCCTATGACTCTTCGCTCGACGCCCCAATGCATCCAGAGCATCCAGCTAATATCTGAAGATAGATAGAAAGATGTGAAGTACCGCCCCACCCTGGAGAGGAATGCCGTCAGGACCACCAGCCTTATTCACATCCAGAGTGCAAAGAATGTTTAAGTACCACTTTTTGCCGAATGTAGAAGTCCAATGAGGTAACCTGGGTGGACTTTTACCAGCAGCATCTAGTTGTGAATTCTTAGTAAATAGAGATGCAAATAAGTCTGCTTTCTCCTTGGCGGTGTGAGCTAATGAACCGTTCGGCTCCTGCAGTGGCGGAAAAGAGGACCGACAGAAATAGGCTTCGACCGATTTGGCAAGAAACCAAAAAGCTTTACTCCCAGATGGGTAAGATGCTAGTGTGGCTCCAATGCGTCCAATATGGTCAAAGCGGGCCCTGCGTAGCGCACGTTTGCAAGACTTGGCAGCACCATTAAAGGCTCTCTTCAGCCTCCGAACATTTCGCGCTTTGCGGGCTCGAGCATCCGCCCACGCTCGGCAAGCAGAGTGCTTATGTGCTTCAGTACTATCACACTCAGCGCCGAACCATGAACGGGCCTTGTCTCGGAGTGAGACATCAGAAAATGGAACGAAATATTCCATAGTCTGGCATATCACCCCAGAAACAGCCTCCGCGCAGCAAGTTGGGTCGTCTGAAGAGAAGCATAAGCGCAACCAAGGGTAAGACGCGAAGAAATACCGCATCCCATCCCAATCTGCTGACTTGTATCGCCATACTCGCCTAGTCCCCTTGAGATCGGGATCGGGTGGCGAACAGACACACAGATTTCACCAGACAGTGGTCGGAGCCACCCAACGGCGAGGAAACCGCGACTTGACATGGGTCTGGATCAGTTGTCAGCAGAAGGTCCAAGCAACCGGCCGCATGGCCATCAATGTCGGGCACCCGTGTCAGTCCAGTCACCAGTTGGGAGAGACCAAGCGTCAGTGCGAATGCACACGCCAATCCCCCAGCATGGCCGGTGCTCCGGCATGGGCACAGCCACTCCTAGTGGTGGGCATTGAAGTCCCCCAGAACAACCAGCTGCGCCGATGGGCACCTGAGCTGAGCCAGTTCAGCAGAGTCCGAAAGATAGTGAAACAACCTGGTTGTCCCCATGTTGTCGGTGTGCGACCGATAGACACCAGCATAGAGTATCTGCTCCAAGCCAGTGTCCACCAGAACCCACAATACAGAGAAACTGGAATCCTCAATGTTACGGAGACGCCGACAGCAGATGTCATCGCGAGCACACACGCAGGCGCCAGCGCGTGGCTTAAAACTGTGCTCCAGGGTGTACCCCGGGCGGCGCAAGCATGCTGCGTCAGCCGGACATCTGATTTGCGTCTCCATGAGGAACAGCAGATGTGGTTTTTCGGTCTCATGGTGGTGATGGACCGGTATGTGATCGGAGTGCAGACCTTGGATGTTAGAGAGGTGCATTTTTTTTTTTGATCATGAGCGACTTTTCGTGTTCGCCCTCTTCCCACAACTCTTGCATAAACGCTCGAACATTTGCAGATTCATTTGCATCATGTGCATGAAGAATTAAGGTGGCACCCCACCCATGGACGTATTCGGCATAGGTACATTGATCATCGGCTGTTGCCCCTGTTGCGTAGACCCCATTGCTTGAAGCCAAGGTTGAGTCGCAACAGGTCGTGATGAAGCAGTTCCAAGGATCACTTCGAGTCCCACTTCTGATGACGAGGAAGGACGAGCATCGTTGTTTTTAATAAGGTGTGACGTCATCATTGCTGACGTCACATTCATCAGGATGGTTCTCTATCGAGGGTTGTTGATCCATAGTAACAGCAAAACTCCATAATATGGTTTTCAAGTTTATTCCAGTGAATTGAGGAGCTCCGTACGGTTCGGCAGCTCGAGCGAGACTGAATTGCAATCGGTCCGCCGGCCGTATTTATACTAAACGAGCGGCTCACAAACAGTAAACAATTTAGTTTGATAATTTTCAAACTATGTGAACAGATAATTATTTCTACAAATATTTCAACGATTTACAAATCATAATATTTGTGTATCTATCAAATCATGCATTGATTCACAATTTATTTATTTTGATGAGACGAGTAATTGTATTTATGGGTTTATCATTAATGAAGTGTTGTTGCTATGCTTATTTTATGTGGTTGCGCCGATATATATATAATGTATAATAATAAACATAAACGCGAAAGTTTGTGAGAATGGATGGATGTATGGATGTTTGTTACTCTTTCACGCAAAAACTACTTAATGGATTTGGCTGAAACTTTGCACGGAGATAGTATATAAACTCTTTTAACATATAGGCTACAAAAAATCACTGGAGCAGAATAACACGGGTAAAACCGCGGGCGCGACTAGTTATATAACAAACAAATTGAAGACGACTTGTGAACATTTATTTATTTGACTTGTCATTATATTATGCGCTATCACAAACAAAATCTTTCAAAACAAAACGTTATTATTCCACTACACTAAAGTTATATAGCTTCTACGTATTTCTTGTTATTCCAAATACATTTGCAGTTTGCTACTATTGTTCCAACTCCCAGCAGTATGTATCAAAGTGGCCACAACGCTTTGTAATAAGTAGAACAATAATAAAGTTTCATACAAGTGCATAACAAGATTTGGCTCGACTCCAAATGTTAGCTAGCTTTGTACACTTAACTTTCAAAGTAAATTTTCGTGGTCGCAGTCGCGTTTATCTATACTAAGATATAAAGATGAAGAGTTTGTTTGTTTGTTTGCTTGAACGCCCTCATCTCAGGTAGTTCCTGAGATGAGATCGTTCAACCAATCAAAAATGTCCCGATTTGAAAAATTCTTTCGATGTCGATTGATTAAATTCTATCGAGGAAGGCTTTAGGCTATAATTAATTATGAAGTTCCTACGGGGACGGGAGTAACGAGGGTGAATCCGCGCATGGAATCTATTATATTCCTAAATATAAAACTGACTTACTTGATATAGACCGCATTGAAAATGTTTTATTTTTTCTTTTTGTAGTTATGCAAACCATTGTTATGAATGATCATTACAACATTTTTGAAGTATATTAAAATATCATCGTAACAAACATATTCACATACGTCTTTCCATCTTGTTTTGAGAGCACTATATAAATAATGCTCTCAAAACAAGATGGAAAAACTATGAATAGTGCTCTCAAAACAAGATGGAAAGACGATATCCGCCTAACTTTGGGGCCTTACAGAGTTGCAGAAGACAGAGCTCAGTGGAGAGAGCTGGAGGAGGCCTATGCCAGGAGGCGCGCCGAATTGCGAGACATACTATAGTGAATAGGACTGGAAAATATGTATTACCAAACCTGTATCCAAACTTGTAGCGAATTCGGAATAAAAGGGCTTTATTATTATATAGTGCTCTCAGTTTTTTGCCGATTTCGGCCACAGCAGCCAATCTCTATGAAGATTAGCACATTGTGTGTGCAAACACAGGCACACTCTATATTCCTTTACTCTCAATATCCAGTCTACTAATCTAACTAATCCGGTACTACAGACACGACCGGTAAGAGATCAAGTGTACGGCCGACAGCTTAACGTGAGGCATGGGTGAAACACCACCAACTGCCAGACTTTAGGCTGGTACCTACTTTTCTTAATGGAAAATTTCTAGTTACACCATTACGACTTTCAAACATAATCTGACCTATAAAGATCGCAGCTGCAATTATAATATGTTGCTGCAATCGTGCGCAATCTATAAAAAAAAAAAACACTTTTACTTCTGATAATGTTTTTTAGGCCTTCCTCGGCAACGACGCCCATCCGGCACCCACTGCGTAATGACTCTGGCCCACCGATCCTTATGCATGATCTAGACGCATTCAGGACAGATTGGCCGGAGAAAGCCGCACAAAAGGAAGAGTAGAAGGTTATGGGAGAGACCTTTGCCCAGCAGTGGGATAAAATAGATAAAAAAAAAACCTTTATGTTTGAGAAATTCTCACGAACCATTTTTCAGGTAGGTTTATGATAAGAGCTTTAAATGTTCATCTATAAAGCTTAGGTAATATGTTTTGGTTTTATTTAGTGGCATGCATGTATTAAATGGTTATAATTCACTATTGACCTAGGTTTGACCCTGGTTTTATCCGCTAGCGCAGCTCAGACCGTCTTGTTTGCTGTGAATTTAAAAATCTTTCATTAATTTGTTTATCAGTAAGTTGCTTTTTAGGGTTCCGCACCCAAATGGCAAAACCGTGATAGCTTGATAGTTGAAGCTTTTCACAGAAGCAGTATTTCTTTTGCCGCTATGACAAAATAATTAAAATAAATATTAAAGTGGGAATTTCATACAACAAATGGTGATTTTATTACCATAATGATATAGATAATGATACTCGACCGCGAGTCCGCTTGCACTTGGCCGGTTTTCTTAAATGCAGAAAAATTAAATAATTATAAAATGTAGGTATGTTAACTTTTTCGTGTAATCTGCCATCATAACCAAGAGGACACAGCTTTATTTTCAATTTTTTTGAAGAAATACTGTCAGATAGAGTGAGAAATACAGTCCTTCCTTTTTCTTATTCCCTCATCATCATAATATAAAAAATCGGACATACTTCAATTTCGAATAACAAGATTAAGGCTATTATCGTTTATGATCAAGACTATAGTATTTTATGATGAACCCACGACAAACGATATAATACTTCATGCAACTTTAAAAATATAAATTTTATTGTGTAATAAAATATCGCAATTTATTATTACTATTTGCAGAAGATGAGTATTTTACAAATACTCAATGAGATAAAACAAGAGCTCTCACTATATTTGGCACTCATATATAAACTTTAGTTTAAAACTACATTATTCATGAACTGTTAAATATTTTATAGCTTATGACATTTTTTTACATCTTATAGACATATGATTAAGTAGTAAGTAGACAGGCATTTACAAAATTAATATATCGGTGGTTTAGTGTTTACGGTAGTAGCTTCTGAAACCTGATGTTTTGGGTTCGATTCCCACCTGAGTCAATTATTTGCGCGAACCGCAAATAATTGTTCTGAGTCTGGGTGTGCTTTTTGTCTGTGAATTGAGTGTTTGTAAAGTTTTTGTTTTTATTATTTATAGGCTTACGTTTGACCATAATCTCGCTTGATGGAAGGCGAAGACAAAGCCTAAGATGATACACGCGTGCCTAGAAAGTGTTATGAGCATAGTACAAAGAAATTGAGATAAAGTTAACATGGGTAATAAATACTAAAAAATATTTCAACTACACTGATTTTCATTAAACAGAATATATCACTAAATAATAGCAAGAAGTAAATGAAAAATAAACTTTTAATGGAAAGAAGTAAATGAAAATTAAACGTTTTTTTATCTAATAAGTTTGTAACAAAAAAGACTGCTTTTAACAGTGCTATACTTCTATGTGCAAAATCTGTTTCATATTTCGTACTTACTGAAAGCCATAATATAAGGCTATAAGGCTTTGACTACAAGAATACCAAAAAATATCCCGCCTTTTTTACATTTATGTATTTAATTTGTGTATTAAATTATTTCGAATAAATGGATTGACCCGAAATCCTAACCCGGTCGCGGGTTAGGTTAGGAACTTGAAAAAAATTATAACATTTGTTCCGAACGTAACCCTGCAAAATTAATGCACTAATACCGAATAGAAGGAGCAATGGTAATAAAGCCATTTTCACATGTAAGTACCTACTAGAGCTACGCCTTCAGGGCAAGGGGTTTGCTTGACTGATTGCCATAAGAATATTTTATTTTTATATTGTTTTTAAGACCATATTACTTTGTTACTGGCTATAGGAGAGCACCGTAGGTTAATCACGTAAAAAATGCATCAACGATAGTTTGACGGTTTGTTCGCAAAACGTCAAAAATAATGCATTATCTTTGTAATGTGACATACCTATGACAATGGTGGCTATGACAACGTACACCTGAAAATTTAGACACGCGACATTTTTAGATGTTTCGCTATTAATTTGCTAAATTGTACCAAAATAGTTGCTGTCGCGTTGCTTTCACAAGTTGCATAATTAACGTGCTGCTTGTAAAATACCACACTGAATGGAAACTAGAATGAACTATCTCGATGGCAGTCTTGACAGCAGTTGGATTGTTATTTTATTATTGACATACATTTGGTAAATCATTACGTCTCATTCGGATTAAGAGCTCGAAACATAATAAATTACTTGTTTTGTCTGTTAGCAAAATTATTGTTGTTCGAGTAAAATACTATATCATTACATCACTTAATATATTACTTTTAAATATATGGCGAGCCACTTAAATCAGCGGAGGTTTTGCCAATTTTCAATCATCATATAAATTCTCAAATTCGTTTGAAATATGTCATTCATTTGGCTAAGGTAAAGAAGAGTAAAGACAAAGTTTATTATTATGATTATTATTATTTTATTATTATTTTTTCTGTTTGTCAGGTCACGATTGGGATTGTAAATTTATAATTATTATTTCTCATAAAAATCTATAATATCTTTATTTGCATTATGACACTGCCGCCGGAGATTACATTACTCCTCAAACAATGGTATCTGAACCAGGAGACACGGGTGCGATGGGCGGGTGAGCTGGCGGAGCCATGCCGGCCGGAGTGTGGGGTGAGGCAAGGGGGGCTGTCCTCGCCTCTGCTCTTCGGTCTGTACGTCAATGCTCTGATTGAGCGGCTCAGTGGCATGCGTGTCGGATGCTACGTTGATGGAGTTTGTTTTAACAACATTAGCTATGCAGATGACATGGTGCTGCTGGCTCCCTCGATCGGTGCTCTCCGGAAGCTACTTAATGTGTGCGAGTCGTACGCTGTGGCTCATGGATTGATTTACAACAGCAGTAAGACAGAATTCATGGTCTTCAGATCTGGCACCCGGTGTCCCACTACAGTCCCTTCTCTTTTCATAAACGGTCACCCAATAAACAGAGTACACAATTTTAAATATCTGGGCCACCTGGTGACGGAGGATCTCAAAGATGATCTGGATTTAGAGAGGGAGCGCAGAGCATTGTCAGTTAGGGCTAATATGCTGGCACGCCGGTTCTCTCGATGTACAGCTGCTATTAAAATAGTCCTTTTTAAGGCATACTGCACATCGCTGTACTCGGGAGCCCTGTGGTTCACGTATACCCAAAAAGCTTATAATGCTCTGCGTATCCAGTATAATAATGCGTTCAGAATATTGTTGCGACTGCCGCGCTTCTGCAGCGCCTCTGCAATGTTTACCGAGGCACGCACTGAATGTTTTGATGCTTTGTGGCGATTAAAATCTGCCTCGCTACTTCACAGGCTGCGCGGCAGTCCTAACACTATCCTGCAATCAATAGCAGCCCGAGCAGATAGCCCGCTAGTGTGGGCGCTAACTAATCGCACCAGATCTGTTTTAGTTATTAAGTACTAACATAGGCTAAGTTATATTGTTACTAACACAGTGGACCCATTGTAGTCTGTAAATAAATAAATAATAATAATTATGCGTTTGTAATGTTGTAACATAATTCTTTATTCAAAAATTAAAGTAGTTTGATTCCTTTTAATTGTATCTCGTGACATTCCCTATAATAGTCGTTTTTATGACATTAATCAGTCAAAGGGTTTCAAATCTAAAATTAAAATTCTTAGGCTCACCTCCGTAGACAACCTCCATAGAGTAGCGGTATTTGGTTCGCTTTAAATTTCGGAGGTCGTGGGTTCGACCGCCACGCCGGATAGGAAATCTTTGTGTAAATTCTAAGATTTCTACCCTCCGTGCCTCGGAAAGCATTTTAAGCCGTTGGTCCCGATTATTATTACATCATCTATAATAATCATATATCAAGGAACGGGCCGTAGCTTTTTCTTGTGTAGTACAACATAATACTGCGGTCACCAACCCGCCTGCCAAGCGTGGTGATTATGGCAAATACCTTCCCTCGGGAGGAGGCCCATGTTCAGCAGTGGACGTTATACGACATGATGATGATTAGGCTCACCGCGCAATCCACCGTATCCCTCACTAAATAAATTCCGTGCTTTTAACGCTAGTCTCATTGTTTTGTAAGTTATCAATGTGTATACTCAGAACAACAACCTATGCTTGGTTAACTCAAATAGTCCTACTCCAACTAAAATACGTGTATTATCCAGCTTGTTGGAATATGTTTATGGCTCCTTAACACAACAACTCATATGCGATCGTACTTTGCAGCTCCTAAACCGCTGTGCTCAACATTGGAATACGACTGTCTAGTGACACACATGTTTTACTTCTTCACTTCACCAACCCGTTAATGACCAATGTTAAACATGGGCTTTCCTTACAGACTTTGGCAAACCAGGGTCTTTGAGGAATATTCAGTAATCACCACGCTTGGAGTGGTTTGGTGCTCGCAGTAAGATGCTTACTAACCTTTAGCTGATAGATGCTGCTGCCCATCTATCAGATGTATTTCCCTAATCGTCTCTTACGATAGCCATGGAAGGATATATGGTAGCATATTCTAATACGAAAACCACACGATTGTCGTGTGTCTGGCTTTTTACATTTTTCAAACGAGCGAACGCCGAACGCAAGCGACTAGACTGTCGGTCGCTTCCGCAATCCGCAGTCTCCCCAGCGCAGAACACATAATAATAATAAAAAACACACATAATAATATATATTTTGTACCGGCTTTTAATACAGAGATACAAAATCCCCAATAATGTATGGTGTCCGGTCTTTTTACCCAAATGTCCGGCTTAACTGGCTGCTATGTCTGGCTATTAGGTTTGGCGACCTGGCCATCCTATGTGGGATCCCTCCGGCGTAGCCCGCAAGAAAAATGTCGAAGGCACTCATGGACTCCCACAAGGGAAAGTCCACTGTGGGACTTGGAACTCGGCTCGGTTACGGAAGGGTTTTTTCTATTTTTTCGAGAACTTTATGCAACTGTCGCAATATATGAAACAAATAAAACTAATATGCTTCATTTTGTCTCCATAACAGAATGAAAACCACACGATTGTAGTGGGTAAGTGCATACAACCAACCCTTTAGTCAATTTACTACAATACCAACAAGTATTTCTTTAATCGATAATCGAACCTAATACTCTAGGTTCCAAAAATAACTACTGTACCCTCTGAGTCGCCGATACAACCTCCCAAAGTACCTTTAACTCATAATAATTCCTTTAAACCAGTATTTATGTTCATCCTTATATATATTTTACCCACTTGGACAATATAAAAGACTCGAGAGAAAAATAAAACATTATTCGTGAACACAAATTAATAAAACACTTGTGAAACCGCCCTATTTCGTGCTTTGTTCTTGACGTTAGCTGAAAGAATGTTATTTAGTGTTATGACTGCTAGAAATGTGGAGATTTAAGAAAGTAATTCTTATTCGTAAGAATTTCTTCTTAGTGTGTTATAAGTTTAAATATTTGAGTAGGTACTACGTTATTTTAAAACATTTTGTTCTCAGCCCGCACTCCCATAGCTGGACGAAAGTCTCCCCCAATTCCTTGCAAGCATATTTCAATTATTATTAAAACAAAAATGTATGTTTTTCTTTACTGACTGCTAGTTTTATAAAAATGCCACGATATTATAATATTTAATCCACGGTAAAAGGAAAATCTACGTACCTGCAGTATTTGAATAGTACAAGTTCATGAATATTTCCTAGCACATAGCTGAGATTTGGACGATGAAAATTAAAATACAACTAAAGTAATGAATATCTCATAAACGTGCTTTCAAGCTTTGCTAAGAATAAAACGTTGGAAGGTACGCTGCATAATGTTTCATTAACAAATTCACTTTAAAAGAGAATTGTGTTATAAAACAATAACCATATCCAAGATGAAATTACATCAATTCATAGGATAAAATGTGGGTTCTTGCACTTTTTATTGTATATGGCTTTATGGCGGTTTGTAAAATAAATCCTTATTTCGTTTAGTAAATCCATATCCTGAGAACGACTTAATGGCGTAGATGATTTACTTTTTGTAATACTCTTTGTGAGTGAGCAGAATTTTTAAAAATAAATCTATGGTAAGTTACTCAAAAGACAACCAACGACGCCGGGCACACACAGATAATTCAAATTAAAAGAAACCAAACTTACCTATATTTGAATATTTGAACATATTAGTATTCAAAATCTGATAACTAATAATAATTATCTTCTTAACATATAGGTACCAATATTATAAAGATGTAAAGGTAAATTGCATGTAAGGTTCTTAGATCTCTGAATCTACTGAACCGATTTTGATTTGATTATTTTACCAATAGAAAGCTACATTATTTGTGAGAGTGGAATCTACACCGGCGAAACCACGCGGGACAGCTTAATGAAATGAAATGAAATATATTTATTTACTAGAAAATAGGTACTTACATAATAAAATAATTTGAGACTATATTTGACTTCACAGTCTCGCATATATTATTATTTCTAGAATATTCAAAACAGTTTAATAAATGTCAACGGTCATTAAGTGCTTTATTAGTCATACACATCACAAACATAATAAAATTTAGTTTGCATCAAATATTAATAAGGTACATAACATAATAAAATATATTAAATTATTTTACAAGATAATATTTCAATAAATAATTAATTGATAATTAGAGAAATTATAAAAAATTACAATAATTTAAGTCAGTTTATAGGTCATAGAACTAGTAAAATATAAGTAAAAATAAAACTTTTTTTTTGTATATCAAACTTCTTGCTTCTTGTGAGTGTTGAAAATACTTTTTCCTTTTTTTTTGAACGACGCCGACGGTTTTTGTTTTATTTAATCATTAACAAGTTAAAATACATTTTTTAACATGACGACTTTTTTTCTCGTTATCTCCATTTTATTTCCATTATCATATAATTTAAAAAGTTACCTTATGTCTTTACTCAAGTCATCTGTCAGATTTATTAAAAAAGTTTTAATATAAACGGAATATTCTTGCCTATTGTTTTTACTTTTGTCATTATGTTGACAATATGTGAATTTGATAAGGTTTTTTTTTAATAAAATATAAACTTTTATAATATTTCGTATTTTAAGTTGACTTTTTCAAATTCAAATTCTTTATTTCAGACATATGTCCAGTTATTTTGAAATAATGTTTTTTAGACGATACTATAATATATGTTGTGAACGATTAAATTTGATGTAGCCACGCTACAATAGAATGCGTTACAGTCCGGTTAGTGAGATAATACCTGTCATTGTAGTAGAATGAATGTATGAAGTGCCTGTAGCCCAATGGCTAGGGCGTCGGACTTGTGATCTTGAGGTCGCCGGTTTGAACCCCACCCATTGCACTACTGACGTGAACCCACTCGTAACGCAAACGGGTTAGCAAGAATACTAGTAGACTAAAAAACTCTGTTAATATTCTTAAAAAAATAATAAAAAAGAATTAACACCAAAATAAATCAAATTTGATTGTGGATGAATTGTTGTTGGCATATTACTATTAAATTAAGAAGAAGGAGAAATCAAATTTGACGTAAAATATAGTAAAATAACATCATTATAGCATTAACTCATAGAACTTTCAGTGGACAGTGGTTTACTTTAGTTTTTTTAAATATAAATAGCAGAGTTTTTCGCCATACTAGTAATATTGTTAACCCCTTTTGCTTGGCTAAAATGCATGTATTATGAGTGGTTTCATGGTTGTGTCTATTATATGAATATTAGATGTTAGTTTGTTTGTTTGCTTGCTTGGACGCACGAAACTGACAAACTACTGGTCCGATTTGAAAAGTGATTTCAGGAGTGGCGGCTTTACTCACTTAACTCCCGTCCCTGTCTTTTACGGACGGGATTTAAGTGATTAAAACCGCGAGCGGGAAGTAAGTGGTACTATAAGGCCTCATTTACTGAGACACGTGGCGTCGCGCGTCGCGTTGTGCGGCGCCGCCCGCACTGAATTCAAAAATATGGTCTATATGAGTGCGAGTGAGATGTGAAACGACACGCCGCACGCAACGCGCAACGCCCCACATCTTCATAAATGAGGCTTAAGTGTTTAATCTACGGACAATGAAACAAAAAGATAAAATAAACATATTATTCCTCATATTCGCAAATCCAGACTCCAAGCTAAAATAAACCACCCTTCACCACGACACATCTGCAATAACAGCCACTATGATTCAAATTTATCTTATTGTACGCAAAAAAAAAAAACGCTTAAAGGCCCCGTTTTCCCTTGGGAAATATGAGAAGAAGACAAATTGTTATACCTTGACACTCAGGGTCTGACTGGAAATGTTTATGAAAAATGACGTTCTAGATTTTACACAAAACTGTTTTTTATTATAAGGATTATATTTTCAGTATAAATTGCTAAATCTCGGAGGTCGTGGTTCCAATTCCCACGTCGGGTAAAAAAAATATATTTTTTGGCCGATGTTGGGATATGTAAAATTTTTCTTTGTAGAGGAATTATTAAGGAAGCCATTTATTTAGCCGTAGACATAATGGAACTTTATTTTATTTTATCTTAACTAATACGTATCTAGTTCTGATGTAAAGTCTTTTTAAATATAAAAAAGTCACATTATGTAAGCAAAACTCGAGAAAGACTTAACATATTAAGTACACTGGGTTTTTATGCGTTTAACCTTACGTTATTGAAGAGCCTAATAAATAATTCAAATTCTGCCAAATTCTGTAACACCAAAAAATGTATGTGAAAAACCCAAAAGAAACTTTTAATGGTCAACGCCAAAAACTAACAACTAAAATGGGAAATGTAACACATACAAAGAATTAAAATAAGGATTACCACAGGGCACAGCTAGTTAAGCTAAAGGGTGAGTAGTTGGCAGGAATTTTAATATAGTTGTTCGTGACTATTTTATAGATGAAGTGAAAATGAAACGGTGAGCCTTGAAGATGATAAATGGACTTTTTTTCGAGTTGCGCGACAGTGTAGTGTTCTGTTAAACGTAAATGTGTAGTGTAGTTTTATGTATGTATTTTATCATCATCAGCCCGTACAAAGTCCACTGCTGAACATGAGCCTCCTCCCGAGGGAGGGTATTTGCCACCACGCTTGGCCTGCGGGTTGGTGACAGCAGTTTTATGTTGTACCACACAAGGAAACGCTGCTGCCCGTGTCCAGATATACGATTATTATAGATGTTGTTATAACAATCGGGACCATCGGCTTAATTTTCTTTACAAGGCATGGAGGGTATTCCCTCAACCAACCAGACCCGGAAAGAAATCATAGAATTTACACAAAGATATCCTGTCCGGCGTGGGGATCGAACCCGTGGAGGTCGTCTCCAAGATTTAAAGTGAGCCATACCGCTACGCTACGGAGTTTGTCATGTAATTTATACGTCCTATTAAATAAAGTGCTGCTAAAATATATGCCATCCCTTTAACAGTATTATATCACTCTGCGATACAAAGCAAAGTGCGACCAGTTCATCTGGTTTTGAATGACTCTAATGGTTTGAATCGTAATAATTGGCCAAGGTCGTAGAGAATATAGCCGTAATCACCACGCTTAGCAGGTGGATAAGTGATCGCAGCTTACACCTTAAAGAATAACATCTTAATGTTTTTATCTTTGAGCTAATACATGCTGCTGCCCATCCAGGTATACGTCCATTGGGCCGGATTGCTTCGTGCGTATCCGCCCCTCGCCGACGGCGGATCGAAGATGTGGCGGGGGGATTTTAGTGGTGTTGGGTCTGCTCCTCGTGAGCCTCCTGCTTTGGAGAGGGCGAGTCCCACATACACTCTCCGCCTTATTCGGCGGAGGAGAAGCGTAAACGCATTTCCCACCGGCCAAAAAAAAAAGGTGTACGTCCCTTTGTCTTAGTCAGACACTTTCTAGGCAAGCGTGTATCATTTTAGGCCTTATCTTCGCCTTCCATCAAGCGAGATTATGGTTAAACGTAAGTCTATATTTAATAAAAAACTAAAATAGTCGCCTTTCACGACACCTATAGGAATAAATGGGGTGATCTATGTGGTGGTGAGGTGTTGTAAACCATTTCTAGTGCTTTCGCACAAGGCGGTTTTTTTTAACATACTATCATTAAATCTGAGTTACACTAGACAAGATTTAACTACTCCATCATTGGCCACCACATCTTGACAGATGATTGTTGCAGTGACCGTGTCTAGATATTCCTGTTGCATTTTCTCTTGTGGCTTATTAATCCGATTGCAGCTCGGCATATCTTTCCACATTTGTCGCAGGTGAATCGCGAATCCAGAGGAAGAGCAGCGGTGGAACGGAGCCTTTTCTGCTTACATGTCCTAATTTTCTTTAACTGCTTATATTTAAATCAACCCGAAAGCAATTCCAAAAACTTAATCTCCAATTAGTTAGGTCGGTTTTAAATCAAATACCAGTGACTTTCAAAATAGGTTAAACGCATTAACGGGCAAAGCTGTGCATAAAACTTAGTTATCCTGGTGACTGCCAAACCGTAAGTACGTGACCGGAATAGAACCCATTCTGTCCAACTTATAATTCACTAGCTGTCTTATAAATTGGTTATGTTCGTTAGATTTTTACATACTGACTTGATTATCGAATTACCGAATCGAAACCTAGGAGTTATTTTTACTTTTCTTTCGAAATGTAGAATCTATTAGTAATCTACTAGACCATTTATTTATCATCATCATCAGCCCGTATAACGTCCTCTACTAAACATGGGCCTCCTCCCGTGGGAGGGTATTTGCCATAGTCATCACGCTTGGCAGACGAGTTGGTGACCGTAGTATTATGTAGTAATACACAGGGAAACGATGCTGCCCATTACTTGATATTTAATTGTTATAGATGATGTTATAACAATCAGGACCAACGGCTTAACATGCTTTCCGAGGCACGGAGGGTAGTCCCTCAACCAACCAGACCCGGAAAGAAATCTTAGAAGTTACACAAAGATTTCCTATCCGGCGTGGGGATCGAACCCACGACCTCAAATATTTAAAGCGAGCCAAATACCGCTACGCTACGGACGTTGCCTCTACTTGACTGATTTATCTATACTTATATTATAAAGGGGAAAGATTCGATTGTTTGTTTATATTGAATAGGCTCCGAACCTACTTGACCAATTTGGACAATTCTTTCAAGAAAGCTACACTATCCCCCGATGACATGGTCTATATTTAATTAGGAAGTTTCTACGGGAACGAGAGGTGTGACGCGGGTGAAACCGCGCGCGGATTGCTAGGTGGTACCGTATTCCTGTTTGCGAAGTTTATGTTATAAACTGATTGTAATCGGTTACCTGAGCCTATAGACACTTCAAATACCGAGGTGTTATTCACTCGTTGCTGTTCCTAATGCTTTCATATGGTCTTTGACTATTATACGCATTCCTAAGATTATAAAAACCTACTACTCTTACTAATATTATAAATACGAAAGTTGGTATCGATGAATGAATGGATGTTTGTTTTTTTTTTATTTTAACTCTTTTTTTATCTTCATTAAAAAAATTAAAGGCATTCTCTACCAGTCAACGTTTAGATGGTGCTTAGTCAATGATAGTAGGTGTACTAAAATAATAATATTGCAGCTATTTTACAATTGTTAAGAGATTATTATTTTCACTCTTTCACGCAACAATTACTGGCTACCAATTTTATCAATATTTTGCACAGGCATATTTTAAAAGCTGGATGGAGCAGACTCTCCAAGCACCTATAGGGGTGCACAGCTAATCCGCCTAATATTATAAACGCGAAAGTTTGTGACTATGGATGGATGGATTGATATATGCTTGTTACTCTTTCACGCCAAGACTACTGAATTGGCTGAAATTTTGCACCGGGATAGGTTATACGCTGGATTGACATATAGGCTACAAAACATCACGCTCTGACCCACTGGCGCAGAGGCGGGTAAAACCGCGGGTCGCAGCTAATCTATGATATAAAAATGAATCGCATAATGTGTTGGTAAGCGCATAACTCAACAACGCCTGGACCAATTTGGCCAATTGTTATTTTTAAATGTTCGTTGAAGTTCAAGGATGGTTTTTACAGCGAGAAAAATTCAAATAATTGCCGGAAAATCCTTAAAAACAGCCTTTTTCTTTTTCTCATATAAACGTATTCTAACTAAAACGTAGAGTAAATTTGTGCTTTATTTTGTTAATTAAAAACCTGACTTTTTTGGCAAAATTTTTATGGTAAGGTTGGGGTAGGGGTAGGATAGGGTTGGTGTAGGGTAGGAGTATGGTAGAGGTAGGGTAGGGGTAGGGGTAGGGTAGGGGTAGGGTAGAGGTAGGTTAAGGGTAGGGTAGGGTTAAGGTAGGGGTAGTGTAGGGGTAGATTAGAAATCTATTTTTCTAATACTAATAATCTGGTTAAACCCTCGTGCTGAGCTAAAATGCTTGTGTTACAAGTGGGTTGACGGTAGTACAATGGGTAGGGATCGAACCGGCGACAAGATCGCAAGTAAGACGCCTTAACCATTGGGCTAAGGCCGCTTTTATATAAATTTATATCAGTTTGTTTTTTACGAAATTGCCTTCGCGTCGCAGTCGCCGCTCCAGTGCGGCCTCGGCCTTAATTACATCCACCACTACATGATATATGAAAACAAAACTACACAAATAATTGCTACAGTGCAATATATTTCAAACAAAGCTACACAACGGAGACTAAGCTTGCTAAAACAAAAAAAATATACTCGAAATAAATCAGAGCAAAATGTGAAAAATGGATAATAGCTAAATTACAACGCAGCTCATTCTGCGAGTCAAAAAAGTAAAACCATATGAATGAGATACAGACTAGTTATGTTTGAGACGACTCTGTTGAGTTTCCATTATTATAGGTCTGTATAATGTGCCCCTATTTTAAAATCGCTGATTATGTACACGACAAAACTAAACAAGCTAAAGTTATAATAATATCAATCATATATATAAAAAAAGGATTCCTCAGACTTTCTTGCCAGTTTTTCTCAGAGTTACCACGTCCAGAACTGGTGGTAGGCAAAAATAAAAAACAAGGAGGAGGCACGATTAAGAACATTACTTTAAAAAAATAATTAATGTGTCTATGTGAATAAGATATATTGACTTTGACTCTGACCGCTGAACGCATGTTCAACAGTGGAAATGATACAGGCCACGATAAAGGTGTTGCCATAGTCGGCGCTCTTGGTAGCCTTAGACTTGACTATTGATCAATCCCCCAAATTGACCCTCATCCATATATGCCCCTGACAGCTCGTTTTTGTAATACGAATATAGTATTTATAAAATATACATCGGCAGCTGACCCCCACAGCAGAATTCCATAAGACATAACGCTATGAAAATACGCGAAATACACTAACCTAGCCGTGGCTTCATCGGACAACTGTCTAATTTTTTAAACAGCATACGAAGCTGAACTTAATCTACCATCGACTTTCTCAATATGAGGGCCCCATTGTAGTTTAGAATCTAAGGTAATTCCTAAAAATATGATAGAAGTAACTTAATGTAATGTTTCTCCATTCAATGAAACTACTGGGATGGAATTGATAACATTTGGTAGAACGAATTTGACACATTTGGTTTTACCTGCATTAAGCAAAAAGATTATTTGCGGAAAACCAGTTTCCAATTAAACCGAGTGTTGTATTATGTTTAATCAGATCAGTATTTTTTCTTTTAACTTTAAAAATCAATGACGTGTCATCGGCAAACAGAACAATGTCTGATAGTTCATTAATTAGGTATGGGAGAGCATTAATATCATCATCAGTTCAGTTGGTCCCATAGTAAAAGTTGCTTATGATCATCAATACTTTCACCCCCTGAAAGGTTGTTAATGTTTTAAAAATAACCCTGTCATCATCATCATCATCAGCCCGTATAACGTCCACTGCTGAACATGGGCCTCCTCCCGAGGGAGGGATTTGCCATAGTCACCACGCTTGGCAGGCGGGTTGGTGACCGCAGCATTATGTAGTATCACACAGGGAAACGCTGCTGCCCGTTACCTGGTATACGATTGTTATAGATGATGATATAACAATCGGGACCTTTCCGAGGCACGGAGGGTAGTCCCTCAACCATCCAGACCCGGAAAGAAATCTTAGAATTTACACAAAGATTTCTTGTCCGGCGTGGGGATCGAACCCGCGACCTCCGAGATTTAAATCGAGCCAAATACCGCTTCGCTCCGGAGGTTGATATTAAAAATAACCCTGTATAAAAGATAATTATATAGGTACTAATATTTTTATAAATACTGTTTAATATTATTACATAACAAAATATGTTCTACTTTTAGTATAAGATTTATGATTAAGCGCAAACAAAATAAGCTCTACTGAAATCATTTGATATGTCTATAATCATATCTTTACTTGTCTTCAGAAATAAAATATATTTTCTTGTAATATAATTGTTTAAAGCTTAATATTTATTAAAAACGAGATCTACATCCAAATGATAAAATTATTAAAAAAATTGTTATGATGTGGTTACATCTTGTCTCTTACATCTACACAAAAAAAGGCATTTAGGGAGGACATGTGCTGAAAATTGTGGCCTATTCCATTATATCAGGATTGCGTATAATACATGATTGCATCGTTTTTCAGCTAATTATGGTTTAAAATGAATTTGAAATATAAGGTGAAGTACTTTACGAATATATACAGCTGAAGAGTTCGTTTGTCAGAACGCGCTAATTTAACGAACTACTGGTCCGATTTGAAAAATTATTTTAGAGTTAGATAGCCCATTTATCAAAAAAGGCTATAACTTATATTTTATTAAAAAGTTCCTACGGGAACGGGAGTTACCGGGTTAACCGTGCGCGGAAGGTAGTATAATATACGAAAAAATTAATGTTCATTTGAAAAGTGCACTTTAAAAGTTTCGAGAAACATTATTATGTAGCGTTAATACGATTATTGCAACTTTATTAAAACAATCTATATCTATACTAATATTATAAAGAGGAAATATTTGTATTTTTGTGTGTATGTTTGTAATAAATAAATTCAAAAACTACTGCGCCGATTAAAGAAAATCTTTCACAATAGCTACATTCACCCTGAGTGACATAGGCTATATTTAATTATGAAGTTCCCCGAGAACGGGAGTTACGCGGATGAAACCGCGCGCGGGAAGCTAGTAACAAATTAAAAGGTAGAACAGAAATTTCATTTTGATCTTTATTAAGCTGAAGCTGAATATATTAAGCAAAAGAGTTTGTCTGTTGGCTTGAACGCTCTTATCTCAGGAACCATCGTCCGATTTGAAAAAGTATTTTAGTCTAAGATTGCAAATTTATCGAAAAAGGCTAGGTATATTTATTGTTACAAAATTCATACGAACCCTGGGATTGCACGGCTGAAACCACGAAATAATTATGCGGATTATCTTCATAAATATATACCTACCCAATGTAAAATATAGTTAAAGGCTGTTATAATACCGTATTAACTGTTTTACTTCATTTGCATAAAATAGTATATTACTTAAGGGAATCAATTTACCCAAGAAATATAATAACTTGGGCAAAAGTTTTGAACAATTTTCATAAATTAAATTATGTAACTATAAGATTTACTATTCGCATTGCTTATAATAATATGTTATGGGCATTATGTTCCATTTAATGTTGTTTTACATTTTGACGTTACTTACAGGGTTGATGAAGAAATTAGTTAAATTAATAAAAATACTTCCTTACTAGTGATACTTATATAATCCTTACTAATATTATAAACGTGAGTATGGATGAATGTTTATTACTCTTTCATGCAAAAACTACACAATGGATTCGGCTGAAACTTTGCACGAGGATAGGTAATAATCTGGATTAACATATAGGCTACAAAAAATTACGCTCCGACCAACTGGAGCAGAGTAACACGGGTAAAACCGCGGGGCGCAGCTAGTACGTAATACTTCTTTACTAAAGCTATTTTGTTTTGATAACTAGCTTCCTGCACGCGGTTTCGCGGTTGGCCCGGAGACCCAGGTTTAGCAGTGGATGGTATACGGACTGATAATAGTTGTGTCTGATCGCCACATTTTCTTCTTATTCCTTACACGTTTTATGATTGACCTCCGAGCAGATAATAGGTAAGCAACCATTGGGAAAATATTGTTTAATTAACTTTCCAATAATTTGCTAAATCAAATTAAACGGAAAAATAACTTTATCCTCATGAAAAGTTTATGAATAAAATTTAATAAGGCACCTACTCTATTTCAAAACGTTCAATTTCATTTGATTTTACTTGCTGGCTCTCGCATAAATGCGTAAATATGGGATGGCATTTTAATTTGTTGTACGAATTGATTAGTCAAACGTAACCACTTACATGCTTTATTCGCAATAAAATTCTTTGAACTATTTTACATAATGGTTTCGTTTAAAGTGAAATAAGTCATGAGTGAAAAACATATATTATTTATATTGTAGTACATTTGTATGTAAATGCATACGAACAAATTCCCTACAATACAGACATCATATTTAGGTTCAATGAAGTTCATTTTTATCCAAAGACAAATCAGATACAGTTCCAATAGCTACTTCTACTTCTACTTCAAACTTCAAATTTGGTCTTCTCAAATTTGAACGCCAGGTCGACACGAAAAGAAGAAGAAGAATAGCTTAGCATGCTCTTCATTGCATGAAATACCATATCTTATACAATATACCTATTGATAAGTAGTGTATACTACAGCAACAGTTGCACAAAACTCCCCTCAATCTCCCCATCAGCGACCGCCCTGAGCCGAGGTCCTACCACAGGGGACGCCCTCTTGCGCAAGTTCTTCTGTTCTTCTTCTGTTCTTTTAAAAAGACAACTCCCGCACTAGGAAAATAAATCCCTGTATCGCGGGGGACTTTACAAACATACATTTCACGGACACAAAGTACACCAAGACTCAGAACAACTATTTGTGGTTCACACAAATAATTGTCCCGGGTGGGAATCGAACCCAGAACACCAAGTCTCAGAAGCAACTTCCGTAACCACTGAGCCACCGGTGCAGTCGACCGGCGACGGTAGAGTTGCTTAGTTTGTAGTTTTTTATCCATTTATCGAGACTGGAGCTCTGCTCGTCTTTGTGCCCGGTGAAGTACCAAAAGCCTCGGGGCGAACACCATAATTATGTCCGTCCGAAAAAAAAATGTGTATACTATAAATCAGGGTTTCTCAAACTTTCGGCTCCACGATGAACCCCCGTTAAAATTTCCAGGTGACAGCGAACCCCTAACTAAGTAATTAAATCGCCCCCCCCCCCCAGAGAAAATAATAAAATTGACTGCTAAAAAAACCCCTAGGGGTTCTCGTACCCTACTTTGAGAAACCCTGCTATAAATCATTGAAAACAAATCGCTGATTTGATTCAAAACTGGTATTATTTAAATATGTCAAAATGCGGAAATATTTATTGCACATTTTGACATATTCATCCAGTTTTTCATCTAATAGTCCGATAATTGCTGCACTACATGAGCGCAATAAGGAATTTGAATCTCTAAGTTCCTTATTTCAGTCATATTGACATAATTTAAAATATGTAACATTGTGCGGAAAGATATTTCGCACAATTAATTATTGCACAAAATGAGCAAGGCAATGTACTCTTAACATTACCATATTCATTTTTCTACCAAAAACCGTTAAAGTTATAAAGAAAAACTAAATATGGCTTCTGATTATTTATTTAAAAGTCAGAAAAAGTCGATAAAAAACGAAATAAAACTACTTGACGACTTTCTTTTAGTTGCGCTTCTCTTTTATTGTTATGCCTATTGTTCGAGAACAAAGTTTTAGTGATCGCTTAAAACCTGTGGAAGTGAAATAACAAGGACAAAAGAAAGTTATAAGGATTTCACGGTTTCGGTCCGAATCTCAAGATGTGGGTAGGTACTTGAAATATTTTACCTGCCGAATAAAAGTTTGGTTCTTGAATGACAATTTTACCTGCTGATTCAGCTGTGTTTGTTAAAATAAAAACTAATTACTTTAGACTAGCTTTTGCGAGCGCTTTAACCTGCGTAGCTCCCATACTTGTAAGAACTGCATAACTATATTTAGCCTATATTACTCCTGAATAACGTAGTTTTCAAATGGTGAAAGAATTAATTAAATCGGTCCAGTAGTTACGTAGCCTATACAATTTAAACAGACAATTAATTATTTCCTCTTTATAAAATTATTATAGATAAGGAAGTAAGGTATGCAAAATGCTATTCATTTGTTTGTTTGTGCAAAAAATAAAAATAAAGACAGAAATAGAGAAACAGCATCTGTATCAATCCTGCCACATCTCTCCGGCAACTACGGCGCTCCTTTGTCCCTGCCTGTCCATCCAAAATAAATAAATATTTTGAAGTTAACTTCTGTAGTCTTCTCTGTATAAATTATATTTAATTATGGACCCGTAGAACTTTACCTGCTGGACATGGACCGTTCTCTTAGGAAGTTTAGCTATTTTTCCCCATGCTTGACTAATTGACTAGTTGACCGCAGCATTGTGTACACACGTAAACGCTGCTGCCCTGAAGGGCATAGGTGAACCTAGTATACGATTATCATAGATGATGTTGTAACAATCAGGCTGTTTAACGTGCTTTCTGATGCACGGCGTCCTTCAACATATGTCCGGTGAAGTAGCAAAAGCCTCATGGCTTCCTACGTAGTCCTATAGAAAAAAAAACGTCCTTCATCTAACCAGACATTGAAATAAATCTTTAATTTGACACCAAAATGTCCGTCCCCAATCAAAATCAAGTTCGAATATTATGGCGAGACTTATAACTAACAAACCGTAATAGAATAAATAGTAACAAATCTAGTCAATGCCCATATTATAAATTATTTTGATACTTCGCTTTGTGTAACATTACAAGTCAGTCAGTTCAGCTACAACTTACACAATCGAGACTCAAATTTTCTGAAAACAGAAAAGGCAAAAGTTAAATTCAACTTTCACTAAAATAAAGTTTAAGCTTAAGCTTCGTAGCGAAGATATTTTCTAATTTACACTTGAATCAACAATACACAAAATACGGTATAAGATTGTTTCATAAACTTGTATTCAAAACATTTGTTCGTCTATTCAGCAGCGAATAGCTACTTAAGGAGTTTAAATATCACGTAGAAGCGTATTAAAATCCGTTTGGGAACCCTACCCGGCTTGAACAAGTCGCCTAAACTCAGAATTACTTTGAAAAGTCTTGCAATAAATTTTCTACAAACGCTTCAAAGTATTTCATAAGGAAAATTGTAAATAAATTCGAAGGCCTTAGGGCTGGATCAGTTATTGATAAGGAAAAAATTAAAAGTTATAGAACTTGGGCCATTCAAATAAAATTTTGAATTTGTTGTCATTGAGGGTTTGAACCCAAGACCCAAACTCATAATTTTGTTCACAATTTCAGAGAATGAGACATAAAATTTTATCGATGAATAAAACAGTTGCTGTAACTTTTCATTTGGAAGTGATTCAAATATATTTGAAAGAAATGAACTTTTACAAGTGTATTTTCTGGTTGTATTTTTATTAATACAACTTTTAAATACAATAATAATAAATCCTGTGCTACGAAAGACTTTAAAGTCTGCAGCAGTCTTATCTATTTAAATTTAGAAACAACCAGTTACATTTTAAATTAATTATCAGTAAAAGCCATAGAAATAAACTTTTTTACAATTCTATCAACCCTACAAGGAAATTCAAACATTTCGGTATATCTCCGGCATTGAGGGCGCGATATCACAGTAGGTATTTATTTTGCCAGATACCTAAGTATTTATAATGTCGCAGGCGTCATGAATCAATAAAGATAATCTTGATTCTATTTTATGTAGATTGAGTCTGTGGCAATTTAATTTGTGTGAAATGTTCCTGAATATTTCTTTGATAACTCTATATAAAGTTAGGTAGATAGACAGATAAACTCTTTATTGTACACTAATAAAAACAAGAACACAGAAAACTTACAAACCTTAACGTTAGCGTGTTTGTGGAAATAATATAACATATAATATTATTAATATAAAAAAATGCACCTCGCCTCCCGCACCGCTCCTGATGAGTGCGTTACAATATTTAATATTATTTTCTGTTATTTTGTTATAATTATTTTAGTGATGTCTTATTTTAACTAAAGTTTATTTTGTAAACACTTTTTTTTATTAACGTGAATGTGTTCAATAAATAATTTTTATTTGTAGCGAAATATATCTTTCGCTTTTAAATTAGATCAATAAAAATAAGATATCTTATCTTAACTTATTAATAACAGCCCTCGGTCCTGTCCTATTTGATAAGTTTAAATTCCATTCAATCCAATCCATCAACCTTTCTTAACCACTGCTGGACAAAGCCCTCCCTTACGTCGCGGCATAACACTCGGTCCTCCGCATAACGTCCACTCAAGGTATCCTTTTTAAGTCATCGATCCACCTTGCACAGTCTAACGTCATGTTTGCCGATTCGCAGTCTTGTTTGAAAAAGTAATCTAAAGTATCAATCAAAACAATTTGCCACTCAATTTTACCATACATATGCTTAATTTTAACCCAAACAATAAACTTCTAAACTCAATATATTAATGTGTCTGCATTGATATGCGGTGTCAGACCTTTCTCAAAGTTTTAGCCACAAGCCCCTGCGGTCAGCTTCAAAATGTTAGTATCATCAACACCATGACAAACGCCAACAAAAGGTATCAATATCGTTATAAGAATAAATATTATAAAAACCCCACGAGCCTCGTGCGCAAATTTACACAATACGCTGACTTTGTGGCTATGTGGCCGCTTGCAAATAAGTGAAATGATACGGGACTTCAATTAGTACGGGTACGTTGTAGCGTCTAGACGATTTGATATGACAGTTAGCCGGACAAGACCTTGGTGTACAATCATTCTCTCTTTCGTTGGATTGGTTGAGGAATTACCCTCGATGACTTGAAAGTACGTTAATCCATTGGTCCCGATTGTTACAACATCATATTAAGCAATTGTATACCAGGAAATGGCAGCAGCGTTTGTCTGTGAGTTTTTTGACATAATCCGCTCACATCTGCCAAACGTGTATGTGTTTGTTAAATTCCTCGCAAATTTATGTACTTAATGGGAAAGTTATCTTTAAAATTTAGTCATTAAGGTTTGGTTTTGCAGCACGAAAACATCAGTTACATATATTAAATCGAACATGATCCATTAAACGTGTCGTTTCGGTACACAATATTTTCCCGTATACGTCTGAACTAAGAGAGATCTTGGCATTATTTGGGGCTTTACCGTTTTATAAACGAGATGAGCCTTCGGGCCGAGACATGAAAGAGATTATAATATTATCCTAAGATATAAAATTTTCCACGAATAGTTTTCAAACGAAAAATGTCATGCACCATCGAGCTTAAGTAGGGATGAAGGGAAAAAAGTGTAAATGGACATAAGGATTGAACAAGAAAAAAAGGAAATGGCTTGTGTAGGTAGATTTTATTGCGTTCACACGATTAAACATTAGTATTGTAGAGATAAATATGATTTCGTTCTGAAGGAAAATAAGTTCTTTTTCTTTTATTAAATGCCCATTGAAGGAGGATTTTCCTTGTAATAAGATATTCCTGTTTTTTAACTGTATCTATGTGAGGTAACAGACAAGATTTTATTCTCACTGATATAGATAAGGTCACGACCTTAACCTTATTTATGTATGGTTATATAACTAACTAGCTTTTGACCTTGACTTCATCCAATTGTGAAATTGATATATATCAATTTCACAGTGAAAAGTTTGGACCCCCGCTTCATCTCTTTAGGCAGACCTTATAATGAGCTTGAGCGTTCCTCGAGCGTGTGATCGAATAATAAGCAATTGAATAAAGTGAAAGCCAAGCTGCAGATAGCTTGGCTTACGCGTCATACGCACGTTTTAGGAACGCATACTACTAAATATGGGGTCAGCTTTAGGGACTAAACTTTGGAAAAAATATTTCTTAACGGATACCTATGTTTAGTAACTATGTGCGTGCTAAATTTATTTGCAATCGTTCACTGATTTTCCTTTCAAAATAAAGATTACGAAAGCACATTACACATATCATCTCTATAATATCGATCGCTAATCCGTCCCAACTACTGGTCCGATTTGAAAAAGATTTTCGATGTTACATACCCTATTTATGGAGGAAGCCTATATATACTATATAAAGGCTATATTTTATAATGAATATCACACGGAAACAGGAACAACATGAGTGTAAGCTATTAATTATAAAATGCATATTGTCCGATCCATGACAATGGCTGGTGTAATCTAAACCGAAACGTATATCTGAATAAAAAAATATTTAATTTAAAAATATACAGCAGTGGACCCCGTTTCTATCAACATATCGCAATATATACATATGTATTATCTTGTCCAATATACAATTAGAGTTAAAAAAGTAACGCGAATCATTCCACTGCGATAGGTTTTGAAAATGTGTTTCATGTTGAAAATTAACCTAACTTATTTTGCATGTAATAACTTCAGCTACATATATGGTAATTTTAAAATTGGTTTGCCATTTTTTTCCTAGATAATTGCTTGTGACTACATAGTGTCAAAACGAAACGACAGATTATACCGTTCGGTACGATTATCATCACAATTTTATTTTGATATTTTGAAATAAAGAACCATTTCAAGCGTCGGCGCAATTCCGTTGCTAATATCATGCAAAAATCGACAAATAATTCTGAACAAAATATTTATTTTACTTTATATATATTATGTTATAGAGGCTACATAAATACGTCACTTGAGCAAATTTCAACTGTCTAACTATCATGGTACATTCAAATACAGCCTGGTGGTAGACAGACAGTGGAGTATAGGTACCTTATTTTTACGGACACCTAAAAATAATAAACTCCTATCACACGAAACGCTTCACGACGTAAATAATCTATAACGTTCACTAGTGTCCTAACACTACCAGTATAATGCATAAACAATACTTGGCTTTAAGTATTCACTTGAGTATATTATTATGTCATAGCTCAGCTATCTGTTTCTCACATTTCCTATTTCCACTGACTAATAGTCCGACAATGTAATTAAACTACAAGGATATTCCATTGATCTCACTCAGTATCGGTTACTAAGAGTTACTAATTACGTTATACTATTCCTTCTTAGTCTTGAGTGTACGAATAATGTACTCTATTGCTATGGTAATAGAAATCATCAAAGTGACATCTGACATGTCTCAATCGCGGTACAATTTTAAGGCAAATCATAATCTTTTTAATAATCCGACGTTTTGACATGGGTTACACCAGCCGTGATCACGAAAAGACTGATCTTCTTTCTTTCTTTCTTTCAAAAGACTGATGAGTGTCAGCAACTTAAAATTGTACCGCGAGTGAGACAGAAATGATGTGTACAAGTCGAGAAAGTTTAAAAACATTTATGCCCAAGTTAACTCATAGTCTGAAGTTTTGTTAATAATAAAAATATTTGTTTTGCCAAAAACATGAATATTTAACTTAGATGTTACATAAAAAAAAACCAGCATGTATCGCCGATATAACAGCATGCAAAAATTTGTACAGTCAGCATAAATACCTACTAAATACCTACTTCTACATAACTATGATGTTTTTTTTTTCATTTATTATTGTTATTATAAGGTATCACTCACATTTATATTACCTAGTTATTCCAACATTAGATTTATTGTACAAAGTTATTAAATTTATGAAATAGTTTATTACACAAGGGTAAGTCATATTGCACAATATACATTTTATTTAAAATCTCAAAATCTTTATTATTAATATTATAAAAACAATTATATTATAGCCCGTTCATACAATAAATTATTATCTTACAGTACACAATATCACCCTCCAATATATAACAGTGATAACAAACATTAGCATATCGATAACAATGTACGACTCGTATGTAGGTTCAGTCGTATTCATTACGTAATAGATACATCGAAAACTTTGACTTATTTATGAAAGGGCTTTGACGTTCATTGAATATTGATTTGTACGAGCCAGCGTGATAGGTACAGTCGTGGAGTTAATATGTTATGAATATTTTTTTAATAATGAATTTATGATAACATGCGTGTTGATTATATTACTATAACTAGTAGACTACACGCATCCTTCTTAGTTGCATTTATTTCACCACTCTATAAAATAGAAGTTAGTCTTTGATAATATTAAACATACTTCAAAGGGTCACTCTTTCTATCTGAGTTGGATAACAGTTTTTCAGTTGTGTTCATGTTTATGCTGACCAATGCTAAACTCCGGTACAAACATTTGAGCTGCATATAAAAAGTGTATACATACACACATATTTATGTTAAAGTTATCAGCCAGATTATCATCATCATCCCGAATAACTCCCACTGCTGAACATGGTTTTCCTCCGGAGGGTTTTGCCATAGTCACCATGTATGGAAGGCGGGTTGGTGACCGTAGTATTATGTTGTAACATACAAGATAACACTTTTGCTTGCTCAACGATATACTATATAGCTTGTTATAGATGATGATAATAAAAATCAGGACCAATGGCTTTTCGAGATACGGAGGGTAGCTCCGTGTCTCGGGAAGCCATTGGTCCTGATTTTGTTGTTCTCAATCTACCAGACCTTGAAATAAATCTAAGAATTTATACAAAGATTACTTGTGCGGCGTGTAGATCGAACCCATTACCTCTGAGACCTAAAGCGAAATTTATACCGCAACGCCACGAAAGTTGGCTTAATAACTTGGCACTAAATAAAAAATAAAACTAGTAAATTAAAAATAGTTTTTTATGAAAAAAGATATACAATAATTATTGTTAACAGCTAAACCTCTCAAACTCTAAGTATATTTTATTGAAATGTAAGGTCACTTTTGTGGTTATCTGTACCTACTCGATACCCATGTATAATAGCGTGAACCTCTACTATTGGCACTATCAGATTGACAACCCGTAGAAGTTTACATTCTATCGGCGATAACGGTGGTGTACGTTGTATGGCTAATGTGTTTGTGACATCGTACTTGCTTTTAAAGCCAACTAGGAGAATCGTGGGTTCGATCCATTATGAACAAGAAATCTTTGAATAAAATCAACCATTTTCGGATATGTTTGAGGGACTCTCCGTGCCTCATAAAGCACGTTAAGCCGTTGTCCCGATTGTTATAACATCATCTATATCAATTTTTAACAGGGAACGAATATGATAACATTCATAATTACTAATTCATAATTTGTATTTATTCACTACAATATTTTTGTTAAGTTTCCTTCCAAGTGATTTCATGAAACACCAAATTCATTTAGCGGTACATCTTGATTTGGTTGAAATACCATTCAAATGCCACTCTTACTCATCAAATGTATTATATTTAATGTATAATTTTTCGTAAATTTTATTCAATATTTACAAATTATAAATTTTATACTCCAAAAATTGTGTACAAAATTAGAAACTGAAATAACTGAGCATTTATAGACAGGCGCCGATGTAAATGGGTCGATTGAATTGGAATTCATATAGTCGAAGTTCAATCCTAACAGTCCAATTGGGCGCCATTGGCTTATTCACTATTGTTTGAAAATTGGACAGGAATTTACGTGTAGTCCATATTGTGCTTTGAACAATAGATTTTAGCGCGTGATTTAGGATTCTGAGACGGATTTTGGGATTTGAAAGGATCGAGTTGCTGCAATCGGTTTAATTATATTCATCAATTAATGTATTCAATGATATATATCTTTGCTAAAGCTGTAGTTTAGGCAGTTGCTATTTTCTGGCTTGCACAGAACTATGTCAACTATATTATGTTTTTCTTTTCTTGTTTTTCAGTTTTCATGACAATAATATAATTAAAAAGTTGTGCTGAAACCCACATCCAAATAAAATACAGTCCGTACACGTAGTGTGAACTCCGAGAGCGAGGGCGCGGACGTCCGCTGTCGAGTGATTTGGACGCATGACTGCGCTAATTACCCTACTTTGTGACGTCATGTGCATTATGCTGGCAACACCTTTTAGATTTTACTTTTGTGGTATAAGTACTGACGTGTTCCTTAAGTAGCATTGCTAGAATAAAAATGCTTATTTTAACTGAAGCGTAGAAAACTATGTTTGACTGCATTTAAGCTCTGAAAAGGTACTGATAACAATTAAAAATCAAAATGTTAAAACGGCAACAAAACTATTCACGCGGAAACATAAGTATGCCCTAAATGCCGCAAGCCCCGTGGATTTCACGCTTTCTAATTTTGTTCTTAGCCTTTGTTTCTCAAATGGTATTTTTCATCATCAATCATTATCAACAGCCCGTTCACGTCCACTGCTGAACATGGGCCTCCTCTGAACAGACCTTGGCAAGCCAGGATCGTAGAGGGATATTGCCATAATCACCACGCCTGGCAGACGGATTGGTGATCGCAGTAAGATATCAACCTTGAGCTAATAGATGCTGCTGCCCATCCATCAGACATATGTCCCTTAGTCGCCTTTTACGACACCCATGGGGAGACATGGGTGGTCTATTCTAAGCCGACGACCACACGGCAGGCTTCAAGCCAAATTAAGAGCTCATTAAGTGAGTATTTTTTGTATCTCTGATTTTATATGTAGATTATTTGATGTATCATTCATAAACATATGTTTTTCAGAGCAGTAAAGTTATTTTTTTTTTCCAAAAGATTAATTGAACTGTACACTGCTTAAGGTATGTTTAATCTGTTTCTTTTAATATAATATTATAATAATTATAATATAAGCTTAAAAATAATTCTGACCGCTAACTTTCTGCAATATATTCTACTTTTTGATAATTATGGTTATGAAATTTATATCTACGGATATTTCTGACTTACTTAGTAATGAATTTTGAATGTATGCTGAATAAATAATAAAAAATATGCTGAAAGTTATAAGTAATACTTATAACTTTTTTTGGCAGCAGCATCTATTAGCTCAAGGTTGATATCTTACTGCGATCACCAATCCGTCTGCCAGGCGTGGTGATTATGGCAATATCCCTCTACGATCCTGGCTTGCCAAGGTCTGTTCAGAGGAGGCCCATGTTTAGCAGTGGACGTGAACGGGCTGTTGATGATGAAAAATACCATTTGAGAAACAAAGGCTAAGAACAAAATTAGAAAGCGTAAAATCCACAGGTCTAACTTTCTGCAATATATTCTACTTTTTGATAATTATGGTTATGAAATTTATGCCTAAGGATATTTCTGACTTACTTAGTAATGAATTTTGAATGTATGCTGAATGATGGTCTACCTGGCCACTTTACCAGAAGTTTCCGAATATGCAATCCAGATATTGCAAAATAATATTATGACAAAAAAGTTATAAGTACTAATACTTATAACTTTTTTGTCATAATATTACTTATGACAAATAAGTCCTCCGTAAAGGGAGGACCTGTTCTAAGTAAATAAATAAATACAAACATAAGCGTTACTATTATTAGACTATTAAAACAGTACTACTTTTACATTTTCTCATTATTTTAATAGCATTATTATTATACGTGAAAAACGAATAGGTACCTACCTCGAAACGATTTCTACCTATCTTCAGTTTATCTATCAACAATAAATTCAGCCTTCGCAATAAGCCTATACCTAGCAAGTTTTACGAGTATTTTTATAGGGACACTTAAAACTTGTTCTGATAAGAAATGATTGTAGGACATCATTTTATTTCCCTTTTTCATTGTTAAATATATCTGTCTTATCTTTAACGTTAAAGGTTTTCATTTAAGGTTCGCCGCTTGATCACAATTTTATTGAGTTTGACTTGCAAAGTTGAATGAAATATTACGGTCAAGATTTGAAGATAGGTTTTATGAGAAAATCATTTAAGTCCCTTTGAATTTGGAGCTAAGAGTTAGCTTCAGTAGTCTAACTTGTCTATCTCAGGCAAGGTCAAGGTGATCGTATTCGATGCCTCCCTCTTTCCCGAATCAATTTGTGCCTGACATCACACAAAATACACAAAATAACAATAAAATAGTTAGTAGTATGTAATTATAAATATGGTACCACATGGTACACATATTTAGCGGACCGACTGTGATGAGCTGCTCTGCGCCTTGTAAAACTTAGACGTATGACATTTCAAATTCAAAGGGAGAATTAAAATATCTAACAAAATTCGATGAAGAAAAACTGTCACCCATATAAATAAAACAAATACACATTAATAAAAAAAATAAAAAAAAACTTTTGAAAAAAAATAATAACATTAATAATTGAAAGATAGGATTACATTATAACATAGAAAATATTATGGTAAAAATAATTTTGTATTTCTTGCCATAGTAATAACATTGATGTTATCATATTATTATGATGACATATGAAACACTCTGTGGTGAGAAAATAAATCTTATTATTATTTAAAAAAACTTATTATTATTTTTTCACCACAGACGTTCGACGGTAATGCTTGGATTTTTGAAGGTATTTTTGTCGTAATTAAACTCTTTTTTTTTATCTAAAAAGTCAGAATTAAAGACAAAAACGACTTCTTGGGTAGATAAGTCGACAATTTTTTTCCATAATATTCCATTATTAATGTTGGTACAGAAACCTCAATCTGTTAAAAGAAAGGATAAAAAATCCTAAGTATACTCACTTAGTACGTATTTATATACAAAGCTGAGTTTGTTCGCCTGAACGCGTTAATCTCAGGAACTACTGCTCTGGTTTGAACAATATTAATAAAATTGTGTAAATTCTAAAATTTCTTTCCGGGTCTGTTTGATTGAGACCTCCTTGCCTTGGAAAGCACGTTAAGCCGTTGGTCCCGATTGTTATAATATCATCTATGATAATCGTATATCAAGGAACGGGCAGCAGCGATTCCTTGTGTGGTTACAACATAATACTGCGGTCTCCAACGCGCCTGCCAAGCGTGGTGAGTAAGGAAAATATCCTCCCTAGGGAGCAGGCCCATGTTCAGCAGTGGACGTTATACTGTCTGATGAAGATGATGATAAGATAAATTTATTGCAATAGATACAAATAAAAATAATCCAACCAATTCCATTTCCATTAACAACACAACATTTTGTTTATATTTTTCTCCTTTCTGTTAACTTTCAAAGCCAAATTCGGTAATTGTATTGAATCAGCATGGATAACAGAATTTGTTCCTCCGAGTTTCATTCGGATAATAACCTAACTACATTTGGCTTTAACTAGATAATGCAATTTGGAAAGACGGACCGGCGGATGGAAGTTAAAACGATAGATGCGGATATGGTTTCATGTATAAATTGTGATATAAAAGTTGGTGGAGTAATTAGTATGTAAGTTATGTGGTTGCTGATTAAGGTGTTATGTAATATCGAAAGATATTTACGTTCATGATGAGCAGAAGTTGACATAATGGCTGAAAGTAAAACTGTTTTGGCTGAAAATAAAAATATCGATGTTTATCTTTATTTATTTGGGATGCAAAAAAATCGAATGGATCGTGGAAGGATTTTTGTACACACATATTTTAAAAGCAAATTGTGAAAGGATCTTAGATTTAACGTGTAAATATGTTTTGCTCCTTTCATTAAGTATCAGAATTTTACCGCAAGTTAATTAAAAAGAAACATACAAGTTGTTAACTAATTTATGAAACAATTAAATAAAAATTAAATATTTGTTTTATTCATTCTATATATAATATTTTTTTGTATTTATTGTTAAAGCAGCAACATGAATTCATCATGTAAAAAATTCATCTGGTTAGCTATCACGGTTCATGAGATATAGCCTCGTAACAAAAAGACATGCAGACAGACAGTGTAGTCTTAGAATTAAGTGGATGTTATTACCGTATCCAGATATATAGCAAAACTTCTTGTTTTAAAAACTTGGATTTCTTTGCGTATTTAGCGAAACACCTGCTTATTTACACGATAGTATATTGTTCTAGTACCTACCCATTCATATTCATAAAGTCATTTTCCCTAACACATACCATATCAACACAGTTTCATACAACGCTACATCAGCCGTGCTAGGAATCGCGGAGTTCATTATTGCCATTGAAAACTGGCATGAAACACCGAGCAGTTTACTTTCAACTGTTCTGCAGGGTTGGATTGTCGGCAAATTGAACAGAAAATGTGACTTGGCAGGTGAAGAGAAAATAATGTTAGATGCCAGTGTGTGATTAAGATTGAACTTTTATTTTGGTAGAGAACATTTTTAGGAAATGAACATTGATTAAGTACACCTGGTAGTGTTTTAGACTTTTGTTTGTTAATAATTGGTATGAGTATTGCTATAGAAATGTAACATTAAAATTTAAATAAAACCGACCAAGTGCGAGTTGGACTCGCGCACGAAGGGTTCTGTACCATTTTCAATTGCCTACCTGTTGCCCCCTAAATATTTATTTTATTTTATTGTTTGTATTTTTTTGTTATTGCGGCAACAGAAATACATTTGTGAAAATTTCACCTATCGTGGTTCATGAGATACAGCGTGGTGACAGACACATAGCGAAGTCTTAATAATAGGGACCCGTTTTTACCCTTCGGGTACGGAACCCTAGAAAATACATTTTTTTACATAAAACGTTTTTATTAAGGTTCAATAAGATCTAATATTTTTTCAAAAGAAGATGCGTCCTACCCAACCTATACAAAAAAATCAAACGGCCCCATAACAGAGGTTTGAAGTCATTTTAATATATCATTTTTAATGCTACCGCAAAAGCATATCGAATGTCAAACATACATCATCTCGCTAAAATACTTACTTGCTTTCACTGTTAAAATATAGTATCTTAATATAGTATCTTCGTACAGCGCAGCGTAGCAGCCTTTCGTAACGGTGAAACGGCTACAGCTTTGGCGTAGCAGTTTCTCGTAGCTTAGTAGTAGTGTGTGATTTATCATCGTTTAAGAACTTATCAAAACTAGTAACTTCTTTGTAAGCTCCACTTCTAGAGGCAGGTTAAGCCGTTGGTCCCGATTGTTACAACATCATTATATAATAAGCAGGCAACCAGATACTGGTAGGTTAGGAAGGCCCATGTTTAGTGGACATTATACGGACGAATGGTAATGATGATGATGTATGCATCATCGTTAATAAGCCACTATTTTAATTTTTATCACCAAAATGAGTTGATTAACTGTTTTTATTTATTAAGTACTTTGATAATTTCTGCCCGAGTCATTTTATCTTAGGCAAGTAACGTGCAAATTGCAAGTGATTTTAATAATTTAATTAATTCCTACTTTTATAATATTTCTTTCATAGGTACCAGGATTCTATGAAAATAAGTTTTTGAAATATAAGCTCTTAAGCTTTCGCGTATCATAATTTAAGGCAAAAAAGTAAAATGCTAAAATAACGCGATAAAAATTACCTTTTATATTACGACGTTTCGATCAAGTTACATTGATCGTGGTCGCGGGCAGACTGGCTCGGCGGTATAAATATAATATAAAAAGGTAATTTTTATCGCGTTAATACCTGTTTGCTTTAAATAATACAGTTTGAGAAAGTTCACGGAAAATGTCAATCAGAAGCCAGGAAGGAATATAAGCTAATTGAATGCAAACATGTGGAATCTAAATGGTTACAATATTGCCACGTTTACTAAACCAACTTACATACAAACCAAGATTAAATTTAAAAGCCATCTTAACGTGAAATTTCCAAGAAATTCACAATTACAGCAACCTCGGTACGTCCCTGTATCGTTCATATCCATCCCGAGGGAAATGAAGTTTGTACGTAACCAGAACTGTTGAGAGTTACCGTTAGTACTGCTCCAAGTTCTGTTGAAATAAGTTGGATGTACTGTAAGTGGGTAATGGAGTTACTTGGTTATGTCTCTATATATAACTAGCTGACCCGGCAGACTTCATACTGCCTCAATCGATACATACCCTACACTACCCCTACCCTACACTACCCCCACCCTACACTACCCCTATCCTACACTACCCCTACGCTACACTACCCCTACCCTACACTACCCCTACCCTACACTACCCCTACCCTACACTACCCCTACCCTACACTACCCCTATCCTACACTACCCCTATCCTACACTACCCCTACCCTACACTACCCCTACCCTACACTACCCCTACCCTACACTACCCCTACCCTACACTACCCCTACCCTACCTCTACCCTACCCCTACCCTACACCTACCCTACACCTACCTCTAATCTACCCCTAACTTTGTCTGAAAAATAAAAATAAAAATTTAGGGGTGGACTACCCCTAACATTTAGGGGGATGAAAAATAGATGTTGGCCGATTCTCATAGATACCGGATAAGCACAAAAAAATTCATCAAAATCGGTTAAGCCGTTTCGGAGGAGTATGGCAACGAAAACTGTGACACGAGAATTTTATATATATTTAATGTACTAGTGTTCGCCCAGTGTTCGAAATTCAAATACAATTAAAAAAATATAATTATCATTTATCGGTAAGGATCCGCATTAGATGTCACTAACTAGAAGCGGCCGTAGCCCAATGGCTAGGGCGTCGGACTTGTGATCTTGAGGTCGCCAGTTCGAACCCCACCCATTGCACTACCGACGTGAACCCATTCGTAACACAAGCATTTAGCTTAGTACGAGCGGTTCACAAGAATACTAGTAGACTGGAAAAACTCTGATAGCTATATTTTTTTTAAATATAGCTAATTGCCTTCCTTAATAAACGGGCTCTCTAAACTGAAATATTTTTTCTTATTGGACCAGTAGCTCCTGAGATTAGCGCAAACAAGCAAACGAACTCTTCCGATCGATATACCTAGCTGTTTCCCGCATTTTCAAGCATTTAGCTTAGTACGAGGGGTTAACAAGAATACTAGTAGACTGCAAAAAGTCTGCTAGTAAAATTAAATAAAAAAAAAAAAAAATTCAGCAGGAGCAGGTTCGAATCCTGCCAGTGGTCTAATTTTATTAATCTCAATTTTGAAATATACCTAGTATAAGGTAAACTTTTCCATAAAGTGTTCAAAACATTTAAAAACACTATGTTAATGTTGACAGCAACATCTTTGTATTACATAATCAACTGCAACATAAGCCTGAGCTTACGTTATTATAGGGGACAATTAATTTATGTTAACTACGTTGGTGTTCAATGATATAAACACCAGAAATAGCTGAATTATGCTAGCGATACACTGCAGCTTCTAATATCGGATTGATAGCAAAGTAATAATATTTGCATTCGATTACAATACAGTCTTGATGTAGGTCTATAATACCGTAATCAGAAACTGACTTGTTATGAGATTGTATAGGTACTGAAATCAATTAGATAAGTAACTATGATTATTAATAATCATCAGCCCGTATATCGTCCAGTGCTGAACATTTGCCTTAGTCAACGCGCTTGGAATGCTAGTTGGTGACCGCATTTGTAATTATATTGTAAGACAGAAGGAAACACTGTTGCCTGTCCTTTGGTATACGATTGTTATAGATGACGCTATAAAATCGGAACCGGCTTAAAGTACTTTTCGAGACACGGAGGGTAGTATTTTAACCAACCAGATCCTTAAAGTAGTGTTGCCTATCGATAGTCGACTATCGATAGAATATCGATAGTCTATCGATAGTTGACGTCATATCAATAGTATCGATAGTCTATCGATAGTATCGATATTAGTGATAGTATCGATACTATCGAGAACCAATATATGTTTAGGAGCAATACTATCGACAGTATCGATAGTATTACTCCTAAGCATGGGTTGGTCTTCGATAGTATCGATAGTGTTACAAACTATCGATAGTATTGATAGTTTTAATCATTTAATGCAACGATACTATCGATAGTATCGATAGTATAACTTTAAAAATATCGATACTATCGATAGTATTATAATGTAATAGTATCGATACTATCGATACTATTGCTTCCAATCAATAGTATTAGTTAATTTGTGATATCGATATTATCGATACTATCGATATTGTTACTATTTTTCGAGGTCATCTATCGTTAGCGAAACTATCGATAGTTGGGCAACTCTACCTTAAATAAATGTTAGATTTACAACAATAAAGATTTTTTACCGGGCGCGGGGATCACCGAGACTTATTGATTAAAGTGAAACTTATATATACCGCTTTTTTTATTAAAGAAAATAATGAAATCGCTGTTATACACTTGCTATGCACTCATTATCATGAATCTTTTTCCTAAAGGTTTGCTGGAAGAGAATTCATGATTGAAATAAGCTCGCCTTTGTACATGTTGTTAATTTTCTGTGTGCAATAAAGTATAAATAAATAAAAATATTTCATTGACACAAACAAGTATTATACAATTTTGGTTGTGTTAATTACCTTGACGGTATTGTTTTCATCGTATGTAATAAGGATTCTAGCGCACCGACCACTTTGTCTCTGTACCACCCAATTATAGACTTGTATGCATACTCGCGTGATATTTTTTTATCAAGGTTATAGATATAAGACATAACAATATCACTGAGTGTGGCTGTAGAATGTAAGATAAGATGCAAATGTTTTAATAGTGCCAATTAGAGCATATCGAGGGGAAAAGGCTAATTGTGCGAAGCGACACTGTGAATGATATTTAATTATTACTTAATGAACATAACATAAAATATATAATTCAATATCGGTTATTGTGTTGCTTAGAAGAGTTAGATTTTTATCCGTTGATATTAAAGCCTCAAGATATTAAACATTGTAAAACTCAATATCTGTCCCCTCATTTAAATATCAACCTTTCTTTAATTTACTTTTCTTTCTATTTTAATGGTAACAACAGTTTTTGTCGACTTATCTCTGTTATAATTGTCTTTAACTTTAGAAATATTATAATTTTTAAAGATAATGACCGATTACGAAAAGGGAACAACTCCAATAGACAAAGCTTAAGAGTTGACCCTTTTCGAAATTGCATATTCAATAATAGTTTACTTACTATTTAACATCGAAAGCAAAAACACGACTAAAAGTTAGTTATCTATGAAAACATAGCTAATAATTTATTTTACAAATCCCATTATGAATTGAATTTGAAATAAATTGGTACAAAAGATAAAATAATATATGTCCAAACAATTCATTTGTAATTTCACAGCTGTCATAATGACTATACAAGATCGGTATTGCATTGTCTATTTATTATGAATTTTCTTATAACCGAAAACACATTTTATTAATAAATAGAAACGATACGATAATGTGAATGCCATATCATTATATACTTTTCTTTTTTTTTTGTCCGGGCTGCCATGCATTGACGCATTCCCACCACAGCTGCAGCGTATTCGCGCGCTGGCGGTGGGATATGTGGGACTCGCCCTCTCCATAGCGTGGTATGCTAAAGTCATACCACGAGGAGAGGACCCTACACCATTTAAACCTCCCGGACACTCCTTCGATCCGCCGTTGGCGGGGGTCGGGTACGCATGAGCAATCCGGCCCGATATAATTTTATCCTACTAATATTATAAACGCGAAAGTTTGTAAATATGGATGGATGGATATTTGTTACTCTTTCACGTAAAAACTACTGAATGGATTTGGCTGAAACTTTGCACGGGGATAGTTAATAAGCTCGATTAACATATAGGCCACAAAAAAACCCACTAGAGCAGAGTTACGTGTGTAAAACCGCAGCTAGTTAATAAATAAACATTGAACTAACTTTATTCAACAGACAGTTTGTGAAGGGATAATTATTTTTTACCACGCCGTCAACTGCTGAACATGGACCTCCTCTTTAACAGGCCTTGGCATGCCAGGGCCGTTGAAGGTTATAGCCCTAATTACCATGCTTGGCAGGTGGATTAGTAATGGCAGTAATATGTTGCACCTCCTCCTGATCCAAATCCTGCTAATATTTGTTTTTATCTATGAAAAAGGTATTTAAATCATAAAGTCAAATATTTAATATTTACCAATTTGTACTTCAATCTCTGTCGGCACAATCGCAATTTACGATCAAAATGGTTTCCATTTGTGTGCAGCGCCACAGCGACTTTATAATCATTTAAGTTTCTTTGAAGTAAATATTAAAAGTCGCGTCGCAACTAAACAAAGTCTGGCGTCAAGTGTAAATGAAACACTCTTAAATACAAACTAGTTTTACATCAGTAGTTTAGTTTTTATTTACCAAGACTAACTTTTATGCAGTTTGCGAGTACACGTGCTTTATCTTTTAACCATTTACTACTCTTTTTTTTATTCTGTGGTTTGTTTTTATAATATAATACCGCGGTTTTTTAGAGACGTATTACGATTGTCGTTCAGTTGAACATTATTGCCCAATGTACCTAATAGGGGCCAAGTGATTTTTGTTATGCTAGTAATGGGCAGGACGATTTGCCACCAGTATTTGGCATCAGTATTTTGTATGTATAAAATGAATCAAAAGACTTTATAAGATGACAAAAATAATGATCCCAGAGTTTTATATAGTATTTCTTCTCCGGGCGTCACAACGTAGATATATGTATAGAGAAAGACTCGTAGGAAGCTAGCATAGGGTCCGGTCGTCTCGCGGCGTGTTCTATGGTTCAGAGCTCGGGCTGGGATCACCCAGCTGGTTGATTTTACTATCATATTGCTATTATATTGTTGGTATATGGCATAAGAATTATGAATTTAAAATTGTAAATTTTTATGAATAGTATAATCGTTGAAATGTTAACTAATCAGTCAAGGTTTATATGTAATTATCATTATCGATTCGTCTACATTATCAATAAACGTTTTCATCTTCATTTCATTATTACGAAATTTAGTTTTTATTTTTAATACAGCTTACTTACAGAGTTTTTATGTCTACTAGTATTCTTGTTAACCTCTCGTGCTAAGTTAAAATGCTTGTGTTACGAGTGGGTTCACGTCAGTAGTGCAATGGGTGGGGGTCGAACCTACGACCTCAATATCACAAGTCCGACGCCCTAGCCATTGGACTACGGCTGCTTCATTTAGTGCCTTGCAATAAAAGATAAAATCATTAGAATTTGTTATTTTAAATGAAATTAAAAAAATGGATTTTACTACCAAAATAAATATTTTTTCTGAGTATTAGCAGCGGCTTGATATCATGGTGCTTAGTCGAGTTGAGATACGAATATCATAGGGGCTCGAGGTCCAGTGGCCATGTACTGTACACAATATAGACTTTGATATATTAGGTGCTGTAAGTTTCTAGATATGCTACAGAAAATACCTGATTTACAAATCGATTCTAGTGCTTGTATACATATAGTCCTTATTTAAAACAATATTTCATTAAACTATAGTAGCGATCTTCAAGGAACACGGCAAAAGCACAAATTGACATGTACCGCCATATTGTTGCAAGCATCTGTCAAAAAACCAGATGACGTCATATATCCCACATCGCGCAATAGAAAATAGCACACACCTTCAGGCTGTATAAAAGTTTTTAACACGAATAGTTGAGACTGCGGGCGCTGGACATCGCCAGGAATATATATTACTTTGTGTCGAGAAACATCTGCAGATGAACAACAGTATTACTACTTATTTTAAAACTAAGTCCTTCGCCATAGCTGTCAAATTTCTGCTCGCAATAAACTTAAAAACTGCTGAACAGATTTTCATTTGGCTTTAATCATTAGATAAATGACGGTTTAGGTATATAATTTGTAACGGTTTTGGGTTAACTATTCTCGCATTGCTGCTTATCCATGAAAAGCCGAGACGGGTCACTAGTCATGAATAAAATCATATAACAAGTAGTATACTATGTCCGCTGATGTAGCAATAGTATCTTGGCTAACTATAATGGCTGTCTGGAAAAAAAACAGAAGTAGTATAGACCTAATCATTATTCAGTCGACTAATCAACAAAGGGAAGTTTCTCAAAGCGATGCTATATGAATAAGACAAAAATATTATTAGGCGAAGTTAAGCAAGCTATACTCGTATTTGTATAACAAGTAGTAGTTAGCTGTTGAGTGGAGCCAAAGTTGTAGCGAAGTGAACCGAACATGATGTGGAATACGAGCCGCGAGTCTATTGCGTATACACTTACTTGTAGGGTAACTGTCGTTTAGAACAGATATTGAGACATTATACATTTTTTTATACAATAAAAAAAAGTATGAAACAGTCCAACTTATTATATTATTGTAAGTATTATTTAGTTATTTAAATTACAAGAAAAACCCCTTCTTATCTCCGAAAACGAGGGACTAGATAAGGTCAAGGCAGATCGAGCTATACTTAATTTGTAATTTTTCACCAAAATTAAAATAAGATAAACAAGTAATGTAAAACACAGATCAGATACTTAATATAGTTTCTTAAATCTAGGTATATAATTTTGAAAATTGTATTGAAGTATGTCATAACTGGTAGTAATATAGTTGTTGAGAGGAGTCCAAGTTGTAGCGAACTGAACCGAACATGACGTGGAATACGAGCCGCGAGTCTATTGCTTATACACTTACTTGTAGGGTGACTGACGTTTAGAACAGATATTGAGACATTATACATTATTTATTTAAAAAAAAGTATCGGTTCAGGTTCGAATCCTGCCGGTGGTCGAATTTTATTGATCTCAATTTTGAAACACAGTATATGGTAAACTATTTCAAAAACATTAAAAAAAATATTATATAATTCAAAATGAAAATGAAATTATACAAAAACCCTTCTAATTAGATAAAGTAAAGGTAGATTGAGCTATACCTAAGTCATTTGTTACTATCGAAATAAATACGAGCTAAACTAGTAATGTAACATACAGATAATAAAGTTTTTTAATGCTAGGTATATAATAACAAAAATTATGTTATAACTAATAGTAATTATAGCTGTTGAGTAGAGCCCAAGTTGTAGCGAAGTGAATATGATACGAACAGCAAGTATATTGCGTTTACACTGACTTGTAGGGCGACTGTAATTTAGTAAATATATTTAGATATTATAGACATTATTTTGTATACAAATATAAGTATTGTGTGACGTTGAAACAAACATTCTAGTTGTTCACATAACTTTTTATATTATGCGATTCTTGAAATTATAAGAAAACAAACTTTTTATCTCCGATAACGAGGGATTAGATAAGGTAAAGGCAGATTGAGTCAAAACTAATTTGTTCTTTTTCACTAAAATTAAAACAAGCCTAAGTAATATAAAAGACAGATTATAAAGTTTATCAAAACTTGGTATATAAATATCTAACCTTCTATTAAATTATGTTAACAATAAGTTAATCTATTATTTATAACATAAAAGTTTTAAACTTTGATATGGTCATAATAAGATTCTGTTAGGTGAGATAATTACGTAATAGCTTAAGACAGAAGGTCCCTTAGGTAGGTACTAAATAAATTAAACGACTTGGTAGTACATAGATCCCACAACTTTTTACGGTAAAAAAACTGCATTACGAGACTTGAGTTTTTTAACAAGTATGTTTTTGATGGTATTTACATTTATCCATACTTTGAATAGCTACCTGGTTACCCTACATGCAGACAATAATACAATTACCTCTCCCGAACTAAGTTGCAAGTTAGATGCTCAAAGGCGGCAGATGGTAACGTGATACGATACGTACCACTTTATTTCAATGTAACACTTACACTTCGCAGGATGCCTGTATTTAACCTTAATTGTATTGCTGGGAAAATTGTCTGTTTGCTGGAAACTGTTGTTTTTATAGTGAAAGCTGTTTTTAAGAGGATTATATTATAGTGTTTGTATTAACCTGATTTATGTAGGTATTTTTTGTAATGACGTAGCAAAGTTTTTTTTTTTTTAATTAGATTCTCTCCTTATTTTTATTGTTTTATGTAATCAGTCGTGTACACTGTTCTTGCTCATCTACCATAATTTACACTCTGAAAATGATTTGCTGGAAGAAAACTCATTAAAGAGTTAAGTTTGCCATTGCACATCTATGATAATATTATATAGTGGGTGAATTTATGTATTTGTATTTTTTTATATAAACTCAAAAATTACTGGGCGGATTTTAATAATTCTTTCACCCTTATTTATTTATTCAAGTACAAATACATATTGTTAACAGATAGCAATCCTTATACTATAGTTTCTTGGTAACATAAATTGGTAGATTCTGTGACATAAGGTACAAAGTATGTAAGTATTATATTGATTACCTTAGACTTAAGCTAGACTTTTACTAAATAGCCGGTAGAAATGGATTTTAATTAAGTAACACTACTAGGGATGGTCAGAGTCTCTAGGTAACGCCCCGCAGTCCTAGTGAATTGAAATTCTGACCATATAAAAATGTCTAATATCTTGTCAAATAACAGAATTTCGTTGATGTACCTAATAGACCGCGACAGGGGCGCGTACTGCGCGAGGTTGGTGCGCGCGGGCGGCGCCGTCAGCAGGCGCTGGTACTGCTCACGCACCACGCAGCCCTGGGGTACGTGCCATGCTATTTGTGCTAATTTTCAATTCATTTATTGCTTTCTTCATGGGTTTACAATAGGTGTTATAGGTAGAATATAATGTTACCAACATGAACCCTGTTAGGGCACAGCAACAGTAGGTTATAAATTTACAATATGGGTTATAAAATTACATTCATTTTAAATAGTTACATTTTTTTTATACACTTCGTCATTTTCTTATTTCTAATCCTAATTCAATAGGTCAATAATCATTTTAACAAGAAAAAATAAAATAAAATAAAATACAATTATATAAATTCAATATACTTGGGTTATAAGTTAGACCGCGAAGTAAACGGAAAAAGTAGGTGACGAGACCCTTAGAATACCGCCTACGTTATTCCTGAGTAACATAGGCTACATTTAATTATGAAGTTCCCACGAAAACTACACAGGAGATATGGCGCGCATGAAGCTAGTAATGCATCCGCAAATATACTGTACTAAAAAAAAAAAAAAAAAACGGGCGACCAGTAAAATCATTTGTATTTACATTCGTTTTATTACACTGTCATCGCAGTTTAATTTTAACGAACTGTCAACATTAGGCGACGTTATATCAATTGTTAATAGTGTTTGGCTATTTACCAGAAACATTGTTGTTGATAAAAAATGTAATAAAAAACTGTATGAGTGGATTTACCTACATTTAGTAGAGGAAAGATTTGTATTTTTGTGCGTATGTTTGTAATGAACAAACTCAAAAGCTACTTTGCCGATTTCAAATATTCTTTTACCATTGGAAATCTAAATTCACCCTGAGACTGAAATAGGCTATATTTGATTATGATGATAATGATACTGTACCTATTGCTGTTAATTATCTCATTTATAGAGTGATAATAATATTAGTCTATTTTTTTTTTTAATTGAATTTAATTATAAATCATCATCATCATCATCAGCACGTATAACGTCCACTGTTGAACATGGGCTTCCTCCCGGGCGAGGGTATTTGCCATAGTACCCACGCTTGGCAGGCGGGTTGGTGACCGCAGTATTATGGTAAACCACACAAGGAAACGCTGCTGCCCGTGCCTTGATATACGATTATTACAGATGATGTTATAACAATCGGGACCAACGGCTTAACGTACTTTCCGAAGTAAGGAGGGTAGTCCCACAACCAATCAGACCCGGAAAGAAATCTTATAATTTACACAAAGATTTCCGGCGTGGGAATCAAACCCACGGACTCAGAGATTTAAAGAGGCTGTCTTATAAATACCTTTGTGCAAATTAAATTCATTAGTTCAATATATCTAGTAATAATCATAAGTTCCTTGCGATATAAGCAATGTAGGTAATCGAAAACAAAAGATCTATCACCTATCCTCCACAAACAACAATACCGCCAATATTTCAACAACAAACACCTGACTACTAGCACTACTAATAATATTAGCAATCAAAAATAGTTGGTCCATTTATATCGGCGTGATGTAACAAACAGATAGTCGGCAGGTGAGTAGGAAGCGGGCGGTGCCAGCGCTGAATACGTGATGAGTCACGACCCACCTGAACGTAAAGGTCGAACGCGTTGTTTTGTAATATCAATTACACGTATGAGCACAGCAAAAACGTACTAACTAATATTAAATATGAGTACGTAAGGCATTTTGTTTGTTTGTTCTCAATTTTAATAACTTTCTTTACTATTTCAATTCAGACCCGATCCCAGCCCGTGCTGGTTGATCTTAATTGTTATAATAAGCGATTATCACATGCCATAACAACATTGGTAAATTTTATTTAATAACATTATTGTTGAAATGTTAACTAATTTATTAGTTAAGATTGTTTTTTCTTTTTTGTTTTCATTATCATTGTATTTCACTTATAATAAATACGATCGATTCGTCTACATTATCAATAAACGTTTTCATTTAATTTCATTACTCAACGTTTCGGCACGACTTACATAATGCCGTGGTCACGGAGTGGACCGGAGTATGCGTGATGAAGCAAAGAACTAGAGCGCATGCACGGAGGTGGTTTTCGAATGTATCTTTTCAGATGTACATCTGTAGTTATCCATGAGCGTTTTGCTACTTCAGCGGGCATAAAAATGATCAAGGTCTTATTAATAGTTTATAAACTACAAAATAAGCAATTTGCGAAAGAAAACGCCCCAAGTGGACCTTAGACTTTGGCTCAGAGCGGTCGCTGGAGGGCATTGAAACATTATAACTTTTAGTTTTTAAGGGGAGATTAGTGCAGCTGTCAATCTACTTAACAGTTCTTTGGGTCTAAGAACACTCCGCAAGGTGCTCTTTGCTTACCAAAGGTCGGGAGGGCAAAGGACCTTCTGTAGATGTACATGTACAGTATGTTTAAATGCACGATCAGGCAATCATTTCAATCGAACCGACTTATCGTCGCGCTAGCGATGTCAATAAAACTACGTCTTATACCTTTTTACGCTATTTTCTCAATGTTTCGGCACCATTTACACCTAACGAGGTCAGTGATCACGGGATGTGACTGGGGTCAATCAGTTCGTGAGAAGTGCAATTCTTCAGCTACCCACATTTGATGCCATTTTTTGAAGTTTCTACTCATCCTTTCAAACAATAAACAACTTTTGTACAGAAAAATCTTTTCAGGGATATAGAAAATGGAACGTGGGTTAAATCGAGGGGCATAGTTAGTCTAACATGAAACCAATTTCGGCGAAATTAGGATTCAATACGTATCATGGGTTCCATCCCAAAAGCTAATCCATGATAAATGTATAATAATTACTTACTGACACGGAATTTTAATGGATAACGTTATGGTTGAATCGCAATATTAAATTATATTTCTCTATATACAGCTTTATGCTGCTGCTTTTAGGTATAATATTTTATAAAACAGCCAACATATTGACGTTAGTGTGTGCCTGTTTTTTATTGCTGGTATCATGATTATAATCTTTAATTAACTAATAGACAAATAATAATTAATACATCTTATTTATAACGGTTGGTTCTCTAAAAAATAGTAACATACAGTATGTTAACTAACAGAGGGCGTTCCCGTTAACCCGCAACAGTATGGTACAACCCGCTCGGCATGGTGCGCATGCGACGTTGCCGGTTTGGGCAATGCTAGGTACCTACTATTCCGCGCTACTATTTTGATTTTAACCTCCTGGGTTTCAAATTTATTGCCAATTAATTATTTTTTTGAATTCGGATTATTTTATGCTTATTTTTCTATGCTGATATTTTTGTTTTAATCTATTAATGATATAGATTAACGTGTTTAAGGGAACGCCCTCTATTATTTAACATACTGTATAATAACTATCCGGTTGTACTCACGATTTGTCATCATCGGATATGTCCGACTGGTTTCGAGACCATTCCGAGGTTCATTATCAGCGAGTAGTCGACTCGACGACGCGGCGTCGGGCAACTAATTAGTTAGTTATTATAAATATGTGTACTACTTACGAAAGGTTTAATTCTAAAATAGTAGGTAACAATATAGAATAAAAGTCATATCTTTACTAATATATATAATATTATTCTTATATTATAATGCTGAAAAGTCTGTTTGTTTGCGTGATCGCGCCAATCTCAGTAACTACTGGTCCGATTTACAAAATGATTTGAATTTTGATTTGATTTGAAAAATGTTTCAAAGCCGGCGTTAGCCCAAAGTAACTATTAATATATGAATGAACTATTCCACGCAAACAAATTTACAGGCACGCGTAAAATTTACAGTTATTATTTTGCTTATATTTCGGTCAAGTTACATTTGCCGTAGGTGAAATAATAAAGGTAGGTAAATAAATGTAGCCGCGGAATACCCTGGATTTTACATTATTGTTAAAGTCATATTATTAGAGAATATCATTGACAATAAATATTTTTAAACTTTCGCGATTTGTACACATAATTTTTAGTAGACGCGGGTCTCAATCGCGGTGCAATTTGAAGGCAAATAATTACCTTTTTAATAATCCGACGTTTCGACATGGGTTACACCAGTCGTGGTCACGGATAGACTGATGAGTTTCAGCAACGGCGTCTTCGAACAGGGCGGGTTTCTTCAACTACCCCCACTTGGTCGTAATAATTTTTATTTTTACTAACTACGGAACTGTCGGTAGTTCGACACACCACACTCACAACGTCAGCACCCGTGGGAACTATATTGGTGTCGCAACGATGACATTTGGTGATTACAGGATTCCAAGCCGTTCATAACCGGTATCCATCTTCCCGGTTGAAATTGGAATATTTTTGATTGTACCGCGATTGAGACCCGCGTCTACTAAAAATTATCATTGACAATCTCAAAAATACAAAGTACCTATGTATAGTAAGTATGTATACAATTCTTAAAATAAGCAAATACGTGTAGGTCTTAAATAATTGATAGGTCACACGCACTCGACTAGATACCGCAGTTATACTCGAAAAATGCGGCAAGAGATAGTACGCCGATATCGGCGTACCAGTGCCAGCTACGCTCTGTGCTAGGAATACGTGTTGAAAGTGTTTTATTAAATGTTGGTTATAATCGAAGTACTATGCCAGCTTGTGTCGCAAGGCAATTCATGGAATTTCACTCAGACTCAGAACAAATATATGTGGTTCAGACAAATAATTGTCCTGGCTGGGAATCGAACCCAGAACAGCAGGTCTCATGACCAACTGCCGTAACCACTAAGTCACCGGTGCAGTCAAAACTTTAATTTAGTAATCAATATTAAAAAGAATAATATTTGATTTCGTTATATTTTAACACTTAGGTACCTACTTAATCTCTATACCTACAGCATACTATCTAATTACTAAAAGGGAAGGAAATACATCATCATCACCATCAGGCCATATAACGTCCGCTGCTGAACTTAGGCCTTCTTCCGAGGAAGGGCTTTTGTCATAATCACCACGCTTGGCAGGGGGGTTGGTGACCGCAGAATTATGTTGTACCACACTAGGAAACGCTGCTGCCCGTCCCTTGATTTACGATTATTATTGATGATGATATAACAATCGGGACCAACGGCTTAACGGGCTTTAAGAGGGTAGTCCCTCAACCAACCAGACCCGGAAAGGAATCTTAGAATTTAACCAAGATTTCCTGTCTAGCGTGGGGATCGAACCCACTACCTCCGAGATTTTTAAGCGTACCTAATACCGCTACGCTACGGAGGTTGAAGGAAATAAGATAGGCTTATATTTTTAAATTCAGCAACCAAAATTCTCTCTTCCTGTAGAAAATATGGTCTAAATAACGAAAGCCTTAAGCAACCCAACAAAATAAACAACATTAAAAACATACGTGTGAACGGGAAAACGGCCTTAAGTACCGTAAACAAAAAAATATGTAATAAATCTTACCTTTGGGGTGAAAAACTAGCAACAGACTGCTCGCTCTCACGTCTTCAGCTATTTTCACAACTGGCCGCGCACCTGAAAAAAAATACAGCTATAGACAATAACAGTTAAGTGTAACATTTGTTTTTTAGAACATTTACTTTTTTTGTACACGAAATTGAACCAGGTCATAGGAAGTAGTATGAATATTTATTAGTTACCACGACAATCGTATTCTTATACGCAAATATAATGCGATAGTGACAGATAATAATGATTCACCACAAATTGATATGTATTGTAAGTTGCTAAAACTCACTATCGAAAACTTACAAATTAGGTTTTATGTCACTATCACATTAATGTTTTCATTTGGTCTAAATTATGGTTGTATAACAAGTGCCGTCTATAGATTTTCTTTGCCTGTTATAATTATATTCTATGTTATTTTTTTGTGTATCAAATTTTAATACACAAACATAAGCCGAATATTTGACAAACATTTTTTCTTGCCTATGAATTTCCGCGTTTTATATTTATTAATTTTTTGTAGGTACGACAATTTTTTTTCTTATTTTTTTTTATCACATAAAAACTAAACGTGATACGTATAATAAGTGACATTGTAGTTAGATCTCGAACGTGGGAATGCTAACGATTTGCGTTAAGCTAAATGTTGAAACATTTTCTTAAAGTAGTGGTCGCCCAATGGCCGAGTATCGGCCATAATTTAAAAAAATATATAAGCATTTTGCCCCACTCTTCTATATAAACTATAAGCGTGTGAAATTTCATACTTATAAGTCCGCGCAAAGTTTTTATTTCACCTATATATGTGGCCTTTGCCCAGCAGGAGAAAATAAACGGCTAATAAAAAAAAAAAGATAAGTATAAGTTACGTAGGATGGACTGAGACATCAAAAGATATACCATTACTAAACCATACTTGGTTTGTGTGATATTGAAAAGAAAAAGATGTCATACATTTTGGAATCATCTGATATAAGCTGATTCGTTTTTTTATGATTACTAGCAACGTTTTTAGTCTACCAGTATTCTTGTTAACCCCTTGTGCTAAGCTAAAATGTATTAAGAGTGGGGACATGTCGGTAGTGCAATGGGTGGGGTTTGAACCGGCGCGGCGACCTCAAGATCACTAGCCATTGGGCTACGGCCGCTTAAATCTTGAATCGCATAACTTTTCAAATTACGGAAACCCAATTCGCCTCAAATAGTTCGCACAATTTTCAATTGTGCTATTTGCATTTATACGTTCGAATTTAACACGCATTAACAACTCATAACAACGATAAATTTATCTGTGACATGATAATTCCTGCGTTATTCCAACATCCTTCAGTAGTGTCACACATAATTTAGCATTAATGCCGTGTATAATGTCGGTACCAATAATAGAATACCTTAACGCTAAGCGGAATGACTGAAACCGTCGAGTTATAAATTGCAGTGGTAACCACGTAGTCGTTTAACTTAGGAACATTTATTGAGTCGTTAGTTGTTCAGTGCTTTTACGTCAGACTAAAAAAAATATGTTTTAGTATCCATGCTAATTTTATAAATGTGAATGTAAGTTTGTTTGTTACGCTTTTACACGAAAAGTACTTAACGGATCATCATGAAACTGTGTACACATATTCTTGGAGATATTAGAAGTAATATAGGATACCGGCTTCAATGCGAGCGAAGCCGAAGTTAAAAGCTAGTATAAACATAACGAAGCTAAAAGTAAGAATTTATATTAAAACACAAAGAAACAAAACTAATAGCAGTAACGGGATATTAACAGTTTATCATCTTAAATCATCATCATCAGCCCGTATAATGTCCACTGCTGAACATGGACCTCCTCTTGAGGAAGGTTTTCTGCCATAGTCACCACGCTTGGCAGACGGGTTGGTGACCGCAGCATTATGTCGTAATAACAGGAAAACGCTGCTGCCCGTTTCTTGGTATACAATTGTTATAGATAATGTTATAACAATGGTGTATGAGAAAACTCATGCACTGTAAAAATAAATTACTGTATCGCGGGGAATGCATCAACTACCTAAACATTAACTATAAAAACACATAGATGAACTATCAAACAACTATTTGTGACTTACGATTATCTTGGGTGGGAATCATAAATATATAAAACGCCAAGTTTCAGAAGAAACTCACTTCACCACTAAGATACAAAATTGAAGTATATTTTAGTACTCAATAATCGATTTTGTTCAAGACTTCTGATATTATCACTAAAATTATACTTTTTTTTATAATAAGTAGGTACTTAGCGCGTTACCATAAACTATTAACAGGTGAAATTGTATAACACATACATTCAAAGCAACTGAGGTGTATGGTAAAGTTGGCTAGCTTTTTTATTGGTCATAACTCATAAGATATTATTATATACGACGAGACACCAACAAAAGAGCGTGAAGTTCCATAAACCTTAGTAAACCAACCGTTTAATAGTTTGCTTTTATAGCAATTCAATGATTGTGTATTTGTTTTTATTTCCTGTGATTTATTTTTATATTAAAACACAATGCAACAACAAATAGCAGTAACGGGATATTAACAGTGTACCATCTACGGACTAAAAAAAAATCAGTTGTTGTGTTTCACAATATATCTGATCCAAAATTGTTACCGTAATTAGTTATCGAGAAACAATCATATAATTTAGGTGAGTAAAGGTACCAAATAAAAAAAGCTTTTCTAAGAAGAATGTATTAATTCACATGATATTAATTTAGGTATCCTAGTGCCATGTATGCCAAGATGACTGAAATATGAATATGAATATAAAACGCATTGCCTGTTAAATATTTAAAATTTAGTCAGTTGTTGCTCTCGTTGACTACTATTTCTAGAATTTTTGGTGAAGAACGCAACATGAAAGGTATGTTTTAATCGAGTTATTACGTTTTTGTATTCTCTACACATCACTAAAAAAATACTATAATACAATTAGAACAAAAAAATAGCCCGAGAAATAGCAACATCAACATCAAGCATTTTTATTTTTATATTTAAAACTTTGTTGGTATGCATCTCATAATTCGCATAATATTATAAATACTAAATAAGCTATTAAATGCTTTCACGCTTAAATCACTGTTTATTTTTTCTAATAGCATTTTGGGTCATATTCATGCCCTAAAAATGTCTCCAACTGACACGAATGAGCTAAAAGATTATATTTTACGTGCCAATGTTTGTCAAGTTCAAAGTTACACAAGTATACCGTAGTAAGCGTTACTCTTAATGTAAGCGATACGTTAATCTCACCCGCGTTTACCTATTAGTTATAATTCTAACCAAACACACAGGCTGTAGTGTATAGCAAATTTATCAGCGTATAGATTAAGGCAATTTTTTGCATGTAGATGGATGGAGAGGGAGAGGAAGGCCAAAGAAAAGATGGATGGATTGTGTGAAGAGTGATATGAAAGAAAATGGAGTTAGTGATAGTGTGACGGGTGACAGGACAGAATTAAAGAAACAAACGTGTTGCGCCGACACCAAGTAATATGGGATAAGAGCAGGAAGAAGATGAAGATAGATTAAAGCATTTTCGGTGCTTTTTTTTCGGCGATTTTATGTAGCTAGCCACGAGGATTTTGCTACTTCGTCGAGCTGAGAGCTGTGCTTCAACCTAAATTATGGTTCAAAAACTGTAAACTAAGCAACCATCGCAGCGCCAGAGGGCGCCCCTTTTGGGACTTGAACCTCAGGTCGCTGTCGAGGGATTGACGAATAATGACTTTTTTGTGTTTTTTGCATACATAAGATATTCTATTCGTATAAAAACAGTTTATCAATTAGGAGTATGATATTTTCACTAACAGATTTTACATGAGCTGTGGTGTAAATTTTAATTTTACATATAAATAAAACAAATGCTTTTGTATTGGGTGAGTACTTATTAATAAAATGTGTAATCAAACTTAAATTGAATTCATTAGACATCATTTGCATCTAATAGTTCTAGCAAAGACTAAATCGCTTTTATTAGTAACTCAATTTCCGCGTACCGTTTCCATGGGAACTTCATAATTAATTATAACTTATGTTACTCCTGAATAACGTACCATTCTTAAGATAAAAGGATTTGTAGTCAGCACAGTAGTTCCGGAGGTTATACGATTCAAACAAAAAAACAATCAAATCTTTCTCTTTATAATAAAAGTATAGAAATGTATGTACGTAGATAATTTTGTTACACTTTATATAACTACATAAATTAATTTAGCCAACTTTGACTTAACAAAAGGAAGATTAATCGCGTTAATAACGTAAAGGGGAGAATTAAAATATGTTAATTTTGCTAACGAGTTTATGTTTCACATTTCTTGATAGGCAATTATTAAGCAAAATAAATTGGGACAATATACCATATTTGAGAGTTTCAGCAAGGAATTTTTAATTACCTACTACGTGTAGTGCGAAGGAGAAGTTTGTACTTAGGGTTTTTAAAGAACAATTTGACCAAAAAAAGTAACATAAAATTTATATAATAATATGTTACGGCTAATAGCCGAAGTGCGGCTACACCTAGTTTTAGCCGGCTACAACTAGGTGCAGTCGGCCACATGCGTTTATAAGTCCCTGTTCGACTCCATTGGTTTAGGTTTAGGTTATTTTTTTTTAACCACCCCAACACCTTTTTGTCCCTTGCATAGGTATTGTTTAATTTAGAGTTAACTTAGAGGAACTTATAGGAACTTATTAAGGTTGACCTAAGTTTAACCGCAAGTTGTCGGCTGCACCTAGTTGTAGCCGGCTAAACCTAGGTGTAGCCGCACTTCGGCTATTAGCCGTAACATATATACTAATATATAAAGCTGAAGAGTCTGTTCGCTTGCTCGAACGAGCTAATTTCAGGAACTACTAGACCGGATTGAAAACCGTTGTAAAATAGCCCATTTATTGACAAAGGATGGCAAATTTAATGGCTGTATTTAACTATGAAGTTCCTTCGGAAACTGGACGCAGGTGAAACGGCAAATAATATATATATTTAATATATTCTGTGAAAATTATGATGCAATACCTAGTGGCAAAAGTAATTCGCGGAACCAAAATAAAAGTGATTGTAGTCACAATGTCATATGTACATTTTACCTTCTAACAAAATCAAACGCAAAGGTATGCAGCGATATCCGTTCTCAATCTTAGTTGATTTAACCCGTTAAATAGATCAAATACTAACGTTTTCATCCAAAGAGTTAGTAGGAGTTAGTTTAACACAAATAAATGTTATGAAGAACAAGCTTAAAATAGAATTGTCGCGCCTGGGCACTCTCCAATTTCACACACAGAAAAAAATAACTTGTCACTCAATAATTTGCCACTCATTATCACAATGTCACTAACACTTAATTACGTTTAACGGACACATACAAATTATTTATAATAACCGAATTAATACCTAACATTAATATCACATTGAAAAAAAAACTAATTATCTCCCACAGACAATATTTTTATGACAGAAATATTTTTTTGGCAGGCACAATTTGGCGGGAATTAGGTTACGCTAATCTGTGGTCGTATTATTTTTTTTATCCTTTTAATTGGGAACTTACTGTAGTGCGCGCGCCTAACGCAAAGATACTGCTCTATTCAGCCCACCGCGATTGCTAAATTCTAAAAAAAGATAGACCACTCATACCTTGAGTGCGGGAACATATTAAGACGACATTCTATTTTTTTTCGTGTAATCCGGTGTCTTAATTCGTTTTAGAACGTGACACGAGAATATTGTGTCATTGTAAATAGGTTATTAGTACAATTACACTGGGTTAATATATTTGCCAATGTACTCATTTAGATGTATTATATACACTAACAAATTAAGTATGTATAATATTATGTAATACCATTAATACTGCCTGTTTATTTTGGAACTAAAGACAAAGATAAAATTAGTTTTTTTTTATATTAAATGAAAGTAAAGCTCAGCTAGAAATAATCATTAGCTATTTATTAATTTAAAATATAACCAATTGTGGTGGTATTTTTTTTAATTCAGAATTCTGTTTATAAATCAATTAAATATTAATAGACGTCGTAGGTTCATAATTAAAAAGATTTTTTATTGTAATAGCTGTATCGCACGTTTTCGCGTATGATTGTTAAATTATAGTTGCATGCCCCCTACAAAATCTCTATTTCGTTTACTTAGTGAAAACCAACATCCTTCAGAGAAAACCCCAATACACAATACAAGTGTTCGACTCCTAGCACTTCTAGTTTCTTAGATTTTATGATGAGTGATCTTTTGCTTTTATGTAGGTATATGGATTAAGTTTCAATCTTCTTATATATATATATAATCTTATATATATATATATATATATATATAAAAGAAAGTCGTGTTTGTTACAACACTTATAACTCGAGAACGGCTGGACCGATTGCCATGCTTTTTGATTTGTTGGATTTGTTTCCGTCCCGAATAGCAGAATACATTTTAAAAACAAAACAAAGTGGGAAGAACTGGGAGAAGGACATAGGATACTTTTGGGTAGGGGTAGGGTAGGGTAGGGTAGGGTAGGGGTAGAGTAGGGGTAGGGTAGGGGTAGGGGTAGGGTAGGGGTAGAGTAGGGGTAGGGTAGGGGTAGGGGTAGGGTAGGGGTAGGGGTAGGGTAGGGGTAGGGTAGGGTAGGGGTAGGGTAGGGGTAGGGTAGGGGTAGGGTAGGGGTAGGGTAGGGGTAGGGTAGGGGTAGGGTAGGGGTAGGGTAGGGGTAGGGTAGGGGTAGGGTAGGGGTAGGGTAGGGGTAGGGTAGGGGTAGGGTAGGGGTAGAGTAGGGGTAGGGTAGGGTAGGGTAGGGTAGGGTAGGGTAGGGTAGGGGTAGGGTAGGGTAGGGGTAGGGGTAGGGTAGGGGTAGGGTAGGGTAGGGGTAGGGGTAGGGTAGGGGTAGGGTAGGGGTAGGGTAGGGGTAGGGTAGGGGTAGGGTAGGGGTAGAGTAGGGGTAGGGTAGGGTAGGGTAGGGTAGGGTAGGGGTAGGGTAGGGTAGGGGTAGGGGTAGGGTAGGGGTAGGGTAGGGGTAGGGTAGGGGTACGGTAGGGTTAGGGTAGGGCAGGGGTAGGGTATAAAATTCCACCCGTGCGAAGCCGGGGCGGGCCGCTAGTTGTTATTAAAATTATACTTATAAACGCATGAATTATGCGTTCTAGTTGTTTATACCAGGAGGCCAATCACGTATCGATATGATGTATTCGGCACGCACAAGAAAATCTTTGTGCAGATTTTAAGATTTCTTTCCGGGTCTGGTTGGCTGAGGAACTACCCTCCGTGCCTCGGAAAGTACATTAAGCCGTAGGTCTCGATTATTATAACATAATCTATAACAATCGTATACCAGGAAATGGACAGCAGTGTTTTCTTGTGTGTTACTATATAATATTGCGGTCACCAACCCGCCTGCCAAGCGTGGTGACTGTGGCAAAATCCCTCCGTTGGGAGGAGGCCCATTATCAGCAGTGGAGGTTATACGGCCTGATGATGATCATGATGATTTTCCTTCCCTTTTAGTACTTAGTTAGTAGGCTCATGATGATGATGATAATGATAAGCATCCAGATGTTATGCTATATCAGACCGGAATTTCAGATGGTAGTATTCTCCTCTTAGTATGAGTAGCGTATTATAAGAGGGTGGAGGCCCTAAAACCACTAATTAACTTTCAGCGCTGCTGGAGGGAAAGTTTTATGCATATGTTACAGTCAAAACTTATAATCGGTCTAAACCACTTTTGACTGCAATAATAATTTGTATGGAATTTGGATTTGGCACAGGCGTTGTCACAGTTCTAACCTAATCTAACCTACAGAAGTTAGAATCCTGGTGTTTTTTCAACCTTCGACCCAAGAGCATCTCGTTTCTGAAATTGTATGTGAGCCAATGGACCTGTCATAACTACTTTTGCCTGATTTTTGCAGTCAAAAATGGTTTTGACCGATTATAAGTTTTGACTGTAACACATATATAAAAAAAAACTCTATGCGGCAGTGGGTAGTACTCGTATTATTTATAAATTACCCTATTAAAATGTACTTTACATCGTTTTCTTATTACTGACTTCCTGTTAGAAATGTTTCGAATTGTAGATGAGTTTTCGAAATTTCTTTTTATGTATACAAATCTCTTTCTGATTTGTTGTGAGTTTTTAAACGTTCTATTGTTTAACGGCCACACCTTGGACTTTTCGGAGCTTTTTTGTTTTGTATTTTTTTTTTTGTGGGTATTGGCTAGAAAGTTTTTTTTTTTTACTAGTCTTCGCTGACCCACTCCTGGCCAAAGGCCTCCCTCCCCTCCTATATACTAAGCTTTTTAAATGGATATATTGTATATAGTCCCGTCAAAGTAGGTAGACCAAAAAATAAGAGAAGGTGCCTACATAAATTCCAATCAAGCTGCTAATGAGTACCATTGTTTAAAAATAACATTTCAAAATTCCCCATCGTTCCGGTACGTGGGAAAAAACTCGGGTCAAATGTTTAAAAAAATCGCGATATTCACCAAAACGTTAAATTTTATCATGAAATCACCTACTAAGGATTATATGGTGCGTATCGAGCAAACATGTGATTTAATTTGATTGAGAGCAAAAAGCAACTTATCTACACAGTTTTTATATACAGATTACGATTGTCTTTTTTTCCTTTTTTGGAGCTAGTCCCACCCCTAATCGGGCCACTGCAACTCCTGTAAGCCAGGATCAAAAGTAGCACACACTGGAAATGGCAATGAGCATCAAGGCACACCAAGTCCAGGGAAAAAGTTAAACTGCCTTGGGACCCGCAACGAATTTAATCAAAAAGACAATAGGAGCAATAAGAAAGACTTAAGTTTTCAGTTCCCTCCATTACAAAGCGGAGACAGTACTAAAAAACGATGATTATGATTGTCTACGTATTATTGCGTTAATACGCTTGAACCTTTGGTATATTGATATATTTCGTATATTGGTATATTTCGTACTAACTTCCCGCGCGCGGTTACACTGCATAGCTCCCGTCACCATAGGAATGTTATAATTAAATTACCTATGTTACTCCAGGATTTCGTAAATTTCTAGTTCAATCGTTCTAGTATAGTTTCCAAGCTTATTCAATGCAAATAAACAAACAAACAATCTAATCCATCCATAAGATTAACTAGAAACAATGTTACAGATTAAATCAAAAACTATGCATCCCATTTTTTCACAAGTAACATGGACTATATTTTTTGGAATGATTGCCACGGGGTCGAGAAATACAGGTCAACAATAAACTCTCAAATAAACGCTAACTTCATCGTCTTCGTGACAGCACGTACTCAATGCCACTTCTTCATTGCCATTTCATAAATATTTATTTCAAGTGCGGCACCTATATTTTAGTTGAGTGTCCGTTCTGGCAACTAACGTATTTCGTAATCTTGACAATTGTGAAGAGTACGTAGCTTAAAATACTGCATTCAGAGAGTTTGGCAGTGTGGTTTAGTTTGATAAAAGATGTAAGATAAATCTAGTTAACTCGATGTTATTTTATTATTCCCTAGTTTCCTGCGTAGCTCTGGTCTCTGTGAGAAGTTCAAGATTATTATAATCTAATTTATAATTTAGTTTATGTTCCTTCTTCAATAGCCCGTTTACAGTCGCTACTGAACATGGGTCTTCTCTTCAGACTTTGGCAAGCAGGTTCGTTGAGCGATATTGCCACGATTGCAGGTGGATTGGTGATTGGGTCGGATTGCTCATGCGTACCCGACCCCCGCCAACGGCGGATCGAAGGAGTGTCCGGGAGGTTTTAGTGGTGTAGGGTCCTCTCCTCGTGGTATGACTTTAGCATACCACGCTATGGAGAGGGCGAGTCCCACATATCCCACCGCCAGCGCGCAAATACGCTGCAACGGTGGTGGGAATGCGTCAATGCATTTCCCCCCGGACAAAAAAAAAAAAAAAAAAAAATGTGGATTGGTGATCGCAGTCAGATGTCAATTGATCCTGTGCTGAAAGATGCTGCTGCACCTCCATCAGATATATGTCACCTCTAACGAAGCCCATGGTAAGACATGGTAATATCTATTTTTAGCCAAGTTTAACTCAGCTACTTTTCTATAACTATTATTACAGGCATTTCGCTAAAGATTTTGGGAAGGCAGAGAAATAAGTATTTAAGGTACAATAAATAAATGTCCCGTCCCCCTTTCCGCCGTCACTATAAACGAAATAAACGATTATTATTCAGCACTTAGGTATTTACATACACTTGTACTTGTCAAGAAAATTTATAATGCATATAAAATTAATTATAAATAGGTAACATTTACTATTAAATAATGTTTAAATTTATTTCAGGTATGCTAGAAGTCTGTCAGTCCTGTGTCAGTAAACAAGCTCTTAATATTAACGTTAATATCTAAGTACTATATTTATTTTATCCAAACATTTTATGAATAAAAATCAAAAAAATATAAAATATTATAGCACATTTTAGAGTGCAATGACCGGTCAATTGGCGAGATCAGACGTCCTCAGCCAAATTCTATTAAATTTAAGCAACACACGCCTGCGGGCACTCTTAAGGGGTAAGGACCACGACTCAGGGTGCCGCTGAAGCTAGAAGTAAAGAGAAATAAAGAGGACGTGATTACTGGCACGGACTACAGGCACTGGATCACACGACAGGGGCAAGGGTCAACGCGGTCCTCGGTCTGTCCGGCGAGGATCCTAGCCTAGCTAACCTGCATGTTTCTCTAGCTACCTAAGTGGACGGCCCGGAGAAGAAACTCAGAAAGAAACTCCGGTTTATTTTTTCGGTCTCCTTTGTTCTGTATCTTTTTTTTTAATGTATAATTATTTTTGATACAGTTTGAACAGTATGTGGGCTGAGGCACGCCACTTACAGTTATTTCATAAAAAAATAAATAAAAAAGATAATGTTCTACTCAAGCGGATGAAAACTCTTGCACATTAGGAAAACAATAAAATAACGTCGGGTACACCTCATCCACATTTACAGTTAAAATAAACAAAACTAAACAATGTCAACCCAGACACCACCAATGTGAAAACAAGACTATTAATTAGTTATAACAAGTAAATACCCTCAACTACAAGCCGACCAGCCACCGCAAGCAGCACCCGTTCACGAGTATGACGTGTGACACAGCCATCGGCTCCCTCACCATATCAGAGGGAAGGAGGCGACCCGTCCCACATCGCCGCCGCAAGAAATGACCTTCATCGGTAGCATGACGATCTTACAGTTTTGAGTATCAGAATCTAGTATGTAACATCTGGATTGACCATTATGTAGAATGTTTCAGTAAAATATATAAAAAATAATATGCAAATTCAAATACAAAATGAATCATTTTATTAAATCTTATGATATATATAATCATACAAAATAAAATAGGTACATTAAAATGTCATACTTAAGCGTTTTTTCTCAAAGACTTCAATACTTTTTTACGTTTTCCTGGTTAGCCAAGCGACCAAGCGTTATTATCATTTAAATAGTCATTTAGAGCGTAATAAGCCTTTCTCATTAAAGTTTTCTTAATTTCCAATTTAAATTTAACAAAAGAAAGGTCTTGTTAGCTTTTCGGTATTTTATTGTAAATGCGAATAGCGACCCACAAAAGAAGAATGCACTCTTTGTACTGGGAATGCACTCTTTGTACTGGGAATGCACTCTTTGTACTGGGAATGCACTCTTTGCACTGGGTATGCAGTTAGTTATTTAGTTAGTTGCAGTTAAATTGAAGTGTACCGTGTAGTAAGTGGTCAATATAAGCCACTAGTTTTTGAAACCGGCATAATGTACAGTGATCTAAAGATACAATATAGAATTAATAGTTTGGAAGTCGTCCAAGTCACACGCAGTGTTTAATTTAAATAAAATAATACTGTTAATAGTTACATGAGAGCTGTTATGTCAATTAGATACCTATATTTATTAAGAAAATGTAAGTGGTAAATGTAATATTAAATAGAATTTTATATCTAGGCATATTTTTTTATTTTAATAATATCATGTACGAACAGTTGATTATAAAATATCAGATAAAAATGTTCGTAGTTTAAGAAATAATGAAAAAATATTGATAGCTATGTATTTCTGAGATGTGCATGAAGAAATGCTTTTGAATAAGGTCGTGGAAACCTAGTTATTCCGTATAAAATACACTAATTCCCTTGGGAATTGCATCATGTATGAATGGATGGTCCAATTTCGATTTATTATATTTTGATTATTATTGTCAGGAAAAGGACCTTATGAAACAAAAATTAAGAAAATTGCACAGGCCATTATATACCTAATTTAAGTACATAACTTTTTTTTTAATGATATTGACATATCTTTTAGTTGTTTTAAATAACTGTCAGTTGTTTGACATAGCCTGTCAGTTGTTTGACATAGCCTGTCAGTTGTTTAACATAGCCTGTCAGTTGTTTGACATAGCCTGTCAGTTGTTTGAAATAACAGTCAGCAATTGACAGAAATACAAATAACTAATTTAGGGGGGTGTAAGCACGTAGGCGTAGGTAAAAACGCGGGACATCGAGTTAGTAATAAAAATAAAAACGCCGATGATAAATAATCAATTATTGTTACAGAAAAAAATATTTTATGTGGAATATTTTATAGAGGACTCAATAAAAATAAAAATATTTCATTTTGGTTAGTCCGTTATCATAAAAGTTTAAGAACTTTACTTTACTTTTCTTCCTTATCCGTTTAAATAATGCCAAACTATTCAATTTTATTTAACTGTAAACTGACGTAGTAACAAAACCTTAGGCTTGTTCAAGCTCTTGAGTTGGCATTAACATGTTTGGTTTTGCCAAAATTTTGTGAGCAAAACCGGCTGAATGTGAAATAAGGACAAAAACTAAGCCAAACTTATGCAACATTTGGTTTTACATGCATTGGAAAATTTGGATATATTGTCGTTGGTTTTGTAGCAGCTGGAGTATCAATTTCACGTTTTGCTTCGACACCAAAACTTTGTCATTAATACCAAATTTTGGCGGTTCAAAATATTTGTTTTGTAACCCAAACATTTTGAACTCTTCATTTTTATACATTTTAGGTGTTTTCGTATTTTTTTTCTTGTCATCGCCTATTGTGATGTTGTGTAACGTGACTAAGAAACACTGAAAAAAAAAACGAATAAATTTATTAGGCAACAAAAACCAAAATCATTACCAGTACCAAGGATACTGTACTGTACCTTATGTTTTCTACGAATTCGGTCCCTGTGACAGCCTCACTTTGAGTTCTGGTGAGACGGCGCGAGAGTGTCGTCGCACGTCGCGTCCCAATGTCCGTCACACTATCCGGGGAAGCGAGAGTTATTCTAACTCTAGATTTATTTACCGTAATCAGATGAAAGTGATCAGTAATGTATGTCCGCACGTTGCATTGCACACTGCACATACACGTGTTGTCAACGAGTGGGCAGATCACCTACACGCCATAATTCTTCAACGATGATGTTTTCATCTATTTGTAGTGGATTCCTAATAATAATAGAAATGTTTATGAAAATTTGTGCGGATAGTTATATGATTTATTTTCACTGAACATTTTAGTTAGTCTGTCATGCACAAACTAAATATAGAATATATTTGGACGAAATTGTAAATTGAACTTGGCATTGTAAGGTGAAACCGCAGGGCGAAACAATTTATGTGCTTCTATTTAATTATATGTGTATTTTTAAAGATTATTTTACGCACGCAAACGTCTACGATTTGTCGAAGTGAATGTTTATATTTTGATATTATCCATAGCTTAGCTACATAACATTTATTTTGAAGGTCGTGGTTATGTAAAATTAAATATTTCTTTCCATGTCCGTTTGATTTAGGGAGTATTTACGTGCCTCGAAAAGCACGCAAAGTGATCAGTCCCGATTTTTATATCATCATCAATGACAATTGTGTATCAGGTATGCGGTCACCAACAAAATTAATATTCAAGACTAGCTCCATACAATTTTGCCCCTTCTGTTCTTCAATAACAAAATCAGTAAACATGATCTACGGTTAATCAGCTTCAAAATCCCTCAAAAAGCTCCAATAATTATATTGTCAAAATAAATAAGATAAAAGTCGCAAAATTATCACAATTTTCGCGCAATATCGAACATTCCTATTAAGGGTATCGCATTTAATCTTTCGCTGGGACCATCAATCATTTTGATATTAAGCTATTTTCGTCAAAAAGTTCGCATTAAATGTACCATTGCTAATGCTCAGCTTGTATGGAAAACGTATTAGGAGTTTTATCACTTTCAAAAACTCATCTCATTGTAACTCATCACATTAGACGAGAAAAGATGGCTTTGGTATGATAAGAACTGGATCCTTATCTACTTGTAGCAATGTAAAAGAGCCTTTATTTTTTAAACTTATTATATGATTCATAAGTGTGATTTCCTGCTTAGAATAAACCACCTCATATCTTCCTATGGGTGTCATAATGGGCGACCAAAGCCATGAAATAGAAGGTCAGCCGAATTTATAAGCTCAAGGTTCAACACCTTGAGCTTATAAATTCTGCTGCCCATGTTACTGCATTCATCAATCTTCCTGCCCAGCGTAGTGATTTTGATAATATCTTGCTGCGACTTGCTATGGTCTGTTAAGTGACAACATAATACTGCGGTCACCAAACCTCCTGCTAAGCGTGGTGACTATGGCAAAAACCCTCAGGAGGCCCATTTTTAGCAGTAACGTTAACGGGCTGATACAGATGAATTTTGCGGGACTCGTCAATCAACCAGACTTGTGAAGAAACCTTTTATTAAACACAAAGATGTCCTATCCTTTGAGGGAATAGAACTCATGAAACTTTAAGCTTAGAATAGACTACACCAACACAGCGGAAACAAATTCTTCTATGATTATCGATCACCAGGTAGCCAGCAACGTTTATCTAGTTAAACACAAAAGATAGCTGGTGACTGCACCATCAGCCCACTTGGCAAGCAAGGTGGCTAAAGCAAATAACGTAACGTAATTAACGTTATACGGGCTGATGGTGAATATAAGCATACTAACTGCGATGATAAATATTTATTTGAATTACACCTTCTGAAAGTGGATGGCAGCATTCTGGAAACGTTGCCAAGTAATATAGATATAGAATATTTAGTATAAGTTTTAGAATCATTTCATGATTAAAGTACAAATTGACTGCACCTGTGGCTCAGTGGTTATGGTAGTTGCTTCTGAGACCTTTTATGGGTTCGACTTCCACCACAGTATTTGTGTAAACCACAGGTGATTGTTCTGAGTCTTGTGTTGTCTGAGTGAGCGTTCCATTTATTTAGTGCGGGAAGGTATTAAAAAAAAAGAAAATTAATCCAAGTAGAATCATTTTGCCCCGTCAAAAAGCTAACAATAAAAATACCTAGCGTCTTTTTCCAAAGTATTTATTTAACAAAGGCCAGTATTTGCAAATAAGGTCCAAAAATAGGTCGGTCGGAAAGTCGTTGGATTAAAAAGGGCCAGGTCACCGTTTGGATTAAATTTCAAGGGTCTGATGAAGGAAAATGTATACATTGCCACTGTAAAAATATTTTATATTCGAGAACATTTTTCAGAGGTAACTTGACTTTGGGATTGATCAATTTGTTATGCCTTTGCCCTTGTCTATTTGATACACTCTTAAAAAGAAATTACAAAAGAGTTTTTTTCATGATTAGTACGTAACCAAAATGCAAAGTATCAGTATGCTTACTAAACTTTGTTTTGTTTAGTGAATAAACAAAGACTTCCATTTTATATAAAGTTATAATTTTTAATAATTATTACAATAATGTGAGTTAATGCTGCTTGACGGAGTGAATCAATAAATGAAGAAATTAAGGAATGTATGAATGTTCAAAACAATAGTTCGTTCGCCTGACCTCCTTACGAAACACAGCAGCTAATATTGGACAATATATTTCTTAGGCCTCATTTTCGGCATCTGAATTTTAAGTAAAATTAAATCGCTTCTCAGTAAACACACCAATACAACGCTATATTACATGCGAGCTGCCGCACGCCTCGCGCGACGCGCCGCATCGTCATAAATGAGAGAAAATGTACCTAAAATCTAAAAGCGCTGGAGATGAAGCTAGTTATTATAAAATTGATGAAGTCTATGATTTTATTCTCATTCGTATATCACCAAAAACACAGTATTCGTTACTTTTCTCGGACATATGTAGCATTATATAAAACAAGGCGTAGAAGGCCTCCAGCTATATTAAATACCTAACTTAGCCCATGCAAAGCGCCAAGAGAATCTTTCCTAAGCCAATTTCCATACCTTAAATATTTGTACTGACAAGTTCGCAGGTAATGTGTTGACACGCCACTCCGATCGAATTGGCTATCAAAATGTTAAAACCTTTTATCAATATCTACTGTTTGAAATAGTAATGGTTTTAATGCTTGAAAACTTTATACGTGGAAATGCCATTTGCCAGATGGATATGAGAGTATATTTGGACAAGATATATTTTATAGTTACTATTCAAGTAGTTCGACAACCTCCGTAGCGTAGCATACCGCTACGCTACGGCTCGCTTTAAGTCTCGGAGGTCGTGGGTTCGATCCCCACACCGGACAAGAAATCTGCCAAGCGTGGTGACTATGGCAAATACCCTCCCTCTCGGGAGGAGGCCCATGTAGTGGACGTTGTACGGGCTGATGATGATGATTCTAGTAGTTTGCATTTTAATTGAAACTATACACTTTCGCCTGTTATAATATCTTTTTATATGTATTAATCGCCAAGTGATCGAATTTCGGCATTTGATTTTGAAACTTGATAATTATGGTTTTATTGTCAAAATGTAGATACTACCTACCACCGGGAATGAACGTGGCAACTGGAATGATGTTTGTTTAAAGTACTAAGTGCATAATAGCAGTGTATTTATTTCTTCTTCGAGGTTTTGCCTAAAGACCAATACATATAATATATTGTAGTGACAACCAACCTACATTCTACATGTTGTGCATAAAAACCTCTTTGTAAATAACCAGTGTATATATTTAAAATTTATTTTTAATTCTTTTTTCGTAAGTGTTTTGTTTTTGGTGTAAAAAAGATTTTCTGTTCTCTTGTCATGTTATGAAAATATTATATTATTTTAGTTCAGTTTTGAGTTCATTTTTAAATTACAAATATTTACCCAAATCACTCCGGCCATTCAAATCAAATAATAGGTAGTAAATAATACTACTACCTAAACTGGTGACCTACCGACGCTGTTACAACAACACGTATCTACCACACACAACCATGAACGACAAACGATTTGTGTTCGGAGCGACTGCGAGTGAAGTAGGACCATCACAAGCGAGTACGCATAATACAGGTACGGATTCAAATATTCAAAATCCTAGTACAAATGATATATTTCGTGTGGGTGTCAGAATACCACCTTTTTGGCCGGAGGAGCCACAGACATGGTTCGCTCAGATGGAAAGCCAGTTTTCATTGTCGAACATTACCCAAGACACAACGAAGTATCACTACATTGTTTCGCAACTAGACACCGAGCATATAAGGGTCGTCAGCGATATTATTAATAATCCTCCACAGACGGGCCAATACGAAAAATTAAAAAGTGAGTTGATCAAGCGTATTTCGCTATCCCGAGAGAAAAGGACCCTGCAGTTAATACAGCATGAAGAGTTAGGAGACCGCAAGCCTTCACAATTTTTAAGGCACCTACAAAATCTTGCGGGTCCCGAGGTACCAGAGAGTTTTATGCGTACTATTTGGTCCAGCCGTTTACCAACTAACGTGCAGTCAATAGTTGCTTCACAGGAAAGGATGGTTCTAGAAGATTTGGCAGAGCTCGCAGATCGAGTCAATGACATCGCGCAGCCATCTCTGAACGTGGCTAGTATGACAGCGCCTAGCGGGAATGTGACTACGAGTATTAGCGCATTAGAAACTATGGTGGCGGAACTTACTAAACAAGTCGCAGCATTAACTAAGGTACAACAAAACAATTTTAATAACTCGTACAGAAGGAATCGCACTCGCCCACGTTCGCGATCTCAGTCACGCTCTCAGTCCCAAGAGAATCGAAAAAATTATGAGTACTGTTGGTATCATTTTAAATTTGGTAACAATGCGAACAAATGTCAGCAACCATGTAAATTTATTTCGGGAAATGCCAAAAACAACTGTTAGTGGCCGCCAGCAGTTGTACCCAAAGCCAAGGCCGCTTATTCGTCACTGATAGCACTTCAAAACTACAATTCCTGGTTGACACGGGCTCAGATGTTTGTGTCTATCCAAGCTCGGCTACTAGGATTACACCAAGGGAGAAATCAAAGTACCAGTTGTACGCCGCAAATGGATCAATTATATCTACATATGGCTACATCACCCTCCACCTCAATCTTGGTCTACGTCGTGCTTTTGAATGGCGGTTCGTGGTAGCAGATGTGACGCAGCCAATTATTGGAGTTGACTTTCTGGTCCATTATAATCTACTTGTCGACTGTCACAACAAACGTTTAGTTGATGGTGTCACATCACTCACCGTCCCAGCTCGTCAACAGAAGAAGACGGAGGAGATTGAGTCAGTTCGCACAACGATCAACCCAGCTGACAATGAACCGTATCTTCAGCTGCTTCGAGAGTTCCCTGATCTTACCCGTCCAGCAGGTAAGCCTGGAATTCCAAAGCATTCTACGGTGCATCATATCAGGACAACTCCAGGTCCGCCAGTTTTTTGTCATCCTCGTCGTCTGGATCCCGAACGTCTAGCTATAGCTAAGAAAGAGTTTGATGATATGCTTCGCAGCGGAACAGCACGTAGATCCGAGAGTGCCTGGTCATCAGCTCTTCACCTGACACGTAAAAAAGACGATGGCTGGCGTCCCTGTGGAGACTACAGAGCTTTGAACTCTCGCACTATACCAGACAAGTATCCTGTACGAAATATCCAGGACTTTACGCATCAACTGGCTGGCAATAAGATATTCAGTACAATCGACTTGGTCAAAGCCTACAATCAGGTTCCAGTTTACAGCGAAGATATTCCTAAGACGGCAATTACCACGCCGTTCGGAATGTTCGAATTTCCCTATATGACGTTTGGTTTACGTAATGCTGCCCAAACGTTTCAACGTTTTATAGACGAGGTTCTCAAAGACCTTGATTTTTGTTACGGCTACATCGACAACATTCTCATTTTCTCAAAATCAAGTCAACAACATAAGGAGCATCTTCGAATTTTGTTTGGTCGTCTTCAGGAGTACGGAGTACTAATAAACACCGCAAAATGCACATTCGGACAGTCAAAGGTGACGTTTTTGGGATACAAACTCTTCATAACGTAGCGAATTATCGAAATGTAATCATTTGTGGTGATATAAACATAAATATTCACGATCAGTGCCATGACTCAGCTAAAAATAGTTATTTAAATTTATTAGCTTCACATGGTCTCCAGCCAGCACATGTCCTGCCCACACGTCAACTTGCATGCCTAGATCATTTTATTCTAAAAACAACTTTACCCGCTACCACTTTGGTTGCCCACTCCGCTCTCACTGACCACGAAACTGTTTTATTATTTCTTGCAAAGAAAAACCCTAAATCGACTGCAAGACAAACAGTGAATCGAGTAAATCACGATCAGCTAGACGCAGATCTGAAACTAGTCGACTTTAGTGCGGTGTATATGTCAAATGATCCACATGTAGCGGCAGATCTATTAATTAGTCCCATTATGCGGGTCATTGAGTTAAACACGAAAACAGTTAAAGTCCCGAACCGTAAAAAAATCGTGAAGGCATGGATTACTCCTGGCCTTCTCCGTTGCATTCGACATAGAGATAATCTACATAAAAAAATTAAAAATGACCCTGAGAACGTAATCCTAAAAACGACATATTCAAGATATAGGAACTACTGCAACAAGTTATTAAAACAATCTAAAATTGACCATGATAAAAAAGAAATCAGTGATGCTGGCAACAACACTAAACATCTGTGGGCAGCTATAAACAGCATAACGAGTAGGGTCGAAAAGAAGGACAGCGCTTCAGAATTGCTTTCGACTTCAACTACACCAAAGCAATCGGTTAACGAGATCAATAACTTCTTCGCAAATATTGGTAAATCCCTTGCTGAAAAAATTGTAAGTCGGTCGGCATTGTCACCAAGTGGTACTTTCTGCAATAATTCACATTCCATGGTACTGTTACCAACAGACGAAGCAGAAGTGACAAAACTAATACTGTGCCTCCGCAATGACTGTGCCATTGGTTGGGACCGAATTTCTAATAGTTTCCTTAAGAAACACATAGCTATCATAGTTCCACCGTTGACTTACGTTTGTAACCTTGCTCTCGAAACAGGCCAATTTCCCAGAGCATTCAAGAGATCAATTGTTCATCCGGTCTTCAAGGGTGGGGACAGAAGAAGTGTCAACAACTACAGACCCATAGCCGTGCTGCCAGCGCTTTCCAAGATTCTTGAACGGATCATGAACGGCAGACTAGTTGATTACTTGGAGACCAATAACGTTCTATCTTCCTCTCAGTATGGTTTTAGAGCCGGTAAATCGACGTCCGATGCTGTTCATGATCTCACTAACTTTATCGTCACTAATATGGACAAGGGTCGTAAAGTCTTAGGGATTTTTCTAGACCTAGCGAAGGCATTTGACACGGTTTCTGTTCCCATACTGATTCGGAGGATGGAATGCCTTGGAATTAGGGGAATCCAATTGAAATTGTTTGAGGACTATCTGAGTGGGCGTACTCAGAGCGTGAAAATGAAAGAGTACGTCAGTGACGAGTGCCAAGTTACCTACGGCGTGCCTCAAGGCAGCGTACTGGGTCCTACACTCTTTCTTATATATATAAACGACCTGGGTATGCTCACTCTTCCAGAGGGTAAAATAATAACTTTTGCAGACGATACAGCCCTGTTATTCAGCGCGACCACGTGGAGTGATGTCTACGGACTTGCTCAGTCGGGCTTCAATATGGTATCGGAATGGTTACGAAATAATATCCTCACTCTAAATGCTGCAAAAACGAACTATGTCACTTTCTCCATAAAACATAACAGGCCTACCTCGGCAACAACCCCGCATTCCATCGTAGCTCACACTTGTCCGATGCCATGCTGCGCCGCCTGTACTTGCACTGAAATCGGTAAGGCCGATAGTGTGAAATATCTGGGCATTATCATAGACAGTGCACTAAATTTTCACAAGCACATTACCGTATTGAGTGGCAGGCTAAGGAAGTTAATATATGTCTTCAAGACCCTTAGACGGGTGGCTGAGGACAAGGTGAAGAGATCAGTGTATTTTGCCCTCGTTCAATCTTTGTTGACTTACTGCATCACCTCCTGGGGTGGTGCCCCAAAATATACTATTCTTGAATTGGAAAGAGCGCAGAGAGCCATCCTAAAGGTCTCACAGTACCTCCCTTTTAGATACCCTATCAACCTCCTATATAAAGAAGCGAAGGTCCTGACAGTGCGCCAACTGTTCATACAACAAACAATTATGAAACAGCATAGCATCTTAACATATTCCCCCTCCCTTTCACGTGGCAAACGCAGATTCAACCCCGTGGACAGTTATCCCAACCGGCTTTCGACCAAGTTCTCTCAGCGATTCTTCTGCCACCTCAGTCATTATCTCTATAATAAAATTAACAGGATTCTTCCTATTTACGACCTTAACAAGATTAAATGTAAAATGAAATTAACTAGCTGGATCCAGGACTTAAACTACCTTGAAACTGAAAAAATCCTAGCTGTCTCGGTATAGATCACTAAAATAAATTAATTATTAAATTCACTTTTCACATCAATATTATTTATTTATATGTCCAGGCAACGAAAACTTCTACATCCTCACTCACTTCACAAAACCACACTCTACACTTTCCTTCATCTCCACACAATACTAACCATACTAACACTATATAGATTTAGAATCATTTTAACATTGTTAACTGAATCGCGACCACTGTCTGATTTGGAATATTATGTAACCTAAAGGGTGGAGACCTGGTGTCCTGAAATACAGGCCCCAAGCCTAGTTTAGGCACCAGTCTCCCGCAATATACTTACTGTATCCAACTGTTCCCTAAAAATATGTACTCAATGTGTATTGTGGCGAGAAAATAAATAAATTATTATTATTATTATTATTATAATGTGTCAAAAAAAGGAATAAGTCCATTGGAGTCTAAGGTCGAGAGTATTAACAGTTTCCCAGTTCCCAAGACGGTAAAAGAACTCAGACGGTTCTTGGGAATGGTCAATTTTTATCGTCGATTTGTACCCCACGCAGCAGAGATCCAAGCTCCATTGAACACCTTACTGGTTGGCCCAAAGAGTAAGAATCAGAGTATTAGACTAACGTGTGATCAGCTGAAAGCTTTTGAAGACTGTAAGGCTAGCTTATGTCAAGCCTGCCTACATAACTATCGACGAGATGCCACGTCCGGATAATGGTATGGTTCAGGATCCGGTTTCAGTGCAGAAGACGAGGTCCGGTAGAGTTGTCCGATTCCCACGTCACCATCGATCGTAGAAACGATCTCAGCGGGGGAGTACTGTAGTGACAACCAACCTACATTCTACATGTTGTGCATAAAAACCTCTTTGTAAATAACCAGTGTATATATTTAAAATTTATTTTTAATTCTTTTTTCGTAAGTGTTTTGTTTTTGGTGTAAAAAAGATTTTCTGTTCTCTTGTCATGTTATGAAAATATTATATTATTTTAGTTCAGTTTTGAGTTCATTTTTAAATTACAAATATTTACCCAAATCACTCCGGCCATTCAAATCAAATAATAGGTAGTAAATAATACTACTACCTAAAATATAATATAATAATAAAAATAATTATAAATTTTGACATGATAATTCCTGCTACTAATGGCATTTTAAGTCTATTTTGAGGAATTACTTGCCGTAAAATCGTAATTTCGTTACCATAATTTATAACACATTTTTTTTATAACTAGCTCATAATTAATACTGAAAAAACCAAAGTTATGTTATTTAGTACTACAGCTCGTAATAAAGAAAACATGACGATCGCACTTAATGAAAATAAAATTGACATAGTTAATGAGGTAAAGTTTCTAGGAGTGTACATTGATAGATTTTTAAATTGGAAAAAGGAATTGCAAGCCATTGATTCGTATATTTCTTCAGCGTGTTATGCCTTACGCAGTATTAGGGGTGAAATAGACATAAAACACCTTAAAATGGTATACTATGCTCTAATTGAATCAAGGTTGAGATATAGTGTTCAGTTTTGGGGGAATCGTTTTAGATATAACTGCCAGAGAGCCTTTGCACTCCAAAAGAGAGCGATACGAACCATGGCCCGGATACCACAAATAGAGAGCTGTCGGCCACACTTTATAAATTTAAAAATTCTTACTGTGCCCAGCCTCTATGTTTTAGTATTAATGGTGAATTTAAAAAAATACCTGCATACCTATGAAACAGATGAGGAAAGACAGTGGCGGGAAAGTACGCGCAGGAAAGATTTTAAAAGTAAAATAATACCCCAACTTAATATTGTTCGACATAGTCCTCAATATCAAGCAGTGCGGATGTTTAACAGGTTGCCATTGGACTTAAAATCTATAATTTACATGAGCTCGTTTAAGTCAAGACTTAAAGCGTTCCTATTGGAGAAATGCCTGTATTCGATAGATGATGACATATCCACGTATTGACAATTTGATTTTACTGTAAATTAATGTGAGACATGTGTGTTAGTTTTGTAACTTTTAATTTCAAACACAATGTAAATTGTTATTGAATAAATAAATAAATAAAAAATACTCTTTTCTTTGCAAAAATAAAGGAATGATAAAGGTAACACATTGCCTTGTTTTCTCCTTTGAATTATTTTCATTCAAAAAACCGCGTAACGCTGTTAGCATGGCCGTCATATATTAAATCACGTACCTTCTCCGCTTTGAAAATCACCTAAATAATATTACAACTGGTGAAATTTATTCATTCCATTATACATCCCATTTTTCTTAGTACCTACATCTTGAATGAAAATATTATCATCGTAATTTATTTAAAGAATACAATGTTTAATAATAATATGAGTATATTTTATACTAAGTTATTTTTATAAAATACAATGTTTTTATAAGTACGAGTTTGTAGAATTTGTTTGCAGCAACGTTTCCTTGTATGTTACAACATAATTCTGCGGTCACCAACCCGCCTTCTATGCGTGGTGACTATGGCAAGGGTAAGAGGCCAATGTTCAGCTATGGACGTCATACTGCTGTACCAATGAAAATAATAGATATGCACAAATATATCTGAGAAGCAGTTATTTGTGACCGGGAAGTATCGCATACGTTGCAGCCCAACAACATGTTAATACTTTGGTATGATTCTTAAAATATATCATCATCTATCGTAAGCCTAAAATTACGATATTGAATGTTTCCGGGCTGTTCCATAACACATCGTTTTGCCACTTCTGAATAAATCATTAATGATGAATCATAATGTGTTTTTATATTTTTAAAATTATAAATCACATCGCATCTTTGCATTCGTTAAATTTGTAACCGACGTTACACAACATGTCACAGGTGGAATTATAATAGGCTACTTGCTCTTACACAAAGAAATACCTTAACCCACATAATAATCATATGTACTTAGTGTAAAACTAAACACTGCCACCGCATCGTTAAATCCAGTCCACAAAAAAACATGCCATCTAAGCTAAACTCTGAATAAAACAGCTGACGTAATCCATTCAAACCAGCGTACAAGCTCCATTACACTAAGTCAGCGACTTTACAAAGGAAATTCTCAGTGCAGCGCGCAACAAACGTGCTTACTTTTAAAACTTTAAAGGAACTTACACACGTGGCTGGAGTTAACAGCCAACTTCAAGTACATTTAGATGAAATGCATTACAGCATAGAGGGACTGACGTATGTTTTGCGCGTAAATGACGTCACTTCGCATTGCGACGACAGATTTTTTAAAACATTCGTTGCTTTAGTCGCATAAAATATTCGTCGCAAAAACGTGGATATCACTGCGACCCGTTGCTTTGATTATATTATAAGCAGGTGTGATGTATGAGATAAAATAATAACAATAATAAAATATTCAATTCAATCTATATATATAAAAGAAAGTCGTGTTTGTTACAACACTTATAACTCGAGAACGGCTGGACCGATTGCCATGGTTTTTGATTTGTTGGATTTGTTTCCGTCCCGAATAGCAGAATACATTATTAAAACAAAAGAAAGTCAAGAAAGTTAGTTACACTATTTATAACTCAAGAACGGCTGAACCGATTTGGCTGAAAATTGGTAGGGAGGTAGCTAAGAACTGGGAGAAGGACATAGGATACTTTTGGGTAGGGGTAGGGTAGGGTAGGGTAGGGTAGGGTAGGGTAGGGTAGGGGTAGGGAAGGGGTAGGGTAGGGTAGGGGTAGGGTTGGGTAGGGGTAGGGTAGGGTAGGGTAGGGGTAGGGGTAGGGTAGGGGTAGGGTAGGGGTAGGGGTAGGGTAGGGGTAGGGTAGGGTAGGGTAGGGGTAGGGGTAGGGTAGGGGTAGGGTAGGGGTAGGGTAGGGATAGGGTAGGGGTAGGGTAGGGCAGGGGTAGGGTATAAAAGTCCACCCGTGCGAAGCCGGGGCGGGCCGCTAGTAAACAATATAAAAAGAAATAGGTCAAATTATAGTAATTTAACGCGAACTAAGTATTCCTTTGATTGAGGACGCTTTTATTTCATTTCATTATAATGATTACAAAATTTATAAAATTTAGTATTTACCAGTCCGGTAAATACTCGTTGGCGGTACCGGTGTAGTTTATACACGAGCTACCAGTTGGTACATTGTAAGGCGTGATCTATAGCTTGTTTATTAAAGTTGCCCAACTATCGATAGTTTCGCTATCGATAGATGACCTCGAAAAATAGTAACAATATCGATAGTGCTATCGATAGTAACGATAATTATCGATGCTATCGATATCACAAATTAACTAATACTATTGATTGGAAGCAATAGCATCGTTGCATTAAATGATTAAACTATCAATACTATCGATAGTTTGTAACTAAACGATAGTATCGATACTATCAAAGACCAACCCATGTTTAGGAGCAATACTATCGATACTATCGATAGTATTGCTAAACACCAATTGGTCCTCGATAGTATCGATACTATCACTAATATCGATACTATCGATTGACTATCGATACTATTGATATGACGTCAACTATCGATAGAATATCGATAGTCGACTATCGATAGGCAACACTATTGTTTATATAGTTTATGTACCCTAAGGTGGTTGCTAGTTTTAATAACTAATTTCAAGCTATTGCGCATCACTTTTGCATACAGGTTTCGTTTGAATTAAATGCTTCGGGCAAAGGGCCTTTACGTGCTCTCCAAGGCACTGATAAACGTCACGAACTTTTTGCCTAAGCTAAAATTTCTTACGCCACGGAAAATCTTCTATTGGCAGAAATGTTTGTCCAACCCAGGAATAGAACCTAAGACCTCGGTAATTATGGTTGAACAATGAACATATTACCGCTACACCATCGAGGCATTCAGTTTTGTTACAGTATGAATTTAATCAAGGCAAAAGTTAATAAAAACTATATCTGAATTACAATTAGTTACCAATATTTCATTAAATAAGCGTCATCAATAAAAGTTATTTCCATTTAAAAAGACGATACTTTGTACCTTAAATTGATCTTATTTATACTAATACTAGCGGCCCGCCCCGGCTTCGCACGGGTGGACTTTTATACCCTACCCCTGCCCTACCCTACCCTACCCCTACTCTACCCCTACCCTACCCCTACCCTACCCCTACCCTACCCCTACCCTACCCCTACCCTACCCTACCCTACCCTACCCTACCCTACCCTACTCCTACTCAAAAGTATCCTATGTCCTTCTCCCAGTTCTTAGCTACCTCCCTACCAATTTTCAGCCAAATCGGTTCAGCCGTTCTTGAGTTATAAATAGTGTAACTAACACGACTTTCTTTTGTTTTTAAAATGTATTCTGCTATTCAGGGAGTAGACAAATCCAACGAAACAAAAACGATGAAAATTGATCCTGCCGATCTCGAGTTATAAGTGTTGCAACAAACCCGTCTTTGTTTTATATATATAGATAAACAGCCGTGTGGTTTCCGGCTTAGAATAGACCACCCCATGACTTCCCATGGGTGTCGTAAAAGGCGACTAAGGGACATATGGCTGATGGATGGGCAGCAGCATCTATTAGCTAAAGGCTTACATCTTACTGCGATCACCAATCCATCTGCCAAGCGTGGTGATTATGGCAATATCCCTCAACGAACCTGGCTTGCCATGGTCAGTTAAGAGGAGGCCCATATTCAGCAGTAGACGTAAACGGGCTGTTGATGATGATGATGAATCAGGTAAAGTTTGTGAGGTTGTAGGGGGTGATCTCTGGATCTCCTAAACCAAGTTTACAATTTTTTTTTTCCAATTCAAAGCCAAATTATTTCTCGTTTTCATAGGCTATATTCTTCAATTAGACAACCTCTGTGGCGTAGCGGCATAAGTCCCACTTTAAGTCTCAAAAGGTCGTGCGTTCGATCCCCACACGGGCCAAAATTCTTTGTGTAAATTCTAAGATTTCTTTCCGGGTCTGGTTGATTTAGGGACTACCCTCCGTGCCTCGGAAAGCACGTTAAGCCGTTAGTCCCGATTGTTATAACATCATCTATAACAAGCGTATACTAGGGAACAGACAGCAGCGTTTTCCTGTGTACCTATTACCACTTAATACTGCGGTCACCAGCCTGCCAAGCGTGGTAACTATGGCAAAATCCCGGACTCAGGAGGAGGCCCATGTTCAGCAGTGGACGTTATATGGACTGATGATGATGATGATGATAGGCTATATTATTAGTCAAGGTTTCCACGGGAACGGGAGCAACGCGATTGAAAAAGTAGGACAGCTAGTCAGTTCTATTGACATTCGAATGCATTTTTTTAACAGACTAGTACATTTATTGAAAAATCAATACATTATTTGAATCACGACAAGATACTTCTTTCAAAATATGCTTCTAATATACCACGACTAAGTAGTCGTAGTACTTAATACTAACTATAAACAAAAACCCAATCGGTTAAATTTCAGCTCAGTTAAGGATCAACTGAGCAAAGTTAACCGAATTTAAGCAGCATAATTTCAGTGGAGTCTGTCATCACGCTTAGAAACCGTATGCAGCTAAATTCATAATATTTTCTCGACAAACAAACACTTTTTGTGCGCGTTAGTGGCAAAATTAGCGTCAAATTACGTACAAAGAAATTGGCGGAAAACGGTTTTGCGGATTTAAACCCAAAGTGTGAAATCTTTTATGGGATAGAAACGCTACAATGGTTTTTTTGCAGTTGACAATGTTTAATCTCTCCGTTTCAATTTAGTCTTTGCTCGGATGTACTTTTATATATTCAGCCACGAGGCTTTAGCTACTTCACCGGGCATAAAGTTGATTAGGGCTCAAGGCTTTTTAATTTTTTTGAAAACTACAATACAAGCAATCTGCCCAAGAGGCAGTTTAAAAATAAATAAATAAAAAAAGTTTGTATTCAAGTAAACCTATTACAGGTATTTATTATTAAGTCAAAACATATTTTGGCTTATTTTTTGTTTACTGTGTTAAATTAGTTAATTTCATGTGGTTATTGCTAATTATAATAATAGTTTATATAGCTTTAACCGAACCGAAAAAAGCGACAGCTTTTAGGCTAAAGCTATATAAACTATAAGGTATGAAAATACAATATTATTTTATTAATTTATATCTGTGATTAAATCTAAGTTCTGTCCTTTGAGTATGTTATTATTTAGACGGACCATAAGTATCTCGACGAACGCGCTTTAGTGCTAACACCGGATCCAATACGCCCAAACTGAGAAGATCCTGCGAAACAAACTCAGTGGGGTTATTCTACTGCCGGTTTCAGCGCGGCCTCATCGAGATGATCCGGCGAAAAATACTCAGATGCTCAGATGGGTCCTGAGTGACTTGGACCTTGGATCAGGGCGGTCACTGGCATGTTACCATAGGAGGGAATGAAGAACAAGGTTAGTGAGTTTTGATGGATAAGCGAAAGTTTGTATATGTGGATGTATGTATGTTTGTTACTCTTTCACGCAAAATATGTAACGCATATGTTATATTTAAGTGTTTTATTATATATATATATATATATATATTTTGGACCGATTTTTATTTGGGACATTTAACGCATTAAACATTTTGTATTAATTTTGGAGTACCTTCCTACCTTATTTGCTTCATACCTTAATTTACAATGCACCCACATATACCTGGACACATTTTACGAGGCTATTTTCTTTATAAAAGCTAATTAGTTATTTAACAAAAAATAAACTCACAAACCAGTTTTATATCGTGTACCTATATAAAATATAATAAACAAAGACACATAAAAAGCGTCGTATATATAAAGCTTAAATCATAAAATACCTGGTCAAATAAAAGTTCAGATATTTTGTGTAAACACCATTTGAAGCAAATTTATTTTTACAGCAACATTTTTGGCATTTTTCAGATTTTACAGCAACTCCTGCATTTTATGTGTCTTACCCAGACACATTTGAATATTTTAAAATAATATTTTGACTAAAATAGCTGTGCATGTAAGTGGTATAATAAAAGAAAATATAAAAATGGTGTTTGTTTCATTTGTGAGTATTCGAAACAAACAAAAGTTTGATTTATGGTAAGACACTAAAACTGCTGAAAATTTTGTTTTGCAATGCAGCGATACGTTTAAATTTATGTTTCAAAGATGTAAATAAGTATTTAAAGCCGTCGTAATTACTCGTTATGGGTGCTTTTGTAAAAAAATAGGTTCAGTTTTAATTTCTCGTAGATATTTTCAGATTACTATGCTCAAAAATCCGGATTCAATCACCACAAACGCAAAATAGATCACCATATAGTCTGCCAAGCGTGAAACTACCTTGGCTTGCCAAGATCTGTTAAGAGGAGGCACATGTTCAGTAGTAGACGCTAACGTATGAAGAGATAAAGATGATTTATGTACATAAAATCTTAAGGTTAATTTCTATGCATCGCCAATTGCAGCCGTGCGTGTCATCATCAATCGTATGCCACAGACGCGCACGGCGGCTGTTGCAACAATATCCATAGTATGAGAATTTATGAAGCCGTTTCCGAGGTCTGCGACAGCCATCAGCTTGTGACTATTAACGCAAAAGCCGCTCGCGTCAGTCGCATGCGATCAATTGCGAACCTTTACTGAAACAATACAGTAAACATTATTAGATTAAATTTTTTTATGTTATTTTCTTTTAAATTAAATACTTGTTCATAAAAATATACATAAAATGTTCATTATATCAATGTTATCGCCATCTTTATTGTATTTGCACAAGAAACTGTTCATGATTAATAGTTTGATTAACAACTCAAGTTAGGGAGACTTTAGTCATTTCGCTTTACAAAATATACTTAAACTGTCAGCCACGTCTAATTTATTAGCTATGAATTTATGCACGAGTATGTTTAAATGTGAAAATAACTTATAAAAAAGTGAAATAAAATAATAAATACAGACGTTACAGTGCAAATTTTCACAAGAATAAAAGTATAGAAAATTGGGATCGAGTTAATGTTGTGATTAAATATTTACATATTCAATTTAGATCATTTGGGTCAAGCGTTTTCTTTGTAAACGTAAAAATATTGATCATCTTTGACTTCTAAATAAAAATCACAATAGCGGAATTGGATAAGGCATTAGCGTCATCAATTTAAACTGTAGGATCTCTTATTAACTTAATTAAGTTAATGCATTGTAATAAACTTTAAATATAACGTATAATAATAGGCATGAAGACTAAAACAATAAAATTTGTCCGTCAGTTAGATTACAAAAAATATTGGATACGTATTTTTTTATTTTTCGAATCAATAAAAATTACAAAGATACAGAGCAACAACAAACTGTAAAATCAGAAGGGAGGGTTTGTGATGTCTTGCATCTTTTGTGATACAGCGCCTTGAAATTTCACACGAAATTTTAAAGCACTGTATCTTTGTCATTTATGTTTGAGGAACGAAAAAAAAATACGTGTTTAATATTTTTTGGTAACCTAACTGACGGACTAAATAGATTTTTTTATTCTTCATGCAGATTGGACAAGGCACTAGTGTCATCAATGAAACTTAAGGATTTCTTATCAATTTAATTACTTTAATGCATTGTAAAACAACTTTAAATATAGTGTATAATAGGAACGAAGACTAAAAAAAGTAGTTTTAAGTAAACCTGCCTTACTAATAAAATACTAACTATCGAAATCTGTGCTACTTGGGAATGTTTCTAGGACAGTGGATCATACAGTCAATTGTGACTTTAATGGAAAATAAAATTATTTTTATGACAGAATTGTACTACTTTATAAAATGTGTTATACGTCTCACTTTAGTTTCGATGCGATTCTATATTGACAACTTTGTTGCTAACATCATCTATCAATCATGTGTACGTAACGATATATTACTGAGGTCACAAACCCGCTTACCAAGCGTGGCGACTATAGCAAATCCACTCTCGGTAGGAAACGTGGGCCACATTAGCAATGGACGTTTTACGCGCTGAGCTACACGCTAAACAATACGAATCGCTGCTCATGTTACACAAATTTTGAAACCGACTGAATGTCAATTATGTTCATTACTGAATCATAAAGACTTAAATATCAAACGATACCATTTATTTTCCATTGATTATTCTTACAGTTTTTGAATGCTGAAAATTTTGTGACAAAAAACATGAAAAAGCTCTGAAATCGCCTCGTGCTTTTTTCTATTGAAGCGACAGTTTTTAAGTATTCAGTTCACGTTCCATGTATATGAACACAGTTTAAAAATTATAGTAAGACCGCTTAGGAATAATTTTATAGGTACATATTTATTTACATATAAATAGGTAGATTCTAAATTAAGTCAATAAGCTAGAGACAACACACGTTTATTCAGAAATTTCTACATCCAGTCGTACGGTCACAAAGTTTAGCTACATGAAAATGGCATAAATGTAGATTAAATTTATAATTGAGGCCTCGTTTACGGAGTGCCGGGGCGTCGCGTGCGGCGTCTCGCATCAAACTCGCACTCATACAACGCCATAATATGTTTGATTTCAGTGCGGGCCGCACCGCAAATCGCGCCGCGCGATTCCCCGCTTCTCCATAAACGAGGTCTAACCGTTTTTTTTTTGTTGAACTAAAGTTCACCTGAGGGCCTAAACAACTAGCATCTTAAAGTTTTTGACTGAATAGAATTGATTACGAGTGAGCATTGCTTAGTTAATATTGTCATGTTTAGCTAGATATTGATTGAATACAAGACGCGCTCACGTAGTAAAAGTGACTTTGGGTTTCCCAATATCAATTCAATCGCCAAAGTGTTAGCCATAGGTAAGCGATCGCTTCACAGTCATGTCGTGTTTTATAGGTTCTTTGTTCACATGTAAATCATTAATAACATTCACTAGGTAAATATCTTTTTTAATTTTATTTAAATATTAGTCTGTGGTTTTATAAAATCTGTATTTTTTTCACGACACAGTCTGAAACAGCACAGCACATTTGAACTAATCAATACCCTATACCGTGTGAATTCACTTTATTTTATAACTGTTATCTGCGGCAGGCGTTTTAATGGTATTTTTTTTTTCTTTTTTAAAAATACTTTTTATACCAGGGGTATTTATTTATTCTTTATTGTACACATACAATTTGAGTAAAAACAACATTTAAAGATGATGTAAAATGGCGAGCTTAACACATTAATGATTTTTCTTCCAGCAAACCATTTTCAGAGTGTAAATTAAGGTAAAATGGGCAAGAACAGCGTACACGACAGACTTTAGATAAAACAATAAAAATAAGTTGTGTAGATTATTATATATATCCGACTAATACATATACGCATACTAAAACATAATAATATACATACATACATACATAAATCCAAAATATAACATTATAAACAATAAACTAATACATATTATACAAACTACTAATGTGAAAGATAATGTTCTTTTATTCTTTTTTTCAAATACGTCAATAGATGAACTTGCACGAATAGCATGTGGAAGAGAGTTCCAAAGGCGTTCAGCATGAATGGTGAAAGAGCCATCAAAACGGCAGGAGGTGTGTATAGGCATTCGAAGAAGAAGGGAGGTAGCTGTACGACCAATTTTGTCCCGTGGAATTAAATACTCAAAGCGTTCACGGAGATAGAAAAGAGCAATTGGATTATGTAGAACCGAAAAGAGAAGGGATAGAATATGGCAATCGTGACGTCGCCGGATTGGCAACCACTTTAACTGTGAGCTCCGACACATGCTCATATTTACGGAGGGGTATCCCAGGTATAAAGAATATTTTTACACACATACATTTTGTTTGTACATTGTGTCTTGCGACACGTGTCGCCGCCAGGGGACATGTGTCAAGGGAAGACGACTTTGCTCGCCATGTCTGGCAATGTTGCGCGATACGGTTAGCCGCTACAGACATAAGTTGGGCGATATCGATAAATACCATAATCCATTGAAATCGCCTTTTTTCTAGCATGATTTGTATCTCGCGTAATCTGGTATCTAAAATGCTAACATCAAAATACCTTTAAACTTTTGTATGTATAAAAAGCAACCAAATCAACGCGCAAATAATCATTATGACGAAAGCTAAGAAAGGATTTTCCTACACTCGACACCTAAGGGTATGGGGGACGGGGTTCCAAAGTATGGGGGACGGGGTTCCAAAGTATGTGTAACGAAATAAAATTGAAGAACCTATTTTAACGGGAATTACACTGGTAGATAGTTAATTTTATGAAGTGCTCTACGCCCCGCAGTTTATCCCGCGTCACTCTGCTCCAGTGGGCCGGAGTATGATATTTGGTAACCTTTATGTTAATCCAGCTCATAAACTATCCGCGTGCAAACTTTCAGCCAAATCTATTCAGTAGTTTTTGCGTGAAAGAGTAACAAACATCAAAAACATACAAACTTTCGCATTTATAATTTTCGTAGGATATTCATTTCTCTATCTGTATGTTTGTCCGAGTATTCCATATAATCTTCAAAACGTTAGTATCCATTCCAAGCAATTTCTTCGTTAGATCATATCCTACTAATATTATAAACGCGAAAGTTTGTAAGTATGGATGGATGGATAGATGTTTGTTACTCTTTCACTCCAAAACTACTCAACGTAACTGGCTAAAATTTGGCACCGGGATAGGTTATACGCTGGACCCACATATGGATCTACAAAACACCACGCTCCAACCCACTGGAACAGAGTAATGCGGGTAAAACCGGGGAGCTCTAGTAGCTTATAAAATTATTATTTTACGCAAATGAATTCACGGGCAGCTGATAGCTAGCATAATATGATACTTAACTAAAGATTAAGCCGTCCATGTAAATAAACTCGAGAAAGTAAATTCCATAATTACAAGCTCAAAGCTTAAACTTTCGAATACATTAAAGGTGTCAAGCAAATACTAAGCTGACAGCAAGTCCTTCAAAGATCTATTTGCTGGATAACAAGTATTCTGCCAAGTCCTTTAACGGTACGTACCTACTAGTTTGAGTTTCGAACTATGACATCCGGTGAAACTTTGAGCAATAACGGGTGTCAATATCAAAGTGTTTGACTTAAAAGTTCGCGTTTGATCCATCGGATTGAAAAGAAAAAGTTTAAAAAACTATGCCATAATAAAATACTGTTTGAAATTTATACCTTTGATGAAGTTATGATGCGGGGAAAAATGCTGTTGCTTATTTCCTATATGATGAATTTTATGGACCAGCATTTTTTTTTTTTGCTTTGAATATCTTGATTATTACGCATAGCTCGAGGTTCATTACTAAGCTGCACGCCACTCACTTGGGCGCGTCTTCGAGTGGGTAATACGTCATCATCATCAGCCCGTATAACGTCCACTGCTGAACATGAGCCTCCAAGGCCCGAGGGAGTGACCGCAGTATTATGTTGTAACACAGAAGGAAACACTGCTGCTCGTTCCTTGATATACGACTATTGACTATTGACCTGACGTGATTTCCGAGACACAGAGGGAAGTCCCTTAACCAACCAAACCCGGAAAGAAATCTTAGAATTTACACAAAGATTTCCTGTCCGGCGTAAGGATCGAGCTGACGACCTCCGAGATTTTAAAGCAAGCCAAATACCGCTACGCTTCGGGGGTATAATTTGTTCGCCATTCGGACATTCTTTGTATTTTGCTTCCTTACTAAATAATTAAATAACCTCGTTGGTTTAATGGTAATGTGTAACTAGCGAGTTACCGGATCCCGGTTTGAGCGAAAAGTTTTATTACTAGAAATTTTCAAGTACAAGCCCTGAGTCTGTAAGTTGATGTTGCTTTACCCGTGCCTCGGACAACAAAGTAAAGGTCCTTGATCGGACTTTATCTCTCAACAATTCGATCATGAGAGAAAAGGGAAAGAAAGTACACTTTTATTTGCGGACACACTTGTGAACTATAATAATGTCCTTTGCAGACTGATGCCTAATGTCTTTAGCCACCGCGCCGTGGCTAAAAACGGTCAGCAGGACTTATTTATATAGTTGATTTTTTTTAAGATGCAGTTTCAAATCCTGCCGCTGCCTGGTGGTCGAATTTTATTAATCTCAATTTTGAAATATAGTATAACGTAATCTTTTCCATAAAGAGTTCAAAACATAAAAAAATGTGAAAAACGGGCGGTGTGATTGTTTAATATTTAATACCAAATGTAACTTTGGAGGTATTTATCGAAGTAATGCGGATCATTACCGATAAATAGCACTACCGTCCCTCTTAAAAACGTGCTACAAAGATATTCATAAATTTCGATGACCGACTGTGGTTCCACCGTAGCCTAATTGGTTAAGGCATTGGGGGCTAGACCTAAGATGCAGGTTCGAATCCTGCCGGTGGTCGAATTTTATTAATCTCAATTTTGAAATATAGTGTAAGGTAATATTTTCCATAAAGAGTTCAAAACATTAAAAAATAGTTTATTTTATAACATGGTAAATAACAAAGTAACTTGAGAATATATTTTTGAAGACAAGAGAAGCAATTTTTATTAAATAGCGTCAAAGATCCAAATAAGATTATAAGAATCCACATAGTACTCATACTTATTAGTATTCCTGAAACATCTTCACAAGATAGCAAGTTCTTTTTAGTTAAATAATCAAGATCTACAAAAATGTAATCCTAGACTTAAAAGCAAAGAAAGCTCAAGTTAAGTTGTAAGTTTTGATTGGTTTCGTATAATTAAAGTACCTACTTCGTACGTCTTTTAGGCCATAATTTAGGGTTGTTTTTTTTTAAGTAGTGATTTTTGTCATATCCATTTAGCATTGACGTCATCTTTAAATCTTATTTCAAGATTAATAGCAAATAGTCCGGCTAATAATTAATAACGATAAAAAAATCTCGTTTTATTAATTTTAGTAGTAGGTATTTAAAATAACGAAATAAAATGAGTTTTGATATGCATGTTATTTAAAATTAAAAGAATACAATGTGTATTATATTATAATTAAAACAAAAATAAGATAAAAAGGGGGAAATAAGAGGGCGTCAAAAAACGCTCCGCATGGATATCCGTCGGAATAGTACCCAGACGGCTGGCAGCATTGCCACGCTGAATGGAAATAAATGCTTATGCCTTTTGCTAGGTACTTCATTAGGTATAGGGTAGAAACTTTTCAAAGTTTTTCATTGTTTGTTTGCCGTAGTCTCGGGCAATAGCTAGTTTAATATGACCGCGACTGAAATACTTCAAGGGAATAGCGTTGTGCTAAATACAAGCCAGCCTTGATCCCTGGTGGCGTCGACCAAGCGTTTCGAAAGTTCTTTAAAAAGTTTTTTTAGAACTAACATTATATCGAACCTGTGTAGATGCGCCTGTTCATGCAACCTAGATTATCTTGTTTTGCACATTTATCATTGAATTTCTTTTTTTTTTGTAAAATAAAAATATTAAATGTTTATTTTTGTTTACAAATAAGAACTTGTAAGGTGCCCAACCTTGCCAAGTAGAATAGATTTAGAATAGTAGTATCTTATAAGTAAATTTTAATTTAAATTAGCAACTTTTAGTTGTATATTATGTATTTTATCGATGTAAATAAATTCAATTAGAACTTTTTTACATTTAGGTTGAAATTATTATTAGGACAGATGTAGTTTGTAGGAAATCTGGTGTCCAAACTAAGCCTGAGCCTGTATTTTAGAGCACCAGGCCTCCCTTACATAACTTTATAATGGAGGAGGAGGTAGTAGTTATAATAATTATGTTTGTGATAGTAAAATTGGGGTTTGAAAAAACATTCCTATGGCTATTTAAAACTGTAATATAATGTTTTGATAGTAATACTGATGGTAAATGTCCTGCCAATTATGAGCAATGACTAAAATATAGTATTTACTTTTTTTTTAAAGATTAGTAGCAGAGTTTTTGCCCTCTATAAGTATTCTTGTTAATCCCTTATGCTACGAGTGAGTTCACATCGTTATTGCAATGGGTGGGAATCGAATCGGTGCCGCGGCGACCACAAGCTCGCAAGTCCGACGCCCTAGCCATTGCGCTACAGCCGCTTCACCGAGCGTATCTCCTTGCGTGCCAAACGTGGTGACACGCCATTCCAGGGAGATCCATTATCAGCATTGGAACTTCTTGAACAGTTGAAGAAGAACCAAAATACTTGGGAAAGCATATATTTATCTACACTGCAACTTAGTCCTATCTTCATTCACTTAATTCCATTGAACACAAACTGGTGCTGTACAAACAATGGTATTGGATAAAAACATCCTCAAAAGCATTGGTTTTCGTCAAGAAGTAAACGGCGATCATTTTAAAGGCTCTTTGCTATTACATTAAGAACGTTTAACTTAGGAACTTGTGTATAAAAGATATTCTTACAATTGGTTCGTAAATAGCTATAGTCTTAGGCAACTGTTTGAAACGTTCAATCACTGTTATACTTTTTAGGGTTTCATATCCATATACATGGTAAAACCGAGGCCCTATTTCCCGAGTGTCAAACCCACACTCGACTCGAAAAGCGCTAATTGAGGGCGGGACATCATCATCCGCAGTGGAAAACAGGAGATCAAAAGGTTAGTCACACAATTAATGCTTTTGGATTTGATCTCGTGAATTCCACATAATAATCGGTTCAGTGCTCGATTTCCCCCAATGTAAGATTTAGCGAACAACCCTAAATTTTTTGGCATTATGGCATACTATTACTAAGACTACAATGTCTGTTAGCCCAAGAGCTACTGAACCCTCCGAGTAACTGTCTTCATGTATGGCTAGAAATTTGTAGAATGATGATTTATAGCACGCTTCAGGTGCTAACCATGTCCTGGCAGGCATCAACCCTGTCTACACCATCGCCCTTTTGTTTTTCGAAGTGTAAAAAAAAAGAAAAAAAATTGCTTCTTCCTCTGCCTTTCGCATCCAGTGTACTCCAGCTACTTTTTTAGTCACCATACCGATTGAATGTGATCCCAATGTGCTTGTTATAACTTCCCATTTAATCAAATCCCATTTTATCTATACTGATTAAACCTGAAATCTGGTATTTAAAATGCTTATCCACGTGACTACCTATCTTCGTATGTCTACTTAAAACTCGACCTGTTCCGGTATCTGCTGATAACTTTACTTTTCTTGGTCATCATTAACTGAGAGATAAGCTTCCTAGTTCTACAACTCTAGAACTGATACGACTCATCTCAGTTATATACCAATCGAAAACTTATCTTAAAACGATTAAAATAAGAACTCTTTTAAAATGTATAAGGTTAAGTCCATATCGAGCATATACGGTAAGATAAGCAACCAACTACAATGTTGATAGGATATTCTATGCAAGTTTTGAAACTTAGGAATGGTTATTTAGCAAGCTTTGCCATTTTATCACAAACGGCTATTTTTCTCATTTTTGAAAACGTTAAAAGAATTGAAGCAGATATCGTGACCCGTTTAACTTGTGAAGCCTTGTACACTTTTAACTTAGTTAAGGAATGGCTATTCGACTAGCTTTGCAATTCAAGAGGAAAACTTTTATAAAAGTCGCTCAGTATCATGCGCATAACCAAAGTTAAAGTGAAAGTCAATTATTCCTTCTTCTTCTTATTTTTGTGTCGACCTGGCGTTCAAAGAGAAGACCAGTACTCGGCCACGGACACAGCATTATCAGTGGCGTTGCACAGGTCCTCGCGTGTACAGGTGTTGGGGCACGCAGGGCAGAATAGCAGGTGCGCCATTGTCTGGGGGGAGATACCACATGGACACGCAACCTTTGAGCTATACCCCCATCTGTTCATGTTCTCCCGGCTTCGTCCGACTTGAGTCTTTTATTCCTTAATACATATAGACACAATACAACAAGAAAATCTAATCACGTTCTTATGATGCATCCATTTCATTTCCTAGCACCAGTTGCAACTTTGAGAAGAACTGGCAAGAAACTCAGAGAACTCCTTTTATTAGCTCCCGTTCCCGTGGGAACTTCGTAATAATGTAAAATTTTATGAAAAAGTAAAATCAACCAGCGTGAACTGGATTCAGGTTTTAATTAAGCATATAACGTCGCGAGCCTCGTCCCGCGAGGGCGACAAGTTTTCTACAAGTCTTTCTCTATCTACCTAAGTTATGACCATAAAATCTAAGATGATACTCACACAACAAGGTTTCAGATCTGGTCAAATATTTGGTCCCTCACATATATTTAAAGCATTTATTCATGTAAATTTAAACCAAAAACCCATATAAATAATGTAACTTTTTAAATGTAAAAATTCAGAGTACATTTCAGTCAACATTAAAGTAGCATAAATGCAAAATCCGCGTAGCCTTTCCCGTTCACACTAGGAACGGATTTGTACGATTTAAAATACATTCTATGCAAAGTTGGAAACACACGATGACAATTTCCATGTCAAAGATACAAATAAATAATATTAGTGTCAATAAATTTCTGGTTTTACTAAATACATTTAAATGTAAGGTTATTGTAACAAAACACAATAAAAAAGGTTCAAGTAACTTCATGAATTCAGTAACTTAATATTATGAAAATATTTTAATGCTGACCCCACATTGGGCGTGAGCGTTACACGAACGTTTGAAAGACGTGAACAAAACGAGGTCTTGTGCCTGTCTTCTGCTACCCCCGCCGTTATCCGGATATGACATAGGGGAGAGTCGGTTATATCGTACCACTTTTTAATTTGAATTAAATATTTCGACTATGACAGGAGTATTAATAATTAATGTATATGCAATACCAAGTTTCATATTTTACCTTGCTAAGACAGAAAAATCAGTTCCATACGTTTACTCTAACATCCTTATAAATGCTTTTTTCTAAAGGACTGCCATCGGTACGATTTAGCCGACTAGTCGTTTTAATCGTACCACCAAGTTTTTAAATCGTACTACACTGAATTAAAGATAGTAAAATTTTCAACCAAATTATTTATTTTAGCTCGTAGGTAATAAAGTAATATTAGTTTTAACTCTTAGGTAATAAAGTAACATTATTTTAACTCTTAGGTAATAAAGGAACATTATTTATGCCTAACTTTTAGTTAATAAAGGAACATTATCTTTAACTAATACGAAAAAAAAGGAACAATGTTATCAACACGTCTATAAGCTTTCTTATAAGAATAACATAATTGTACTTTAGTATTGAGATCAATCAATACAACTACAATAAGGACTATTAGAACATACAGTATAAATTATATTAATAAAGTAACGTGACAATATAAACAGTTTTGTTAAGAATTATATTTGTAATATAATGATTATTACAAATAGTATTGAGATCAATCAACCCGCTATAAAAATAATAATTAGAAAATACAATATAAATGATACCTACTTAAGGAAAACGCACGCCTAATGTGGGATTAGCCTTAAACTTTCAAAACAACGCACTCAATGTATTTTGTTGTAATACGTGTGCAAGCATGTTTAAGCAAACAAACAAAGAAAATATCTCTTCAGTTTTATAAATTACAAAATAGAAGTATTTTTAAATCAGTTAAAAACCCGTACCGTTCCAAACTAGCTGCCGTGCCTAAATACTGTCCGTGACGGACACTATTTCATCGAAACGCATACTATTTCATCACCAATGTGAGATCAGCCGTAGACTTTCAAAATAACGCACACAATGTATTTCGTTGTAATACTTAAGCGTATTCAAGCAAACAAACCAACGAAAAATATTTTTAAAACAGTTTATAACCCGTTTAACGTTCCAAACCAGCTGCCGTGAGTAAATACTGTCCGTGACACCACCAATGTTGGGTCAGCGTTGGAATTTTCAAAATTGAAAAACCAGATTAATTACAAATAGAACAAAAAAAAAACAGTTCGCGATCCAAATTAAATGTCCTATTTTTGAAACAATTTCAAAACCGTACCGTTCGAAACTAACTGCCGTATAACCGTACCTAAATACCGTCCGTGCCGCCCAACGGATACAATTTCGTCACCATTTTGTTCCGGAGTCCGGATTAGGCGGAGCGTGCAGAAATGGCCAGCACCTAAACTTTGGGTATAATAGTGTCACATTATTATTTTCTAGCTTAAATTTATAATGACATCAGCGACCCGACCTAGTTAACAACTATTTTATCTGGATATTCATATTATTAAGAGGAAATATTTTATTCTAAAGTTTGTTCTAATTCTATTTTTAATTATAGAAGCATGCAAACTTTATACAATAGTTTAGTAGGTAAATATGACAACATTATTTTTTATTTAGCTTTGTTATATATATGGTAGGATTTATCGTTATCTATTCTCATATTCAGATTCAAAATTCACTATCAGAATGCTACATTATTCCCACGCGCGGAAAGTTAGTCTTATATAATATCAAGATCTTGTCATGCTCATGTAACGTCCACTACTAAGCATGGGTCTCTTCCTGAGGCAGGATTTTGTCGTAGTCACCACGTTTGGCAGGCGGGTTGGTGAGAACAGTCTTATGTTGTAACACATAAGAAAACGCTGCTGCCCGTTCACGCTTATTAAAGATAATGTTATAATGAATGAAAATCAACGAAGGGTGCAGGCAAAGAACACTAAACTGATAGAGAGTTTTAAAAACGTTACCATTCCAAATAAAAAATCAAAATGTATTGATAGTGTTAGACATTTATAACTGCCATAACGATAACAAATCCACGAGGCTTTTGATGTTTGACCGGACATAAAGGCGAGCAAGGATCCAGCCTTATACCACTTTATAATGCTGTAAAGGACATTGATTCGTGTAATCTGGAATTACTGTTCATAATATTCATATTCGTCGATGGCCATAGAACTTTTGTTTTTAATTATCTACCGTACTTTATCCATATATATTTTTTAATTCATACAATACTTATCCGTGGAGTTTCTGACTTAGAAAAGACGACCTCAAGTTTTCCTATGAGAGTCAACTTAAGGACATACAGCTGATGAATGCGCAGAAGCATCAACTCATTATTTGCCATCTTACTGCGATCACCTATCAGCCTGCCAAGCATAACAACCTATAATCGCAAAATCCCGTAACTACATTAGCTTGTTAAGAGGTGGCCCATCTTCTTAGCGGACGTAAACGAGCTGTTGATGTAAAGAAGAAGAATACGATACTGTTACAAATATTGTCTTAAAGTAAGATATTTGGGTAAAGTTTTAAACAATGCAAAACTAACTTCTGAACATAACAAACTTGGTTCTATTGACTACTAGTTAGGCCATTGTCTTCAAAGTAACAGATGCATCCAACTAATTTCGTACTGTCACTGAGACTGAGACAGCTTTTGCAATCTGCAATCAAGTCTTTGTACATTTTTGAAGGAAATCTTGAATTCTTTGTCGAAATAAAGCTATAAAGACGTTGATTGCAAATAGAAATCATTCTATAGCAATTACATTGTAATTTCCATGCTTTCAGATTGCTTGATTGTTTATCATTTTTTTGCTGATATTAGCATACTACAGACTACAGCGTAATACTTGCGTTGTGTATAGAGTCTAAACCCACCTTCGAAAAGTCTATAACTCAAGTAAGAAACTTGGATATTTACAGTGTGTGTGTGTGTGGATATTTATTCTTTATTAATGTGCCCTATATACCCAATTTCACCGAATTAAGTAGAACTTATAGACTTTGTTTTATGGACTTTTTTGACGTGACAACGTCTTAAATTAGGTTGTGACTGGGAGGCACTTATGAAAAAGTGTAACGCTCGGTAACGTTACGATGAGTCACCGAACGAGAGAGAGGCCCGCTTATTTTATTTGGCTAAACTCAGGAACTACTGGTTCGATTTCAAAAAATCTTTCAGTGTTGGATAGTCCATTTATCGAGGAAGGTTATAGGCGATATTTTATTTTCAAAAAAATTAGGAATCCGTACGATAATTGCAATTTTGTAACCCAAGGTGTAAAATCGATAACCTATTTATGCGTGCGCTGCAAAAACTATTGACAATAGAACAAAATGATGTACTACGGGTTTGTAGGTCTTATTAAGATCTACAAAAAACTCCGCGAGAGCACATATCTAACTATCATAGTTTAGTCACAATAACCGCTTTTATGTTAATAAAAAATATTAAATCGCCTGAAGAAAGAAACTACGTAAAATATGTATCGTAATATTAATCCTTATCCAAATTAATCATTATGTTATCAAGGGTATTTATGTAGAAGTAAAATACTTTTTGTTTTATTCCAATCGGACATTTAGTTTAGATATTATCACGAGTATAATAACGCCTACCTACAAAATAACATTATAAAAAAAAAAAAAAACTTTTTATTATTTTACATTACTTATTTAAGAATTATAAAACATATCTACAATAATTGACTATCACCTAAATTTAGAATAAAAATAATTTATTTTAAAACAAATCCTAAAGTCGTGTGTAAAATCCTTAGGCGGGCGGCCATCTTGCCGTAATTTCGTTATCGGAGACGAAATCTAGGTCGATCTAGTTTACTTCAGGAACGCGTTTTTTATTTTGGTTTAGTTAAGTTTAAGTTTACATGTACAATGTTTTAGTAAACAAAATATATTTCTATAGTTAAAATTTGTGCAATTCTTATTTTCATTCAATTCCTTGTTCCTATTGTGCAATTTAATTATATTCATATCAATAAATATTCTACCGAGAAAAAGACGTTGTCACGTAAAATCTTCGCCCGTAAAACCGACTTTACAGGCAACCATTTTTTTTATTAAGGGCAAAGAAACCGTTATTATTTTTGAACCTAATCTATCTGAATAGTCAGTAGGTAATTTTAGGGGTAAATATAATCTTTAATAACTGATCTAAGTTATTAAGAAGAATACTTTTATATTATTCGAATGCATTGTGTATATGAAACTAAAATCATATTTTTACAATTCTCCCGTCGGGATAATTGGGTAGATACTAATACTAGAAAGGGTTTCTAAATTGACGTCTTAATAAAAACCCTGTATTAGGTCAATCAAGAATAATATATAATAAATACTTCGTCCGTTTTTAACTTTATCCAAGACTGATGAGTTTTTGTGGGATAATGAAACAAACTGACAAATAATATAACCTTTCATAAACAGTAATATTGCTATTGATAATAAAATTGTCGCTATAGAGCAGGGTTTCTTAAAGTGGGGTCCGCGGACCCCTTGGGGGTCCATAGCATGGATGGGTCTTGTCGAAGACAATCCCACATTATATTCGTTCTCATTGAGGCCAAACAGCAGCACCCTTCTCATTAACTAAGTAGTAATTTTCAGGGGTCCATGGATTTTTTTAAATTGTGAACGTGGTCCGTGACTGCTTAAAGTTTAAGAAACCCTGCTATAGAGGAAGAAGCCTTATCTCATATGCACCCTTCACCGAATATGCTACCTAACCATATAGATTTTGAGCTACTACCAAATGTTCTTTGACGGAAAATTTCAATGTTATATCACCCGACCCGTAAATCCGGCACCGCAGTTTTACGTGGCATTCATAGCTAAAAGGTGGATAAAATATTTTATTATCAAATTTACGATGCTTTATACATTTTCATTCAAAAACTGCAAAAATCACGTTCTGATGTGCTATTTTTGGTGTGCAAAGATACCATTGCACACCATTTATCTCCTTTTTGTGTTTTGTTTATCTATATTCTATAATAATTAATAAAGCTAAAGAGTTTGTTTGGTTGCTTAAACGCGCTTATCTCAGAACCTGCTGGTCAGATTAGAAAATTATTTCAGTGTTCGGTAGCCCATTTATGAGAGAAGGCATAAACTATATTGAACATGAATTTCTACGGGAGCGAGTTTGTGGATGAAACCGCGCGTGAAAGCTTTGTTATGTTATCCTATGTCACTCCTGAGTAATTTAGCTTTTAAGGGTAAAATAATTTTTGGAATCGGTCCAGTCGTAGTCTCAGAGCCTATTCAACAAACAAACAATCAAATCTTTCCTTTTTAATACTATTATAGAACTACTGGTGACCATAAAAAAAAGACTTAAAGATACTGATTAAAAGTTGAAAATCGACTCACATTATTTTCAATTTGCACAGCAACTAGGTACATTAATGTTGAATAATATATGTTGTGATACATCTTTTTATAACCATAACATACAGAAAGAAGCCTTATATTATACAAACAGTGGGAATATATTGTGAATATTTTGGCATGCATACATTGCAGCGGTGTGACAGTGTGTCAAGTTATAAATTCGATGAAACAACACAGCAAATCCCACTAACGGTAATTTTACACTGTTTAAATTCAAACTGTTTGTTTTTGGTTATAAATTCATAGTTCAGCTTTTGGACGTAAATCCTACTATTTGCTTTTAGTTTTGCAACTTTTCAAAGTTGTATCTGAAAATTTATGACTTAAAAAATTCTATACGCAATTTGATAAATTAGGTTTTAACGTGCCACATACATAATTCATTGTTTTACTATACAAAAACAAATGTTGAATTTTTGGGTAATATCATGACAAGTATTATTTTGTTTTTCAAGCAATTTACTTATTTTTTGAATATTTACGTACCGACAAGACAAGACTACAAGAAACCCCTTATAGAGGATTGAGGTCGATAGTCGGAGTCGGTATTGAACGTTGGGTCTTCCTCTTAGACTAGACGGAGTGTAAGGGTTATCGGTCAGGTCATTGGAACTTTTTGATGGTATGTTTCGCCACCTGTTAAAACTGGTAGGTCCTTGGGTCAGGACCCTACCGGTAGGGGGCCCGGGTAGGGGGCCCGGGTCCCCTACCCGGGCCCCCGGGCCCGTTTGGTCATCGTCCTGGTGGGAGCGCGGCTGGCACAGTCTAGCCCCTTCTGGGACACCGTGACCCTACAGTGACCGTCGCCAGCATTGCTCGGGGTCAAATCCGGTGGGGGGCCGCGCCCCCTGTGCACAGCGAGGTCGAGCTCACCCGGGAAGGATCTCCCAGGAAGTGCCCATCAGCCGGCGTCTGTAGTGATAGTGCTAAGAACTTTTAAATGTTCTAATTAGCGTGCAAACTTCTATTGCGCGATGTAGGTTTTTCTTTATTTTTATCGTCGCTACTACAGTTCTGTTAAAAATGAGCTTAGAACATAAAGTCAAAGTCAAAGTCAAAAATTCTTTATTCATATAGACACATTTAAAATATTTTAAATCATGTTCTTATGATGCGTCCCATTCTTTTACTACCACCAGTTCTGGACGTGGCAACTCTGAGAAGAACTGGCAAGAAACTCAGAGGAATCCTTTTTTTTAAATAAATTATATTTTACAATGATTAATAAAGCAGTATTGTTTCAGAGCAACTCACTCCCAAGCAGTTTTGTCATTAACATAATCAGAAATTTTATACTAAGCCTTTTTACATACTTTATCTTTGACATAACGTTTAAACTTGTTTGTTGAAAGATCTCTTACATTATTAGGAAGTTTGTTGTAGAAGCGTATACATTGCCCCATAAAAGAATTGCTAATTTTGTGGAGACGTGTAGCATGTAAAACGAGATTATGCTTAGATCTAGTATTAACATTATGAGTGTCGCTTTTTTTCTTAAAACTATCTATATTCTTATGAACATATAAAAGGTTTTAATAGACATATTGTGATGCGACTGTAAGAATATTAGTCTCTTTGAATTTCTCCCGTAGGGAAACCCGCGGACCAAGTTTATATATAGACCTTACAGCTCGTTTCTGTAGTACAAAAATGGTGTCAATGTCCGCACAGTTTCCCCACAGAAGAATTCCATAAGACATTACGCTATGAAAATAACTAAAGTAAACCATTCTAGCAGTATCCAAATCAGTGAGTCGTCTCATAGTTTTAACAGCATAGGCCGCAGAGCTAAGTTTTCCTGATAGTTTCGCAATATGTGGGCCCCATTGCAATTTGGAGTCAATAGTTATTCCCAAAAAGACAGTTGACTCCACTGGCTCCAACCGAATACCATTTATTTGCACATTCGTATCAATTTGTTTCACATTAGGTGTAGAAAATTTAATGACTTTGGTTTTGTTTTCATTTAAAAGTAGATTATTAACATTAAACCAATGGACTACCTTCGAGATTGCATCGTTTACTTCGTCATAGCTGCGTAGCTGTCTACTTATTTTAAATGTCAAGGATGTATCGTCAGCAAACAATACTATCTCATGATTATTTCCTACATAGTAAGGTAAGTCGTTTATATACACCAAAAACAAAAACGGTCCCAGGATTGAGCCTTGCGGGACGCCCATGGATACAACAGAGCCTGGTGATATTTTGCCGTTTATATCAACCTTCTGAATTCTATTGCCCATGTAAGAAATCAGAAGATTGAGAGCCTGGTTCCTAATGCCATACCGGTGTAATTTCCTGACAAGAGTGTCATGGTGAACGCAATCAAATGCCTTAGACAGATCACAGAAAATACCTAAGGATTCCTGCGAATCTTCCCAGGCCGCGAATATAGTTTTTAACAATTCAGTTCCCGCATCTATGGTTGAGCAACCCCTCGTAAACCCAAACTGTTTTTTGTGTAATAAGTTAAATTTATTAAAATGTCTGAGCAACTGGCTAAGAATTAATTTTTCAAAAATTTTACTCAGAGTGGGCAATATAGAAACAGGTCGGAAATTCGAGGGATCAGTGCTATCACCGGATTTAAATAATGGTATAACCTTACTATGCTTCATCAAGTCAGGAAATACACCAGAATCAACACAACTATTAAATAATATGTATGCTAGGTAAGGCGCTATTATTTCAATAATATTAGATACAAATTTCACAGAATGACCCCATAGGTCTTTAGTTTTTTTCTTCTCTATGGTATTGAAAGCATTAACTACATCTTTATAGTCTATTAAATTAAAACTAAAATCGGTAACGCATGCAGAAACACTTTCGTTTAATAGTGCCTCAGCAGATATTGAAGATGAATTTAGAGTTTTAGTTGTTATTAGAGGTATGTTAGTGAAGAAATTCTCAAACTCAGTTGCAACTTCCATATCTGCCGAAATATTATCATTTTTTATTTTTAAATTAAAGTCTCTATTACAATTTATAGCTCTACCTGTTTCATTATTAATAATATTCCATATTTCTTTTATTTTATTAGATGAGTTTTTAATTTTATTATTTATATACATTGATTTGGCAGTAGAACAGGCTTCTATAAATACTTTGGAATATCTAGTTACCTTATTCTTAAAAATCGTACTCTTATTAAAAGTCTTCTCATAATACAGTTCATATAATTTATTACGACTTTTGTAAATACCAGGTGTTGCCCATTCACTGAAACTTAACTTACCCTTACAGATTAACTTAGTTTTGGGTGTAAATATTGAATTATATTCAGCAATAACCATGTTAAAAAATAAATTATACAGCTGATTTGGGTTATTGTGAATTGGCAAACCTGATAATTTAGATGACAAGTTAAAATGAAATGCCTCTAGACGGCTTTCACTAATGGGTACAAAACTTATTTTTTTACTTTGGATTTTATTGGTTTTCTTGGGAAAAGATACTAACTGTCCACAATGGTCTGACTGTAACATATTAATTACAAATTTATGTATAGGTTTTTAGGTTTTATATTAATATATAACATAAGTTGTTTAATGCATGCAGTACGCGCCATTACATAATGTAAACGAAAAAGAAACGTTTTAAGAATATTCTCCTTATAATCCACTTGATATTCCATTCATGATCACAGTGAACACACACATCGCTTAGCTGCAATTTTTTGCTACCATGGAACAAATTTCCTCAGCAAATATTAGCACAATCGCTCGGCTTCTTTGGCATCTACATGTTTGTTTCTGAAGTCGTATTAAATCAACTCGTGTGGAGAATTATGAATATTTCATATTATGTATGTATGTCGCGTTGAGCTGAAAAATTGTCAAGATAATTGAGTTAGACATTAGGTGTATATGTATGGTTTTACTTTTGATTATTTAATACGCTTTCTAGATCATGAATGCGTAGCTGCTCTTATATTAACCGATTTGATACGGAGGGCACCATACAAATAAACGCCATGAATATTTTTATGTATCTCAAAAGAAACCACACAATCTCAATAAAAAGTAAACCTTCTGATAACTGGACATTTATTGTTCATTAGCATATAGAACATTAGCATTTCTTTCAAATTCCTCGTGTTAAATACACGAGGAAACTGAAAGAAATGCTATAACTTTTGATGACCCAACCAAGACTCTGGAAATTGATGCCTTAGAAAAGCCACGAAAATTTTGTTTGCTGCACAATTTCGTATAAATTAACTATAGGCTATTACATACATAAGCTCACGCCTGTTTCCCAGCGGGGTAGGCAGAGACAATGGACCTCCACTTGCTACGATCCCTACACACATCTTTCGCTTCATTCACTCTCATAACATTCTTCATACAAGCACGTCGGTTTAGGGTGGATCTTTTTAGACCTTTTGCGAGGATGTCTCCGATTTGGTCAGAGAACGTTCGTCGAGGTCTTCCCCTTCCGATTGTGCCACTCACACTTGCCATGTATACCTGTTTTGTCAATCTTTCTTCATCCATTCTTTCCACGTGACCAAACCATCTCAACATTCCCTTCTCTATCTTCGTAATCACGTCCTCTTTCACTGCACACCGTTCTCTTATCACGCTATTTCTTATTCTGTCATTCAATGTTAACCCACACATACTTCTCAAAGCTCTCATTTCGACTGCATTAATTTTACTTTGATCCTTCTTTTGCCATACCCAACTCTCGCTACCATACATCAGTGTCGGAACTAACACTCCCCCATGCACAGCCAGCCGAGCCTTTTCAGACACTTGTTGACTGCTCATAAAGGAGTGCAGTGCCCCGTTCACCTGATTTCCCTTAACAACCCTCCTTTCAATATCACTTTCACATCTTCCATCTCTCGTAAACAAAGTTCCCAAGTATACAAACTCTTTTACTTGCTCCACTTTCTCACCTTCAATCATTATGTCACATGGACTCATACATTTATCCTTTTCAAATACCATTACTTTCGTCTTTACAACATTCACTTTCATTCCTTTCTCCTTAAACACTTCGTGCATTCTTGTTACCATCTCTTGCAACTCCAACACTGATGATGCAAGTAATACTTGATCATCAGCGTAAAGAAGACATTTGACTGGCAACCCATTCATTTTTAATCCGTACTCACTCTCTTTCAAATCTTATATAGGCTACTACAATGATGTTTATTCCTGAAAGTATTTGTCATATAAAACCAAACTGTTTTTTTTTTATTTTATTTCTGTTCATAAAACTTAAAGCTGGTTATATAAACTTATTTGTTTTGTCCATGTCTTTAATTCTTAAACCAGTGTGTGTTGCCAGTGATGACCTTAGGATCCGAAACGTGGTGCTACCCTATAGGCCTTATGAACAGACTCAGAATAGCTCAACGAGCTATGGGAAGAGCTGTGCTCGGGGTTTCTCTACAAGATCGAATCAGAAATGAGGAGATGCGTAGAAGAACGCGGGTTACCGACATAGCCCAACAGATTAGTTCGTTGAAGTGGCAATGGGCACGCCATATAGCACGGAGAACAGATGGCCGTTGCGGCCGAAAAGTTCGCACGCAAGCGTAGCGTAGGACATCCACCAACTAGATGGACGGATGACCTGGTAAAGCCCGCGGGATCGCAGTGGATGTGGGCCGCCTCCAACCGTAGGAACTGGAAATCTAAGAGAGAGGCCTATGTCCAGCAGTGAACGTCCTATGCGTGAAATGATTAAGTCTTTAATTTCCGAAAACGCGATCAGCCATTTTGTAACGTTATAGATCTTGTTGAACTTTACTATTACATTTTTTGCGTCTTGACGTCATCAATCTAGGACAGAGATAATATATTTAAACCAAAATGACTGATATCGTTTTTATCTCAAAATGTCACATCACAAAAATAATATATTTTTTTCTTGGTCTTGCAAAACCATTCTTAACCATATAAAAATAATTTCAAATAAGTATCAAACAGCCTATTGTAAGATTCGTCCGTTGTACACTAGCTATGCATTTTTAATTAAATGCATCTTTAATAAAGGTTTGCTGACAGAAAATTAATTATTGAATTAAGCTCGCCTTTGTACTTACTGTGTGCAATAAAGAATAATAAAAATAAAAAGGTTTTTTTTTAAATTACATATGGGCTTACGTTTGACCATAATCTCGCTTGATGGAAGGCGAAGATAAGATGATACACGCTTGCCTAGAAAGTTTCTATTCACTTTAGTTTTCCAAAAAGACTTTCACATTGAATCCGTTAAATTGCTATTTAATGATGAACTTTGCAAGGCTATGGACGCTAAAATCTATTTCAATCTGAAAAAAAAGGTTATATTAATAATCGCAAGAAGTTAGAGTAGAAATACGAACAAAATCGTATATGCACTCACTTTATGTAACTTCTGTTTAACTAGAACAATTATTAAAATCAATTTAGAACATAATGGATGGTTAAAAATAACTTTGGTTCACACCGTATTTTGACCTTTATTGCACTTATACAGGGTTATTTGTAAAACACCGGTAACCTCTCAGGACTATATTACTAACATCATAAACAACAACTTTTGTCCTACGACTTTTTACAAAACATAATACATTTACCAAAAACAAACCTTCAATATTTCGTTGTCCTATCTAACACGTTTCAACTCTGTATTCCCATCTCCCCTCGCTATTGTCGGTACTATCGCTTTCTTTCGCTTCGCATAGACTTCGTAACATTTAGAGCGTTGAATTTAAATATTTTTATTTTTGTGTGTAAATCTGATCAATTAAAATATGATGAATTTTTAAAAGTCATAGAACAAAAGTTGTTGATTATGATGTTAGTAACGTTGTCCTGAGAGGTTACCGGTGTTTTACAAATAACCCTGTATATATGGATGTTCAAATGATTTATTAAAAATCAAGATATCAATGGAATCGCTTTATGTTTCTACGCGCAAACTCGTGAATGGCTCGTTCGCTCTTAGTTATTTTGATTAAGATTATAAAAGCGGTATCTATCAAGTTTTGCATTCAATCACAGCGACACGCATAAATAATGATTGATTACTAATAACAATTTCAAAACTGATAATTGCAATATAATAAATAACAATTCCATTTCATTTGGCAATAACGAATGTTATTCACTATAAAAGCTAACCAAAAAGATTCGATTGAGCGAACTGTTTACGGACCAATAATCATTAATGAAAATTAAACCTGTGTGCAATCACACAGTGTTGCTACCCTCTAAATATAAATTTTCCCTAAACTCAGGCGAAATTTCCCTAAATTATACAACTTTTGGAATGTACCCACACCAACCATGAATCTACAATCTGAAAATCACACATAAATTGACGTATATCTATTTACGTTAATTATATTTTATTCAAAATACAAAAAAACTAGTTTACCTCACAAGTCATCCAGGCAAAGCGGCATTTTGTTTCTATTACATCTCCTTTCCTCTCACATAAAAGTTAAAACAAGTAAGAAAGAGAAAAATATATTATTATATGTTGGTAGCTAGGTAACTGTAGGTCCACTCTTCAATGAAAGTTCGGAAACTGCATCAATAGTTATTTTCCAATTGTCTGAATTTAAAGAAATTGGCCGAATTTTCATTGGGCAAAAAATCATCGTAAATATTTTTACTCCCAAAAATGATCACTAAATAATTGAATAGATCTCCTAAACGTAAAGTATCCCATTAATTTCGAAGAAAAAAGTCCTCTAAACGATAAAATATTCCCAAAATTTCGGGTAAAACCCCAAGGCTGCGACACTGTTATCGCCTATTCCAAGCAAGCAATTAGTCAAATGTACGGCACGGTTGTATAATTAACAACTATACTACAGTCAATACTGTAGTAATCATATCGTGTGCATTCTGTCAATGGAATGGCTATTAGAGCAGATTGGAGTGATTGCTGTATGAATTACATAGTATTTGGGGACATATCACCAGCTTGAGGGAAGCTAATGGTATTGATGAAGATTGAGAATCGCTTACACTTGGACTGATTCTTTCATGTCGACATCATCATCATCAGCCCGTATAACATCCACTGCTGAACATGGGCTTCCTCCCGAGGGAGGTAATTGGCCATAATCACCACACTTGGCAGGTGGTAATTGCAGTATTATGTTGTAACACACAAGGAAATGCTGCTGCCTGTTCTCTGGTATACGATTGTTATAGATTATTTTACAACAATCGGAAACAATGGCTTAACATGCTTTCCGAGGCACGGAGGGACAGTTAGACACGACAAGTTCTTGTAATTACTGTTATTCTAACGTAACATATACTTATTAATGAATGTGGAAGAGGAGAAAGCGATATGTCATGATCGCAGCAGACAGAGAGAGAGAGGAGACCACTTCCCAGTGGTCTCTGCCTACCCCTATGGGAAAGATGCTTGAATGTATCCCCAAAAGCCCTTCCGATCTTTAGTTTGCCGATGTCCTCGTAGACCCGAAGTCCGAGAGGCTCGCGTACTGTAAATTAGAACGACAGCTGCTCACACAATTCCCTTAAAAATCTAAAGTCATCATTCCTCAATCCCCCCGCCAGCGACTGCCCTGAGCCATGGTCCAAGTCCCACCACAGGGCGGCTCTCTTGCGCAGTTTGCTTATTTTGTAGTTTTTTAAACCATTTATTTAGAATTTAGCTTCATGACCCATGAAGTAGCAATATCCTTCTGGCTAACGTAATAATGTCCGTCCGAAACAAAAGGCTTTCCTGAGTCAAGGTCCTAGTTCCACAGGAGGCGTTCTCTTACGCAGGTTGCTTAGTTTATATAACATTTAATAAGGGCCCTGCTGAAGTAGCAAAAGCCTCGTAGCTGACTACATAGACGTCCGTCCGAACAAACATGAATGTATGTATGTGTATGTAACATAAAATTATATCAACGCGTCGTTTTAAAATTAATAACTCTAACAAACAAAAGCAAGTGCAACACATAAACTACCACCCCAATTTCCTTAACGCGAATTGTTGCTTCTTAATCGTTTCTCGTCAGCGCAAAATTAAAAAGAAAAAACGAACATGGCGATAATATAAAGTTAACTTTAAATATTTGCATAATTTTCTTCGACGAAGCTTCAGACAAAATTAAGAAAATATCTCATGGCAACACGTGGAGTTTGCATGCATAAAAGTTAAGCTTCTTAGTTGTTATACCAATTTCCTGGATTGTTATTTGGTATTAGAAATTATATTGGTCTTCCAGGATTATGTAGATTTCTTGTGAACAATGGAATGGGTAGTGAAAAACACTTATTTGTACGTTAATATAAACAAGACAAAATAATAAGACAAAAAAAAAAATTTAGTCCGTCAGTTAAATTTACCAAAAACTATGGAACACGTTTTTTTTTCGCTTTTTAAATAAAAAAATTGACAACCTCCGTAGCGTAGTGGTATTTGGCTCGCTTTAAATCTCAGAGGTCGTGGGTTCGATCCCCACGCCGGACAAGAAATCTTTGTGTAAATTCTAAGATTTCTTTCCGGGTCTGGTTAGTTGAGGGACTACCCTCCGTGCCTCGGAAAGCACGTTAAGCCGTTGGTCTCGATTGTTATAACATCATCTATAACAAACGAACCAGGGAACGGGCAGCAGCGTTTCCCCTGTGTATTACAACATAACACTGCGGTCACCAATCCGCCTGCCAAGCGTGGTGACTATGGCACAAACCCTCCCTCGGGAGGAGGCCCATGTTCAGCAGTGGACGTTATACGGGCTGATGATGATGATGAAATAAAAAATTACCAATATACAGCACGTTGAAATTTCATGTGACGTCACAAAGGTTCAATTTTACCTAAGAGTGACGTCACAAGCTCTGAACTTTATAGCTTGTTTTTGCTCTATATCTTTGTAATTTTTTACTGATTTGATAAATTAAAAACTACCAAATATATTTTTTTAGTTTCCATCCCTATTTATTTTGTTTTTTTTTTCTAGCAATAGCGACATCCATAAATAAACTCCCATTATTAACTAATATTTAAATTCCCCCATCAGACTTTTCCCTTACACCTTACTTACGCACGAAACCACAACATTAATCAACAATATTATTTGACTATGATAGCAGCTCATTGGGAGTTGTAGCAGAATTCATCGTGGTGGTATTAAAGCCATAAAAAACCGTCTCTTTTAAGTAGATAATAATTATATTTCTTCTAAGCTTATCAATAATCTAACTGTCCTTATTTTCTACGTTAAACTTTTATCCTAGTGTAAACTAATTAAAAGTATAATAACGCCTTTTATTTGTCATCTAAAGATTCAGTTGAACAAACCCTTTTCTTCCTTATATTTAAATTCTTTGTCACTAAAAGACGTTGTAACCGTAAAAATGGTCATGAAAAGGAATTCAATGCCGGACAAATTGCTTCATCTCTTTAGACAGGATTTTTCCACAGAAAAATAAGCGATGAGAAGTGTCAAGGACATTAATTATTACATCAGAATACTTCGGATAAATTGTTACTAGCTGTGTTTGTTCATTCGGCTCGCTTTAATCGTAGGTCATGGGTTCGATTCCCACAGCGGACAAGATAATCTTTGTGTAGATTCAAAAAATTATTTTCCGGGTCTGGTCGGCTGAAGGACTACCCTCCGTGCCCCGGAAAACACTTTAAGCCGTTGGTCCCGATTGTTATAACATCAACTATATCAATCGTGGAAACCAGGAAACGGGCAGCAGCGTTTCCTTGTGTGCTACAACATAATACTGCAAACCCACATGCGAAGCGTGGTGACTATGGCAAATCCCTCCTCGGGAGAGGCTTGTTCAGCAGTGGACGTTATATGGCTGCTGATGATGATTATATGTTTGTTTTAGCCCGGTGTCAATTTTTTTCCGATTCCATTAAGGACCCTTCGGGGTGTTATAAGTTTGACGTGTTTTTCTGTAGCATCATAACTCCTGATCAGGTGATACAATTTAGATTTGTTTTTTGTTTGAAATTTAAGTTAATCGAGAGTTATTAGCCATGTTTTAACAAAATTGGTTCAGCCGTTTACAAGATATGGGGGTTGAAATTGGGAAGGAAAAACCGAATGTTTGCAAATATGGCCAAGTTGAGAATCAAAAGAAAGGATATGATTTATACATAACAGAAACTGATCTGAAAATATTCAAATAATAATATAGATTTCTTTGTAAATATTTCTTTGTTTGCCATGTTTTTTGAATTGGAGTTTTTCCAATGCTTATATTTAATTTATATCTTATTCACATTGGGCTGAGGATTAAATCAGAACTAGCGGATCCGATATAATTTAATCAGATATTTAATAAAACTCACTTAAATTTACCAGCTAAATCCAGCCACGCTTCGAAAGCATTAATTCCTATTGGAATTCTAGGTTAATTTTAGCTTTCTGAACTTTTACTCCAATATAAGCTTCAATAGTGGCAAATTTTTCTCCATGTTCAAATAATATCAATCTTTTGTTTTCACATCAAGTTATTAAATGAAGCGAATCTATAGATTTAAGCACATCATCGTAGTCATCTCTCCAGTCTCTTGTGACTATGGACAAATGTGGTTCTCACACTAGGTGCCACATACATGTTTCAATACCCAAATAAATACTGACTTTTCTTCAGTATTCGATGGTCACAGATGATGAAAACCAAAGACAGGCAGTATGGACATGTAACAAAGGCAACAGAGATTACGAAGCAAAAAACATCAAAAAAGTAACATGCTATTTTAAGCACAGAATTTATTCCATAAATCCTCCATTTAAGAACACGAACAATAAAACAAAAGCTCCAAATAAGAAAAAGATAAAGCTAACTTTTATCCACAACACCAAGATTAAGCAAGTCGCTATCTAAAAGAGCAATGCCGCTTCCACTCATTTTCAGTTCCACGCTTTTTCCAATAGAATTCCCACTGTCCGTACATACAAATGGTTTTAATCTAAGGCGATTAACATCTTATTCAAGAATTCAATTCAATGGATAGTGGTCTTCGTGAGCGTGGATTGTTTGAATCTAAATTAAAACGGAAGCCTTGTGGGACCACAGACTAAATAAATATAGTCCGTCAACTAGTTAATTTTGCGTCTTGCTTTGTTATTTGTGGGTATGTTACGAAAGGGTTTTGTTAGAGGTTTATGTGGATAACGTAGATATACGCCGTAATTTGTAGTTGTTGCTATGATTTAAAGAAAGTAAAATAAATGCTGTGGAAATGAGAGCACTGAGGAGCAGGAGAATTAAGAACAGAGTGATTATAGAACGTTGTAGTATAAAATATGTAGATGTGTGACAAGGATTGAGAAAGGTATGCTAAATTGGTTCGGACATACAGAGAGAATGAATGAAAGGAAACTAACAAGTAGAATTTATAGGGCAAATGTGAATGGAAGTGTTGGAAGGGGAAGACCAAGGCAGACGTACCATGATCAAATCGAGGATGTTCTTAAAAAAGGCTAGGTTGAAAGTACCCTACACCGAAGGACATGCATGAGGAGATCAATGAATTAAGAAGAGACGAAAGTGGTATGTCAGGATCGTAGCAAGTGGAAGGAAGGGGTCTCTGCCTACCCCTATGGGAAAGAGGCGTAAATGTATTTAGAAAAAAATATTTATTTTTCATAGTATTCTCCATATATGTATACACTTTTTTCATGGCCTTAAAATCTCAGATAAAAATTACTTCGTTCTTGATTCATGTGCCAATTACCTACTACATATATGACATAATTTTCATGACGCATGCCACGCGTCAGAAGGTTGTATGTATGTAAAATATATCAAAGTATTTTTATCAAAGCATCGGTATTGTTAACAAGTTATGATTTGCAAATCGCCACGAGCATGATGTAATTTGGTACATAAAACAAGTACGAAGTCATTTAATCTGTGATTTGAATGCCATTAAAAATAATAAATTGTTTTACGTACTTAAGTGACACTTTTTTTAGATTTTATTTAACAAATTGTGATTAACACATGTATCTAAATACCTAAGTGCTGAACAAATCTCAATATTTTAAAATATTAGGCGCATTGAATACAAAAACAATAACAGCATCTCCTCACTCTGTTTTACCATAATGGTCAACAATAAGAAAAAGGTTATATGAATAAAATATGTTCCAGTGGTTCACAAATGTACAGTAGCAACTAACAATGCAAAATCCCCATGATCTCTACCCCACATTATTAGAAACAGGACAATACCAAAATCTCTTCTTTGACCGGGGTTTAGGTAACGCTTTATTAATATATTTGACTATTATTGGAAGGGTCAAGCTGATATTGTATTCACAAACTGACCCTAGATTACTGACAGAACATTTGGTAAACAACATGATTTGAAATGAAAGATTTATTATTTTCATTGCCGTTATTTTGTTTACAAACTAGATGACCCAAAGAAACGGGGTAATGCTGCCAGCATTATGGGAACTTTGCCAAGTAGAATAGATTTAGAATAGTAGTATTTTATAAGTTAGTTTTATTTTAAATTAGCTACTTTTAGTTGTATATTATGTATTTTATTCAAAAAAGTAAAAAATACTGATTATTTTTTAAGATTATTTGTATTTTAGTTCGCAATAAATAATCAACATTAATATCGATTATTAACTATAATATCGTTGCACAAATAATCAGACAACTTAAATTGAAATGGGCAGGACATGCAATTAAAGGTAAACAAAAATGGTCAAAGACAATAATAATTGGTGCAGGCTGGACAACAACAGCTATGGATACACAACAATGGAAAAAGTAGGGAGAAGCCTTTGCTTATGAAAGGCACACAGACAAGGACGGTGAAAATCTATACGAATCTATATTAATATTATTAAGAGGAAAGATTTGATTGTATGATTGTTTGTTTGTATTGAGTAGGCTAAGAAATGTCTTGAGCGATTTCAAAAATTATTACACCGTTGGGAAGCTGCACTATAGAATAGAATAGAATTATCTTTATTCAAGTAACATGACTCAATCAATTAGTAACACTTAACACTATATTAGTAACATATATACCTAAAAACACTACACAAAAACATAAAAATAATAGTGGATCACCGCGGTGGCAACCCATGTGAGATGGCACAACAGTGACCCACGAAAACACAGTCTAGGCGACATGAAATCATGCCTAGGATACTGTTGGAGCCGCCCCACACCCTGCGCACCATGGATGCTTACCTTTTGCGCATCGTTGTAACAAAGGCTATAATTAATTATGAAGTCCCCATGGGAACCGGATAGTAAATAAGTTTGTAAATATGCGCAAAAAAATATAACTAAAGAAATAACATGTACCTATGTATTGTAATGCCTGAATTAAGACTTATATTATTATGATTGTCAATATCGGGCCGATTAAAAAGAAATGTTTACAATGAGACAGTTGCATTATCTAAATATAATATTTTATGCTGAGTATTGAAACCGGAGAAGCGCAAGTGTTCACTATGATCAAATAAATGAAGGGATAATTCTGCTTATTTTAAGTTATTTGTTCACATTATGAAGTACCTACACCAGTCAAAAATCCAGTTTTGACAACTTTAATCGCTCCGACCGATTTGAGATTAACGAAAACAAACCAGTATGTAAAAAAATTAAGTCACAAATAACTATAATAGGTTGATATTTCAAACAGATACTTACATTTTATGTTCAGATTGAAGCTCAACCTAATATTTCCTATCTTGGAACAATCAATGCAGTTAAATGCACCAACCATAATACTAGGTCATCTGAATGTTGGCGGAAAGATAAAAGATAACGATTCTGCCAATGTGTCATATCGAGTAATATTCGCTAAATGAGCTTTGTTCAGCTTCGATAGATAACATCTAGTTTGGATCGTCGCAACTTGATGTTATTTATCTATTAGCAGTATATTTAGGAAAAACTATTTAGCTTGTGAAATTATAAAGTACTTTTAACTTGGCTATATAATTATCGGGCTTCTTTGCTTAGTTTTTGCACTACTTGATTTTTAGAACCGATTTTACATCCGCAATTAAGTACATTATTTGAAACCGCCTCAAAAAAATACGTGTATTCTTCGATAAGAACACACGCCAGCGCCAGCTGGACGTCTTAGATCCATCTACCAAATAGTTATGACTTATCTTAATAAGTCATATATCTATTTTATAACAATCATCATCTTGTCTCATTCTGCCTGTCACACTATGACTAACTCCCCATTTCGTTATATCATTGTTTGCACAATCCTTCCATCTTTTTTTTAGGTCTCTCACTTCCTCTACATCCATTTACCTCTTCATCCATAAAACCCAGCATTGAGGCTATAATCTTAACGCTAAATGAATCATTCAGATTTCTTGTCCCAACAATTATCATGTTATTGTTAATTTACATCAACTTAGCAACTAACAACGATAATAAAGCAGTGAAATCTGGTACAGATATATTTTACAATCTAGATTTACACACGGCTTTTCAAAAGCAATCAAAGTGTTACCACAGATTTTAACTTAACTTTAATTTAAAATTAAATTAAATACTTACTACTATTTATTAACGAAACTGTAAAACAAATATGGAACATGATTCAATACAAACTTGTTCATTCATAGTGATCGAAAATTGTAGTCATAGATTACCTAATGCAAGAATCGAATCAAAATAGCTGTCCAATATTCTGTGTCATAAGGTTGGATGAAAAATATTTCAATATGGTACTGACCGTATTGCCGTTTAAAAATTTAATTACTGACAGATTGTCAACAATAAAAAATAGAAATTTATTATAAGAACATTGTAAACAGACAAAAAATACAAGTGCAAATCAATTAATGTTTTTTATTCGATAATTAGCCCAAACAATAGCTTATGCTCATGCTTTAAGAAACTAGAGAATTTTATTTACAGCTAAAAACTTAATTTCAACATTTATCATCATTGTGAAATTGGATTTCAGGCTTCTAATACTATTGTATTCCAACAAATGTATATCCAGGGGGGGTAGCTAGTTGTACATCTGTAAGTTTTACAAAGATAACTTAGTTCCCAGACTTCATCCTTTGAACGCACAATAATCCATTCAATTTCGCCTTATTCAGTTCTTGTTCAGACATGTTGGCAACAAATATTTGCCTGTTTATGTATTCAGCCGGTGTGGCTACCGTGGGCAGATAACCTATTCAACTGCATTCATATGCAGATCTGTTAAAATCTAGGATGTGCGGTAGTTTACATGTTAATAGACGGAAGGAAGCCTTGGATCGTGTATTGAATACAAAATATGCTGTAGAAAATGCTTTGATTATTTGAAGATATTTTTTTGTAAGGTTCGCATGAAAAAAATATGCATTGGAAGCTTTGTGGTAACAGTACTCAGTACTATTTATGAATAATAGTTTGTATATTATTTACTTATTTATTAGGTCCTTCACAGCTAGCTTTTTTTTATTTATATAGTACTTTTTAGAAAAAGTTGCTAAATACATACCTAGTACTTTTGGGAAATTTAGGAAAAAAAATGGTACACATTAATTTTAAATAATTTTTCCACGTGTATTTGTTATTACTCTGAGAGTAGTCTGAGCATGTGCATGTTTTTATTTATTTATTTATTGTCATACATATAGCTATCATTACATTTACCCAATACATTAGTGTTAGATCCATACAGTGCCGGATTAAGATTCTGTCGCTCAACGAGCTTTATTTTAGGCTTCTACCTATTTTAAGTAGCATATGTGTTTTCATATGCCGCGCTGAGATTGCGGTCAAAATTTTTAAATGGGGTGAATTTTAGTTTAGCAAAAAAATATAGTACATTTTGTACTATATTATTTTTACATAATATATAGCACATTTGACTGAAATATAGTACGATGCTAAATAATATAGTACGGGTGGCAACCCTATTCACAGCTGATGATACATTGTTAAAGATTAGATCAAGTGAGATTAGTAATATGGTAAACCACACAGCAAGGTGTGGTTTCAAGCTTAAAATAGACTACCATATGTCCTCCCATGGGTGTCGTAAGAGGGGACTAAGGGACATACAGCTGATGAGTAGGTAGCAGCATCTATTAGTTCAAGGTTAGTTATCAACTTACTGCGATCGCCAATTGTGTCAATAGTCCTCATGGCCGTTAAGAGGCAAAATGAACATCGGTCCATGTTTAGCAGTAAACTTAACGGGCAGTTGTATTTTATAACTTCTTGTAAGTTATTGGTTATATTTCTTAGTTAGTTTATGTATCGTATCATGTTGGTACGATACATAAACTGCCGTGTGGTTTCCGGCTTAGAATAGACCACTCCATGTCTTCCCATGGGTGTTGTAAAAGGCGACTAAGGGACATATGGCTGATGAATGGGCAGCAGCATCCATTAGCTCAAGGTTTGGGGCGTGGTGATTATGGCAAAATCCCCCAACGATCATGGCTTGCCAAGGTCTGTTAAGAGGAGTCCCATGTTCAGCAGTGGACGTAAACGGGCTGTTAATGATGAAAAATGATGATGATGATCATATTGGTATCACATATATTTCAGAATGAATATTTTGACTTTCCTATAAAATTTCAAGCTATTTTTAAAATATTGCAAGAATCTATGAATTTAATCACATTTTTAGATGCCTGGTCCATCAGAATAAGGCAGCATTTCATTTCGAGTTTTCTTTTTTATAAGGGGTATCTCTTATGTGCTGCTGTTAGACAAAAACATAAAATAAATAATATTATATCTTCAGCAACTATTTTTTTAACAAAAAACCATTCATTCAGCCCTTATCGCAAACTCCTTGGAAAAATAAAGCACATATTTTCGACTCAACGCAGGATAAAGGGAAGGGAACGAAGAAATATTATTTTTTGTTGTTCTTCTTTAAAAATGAACTCGGTTTGACATAAGTCCGATTATATTTTAGTCGTGCCAAGGGTCAGCTTAAGAAAGATTTAGTCTTGTGCAATGAGAGTTTCCAAAAAAATTGTGGCAATTTGTTAGTTGTTGATTTTGAAAATAATATATATAACAAACAAGTATATTCATATTAAGCTTGTGAAAATCGGCAATATTAATATATATATACTTAAATATAAATGGTATTAAAAGATTTAAAAAAAAAACAGGCAGTGTTTAAATATTTACTTCCACTTAAGAGCTGCTACTACTAAACTAAAATTTGTCAAGTAATACTTAGATAATATAATATTAGAGACAAGTTATAAGGAGATTGATATATTTCGACGACAGGTTGGGTAAGTTGTAGTTGGGTTCCGTCGTTATTCGTTCAGGCATTAGTAGCTATACCTAAGATCTCAATTAATCGTCAAAAAATAATTTAAATCAGTTCATTCATCTGTTTCTTTAATAGATTTATGTATTTAACTACTTTTTGTAACAACTCTTTCAACTTTGTCTAAATAACTTTGAAACTTGTATATTTCAGGATATTTTATAAAAGTGGAAATCAAAAGGAAACCATTTCATTTATCTTTACTTCCATCAAAAACCCTCGTAATGCTTCTTCTCATTGAATCCTTCAAATCTATTTTTCCTCAACTGACCTTACCGTGGCGAGAAGTCAATAAAATAAGCAACCGAGAAGGTTCGTGTAAAGAATACGTTGCATTATTCAGTCCGCTCCTCACTTTGCTAAATGAAATAAATTACCATTGGTACGTATAATACAGGAATAAGATACATTCCCTACATTGTCAATTTACAAAATTTTCAAGATTAGTGTAGGGCTTGCAGTTGTGGTCCCCTCCGTGGGACCTGGAGGCGGAGATTTTGGCCGCCGCGTACCGGCGGAGGTGTGAGGGGGCGCGTTCTGGCCGCGACCCCTTCCCGGAGGGTGTTGCACGGTGGCGGACTGAGATCCGTCGCCAAACCCTCCGGAAATGGCAGGAGCGGCTAGAGGCCGCGCCGCGGAGCGGATTGCGTACGGTGGAGGCGATTCGGCCCCATCTAAAAAAGTGGGCCGGTCGCCGTCACGGTGACGTCACCTACCACGTTGCACAGGTAGTAACAGGCCATGGCTGCTTCGGCCACTACCTGTGCAACGTGGCGCAGAGAGAGCCGGACACTCGCTGTCACCACTGTGACTGTGCCGACGATACGGCGCAGCACACGGTGGTGGAGTGTCCGGCGTGGGCCAACGAGCGGGAGGAGCTCGTTGGCGAGGTGGGAGACGACCTCTCGCTGCTGACCATCATTTCGAAGATGGTTCAAAGCGAGAGGTCGTGGGAGGCGGTTGCCTCCTTCTGTAGACAAGTTATGTCACAGAAGGAGGCCGCGGAGCGGGAGAGGGAAGTAGATCCCTCTGCCCACCCGCTTCGCAGACGGCGTGTTGGCCGTCGGCGGCGGGCCGAAACCCGCCGCCTACCGCCCTAGGCTCGGCCTTGGGGAGTGGGGAACATGGGCCCCGCTCCCTTCGAGGCTGACCCATGAGGAGTAGGGACGCCTCTACACTCCGGGCGTCCCTATAATTGGGCAAATGGGCCACTGTAAGTGTGGCCCTGGAGATCCCGCGGTACCATATTGGCCGCGGGTGCCGTCGGGGGGCCGGATTGCTCATGCGTACCCGACCCCCGCCAACGGCGGATCGAAGGAGTGTCCGGGGGGTTTTAGTGGTGTAGGGTACTCTCCTCGTGGTATGACTTTAGCATACCACGCTATGGAGAGGGCGAGTCCCACATATCCCACCGCCAGCGCGCAAATACGCTGCAACGGTGGTGGGAATGCGTCAATGCATTTCCCCCCGGACAAAAAAAAAAAAAAAAAAAAAGGTCTTGCAGTTGTATTCGGCACATATTTTGTAAATGAAAGACCTAAAAAATTATATGTTTGAGTTTTTTCTCGATATTTATCGTCTAACTTTTCACTTTACCTAATAAATACCAATAATTGGCGACAGTGATGGCTTTAGTGGAACCCAAAATCAAGACCTCCATAGTGCATATTGTCATTGTTTTTTTTATAAGGATACATTAAGTTAGCCACGAGGTTTATGCTAGTTCAGAATTCAGGCTTAAAAACTATTAACTAAGCAACCTGCAAAAGAATGCGCCATCTGTGTGACTTGGACCTCGGCGCAGGGCGGTCGCTGGCGAGATAATCAATGAATGATGACTTTAGGTTTTTTTTAAGTCTTTATTACGTTATGCTTAGTGAAACTATAATGACCTCAGCACAAGCCATGTCCAGTCTTGGACTCGGATTTGTAAATAATAACTTTAAAATAATTTATTACTTGTAAATATTAAAAATACGTTTTTCTGCGGCAACTGACCGTGAAACGTTGTTTAACGCAAAAATATCCGTGAAAGGAAATCAAATTTGAAGTCACTATTTGTTTGATGAATACCTCAGTTGAATTATTAATTTTTCTGCTACAGAATGTATCAATATTTGACTTGTTTTCGTTTGGGTTTCTTCCTCTGTTAAAAAAGCATGTTTTTTGTATACTTTTTAATTTATATAATAATTAATATAGTTCTTTTTACGGTGTTTGTAGTCGATCAAAGTTTCATGGCATCGCAGCAATTTTTCTCGATTCTCAGTCTACCAAGAATTAGCTGAAGGTACCGATCAAAAATAATCTGGAGCAGTTGCGAGATGGCTGTTGCGCAATGGCAGGAAATTTGATATCAAAACAATATAGCAGCAACAATAATTTCCACAACGCGTAAAATAAATTACATAAGCACGAACAGTTAACAGTTTTCTCACTCTCCACATCAACACTGTGCCTATAACACCGAGGTTACAGTATTATGCATTTCTACGTCGCATGAAAATCAAATATCAATGTTTGTACGGAATACCACAAGGCTGCGAGACGGAGCCAGTCAAAGGAGTTCACACGTCACAAACAACTTTTTACTTAAAAAATAAGTACCAACAAATTCCATATCAAAACATAACAGGTTATTTCACTCTTCATAGCAACATAGTGTTTCATAAACCGGGGGTTTGCGAGCAATTAGACGGAGTAAACGTTCACTCGACTCAGCGGCTAGAGGGCAAAATGGTATAAACGGAATTTTCACTTCCTTTATGCCTTAATGGAGCGTAGAATGCAAACTTTTAGTAGTAATTTGTGGTGGCAAGGTTTATGTTAGTTTAGTTGAGAGAAAGTATAATTAACATACATGTGAAAATGTTTAAAAGGGTTAAATAAAGTTTTTAGTTAGTGGAAGTTTTCTTGTCTCATACAATATAGGGTGCTGCTGAGTTCAAGCGGAAATTGTTAAGATAAATTCCAGAAACTCTGAGTGCTACCCACTCAGAGTTTTCTGGATTTTCTTTAGCTACGGTGAAACAAAATTAAGGTGCAATCGAAAAGATGAATACTAAAACAAAACCTTACTTATATCAATTATGTTTTCCTCAGTATGTGACTGATAATTTTGAGTAGGAACTAGTTTTATTATAAGTCCTTATTATGCCTTTTTAAGCAAAATAAATGTGTAATAAGTTAGAGAGCTCTGTGTGTTAATGGTAATTAGTTATATGATGAATTGATTAATGGATAATCAAAAAGCCTTACATTAGTTTGAAGTTTTTCCATCAAATCACTATAATCAAGTTTTAATAATGTCTCGCTAAGTTACTAGACTTAAGTAACAAGTTTTCCAACTATTCGAATTTCCGTTGTCACCTTTGATTTCTATCTCAGCATCAGTTGTAGATAATAACTCTGCTAGCCCCAACACCTTCTGGACACTGGTTTCAACTCCTAGATAAACTTCGATTAAACCAAACCCGCTTGAGATAAGAACCTTAACATGGTACGACACGATAATCTGATTAATTTACTTTTTCTTTTTCTTAGACTAAGATTATATTTGTTTGTTTGCTTGAACGCGGTTGAATTAGAAACCCCTTTTTTTCAAGAAAGGCTATTAGCTATACATTGAATGAATATCAATACGCTACGACCATTCAAAGCGGAGCACCAATGAAGAATGTTTCAAAATATTTTCAATTTACTTTTGAGAGCTTCTGCTAAAACGATTTAAGCTAAAATGTTCCAAAAATCGCACGATTTAAAAGTGAAGTTCGAAATTTAATCAGTCGTACAGACAGCTACCATTGACTAGAGAGGTTTAGATTGGGTGCTTCTATTGTGGCAAATGTAATGAATGTTCAGCTAGAAAGTTATAGTAGCTTACATCATTATGAACATTTGAAAAATAATGATCTATCTTGCATTGCCTTCCGACGAAGCAATTTTGAGACCTAGGGGAAAGTAATAAGATATTTTATAATATATTCGATTATTTTAAAAGTAGAAAATTCTTTACTAAATTTATCAATACACATGGTACTACCATGTGTATTGATAAATTTAGTAAAGAATTTTCTTTGAAATAATAAATTAAAATTTTACCATTTCTTTTTGAATGAATAAAAAATTACATTAAAATACATGATGCGAGCGCCAGATAAGATCACTCTGCCATAAATTGGGTCACGTGAGCAGCACAAAAAATGGTTTTATTCAAAAGAATCATATTTTTTTTGGTATAGAAAATTAGGTAATGAATTTTAGTTCACATTATTACATAAATCGTCATTTTATGTTATGGAATCAGGATTTATTAGTATAAAATCTTGTAATAGTAGCCAATAGCAAAACTTTAAATATTGAAGAAAAGATGATTCATGACATTGCCTATCGGCCAAATATTTGAAAGTGGCATTTTAGTCTGAGACTTTCCATCAGATTTTCTCAGTCTACTGCAGGATATAAGTCTCCTCTATAAGCTTTAGAACGGCAGAGTAAATAATTATATCATTTTTGCACGTAACACACAAGACAGTTTTTAAAGTCACCATGACCATTCTCAAACATTAAAACACTTTCGCCAAATTCGGGAACGATTCTTAATCAGTAGACGGTTGATTAGAGAGTTTCCGAGTTGGCTTGGCGAGTAATGAGTCTAGCTGTCTGTGGTTTAAGCTCCAATGCCCCTATCGGTTTGGACGTCCAATTTCGAAAATTTCGAAATTTCTTGGTCATTTTCGATTGGGATTGGCTTAGGAAGCATTTGAGCCTACAACCAGGAACAAACGCATTAGATGAAGTACACTTAACTTATCAAACCGTTACAATATCTACTACCAAAAAGATAATTATATCTTTTGGTGATCGTTATTAGGATTCCGTACCTCAAAAGGAAAAAAAACAGAAGCCTTATCACTCTGTTGTACGTCTGTCTGTCAAGTCCCTTTTTCTCAGTAACGCGTGGAAAAAAATGTTGAGTATTTGATATAACATGCATACCAAATACTCAGATCTACTGTTCCTTAAATCAATGAAAAAATCAATCTTTTAAGCCAACGCAATCAAAAGATGCTGTATCCTTTGATTGCGTTAGGCTAAGTTTCCTTTACACAGCAGTTAAGCATTGCCATTTAACGGCAATGCTGTCTGCATTCTGAGAACTGCCAAGTAGCATATGACGGTCACCGTAGCCTAGTTGGTAGTGCTCCTGCCTACGAAGCTGGTGGTCCTGGGTTCGAATCCCGGTAAGTGCAAATATTTGTGTGAGCACGAATATTTGTTTCTGAGTCATGGATGTTTTCTATGTATTTAAGTATTTATCTATCTATATAAGTATGTATATCGTCGCCTGGTGTCCATAGTACAAGCTTTGCTTAGTTTGGGGCTAGGATGATCTGTGTGACATTGTCCCTAGATAGATATTATTATTATTATATATTTAGAATAGTTAGTATTTTACTAGTAAATTGCAGTTTTAGTGATAATTTAGCTAACCATATTAAATCTTCGTATTTTTTTTTATGAACATAATATACTACCACCATTTAACTACGCTTGCCGGCCAAGCGTGGTGATTATGACCATATCCTCAACGACCCTGGCTTGATAAAGTCTATAAGAGGGGGCCCATGTTCAGCAGTGGACGTAAACATCCCATAAAGTGAAAAAGGTAGAACCAAAGTACAATTCAACAAATGAACAATTATTATGTTATTGTAAATGAAATTCAGTTTGTCTTTAGGTTATACACATTGCTACACACCATTAGGCCATGAATCCTAAAACTTTGCAAAATAACGGCTCATTTAAAACCGTGAATAGTTCGAATAAGGTCCGATGCAAATAGTTTCGAAAGCCCGACGTCATTAGGAATATTTAGCTGGAACCACTTTAAAGAGACACTAATGATGCGGCGAACGACAAACCGACGCAGCGATTTATTAATATAAATATTTATGAGGAACACTTAGTTTACGTTTGTATGTTATGGTAACTTAAGTGTTACAAATAATTTTATTGGTACTTGAGACATTTAACTAATAGAGTTTGTCTAAAAGTTAAACGGAAGTAAATGACAAGAATGTAAGAAGAAAAACTTAATGCAAATTCTTACTTACTTCTCCATACCTTAGTATTATTTATTAGCTGAAAAAAATCGTTAAATGTTAATTTTACTCAAAATTTATAAAATAATTATGAACTACATTCTAATATATAACATTTAAGGACTTATTCTATTTAACTTTTTTTAAACCAAAGCCTGTGGTAATAAATTAATGAATAAATCTATACATGCAACCCTTTTAAAAGTAAAAGCTGTGGAGAAAGTTTGGGTCAGACATAACTTGTAGACGGAGAAGAATGTAATCTATAATTATACAACATCCCGACCAAGTCCCAGGAAATAGCTACATATAAGTCATACTCTGTCGCATCGTCTATAACCTATTTACTAAGAAACATTGACAAGACACCGAGCACGCATCAAACACTGCCATCCCAACGTACGCATTTACTATTTATTCATCAACGTAAACTCGATATTAGGATTCCTTTGAGAATTATCTCTCAGCAATCAGTAACTTTGATGCTAATTACTGCGTCGGTTAAATTTGTATGTAAATTTAACTGAAACACATATGGGTTTCTTGGAATTGGTATTATGTGGGTTGATTGGAGTGCCTCAGACAGTACATAAATTTATTCTAGATATTTTACTTAGTTACAAGTTGCCAAATAGTTCGAAGTCCCTCGATAACTATTTGGCAAGGGCCTACGAGAGGGAAGAAACTTTATGTAAAATAACATATTTATTTATTCCTCAGCTAGCTTTGAAATAAAGTTATAAATACTTTACAACACTTGGCCAAAAAGTGGCATACAATTGTCCCAACAAAGACCCAATATCTTATTTTGATGATTTTACGAAATAGAATCACAATGATTCATCATTGAAGCATATCGAGACACTTAAGTACTACTCAATAATAGGACAACCTCCGTAGCGTAGCGGTATTTGGCCCGCTTTAAGTCTCGGAGGTCGTGGGTTCGATCCTCACACCGGACAAGAAATCTTTGTGTAAATTCTAAGATTTCTTTCCGGGTCTGTTAGGTTGAGGGACTACCCTCCGTGCCTCGGAAAGCAAGTTAAGCCGTTGGTCCCGTTTGTTATAACATCATCTATAACAAGCGTATACCAGGGAACGGGCAGCAGCGTTTCCCTGTGTATTACAACATAATACTGCGGTCACCAATCCGCCTGCCAAGCGTGGTGACTATGGCAAAAACCCTCCCTCGGGAGGAGGCCCATGTTCAGCAATGGACCTTGTACGGACTGATGATGATGATGAAGGTACTATACTCTCTCTGTGCTTCGGAAAGTACTTTAAGCCAATATAGCATAGTTCCATCACCGAAATTTTTGCTTAGAACGACGATTAGAGGACGATGAGATGTTAGACTTCACACAAATTCATTGTCATTAACAGTTTACTCAATAATAGGTACCTACTTAAATATTTTTATTGGCCATCTTCAGCAGTAGGAAAATAAATCGCGGGAAACTTTATGCGCTCTCTGGTCATAAAGCAAATTAATAGAACGGTATTCTCAGTTTTATATCAATAATTCCTGTGTAAATATCGACCATAAAAGACCAGATCGCCTAGACAACACGATAGTGTGAAAGCTTACTTATCGCAAACGCTTTGGCGGCAGAATAATTATGGCCTAGCCGAAATGTCTTATGCTACAAGTTAGCCTTTTCTATCTCTTCTTGATGATCTCTTCCCTAACAGTGACAAACAAAATTAAACTCAAGGGTTATCGATTTTATTTAGTCGAAAATACTTAATAAGAAGTATAGGCCCTGAGTACTCAAAAGCAACTGCTATCAACTCATCGCCAGTTCTAACATGTCATATAAATCTTTGAATCTAAAAATACATTTTACATCCCACATACATTGTGTACGGCATCCAAATATTCAAGCCCTCCGTTCCAATTGCCTGTCCTAAATCAGCACTTTTTCTTATTTATAAAGACGAATAAAAAGGAGTGCTGATGTACGGTACTTTTAGATGTGCTTCAGTACTTCAATTTATCTGCCCCGGTGGCCCCGCTTTCCCATACAGCCTGCGAGCACAAAGGTCAGACTAGACTCGGAGCTGCGGATCAAATGGAAAGACGAACTGACTTAAGTGACAGATCCAAGATGTAAAATGTCGTAAGAGAGCAAGATTTCTCAATGTGAATTATATTTTATGTTGTAGTATTTGAGTTGTATTTCGTATGGTAATCGATGTTATAGAGATACTCGATTTGTCAAGAACACTTTGCATAAAGTATTATTTACTTATACACGACTTGGAGTTAGGTTCTTAGTCATATTTATTGAGTGACATGAAAATAATTCATGTTATTGAATGATTTATAAGACAAAATTGGTAGTTTCGATTTTATTAATAAATTTTCTGTTCCAATAATTTAAAAAGATATTTACCTACGTATTTATTTTGTATCCCAGCGTAGAAAAGTACTTGTCAGGATGTCAGTACTTGATTACGAAGTCGTGGACCCTCTTTAAACTTTAACGGAACTGGGTCAAAGACGTTAATTAATTTACGGCCCTATCATTATCCACGATACGTTTAGCAGCTTACGGAATAAGTGATGTTAACAGTTAGAGCGTGCTTTTTGGTAGAAACTGTGCCTAGAATCGAAGACGCGGTTCACTTTTCAATACTTAAGTAGTATTGTCAAATCATTAACAGTGACGTGGAGTCACAGACAATAAAATTCAAAAACATGGTGTCATATTGTCACTCTCGTTTCAGAAACACTGCCACGTTCGCCTTGGCGCTTGCAGGCTCTTGTCTAACCATTCAATGCGTTAAATCCCGAAGCTACAAGGAAGGGCGCAGGAAAAGGAGGCTTCAAGTTCTTGGTCCGTTGTATGAGAGATATACATCCATTTTTTTTAAAATGACTCTGTAATATATTTATTTTTAATTTGCTGTTAGTGCCGGCATCATCCTTAAAATCTTCTGACATTACCCATGGAGTTCAAAATTAAATTCAAGCAGTCAAATTGTATGTAACTCTCTAGATTTGGCACGGAGGGTAGTCCCTTAACTAACCAGACCCGGAAATAAATCTTAGAAATTTATACTAAGCTTTTTTGTCCGGCTTGGGAATCGAACTCACGATCTCCGAGAGTTAAAGCGCGACTTATAACAGAGGCTGTCGTTTTGACTTATTAAAAATAAATATGAACAGGTAAATAAAAATATTTTATATTGTAAAGTAGCATTACCTCCGGGTCTAAATGGAACGTGCCAGAACGTGCATTACTTTACCTATGTCTACAGAGCGTTCAATTACGGCCTTCGTTTCGTTCAAATTAGCCATTTTTCCTTGCTAAATGTGTCGTGAAGTGAAAAAAGTTTCAATACCCTCCTTTTATGTTACTAAAGGCATTCTCCCGAAAATGAACCCTGCATTTTCGTGAAATTTTACACAAAAATGTACAAGTAAAAAGATTATTTTAGAAGGTTTTTTGTAGTGAAACGGTAAATACATTTAGAGACTGAGGTACTAAGTTACTCACTTTATATAATAGTACTTGATAAAAACAGACGTATACCAACAATCATCTTTATGGAGATGAAATATAGGGTGACTGGGGGGTACTGCGGGACCAAACCTGAAATCGCGAAAATAAATCAGCTGTTCCATACATTCATGTTCACATTACTCGTCCACATGGTAGGGAGCAGCTGATGTTTTTTCGCGATTTAAGGTTTGGTCCCATAACATTGTTTGTTATCATGAGCACAATCATGTGTTTAGGTATCGGTCACTAATTACCAGTCACCCTATATATCTTTGGCGTTTTAATTTTATATGCCTAATAGATTCCCGCGCGCGGTTTCACCCGCGTAGCTCTCGTTCCCGTAAGAACTTTATAACAAAATACCCTCGATAAATGAGATATTTAAAACTGAAAGAATGTTACAAATCGGACCAGTAGTTTAGCGCGTTTAAGCAAACAAACAAACTCTTCAGCTTGATATCGTCGGAGATTCTCCAATACTGCGTAAGTGACAATAGCTAATAAGGTTAAAAATTAGATGAAGCAAGTTGATTTTTGTCCTTTACAACATATAGGAAGAATATATTTTTTGACAGATGAAATTACACCTTATTGGCAACTGTTACTTTTGCGGTGTTGCTGTTTCACCGACGATATATTAATACAGATGTATAATCCTATGAAGGTTATGTTAAATTTCGTTTTACTTATTTTAACTTAAAATAGGTAATAGACCATAGTCTAATCAATAGACCATAGTAGTAAAATGGATATGAATAATTACACACAGTATTACAATTTGTCATCATCAATTAAATAGGTAATGTCTTCTGCTTAACATAGGACTATTTTCTATAAGGATTTTGTTTACGACGGGAGTACTCCCGTCGTAAGCAAAATCTTGTTCCCTAATTTATGTTTAGCAATTCATGATAACGCAACCAGAACAGTTTTTTATCGGTTGCATTTCGGGGAGTGTGCGGAGGTTCTACATAACCTGATACCCCCTTCACCCTTCCATCACCGGACGACTAGGCGCGGCGAGCGGTTTCACCCTTTTGTTGTAGACATTCCTTCAATACGCACGAAGCGATTTGCTTCTTCTTTCATAATGCGGACGGCTAAGGAGTGGAATTCTCTGCCGGCGTCAGTTTTTCCGGAACGCTATAATCTGGACATCTTTAAGGCTAAAGTGAACAGACACTTTCTAGGCAAGCGTGTATCATCTTAGGCCTTATCTTCGCCTTCCATCAAGCGAGATTAAGGTCAAACGTAAGCCTATAAGCAGTAAAAAAAAAAAAAAAAAAAAAAACCAACGACGATGCTACTATACTTATCGACGACAGTCCAATGTTTGACTATCCAACGCACTGATATTCCAACAACCAGGCACAAAACTTTAATTTAACACAAAGATTATTGGTAGGTAGTAGAAGACCACTGGTAGGATTCGAACCTACATTTTAGGGTAAAGCCCCTAATGCCTAGGCCATTTGGCCGCGGTGGATCGTCGAAATACATATATCAACCTCTTTATAATACGTTTCAAAGGTGTAATATAAGTAGGCTCCTCTGTCCTATGATATTAATTTAGATTATATCTAACTATGTTGTTGTGCCCGACAGGGTTTATAATTGATACCACTATAATGTTAAAACATAATGTAAAACGCAATAAAGTAGTGCGTATTGAGTAATACGCGAAACCAACTCATTACTAACGTGAGTTAAAACAAGACTTATAGTACCTAACCGATATGGCTACGAAAGTAATACAATAAAATAAAATAACAATGCCTAAATATAATACAAATAAGTATATGTTAGTGAATTTTGCACTTATAATTTTAGCGCACCTGAAACCATTTTGCAAATATGACTGCGTTAACAGCGCACAATGGCAACAGGTGAAATACGAATTCATGTGAAAACTGACTGTCACATTCTGTCGTAATTGTATTACAAATTGTACATGTTAATGCTGAGTTAGCATGTTTTTTTTTTATAAAAGAAATTTGCATAAAAATATTGCCTACGACAAATGGGTCTCATTTGGTCGTTCTTCTTTCTTTGTGGCTCCGGTTTTTTGCTTGTTTCATTTGTATGTTTTGATTGAATTTATTAGGCACTGAACATAATTACTGCTACGCTTTCGTATTCAAATCATGGATTGTTTTGTAGAAACAGTATGATATTTACTTGTTTTATTAAGAACATGGGTTGTTATTAACATGTGTTGGGCATTAATTTATTTTACGTTATCCTGATTATATACAATAATGACCGGCTGTGCAAAATTAATAAACATAGCACTTATGACTGCGGTGTTTCTTTATTTTGCATGTCAACCAGTGTTATATACTGGCTGACATTTTTTACCGTCTTGAAAATAACAGGGCGTGATATGTATATGAAATAGATGTCTAAGGCATAGTTATTTTATCATTTTATTTTTTTACTGACATAGAGTGAAAATCGTAACTGTAAACCTAAGCAGGTAGTTAGGCTATTTCTTTCGCTCTTTTCATTCGTGTGATTGCGGCTTAGGTATTATAGGTACCTATTTTATTATTATACACGCGCTTTGTATTTCGGGTGTATTTCGCTTAAGCAATTTATGAGATTTTCGAAACTCTTATTACCGAAACACTAGTACAAATATATTGTGGTCTATAGATTCTATTCCACTTACACAACACACCATATTATGAAGACGGTAAAAAAGTCACCCAGTAAAACCCCATAAAAATAATTATTATCCATCATCAGCCCTTAAAACGTTCACTGTTGAACACGGGTCTCCCTTGCTTAGGTACAAGAAGGGTACGTGACCGCAGTATTATGACACCACAATATTACGGCCAATGCGCAGCGGCGTTTTTCTGTGTACTACAAACTACACAGGGAAACGCTGCTGCCTGATGTTAAAACAAACTAGACCAACAGTTTAACGTACTTTTCAAGACAGTGGGTACCGTCTTAGTCTCTCAACCAAAACATTCGGAAAAAACATTCAATACGAAAATATCTTGTCCAACGCGGTATTCGAACTTATGATTCGAAATTACCTACAAGACTGTGTAAGTCTGTCTCACAGAGATTGTTATATAATGTGTCTAAGGAAATTTGACATCCAAATAAAACGCAAGACCCTATGTGGCTTCAAACGGAAAGCGACATCGCGGCAGACCCAAGAGAAGATGGCAAGATGAACATATATACTGGTTTGGTTTTGCGATAAATACTGGTTTCGAATGATTCTATACAGAGTTCATGGAAGTAGAGTATATAGGGAGGCCTTTGCCCTCAAGGGGAAAAGTTTAGGCTAATGATGATGAAGTCAATTTAAGCAGTGCATTTAGTTATAAAACTAACCTAACTGTTGCATGCTTTAATTTTCACTTTGCACTGCCTACGGTCCTTTTTCACAATCGCAATAAAAAACAATACAATATAAAACAATGAAAAAGCCGTGTGAAATATTGTTATTACAAACTTTATTTCACATAAACGCCCTCAGGAAACAAAGGGAGTTTTTTTTCATCAACCCGATGGCCCTTAAAATGAGAAGTCATCAGTTAAATAGCTGCCCGAGTTTAAAACGTTTCATCGTTCAGTATGGTAACCATGATTTTAAATAAAATATACACCAAAATTATTTAAAGATAATTCGTACAGCACACCATTATTCCGGGTCCGTGAATAACATATCATCATCAGCCCGTATAACGTCCACTGCTGAACATGGGCCTCCTCCCGAGGGAAGATATTTGCCATAGTCACCACGCTTGGCAGGCGGGTTGGTGACCGCAGTATTATGCTGTACCATACAAGGAGACGCTGCTGCCCGTTCCTTGATATACGATTATTATATATTATGTTATAAAAATCGGGACCAACGGCTTAACGTGCTTTCCGAGACACTGAGGGTAGTCCCTCAACCAACCAGGCCCGGAAATAAATCTTAGAATTTACAGAAACATTTTCTGCCGGTGTGGGGATCGAACCCACGATCTCCGAGATTCAAGGCGAGCCAAATACCGCTACGCTACGGAGGTTGAATAAGATATATACTACTAGATTGTACGCGCGTGCGCGCGTTCTGTTTCACCCGCTTAGCTCCTGTGTCCGTGGGAACTTCGTAGTTAAATGTAGCCAATGCTACTCTTAGATAACATCGTTTTTTAATTGTGAAAGCATTTTTGAAATCTATCAAATAATTCCGAAACCTATTCAATGCAAACAATCTATAAAATCTTTTCTTTCAACTATATAAATATACTATATATAAATAACTAATAAATTATATACCATTTTGTTACAGTTTAAATTTGGTAGAATAGAAATACCTAATAATTATTACTAAATCAATAAGTGTTAAAAGATTGGTACTGCATGGAGTTTATTTTTTAAATTTATTTAGTTAACTTAATACCTAGTAAGTTTATATATCTTAATGGCCACATATAAAGCGTTGGTTATTAAATATTATTTTTAATGTGCAGTATTGTTCAACCACACAATTTAGCGTAAATTTATGGTTAGTATACTGATTGAATGCTGCTCAAAATAGCGACCCGTCACTTAGTAATTAAGGGCTTGATTATACGGAAGGTCTCACCTTTGATGTTATTATGAAATAAGTGGCCAAACGAAATCTGAATAATGAACTGGAAAGAAGATAATGAGTAATTGCTGTTTCACATGAATAATAATACCTAATTTTATAATAGTAAATAGCTGCGCCCCGCGGTTCATTGACTAGTAATTGTATGATAACTTTCTAGTTAATTCAAGATTACTCACCATCTTACTGCTGTCGCCAATATGCCTGCAGAGCGTGGTGATTATGACAATATCCCTTAACGACCGAGGTTTGCCAAGGTCTGTTAAAAAGAGGTCCATGTTCAGCTGTGGGTGTGAGGGAGCTGTTGATTAATAAAAAGTTCCCTGCTACATCGAGAGTTATCTCCCTGGTAATGGTAAATATTTTTTTATAAAGACAACTCAGGATTTGTCTTTCTTAGAAGAAAACTTTAATATTTCTTAAATATAACTCCTAATGTATGCATCTAACCTACACCCCAGCTATTGAAGATTGACCCAACAGTGGCAAATTCCTAATCATATAGGCACTAAAAAAACTATCAAACCTTTTCAGATCATTTGCTGAATGACTGAGATCTTTATATCGGAAATCGTAAAGGTCCATAAAGTTCGGAACTTACGATGAAGAAGATTGGAACCAATCTGCCTGGACCTGAGGGACAGGACGCCCGGTAATGTGAGCATTTAGAACTCGACGAGTCGAGAGAAAAAACACACAAGAAGTTAACATCAAAATTCTATTTTTTGATATATACGTTTACCAAAAGGTAAGAGTGTGAATAAATCAGATCTTTGGAAAAAAAATACTGAACGGGCGGCCAGCGAATTTATTTCCTTAATACAAAGCTGGATTAACAATCTCATATTGTTTCATATTTTCTCTTTTTAGGGTTCCGTAGCCAAATGGCAAAAAACGGAACCCTTATAGATTCGTCATGTCTGTCTGTCTGTCTGTCTGTCTGTCTGTCTGTCTGTCTGTCTGTCCGTCCGTATGTCACAGCCACTTTTTTCCGAAACTATAAGAACTATAATGTTGAAACTTGGCAAGTAGATGTATGTTGTGAACCGCATTAAGATTTTCACACAAAAATAGAAAAAATACAATAAATTTTGGGGTTCCCCATACATAGAACTGAAACTCAAAAAATTTTTTTTCATCGTACCCATACGTTTGGGGTATCTATGAATAGGTCTTCAAAAATGATGTTGAGGTTTCTAATGTAATTTTTTTCTAAACTGAATAGTTTGCGCGAGAGACACTTCCAAAGTGGTAAAATGTGTGTCCCCCCCCCTGTAACTTTTAAAATAAGAGAATGATAAATCTAAAAAAAATATATGATGTACATTACCATGCAAACTTCCAACGAAAATTGGTTTGAACGAGATCTTGTAAGTAGTTTTTTTTAATACGTCATAAATCGTAAACCACAATTTACCTTTCATTCAATCAACTCGAATATAAAAATATAAAATAACATTTCATTTCATAAACATACGCTTTTTTATTCTTGATATCAAAAATAGGTACGCACTTGTAACTGATACGGAACCCTTCGTGCGCGAGTCCGACTCGCACTTGGCCGGTTTTTTTTATTCATTTTATATATAAAATAATATAACTTTAGTAGTCATAGTAAGTAGAAAGTATTGATTAATAACGCAACTAAAACAAATATCTGTTAAAAAAGAGCTTATTTTTAAGTTAAATCAACTTTTATCAGCTGGTTTTCGCCTACAGACTGTTAACTTATGCTTTTCTTTCACCAGACGAACATTTTGGAATCATGTGACGCTACAAACATTTAGGACGAGGCTCAGAGACTCTTTTGTGCGAAAACTTTATTGTTCACTTTACGTTTACAGTATCTATAGGATAAATGAGATAGTACGAATAAAATCTTTGTTAGGTAGCTTGTTCATTTAAGCGAAGTATCTGAAGGGTTGTTTTGCTTGATACATATTTTGGGGAAAACTAAGGACAAGTTCCTTGCATTTCATCTTAATCATTGTATCAAATTGGTTTAGACTCTTCACTTGTTGTTTTGAGAATGAGTAATTACATTTGCTGAAAATGTTGTGAAATTGTTGTCTTAGACAAAATCACTCGTACATTAAACGAATATTGCATGACGCCAAAAAAAGCAAATATTTATTTTTGAAGCAAGACAACAGGATTTATCCTGTTGTCTAGCTTTCTTATTTTTAGCAGTATACTATAGTATAGTGCAGGCTTTTTTCTTCCAAAATCCTAACGAGTTATCTTACGTGTGAGCTCGTAGCTGGGGTCGTATCTTAGCATGTCTGTAGAGACTTCTGATCCTCCCAAAAGGTATGTAAGGACACTCTTAAACTACAATAAATAAAAGATGGCACTATTAACACACGCGATACAGAAACATTTTCTTCAACAAACGATTTATTTAACAAACCAAATTTATATGCAATTAGATATTATTGTTTTTTAAAATCGAAAATTCTATTTCTTTTACATTTGAAATAGAATACTAATTTTTCGGTCGTTTTAACGTCATAGGCCACGTTATGACGTTAAAACGACCGAAAAATTAGTAGTTAGTTGTGTCCAATTTAGAAATGTAGGATTGAAACCTCAATCTCCTTACAGTGATTAATACGGTTAAATAAGGATGTACCCATCAATACAGCAAGCTCAAAGTATGTATGCGTCTTAAGTTCTTACGCAACGTAACTTTCCTAATAAATCGTGCAACTACAGCCCCTATTTACGCGCCTTAAGTTAAATCGCAAGAGATTACGTAAACTGTATATTGTTTTAGTTTCATTGTTAAGTGACGACATAAGTTTTTATGGATGAATGAAGTTTTAGTAGGATCTTGTTCCTATTTTACTTTGATTGGCCGATCCCAAGTTGTATCGAATTGGGAATGTATGTCCTGTTTACTCGATAGCATTTATTGTACTACTTAAGTGTATTGGATCCCTTTTGGACATTTTCTAAATGCGCACATTCCAGTAAATGTGTCACATTCAAGGAGATTGGCCGAGTCAAGGAGCACGGTGAATAAGAGGAAGGCTTCTTGCTCTATGGTGGGTGATTGAGATTTTCAATAAGGATAACGAGTTGAAATGGTGCGCATTGAATAGTAGTTGAAAAAGGCATCAAAGTGATTATAATACAGATCAATATACTTAAATTACCCAGAGGGACCCAGTTATTCAATTATTACATAGAGAATATGTAAACATTTATTTATATATAAGGGGGTGATACATTTTTAGTTTAAAGTTATAGTAATCTATTTTTATTTATGTGTCTCATTATGCTCAAGTTTTGCAATTAAGATGTGTTTCTTTAAGTTAAGCCTTGATTTATACCACGCCACCCACTATTTTGGATTCCTTTCTTACTCTTTATATAAGGTTGTATAGAAGAAATTGCAGAAACGAAAACGAATGTAATTTTTTGGAATCTTTTTTTCTCAACGTAGTGTTCTTTTGGTGAGTAATACAGAGTATTTTAATTTGATTTAATATGGTAAATACTGTAATTTTGTTTAAACATTAAGATTGCATTCGAAAACTCACATTGTTCATCGCAAAGCATAAGAGTATAATTGATTCATACTAATGAAATTTGCATTGTTTTAAATCCTACACATGAAACCTATTGGAGTTTTGCGTCAGCAACAAAAGATTAACTAAATGTCGAAAAACGCAAGAATGATGTAGAAAATTGAAAACACGGATCTCATATCTTTTGTAATACCTACTTCTATTAATTCAATATACCTAATCATTAATGTTTATAACGAACTCATAACATTAACCACACAAAATGCGTCACAATCGTATTATGTATTATTAGATAAAACACGTTTTAAATACCCATAGCATTTAGTCAAATGCATGACTAATTGAAAATTTGTTGAATTGAAACGCACTATATTTATTCTTTATAACAATGATGTTTTTATTCTGTTTTGGTTTACTCTACCATACAGTTTATTCTCTGGAGTACTATCAAGATAGTTTAAAAATTGGGCCTCAAAACATCAACGATCCATCAGAAATTATTGGTACCAGGACAAACGTGTACCATTGGACTAAAAACGTTTTGTATAATGAAGTGAGTTCCTAATATAAATACAGACAAACTTGAGTCTCAATTTGATACAATTTGATATGATTATAATATTTTAAAATTAAAACTTTCGTGAGTGGTACACATATTTATATTAACTAACCGGTTGTACTCACGATTTGTCATCATCGGAGGAGAAGTCGTCGACTCGACTACTCCTTGAGAATGGACCTCGGGACGGTCTCGAAACTGGTCGGACATATCCGATGATGACAAATCGTGAGTACATCAGGTTAGTTAATATAAATATGATTATAATACTTGTATGAATATCATCCTATACAATATTACTGAAAAATTTGCAGCTTACAAAAAATCTTCTTGCACACTTTCAAATAACTATAAACAGCCATCCAAATTTGAAGATGCCAAGATGAAAATTGATATGCCATTTTAAGGACTCAATGATTGTGATGAGTGTCATTTACGTAGCAGATAAATAAACCTGGTTGGTAGGAGACAAAAAATGTAAAAGACAGAAGGAAATGGAAATAAAGCTATCAGATGACCTTATAGTCTTACTAGCCCCGATATGGCGTATATATATTTTTTTTTTAACACATCTATCGTTGATTTATTTGCCAAGAGAGGGACAAGTGTAGAATAAATTAAATGCTTCTTTAACAACATCGATTTCGGAGTAAATTATTTAGGTGTATCTATATCCTATCAATGTGAACAGTAAAGTGATGTGTGCATTAGTATATAGGTACTTATTTCAACCACTGTGTAAGCAAACACGTCATAGTAAAGAGGTAAACAATTAAACTGATATAAACATCAAACAATTAATAAATCGTTACATTCAAATCAACTTTTCTAATGAAAAGAATAAATTACTTGATAATATTAAATCAAAGTCATTGCTCAAAGAGATTTTGCTAGCACAAGATTTTTTTCGTTGTTACTGCTTGCATTTTGATAATGTTATCAGCAAAAGAAACAATATTGTGTCCAAGTGTCTATTGATATAAATTCTCTGTTTTTTTTTTGTGGAATTGATGAAGTAAGAGTAAGGATCACGCCAGATCTGCAGAAAGATGGAGCTTGAGTGTTATTAATTTGCAACTTATATGAAATTGTAACTTATATTTGTCAAAGGATGTCTTTGATCAATATAAATCATACAAACTATTTCATTATTTACTAATTGTTTTTCTTTTTTGTGTAGCATATGTAAACAAAATGTTATGGCTGTATTTTACCAATGTAAGCGTTTTTATTTTACTGCTGTGCTCATTATCAATACCAATTGTACTTATAATTTTTACCTTACTTATTTATTTTTACTTAATTCTAATATTTTATTATATTTTTAATACAACCATTCAATGAAATTGTTTACTTTTTTTTCATGCATTTTAGAGTTACTACTATAAATATAACCCTAATGGGACTAATGTAAAGATAATGTACATCGATTTTGTATTTTAAATAAATTACTTTTAAAACTATTTATAAAATGTTTAACCTTGTATATTCTTTACTATTTTTATCATAATATCTAAGAATGATTAAAGCAAAGAATGTTTCGCTTAGCATCGACTTACCTTTTCTCTTTAATGCAAAACTAAAGGATTCTAAGTTTCATGAACATCATATTGTAATACTAGGTCCAAGGTAAAGGAGTTTTCAGTATTAAATTCTCTATATTATATTTTATTAATAAACCTACAGCTGTTTTGTTTCAACATCCATATAAAATATTTCTAATAATGTAGTTTACCAATTAATCGCAGCTTATTGAATATTCATAATTTGTCATGCCTAAAGTTTTTTTTTACAATTCATGTTTTAATTCAAAGCAAATTTCAAATTTAGCAATTCAAAATTGAGTCAACCAAAAGTTTGCTTTCCTTTTGATTAAAGAAAAAAACAATTAATTTCCTTCATAATGTCTTTCACTAATGGGTTCAAAACTGATTTTTTTACTTTGAATTTTATTGTTTTTCTTGGGAAAAGATACTAATTGTCCACAATGGTCCAACTGTAACATATTCATTACAAATTTATGAATAGGTTTTAAATTAGTAAATATATTATCTATACAAGTAGCACTAGAGGCAGTAATCCTCGTAGGCTCAATAAATAAATTATACAAATTAAAAGATTTAAACAAATTCAAGAAGTTACAGGTTAATGTATTCTTTTCCAAAATATTTATATTAAAGTCTCCACAAACAATAATTGTTTTATGACTATTAGTGAGTTCGAGGTTCATTCTGATTAACATTCTTCGTCCTTTTATGATATTATAGTACCTATTTAATACGATTTCAAATAAGAATGATTCTGTATAAAGTCAAGTTTAATGGGAGTTTGCTTTGGTAGCACCCTTAGCCAGTGTTAAGTCTTTGTAGCCTTAGCCTTAGCCTTAGTGTAAAATTTGCCACATTGTAATTGTTTATAACTTAGGGCAAACGTTAAATTTCTGATGTTCGCTGCTGATACAAGCGTCAGGTTTGCACTTTGACGGGCGCGGAGCGATTTTATTATATGGTTCTAAAGGATGTGATATAATGTTTACACGGTTAGCGTTTAGGTTATACTTTTAAAAATTGTACAGATTTACGCATATATACCTACTTACATCCAGAATAGGGGTGCCTACTTGCAAATATTCTGTTTTTGTCACGAGAGACATTACACCTGTGTCGCGGAGGACTATACAAACACTTAATTCACGGAAATAACGCTACGTACAGATCCAGAATACTGTGGTCCACTCTAATAATTGTCCCGGGTGGGAATCGAACCCAGAACCGTTATCACTGAGCCACCGGAACAGTCAAAATATGATGTCAAAACTACACAAATAACAGACGATTTCTACATATTTTTGTCACCTTACAGAATTCCTACAGAAACGTTTGAACGAAACGTTTTAAGGTTAAGGTTTATGCGAAAGAATATAAACTTGATTCCCACTTGTTTTCCCTAAATCTTTCCCAAAACCCAAATTTCAGACTATAGCTGTAACATATTGAGCTAAAGCTAAAAAGTATAAAGCTGAAGAGTTTGTAAGTTTACTTGAAAATGATAATCACAGGAGCGACTGCTCCGATAAAAAAACCGGCCAAGTGCGAGTCGGACTCGCGCACGAAGGGTTCCGTTTCAGTTACAAGTGCGTACCTATTTTTGATATCAAGAATAAATAAAAAAGCGTATGTTTTTGAAATGAAATGTTATTTTATATTTTTATATTCGAGTTGATTGAATGAAAGCTAAATTGCGGTTTACGATTTATGACGTATTAAAAAAAACTACTTACAAGATCTCGTTCAAACCAATTTTCGGTGGAAGTTTGCATGGTAATGTACATCATATATTTTTTTTAGATTTATCATTCTCTTATTTTAGAAGTTACAGAATACACACATTTTACCACTTGGCAAGTGTCTCTCGCGCAAACTATTCAGTTTAGAAAAAAAATACATTAGAAACCTCAACATCATTTTTGAAGACCTATTCATAGATACCCCACACGTATGGGTTCGATGAAAAAAATTTTTTTGAGTTTCAATTCTATGTATGGGGAACCCCAAAATTTATTGTTTTTTTTTCTATTTTTGTGTAAAAATCTTAATGCGGTTCACAACATACATCTACTTGCCAAGTTTCAACATTATAGTTCTTATAGTTTCGGAAAAAAGTGGCTGTGACATACGGACGGACAGACAGACAGACAGACAGACAGACAGACATGACGAATCTATAAGGGTTCCGTTTTTTGCCATTTGGCTACGGAACCCTAAAAAATATATAAGTGTTAAATAACCCATTTATCGAGAAAGGCTAAAAGGTATATTTCATTATGAAGTTTCCACGGGAATGGAAGCTACGCAGGTAAAACTATCAGGGATGGCCAACCGGTCGATCGCGATCGACTGGTCGATCCCGGCAGCTATAACAGTCGATCAACATATATAATAAAAAGTGTTTTTTTAGTACACTGTAGTCTACGAATACGTGCCGCAGAAGTACAAAGTTAGTATTTGTTGAATAAAAATCTCAAATAATACCTATTTATCATTCGATTGAATTACACGAAACGTGATTCACCATTGGTCGATCGCTCACAGTAATCAGTCGATCTTAGGTCTAACTAACTTTGCCACCGCCGCACGAGATAGTCATGTAGCTGCAAAATCCGCACAAAATGTTCAGTACACATACTCGCATGAGAATTTCCTAGTTACCAGATCTACACAATGGCCTTATCTGAAGCGCAAAGCCTAGGGAGGGTGTGCATCAGACCGTATCGTTTAATATCCGCCGGTGACCAGTCAACCACTACGCTCCTTGTTTCATGCTTGACACATAGACAGGCGGATATAATTAAAGGAATAGGCTAGTTGACACATATGAAATTATGTCGCAATGATGTTTCTTTCTAAAAGTATTTGTCATATGGAACCTAAATATAATAATTTCTGGTCATAAAACTTGAATATGTTTGTATAAACTCAATATGAAAATTATTTCTTTTGTCTATGTCTTTAACTTCCGAAAACACTATCAGCCATTTTGTGACGTCGTACATCTTGTTAAAAAATATGAACGCGATCCTTTACTTACACTTTCTGAGTCATGACGTCATCGATCTTGAACGATCAACATGGCTGACATCGTTTTCATCTCTAAATGTCAAACCAATTTTAAAATATTTATTTTAGAGCATTCTAGATGTCATAATAAATGCCATATTTTTTCTTGATATAGTAAAATCATTCTGAACCATATAAATAATTTCAAACGAGTTTCAACTAGCCTATTCTTTAATATTATATGACCAGTATCAAATTGAAGTTGTTGTCTTGTGTGTAATGTACTTATTGTTATAGGTTGCTTTAAAGCAGGGTTTCTTAAAGTGAGATACACAGACCCCTTGGGGGTCCGTAGCATGTATATCAGGGGTCCTCAGTAGGTCAGTCTAGTCGAAGACAATCTCACAATTTATTCGTTCTCATTGAAGCCAAACAGCAGCACCCTTCTCATTAACTAAGTAGTAATTTTCAGGGGTCCATGGATTTTTTTAAATTGTGAAAGTGGTCCGTGACTGCTAAAATTTTAAGAAACCCTGCTTTAAAGAATTTATTTACAAAAAGTCTTCAGTAATCTATGTGCTAATCAAGGTGTACTACTATATTTAGGGTAAGATTTTCAATTGACGCTAGAATGAATTAAAACTTGTTTTTTTTTACTCAATATCATCAAGGTTACTTACAGGTTGGTTTCCTTATATACATCTAAGTTTTGAGAAGAACTTAGATGCTAATTAAAATCCAATTCAGATTACTGCTATACCTATACAATGTTACCCTGATAATATTAATTTAAAAAAGCAAGTCTAAGTCTAAAATAATTCATGCTGAATTCAATTAAACATTTACCCAAAATGTAGAACAAAGACATGTAACTTTCAGGCTCCTTGATGACAGTAAATGTTTTGGTAACAGGCCTAGTTAAATTATTTCATCATCATCATCATCAGCACGTATAACGTTCACTGCTGAACAAGGACCTCCTCCCGAGGTAGGGTATTTGCCATAGTCACCCCGCTTGGCAGGCGGGTTGGTGGCCGTAGTATTATGTTGTACCACAAAAAGAAACGCTGCTGCCCGTTCCTTGATATACGATTATTATAGATGATGTTACAACAATTGAGACCAACGGCTTAACGTGTGTTCCAAGGCACGGAGGGTAGTCCCACAACCAACCAGACCCGGAAATAAATCATTAGAATTTACACAAAGATTTCCGCGTGGGGATCGAACCCACGACCTCGGAGGTTTTACAGCGAGCCAAATACCGCTACGCTACGGGGATTGTCACTCGACTCTCATTATCTTTTTTATTTGTAGTACGTCAGACAAATAATAATGTGCTAGATTCAATAACCTCTAGACAATGAAAGCAATCACAGGTCTCGATACAAATCCAATGTCAATAGAAATCTTTAACGATAAATAAAATTCAAGTGACTGTCTGTGATTTTAAAATTTGATTTGTATTGTGTTATCTTGATTAGGAGTTGTTCATAAGTCTGTCTGTGCTCCGAAAAAGCTTAGCATGATGACAGGATTTCATAAACTATTTTATTTGTTCTCGACTCAAGAAATGGTTATAAAAAATATTTGAATTTAAAAACACCTCTGTTTATCCAACATAGTTCTTTTTATTACAATTTCAAATCCTTTGTCAAATATTTTGTCTTTAGCCGCAATCACATGTGACATTTATTACTTACTAGTTGCGCCATGATAACTAAATTTAATATTGGTTGAATGATTTGACTTGGCAATATGGTCAAATAGTCTAATATGTGCAACGCATGTGTTGTAAAGTGATATTCTATAGACTATCTCACAAAATTAGTTACCAAATGCAATAATAATTTCTTAAATTCGTCATAATTCAATATTTTCAAATATAAGTATCGATTTCAATAAAATACTAAATATATTTTTTGGAATCATCTTCATCATCAGCCCGTATTACTCATGCTGTACAAGGGCCTCCTCCCGAGGGAGGGTATTTGCCACAGTCACCACGCTTGGCAGGCGGGTTAGTGACCGCAGTATTATGTTGTGCCATACAAAGAAACGCTGCTGTCCTTGGTGAATGATTATTATATATGATGTTATAACAATCGGGACCACCGGCTTAACGTGCTTTCAGAGGCACGGAGCATAGTAGGGACTATGCTCCGTGCCTCTGAAAGCAACCAACCAGACCCGGAAAGAAATCTTAGAAGTAACACAATGATTTTTTGTCCGGCGTGGGGATCGAACCGCTACGCCACAGAGGTTGTTGTGATTTTTAAAATGTTCTTAATAAAAATTTAATAAATCTCTTATTGAATACCTTACCTTAGGGCTTAGGTTAACGAAAGCCACATAAATAATGTAAAAATAAGAATTATTTTGAGTCTTTCTCATGTTAATATTATATTTCATTTTATATTTCACTGTGCTTAAACGAAGAATATGGAATCAAGTTTTTCTAATGTAAAATATTAAAAAGGTAAATCTTAAGTAAACAAAACCATATAAATAATAAAAGAGTTTATTTACCTTTCATTTCGATATGAATACAAAAATAAGTACGGAATCAAATAAGCTAGTAAGTAATAACATAGTAGCAGTTTCAGTTTAATACATCAATGTCCATAAAAACTTTATTACAGGTACTCATTCGGTTTGTGCCTAAAATAATAAAGTGTTCAACGTCGGAGAAACCTCAAAATAAAACTTTCACTAGAACATCGAGCTCCCGTGAAAGCTAAAAATGATTTACTATTTTAAAATTTACGAACCACCTAAAAAATCAGTCATAAAATAAAATGGAATTGAGCAAAATATAATATTATTATATTGAACGAAAATAAATAAAATGCTTCAACAACCAATGTTGATTGCCGGAAAAAAGGTTGAATAAAGAAAAGCGAACATTTAACAAGAAACAACTTCCGATTCATAGCATTTCAATATCAATGCACAAAAATCTCGTTTTTCTATCACATTCATTTGTTTTGTGAAAGAATGTTGATTGAACCAGCCAGTTTTAAAATGTGTACCACTATTGTGCCTTGTTTTAAGTGAATGAATAAATTATGATTATGATAAATGGGCTTATTTAACACGTTCAAGCAAACAAACAAACAAGCTCTTCAGCTATATATAATAACTAGCTTCCAACGCGCGGTTTCACCCACGTAAGTCTCGCTCCCGTGGGAACTTTATAATTAAATATAGCCTATGTCATCCGGGGATAGTGTAGCTTTCCAACAGTGAAATAATATTTCAAATCGGTCCAGAAGTTTCGGAGCCTATTCAATACAAACAAACAAACAATAAAATCTTTCCTCTTTATAATATTAGTATAGATATATAAAGCGTAAAAGCTTGTTTGTCACAAGAAAATAATAAGAGTCGTAAGTTGAGACCACTAACTAGTTAGTTTATCATCTTACTAGTTAGTTTATCAACATACTAGTTAGTTTATCAACATACTAGTTAGTTTATCAACTTACTAGTTAGTTTATCAACATACTAGTTAGTTTATCAACATACTAGTTAGTTTATCAACATACTAGTTAGTTTATCAACATACTAGTTAGTTTATCAACTAACTAGTTAGTTTATCAACATACTAGTTAGTTTATCAACATACTAATTAGTTTATCAACATACTAGTTAGTTTATCAACATACTAGTTAGTTTATCAACTTACTAGTTAGTTTATCAACTTACTAGTTAGTTTATCAACATACTAGTTAGTTTATTAACTTACTAGTTAGTTGACAAACTAACGAGGTTTCGGTTTATAAAAAAAAATATTACCTAACCGTAAACCAGTGGGGTTATTGAAGTTGAAGTGTTTTTGTTTTGTTACAACAGCAGCATGGTATCGTTTGGTTAGGTTCGTTAAAGTGTCATAACAATTAAGTAAATAATATAATAATTATGCGCGTTCGTTCACTGAAACTCGCAACTAAATTTATTAATATGAGTGGCCCGGAGGTTGATCAAATAACGATTAGTGTTATTTTCCGGTGACATATATAAGTAAATATATATAGTGAGGTAAAAACGTTTCAAATAATTTTAGATTGTTTAAAAATACCATTGTATATATATATATATATATATATATTGTCCGCTTTACGGCAAATGTTGATCAGGCCGAAATATGCATTAAATGTTAATCCACCTTTAGAGGCTTGTAGCTTAGATAATTTTGATAATATCGTGTCATACTTCGAATATAAGAATTCCCCTCATTGCGACCCAGTGCCTAGCTACGCCGCGAACACTCTAGCTCGTCACCAACTCACACGGCAATTGTTGATTTTATAACCGCCATTTATTTTACACTTTGTGTGACTTTGTTGATCAATATAAACGTTGGGAGATCAACAAATGCCGCGGAAATGTACACCGATGCTGCGGAGCGGCAACATCGCAAGCGAAACAAAAGATAGTTCCATTTCACAATAAATATAATATGAAAGTATACAACACCGCGTAAGTGACAATAGCTAATAAGGTTGAAAATCAAATGTAGCAAATATATTAGATTGCCGTTCAAAACATATGTAAAGAAAATATTTCTTAACATATGAAATCACACCTTATTAGAAACTGTCACTTACGGTGTTGCAGTATCAACGACTACACGTATCCTCCGTTAAATTATAATCTATCCCGCGAGATTGTAAAGTGTCGAGATATTTACTACGGCGTAGTTCCCCCCAGAGGTCCATTGTAGGAGGAAGAGGGCTACAACAGGGTTCGCCCTGGTACCCTGAGGCGCAACAATAGTGATATTATGACATGTTTATACACCCTCATACCATTCAGCTTTCGGCGCGTGCTCACCTTGGCATTGGGTCATCCATCTAATCAAATATAATTTACATTCAGTCATAACAAATGGAACGAACTTATTTTATTAAATCTGATGGAGTTGCATACGGATATTATCTACGACGAAAGTACTCCTCAAGACTAATCAAACGAACCCAAACTCGATGGGATTGTGTCGTTTTATTACGGACTTCCTACGGCCACCTTCCAGCTCCATCATCAGACCCTGAATACCATTAAGGTCCAAAGTACTCGTCAAGACTAATCAAACGAGTCTAAACTCGATGGGGTTGTATCGTTTTATTACGGACTTCCTGTGGCCACCTTCCAGCTCCATCATCAGATCCTGGATACCATTTAGGACCAAAGTACTCGTCAAAACTAATCAAACGAGCCCAAACTCGATGGGATTGTGTCGTTTTATTACGGACTTCCTATGGCCACCTTCCAGCTCCATCATCAGACCCTGGATACTATTTAGGACCAAAGTACTCGTCAAGACTAATCAAACGAGCCCAAACTCGATGGGATTGTGTCGTTTTATTACGGACTTCCTATGGCCACCTTCCAGCTCCATCATCAGACCCTGGATACCATTTAGGACCAAAGTACTCGTCAAGACTAATCAAACGAGCCCAAACTCGATGGGGTTGTGTCGTTTTATTACGGACTTCCTATGGCCACCTTCCAGCTCCATCATCAGACCCTGGATACCATTTAGGACCAAAGTACTCGTCAAGACTAATCAAACGAGCCCAAACTCGATGGGATTGTGTCGTTTTATTACGGAATTCCTACGGCCACTTTCCAGCTCCATCATCAGACCCTGGATACCATTTAGGACCAAAGTACTCGTCAAGACTAATCAAACGAGCCCAAACTCGATGGGTGTGTGTCGTTTAATTACGGACTTCCTATGGCCACCTTCCAGCTCCATCATCAGACCCTGGATACCATCTACAGACAAAGTACTCATCGAGACGAATCATACGAGCCCAAATTCGATAGGTTTATGTCGTATTATAACGGAGTTCCTATGGCCACCTTCCAGCTCCATCATTAGATCAGCTCCATGTCATCATAATATTGCATTGTCACGCGATATACATATTATCCGTGCAAAATTTTTACTCAATCGGAAACCGTAAAGTGTGTCAAATTTAACTTGCAAGATTTGATTACAGACAATGGGACAGGTGAAAGAAAAAAATAAAAGGTTTTAATAAAAAAAAGTTGTCGAATCTTATGGAGAACCAAACTCCTAAGTCCTACTCTACATGCCCTAACTTAACACTGACTTGCTTTCATCATAGCGTATAGATTGCGAAGCGAAGTGGCAACAGCGCATAACAAAACCAACCAATCATGGCAAAGGTTACCTCTGATTGGTCCATTTGAATCAGATCAACAATAGATGGAGCGGATTTGTATAAATAATGCAATGAATAGTTCTTATTTGTGTCGCTAGAGGGTCAGCAATTGTTGATCAAATTGGAGCCACATTTGTATGCCGAATCATACATTAGATCAACAAAAGCTGTTTTGATCAACAATTGCTAACTGATCAACAATTAACTGATGCTACAACCCGTCTGATCAACATTTGCCGAATGGGTATATCTATATATATATATATATATATATATATATATATATATATATATATATATATTGTCCGCTTTACGGCAAATGTTGATCAGGCCGAAATATGCATTAAATGTTGATCCACCTTTAGAGGCTTGTAGCTTAGATAATTTTGATAATATCGTGTCATACTTCGAATATAAGAATTCCCCTCATTGCGACCCAGTGCCTAACTACGCTGTAAACACTCTAGCTCGTCACCAACTTACACGGCAATTGTTGATTTGATAACCGCCATTTATTTTACACTTTGTGTGACTTTGTTGATCAATATAAACGTTGGGAGATCAACAAATGCCGCGGAAATGTACACCGATGCTGCGGAGCGGCAACATCGCAAGCGAAACAAAAGATAGACGTTTTCAAGACTAATGTCTTTAGTAAGGATTAACGTGTGGTAGGTACTTAGTTTTGACAGCCAGTGTATTTTGATTTGATAATCAAATTGATAATCAAAAATTAATAGGTAGTACATACTCATTTAGCGGATATCAAAATAATAGTTAATTCGTGGTTAAAGAAAAGAATACTAAGGGCCTGTTTCACAATCTACAAGTAAGTGTAGAGTAACCCAATCGTAAGTCACTTGACTTATGTTAGAAATGACCAAACTTACGATATCGACACTTACTTGAAGATTGTGAAACAGGCCCTTAATATTCTTTTCTTTAACCATAGATTAAGTATTATTTTGGTATCCGCAAATTAATTATTTAGTATACAATTTTGATGTTTTTTTATAATGTTAATAAGAAAGTTGTAGAGTGCGCTAAGCAGTAACTCAACGATTTCTTCAGAAACACGTTTGTGTTGTTCTTAGAAGGTTAACTTACTATAAGTCCCAACGTCTAGGAGAGCCTAAGTATCCTCAACATGTTTCTGAAGATATCGATATATAGATAGGTTTATTTTTATTCTTTTAGACTGTGGATACCTACTTGATTAAAAAAACTGATACTTAATTTAATTGAAGAAAGTAATACATAAAATTAAAGTATTAAGAAGAAGTTTTTTTTTGTTATTGTTTATGTTTCTTTGTTAGTTTTATCTTGGATAAATCTTGAAGTTTGTAAAAGGTTAATAAAAATAAAAGCACGTTACACTTTCTTTATTATTTCTTTTGCCGTCAAAATAGCTGTATAACAGCTTATATTAAAAAATTAATTTGGTTATAATGTACCTATAAAATATAATACTCGTATTTCTCATCAGAATTAAATTATTTTTAACCTTTTAGTTCATTTTATGAACAAGTTATAAAAGCTAATTAAAAAAAAAAACATTTTGTTTCTTTACTTTTTAGTATTTATGATTCGGGATTTACTACGGCTTAGTTCCCCCCAGAGGTCCATTGTAGGGGTAAGAGGGCTACAACAGGGTTCGCCCTGGTACCCTGAGGCGCAACATTAGTGATATTATGACATGTTTATACACTCTCATACCATTCAGCTTTCGGCACGTGCTCACCTTGGCACTGGGTCATCCATCTAATCAAATATAAACATTCAGTCATAACAAATGGAACGAACTTATTTTATTAAATCTGATGGAGTTGCATATGGATATTATCTAGGACGAAAGTACTCGTCAAGACTAATCAAACGAGCCCAAACTCGATGGGGTTGTGTTGTTTTATTACGGACTTCCTATGGCCACCTTCCAGCTTCATCATCAGACCTTGGATACCATTTAGGACCAAAGTACTCGTCAAGACTAATCAAACGAGCCCAAACTCGATGGGGTTGTGTTGTTTTATTACGGACTTCCTATGGCCACCTTCCAGCTTCATCATCAGACCTTGGATACCATTTAGGACCAAAGTACTCGTCAAGACTAATCAAACGAGCCCAAAATCGATGGGATTGTGTCGTTTTATTACGGACTTCCTACGGCCACCTTCCAGCTCCATCATCAGACCCTGGATACCATTTAGGACCAAATTACTCGTCAAGACTAATCAAACGAGCCCAAACTCAATGGGGTTGTGTCGTTTTATTACGGACTTCCTATGGCCACCTTCCAGCTCCATCATCAGACCCTGGATACCATTAAGGACCAAAGTACTCGTCAAGACTAATCAAACGAGTCCAAACTCGATGGGGTTGTGTCGTTTTATTACGGACTTCCTATGGCCACCTTCTAGCTCCATCATCAGACCCTGGATACCATTTAGGACCAAAGTACTCGTCAAGACTAATCAAACGAGCCCAAACTTGATGGGATTGTGTTGTTTTATTACGGAATTCCTACGGCCACTTTCCAGCTCAATCATCAGACCCTGGATACCATTAAGGACCAAAGTACTCGTCAAGACTAATCAAACGAGCCCAAACTCGATGGGTGTTTGTCGTTTAATTACGGACTTCCTATGGCCACCTTCCAGCTCCATCATCAGACCCTGGATACCATCTACAGACAAAGTACTCATCGAGACGAATCATACGAGCCCAAACTCGATAGGGTTATGTCGTATTATAACGGAGTTCCTATGGCCACCTTCCAGCTCCATCATTAGATCAGCTCCATGTCATCATAATATTGCATTGTCACGCGATATGCATATTATGCGTGCAAAATTTTTACTCAATCGGAAACCGTAAAGTGTGTCAAATTTAACTTGCAAGATTTTATTACAGACAATGGGACAGGTGAAAGAAAAAAATAAATGGTTGTAATAAAAAAAAGTTGTCGAATCTTATGGAAAACCAAGCTCCTAAGTCCTATTCTACATGCCCTAACTTAACACTGTCTTGCTTTCATCATAGCGTATAGATTGCGAAGCGAAGTGGCAACAGCGCATAACAAAACCAACCAATCATGGCAAAGGTGACCTCTGATTGGTCCATTTGAATCAGATCAACAATAGATGGAGCGGATTTGTATAAATAATGCAATGAATAGTTCTTATTTGTGTCGCTAGAGGGTCAGCAATTGTTGATCAAATTGGAGCCACATTTGTATGCCGAATCATACATTAGATCAACAAAAGCTGTTTTGATCAACAATTGCTAACTGATCAACAATTAACTGATGCTACAACCCGTCTGATCAACATTTGCCGAATGGGTATATCTATATATATATATATATATATATATAATAGGTATAATATAAAATCCTTGTTAACAACTCGCTGACAAACGAAACTATTCTTCGACATTATACAGTTTTGCAGATTGTATCTATTTGCAAACAGTAGATATTTCCATTCCTTTCTCGTTATAAGGAACTAGTAGATTTACTGCCTACAATGAAATCTGAACCTTATCACGCATATTTTAAAATATAATTTCATTTGCATGTGAAACGTCTTTTAAGTCAGAATATACAGCAAAGGAAATAAAACTCAATATATGAAAAAATAGGGTTTAATTTTGCTTGATATCTTTGTTTAAAAATTTATTTCTTGATGTAACGTGATGTGTGTAATGCGAGGAGTATTATTCAGAGAAGGTTTCAGTGGAATCCATTTCCTGACGTCTGAGCTGAACGGATGCTGGTGAAGGATGTTAGATGCTAGATGTCGTGCATTGTGTGCGCTTTAATATCAATATTAAACTAGTTAGAGTACGGCTATATACATATAACTAAGGAGCTACCACAGTATATGCTATCCCTTTAACCGTAGATTTATATGTAGTGATTAAGTTAGAAGTAACGTTTCAAATTTTATTTCACCAACATTTTTCTTTTACCATAGTGGAAAAGGATGCGTGAAATATCGACGTTCACCCATCTGATAACCAGATAAAACATATTTTCATAGCATATACTATGACAAAACCTTTCGACGAGAGCAGGCCTATGTTTGGTCGCCGTGTGGTTTCCGGCTTAGAATAGACCACCCCATGTCCTCCCATGGGTGTCGTAAAAGGCGACTAAGGGAAATATGGCTGATGGATGGGCAGCAGCATCTATTAGCTCAAGGTTTACATCTTACTGCGATCACCAATCCGTCTGCCAAGCGTGGTGATTATGGCAATATCCCTCAACGATCCTGGCTTGCCAAGGTCGATTTAGAGGAGGCCCATGTTCAGCAGTGGACGGAAACGGGCTGTTGATGATGAGGCCTATGTTCAGCACTGGACGCTATGTCTGATGATTAAAACTTTGAGCATCTAGCATGATCTCTGCATCTCCTATGACCATAATAAATTAGAATATTTTTTACAAAGAACGCAGATATGAACAGTTTAAGCTTTATTTTCACTTCTTTACGGTGACATTAGATGTGATGAATAGATCATCATCATCATCAACAGCCCGTTGACGTCCACTGCTGAACATGGGCCTCCTCTTAACAGACCTTAGCAAGCCAGGATCGTAGAGGGATATTGCCATAATCACCACGCTTGGCAGACGGAATGGTGATCGCAGTGAGATGCAAATGTTGAGCTAATAGATGCTGCTGCCCATCCATCAGCCATATGTCCCTTAGTCGCCTTTTACGACACCCATGGGAAGACATGGGGTGGTCTATTCTTAGCCGGAAACCACACGGCATGATGAGTAGATAACATAACGTAATCCACACTAAACATCTACGATTAGTCCTTAGAGTGGCTATCGGTTATCGTGCCCAGTGGGGAAGAGGGGTCGATCGGGATCAAAATCGGGGATCGGGAGCGGTCGACTAGTAGATAATTAATACCTAAAGAATAAATAAATAAATGGTCCTGAGTCAGAATTGAACCCAGAACAACAGGTCACAGACGCACTCCCGTTACCACTCGGCCACAGGGGCAATCTTGGTATCATTCATTCATCAACAGCCCGTTAACGTCCACTGCTGAACATGGCCTTCCTCTTAACAGACCCCGGCAAGCCAGGATCACAGAGGGATATTGCCATAATCACCACGCTTGGCAGACAGATTGGTGATCGCAGTAGGATGAAAACCTTGAGCTAATAGATGCTGCTGCTCATCTATCAACCATATGTCCCTTAGTCGCCTTTTACGACACCCATGGGAAGACATGGGGTGGTCTATTCTAAGCCGGAAACCACACGGCAAATCTTGTTATCATGTACCATGTACCATGAAATACGATAGTACCTATAAATAGTATATAATCTCCTCTTTGAAATTAGTTGACCCAATTATTAAAACGCAATACTATGCCTTATCTCCTAGCAATACGAATCAAATTCAATCAAGGCTGTTAGATCCATAAGGCTATTCAAAAGTTCTGCCTTAAGACGACAGCATTGCTTCAACTCGATTACTGGAGTAACAGAAATAATTCAATCCAGTCTCAACGGATTAATAATTTTATCAAAACTTGTATTTCGCGAACAAAGCCGCGCAAAGCTCTAGTTAAGATATAAATCTTATTTAATACGTGTCAGGAATATGAATTTGCGGAAGTTTCATTAATGTTACAGAAAGAGGGCTTATATGAATTAGAATATAGAATTTAAAAAATATACTTAGGTATCATCATCATCATCAGCTCGTATAACGTCCACTCCTGAACATAGGCCTCCTCCCGAGGGAGGGTATTTGCCATAGTCACCACGCTTGACAGGCGGGTTGGTGACCGCAGAATTATGTTGTACCAAACAAGGAAACGCTGCTGCCCGTTCCTTGATATACGATTGTTATAGATGATGTTATAACAATCGGGACCAACGGCTTAACGTGCTTTCCGGGGCACGGAGGGTAGTCCCTCAACCAACCAGACCCGGAAAGAAATCTTAGAAACTACACAAAGATTTCATGTCCGGTGTGGGGATCGAACCCACGACCTCCGAGATTTAAAGCGAGCCGAAAACCGCTACGCTATGCTTTAGAAGAATATGATAAGATTGTATGAGGTATGCAAAGCAGACACAGAAAAAGGCAGTGCATAGTTTTCATAGGCTTCCCATGGGTGTCGTTAGAGCCAACTGATGGACATACACCTGATAGATGGGCAATAGCTGCTATCAACTAAAGGTTCCCTAACATTATATTTCAAAATTGAGATTAATAAAATTCGACCACCGGCAGGATTCGAACCTGCTGGAGATCCCGCGGTACCATATTGGCCGCGGGTGCCGTCGGGGGGCCGGATTGTCCGGGAGGTTTTAGTTAGTGGTGTAGGGTCCTCTCCTCGTGGTATGACTTTAGCATACCACGCTATGGAGAGGGCGAGTCCTACATATCCCACCGCCAGCGCGCGAAAACGCTGCAGCGGTGGAGGGAATGCGTCAATGCATTTCCCCGGGACAACAAAAAAAAGCACTCTAACCTTTACACGTCTCGTAAAAGAGATTAATAAATTTCGATGACCGGCTGTGGTTCCACCGTAGCCTAATTGGTTAAGGCATTGGGGGCTTTACCTAAGATGCTGGTTCCCTAACATCTTACTGCAATCAGTTTAAAAACTACAAACTAAGCAACCTGCGTAAAAGGGCTTCCCCTGTGGGACTTGGACCTCGGCTCAGGGCGCCCGAGGGATTATGACGTTAAGCTTTTTAGGGATGTTTTGTACAACTGTCACTCTACGTTGCAATTCGCGGGAATCTCAGCCTTTGGGGGATACGAGGGCAACGGAAGGTACAAATAAATTACATTTTAATTAATTTATACATAAAGAACATAATTTGCACGGCGTAAGGGGCTTTTTATAACACCTACAAATGTCTCCATATTCTGGAAAATAAATGATTCTTGCTTTCTGTCCTCTCCACGGCACGGGAGAAACATCAGCAACTTCCTGATTTTGGGCTAGTACGACTCTAAATTTTTCTAAATAACACCCAGGGATTGAACCCGGGACCTCACTAGTTACAGGGTCGAACATATTATCCCTATATCAAGGAGGCAGTCGAGACTTATAATAATACTTCTTGGCCGAGGTTGTAATTTTTAAACAGCATCAAACATTAACCCAATTTGCTCTGAATTTAACTACTGAGTCAAACTTATTTACGACTCAAAGTTAGTTTCAAATAATATCTGTAGACCTCTGTCCGTTCGGATAAGTGTTCCTGCTCAAGATGAATTATTTAAACGTGAACTGGTAAGTAGGAATTAAATTAGTGGTATTGGCTCTTCAGAACTATTGAGAAGAGAAGAGAGAAAATGTTGGGCTGCTTTACACTTTAATGAGAAACAACATAAAAGAAAAAAAAAGAAGTGGCAATCAGCTATTAAAATTTTTGATATTATGAAGGTAAAAGCCTGCACCGGTAGCTCAGTGGTTACGGAAATTGCTTCTGAGACCTGGTTTTCTGGGTTCGATTCCCACCCGGGACAATTATTTGTGTGAACCACAAATAGTTGTTCTGAGTCTGGGTGTTCTTTGTGTCCGTGAAATGAATGTTTGTAAAGTCCCCCGCGACACAGGGACTTATATCCCGAGTGCGAAAGTTGTCTTAAAAAAAAAAAAAACCTTTTGCCTTCATAATACCTATCATAAATTTAATTGTTAAACTTGAATTAAACTTGATGATGTATTGATTTGCTTCCAAATAATATTATTCTAAAACAAAAGTTATCACGTAACGACAAGACTATAACTTCGATAAAAATGTTTTAATTACTGTATGGTTAGGGGCCATCCATAAAGTAGGTACGTCACATGTAGCTCCCTACAGGGGGGAGGGAGGGGGTCGACGAAGTGTGACATGGTGTAACAACGGGTGGGGGGTCCTAAGTTTTGTGACATAACATTTCAAATTTAATAAATTGAATCGCGAAAATTGAATTATTAATTAAAACTAAAAAATCATTTCAACTCTATCTATATGAATATACGGTTTGAATTGTTTTGTTGACGAGTTCATACCCGCTCTAGTGACACGCCGCACGTGCCGGCTATAAGCCCTTTGACTAATGGAAATAAAACTTATGGTGGAACTGCTGTTTTAATTTAAAAAAAAATGATGTTAAATTGCATATTTGTGACGTCACTTTAGAGGGTCTCACAAATTAATGTGACCACCTGTGACAAGAAGGGGGGGGGGGGGTCTAAAAATCATAAAATACATGTGACGTACTTTATGGATGACCCCTTATGGTAACGCATTTTCTATCTTATTTTAACTGTAATATTAAAGCGGCAATATCCGTAGCGTAGCGGTATTTGGTTCGCTTTAAATCTCGTAGGTAGTGGGTTCGATCGTCACGCCGGACAGGAAGTCTTTGTGTAAATTCTAAAGATTACTTTCCGGGTCTAGTTGGTTGAGAGTCTACCCTCCGTGCCTCGGAAAGCACGTTAAGCCGTTGGTCCGGATTGTTATAACATCATCTATAATAATCGTACCTATATCAAGGAACGGGCAGCAGCGTTTCTTTGTGTGGTACAACATAATACTGCGGTCACCAACCAAGCGTGGTGACTATAGCAAATACCCTCCCTCGGGAGGAGGCCCGTGGTCAGCAGTGGACGTATGATGATGATGTCCTCTATGTATAAATTTTCTATCTTATTTTAACTGTATTATTTAAGCATAATTAAATAAATAAATTGACATATTATGAAAAATATTGTTTGCAAAGTAAATGCTGAGTAAACATTTAATGAGACAATTTAGACATCAAAGTCATAATAGTATCGTCATTTGATTACCCTCCAGAAGTAATTTACACACGTTTTTAGTTATACATAAATAAAATATCAGCCTATCTTAAAATGTCATGTCATCTCGTAATGTCATGATTTTAACTTCACGAAAAAAAATAGTTCATCATCATCATCAGCCCGTATAACGTCCACTGCTGAACATGAGCCTCCCCCCAGGGGAAGCCCGGGAGGCTCGAACCCACGACCTCTGAGATTTAAAGCTAACCAAATACCGCCTAAATAATGCTACGGAGGTTGTCTTAATCTTGTAATTAGCTCAGGCAATAAAAGTGTATAAGTTATTAATCTATCATGCCAAAATGAATCTCAAACGCCTGGGTAAGAGACATGGTAGTTCAGGGATGGCGAACCAATGGCACGCGTGCCATTGATGGCACCCGACGCAATATTTTGGGCACGCAACTATGAAGTTAATATATCTAAGATCGATCAATGTCCACTGATGAACATGGGCGCCTCCTCCATGAGTTTTGCCAGTATTATATTTTAACACACAAGGAAACACTGCTTTAACAATCAGGAGACAGATGATATTATAACAATCGACACCGACGGCTTAACTGTTTTCCGAGGCATGGAGGGTAGTCATTCATCCTACCAGACCCAGAAATAAATTTACACGAAGATTTCTTATCCGGCGGCGTGGGGATCAAACCCACGACTTTTGAGACTGCTACGCCACGAAAGTCCTAGTAACTACGAAGTCACAATTATTTGATGGCACGACTGTAGCTGGTCTAAACTTTCTTTAAAAAATGGCACGTCCATGCGTAAAGGTTCGCCATCCCTGTGGTAGTTCATAACATTTTAAACTTGAAAATACGAGTATATACAATTTCAATTGGATTAACAACTTTTCAAGCCAACGGTAAAATGTAGTAAATGACAAAAATAAAGTATAAAGCTACAATATCGATAGACTTTTAAACAGTATCTAACTTTACGTCAAAGAGATCTCCAGCTAGCCAGTTCTCTTTCACTCCGCTAACAAGATTTATTTTACAACAATTTTTTTTTTGCTCTTTTGATATCTTGTTTTCAACCTTATATCTTGTGAGCTTCCTACAGAGATTTTCAATGGATACTGAGAATCTCAGTTCTGAGCAGTGTTAGCCTTAAAAGTACTAGGTTTTTTATGAACAAATATTTTTTAGTCTTTAGGTTTTGCCGTAATATCTTGGCTATCGGATTTGTGACTACGCGCAAACAAGTCTTAAAAAGGGAACTATGAGAGCAATATAATATTAATTAGAAAACACAGTTTTGAATTAAGTCCCGTACTTTCAAGGCTATTTTAGAGAAACACACATTGTACAATTTTATCCTTGTAAGTTATACTTTATTTTTTAACTTTTGGTAGTTTTTAATTCTTAGTTAGCTTTAATTATAGGTCATTTTTATTTGTTAAGTTTAGTTCTAGAATTATTCTGTTTCATTAACTTATTTAGTAGATACCCTAGTTTTTGACACTTATATCTATATCAAGTCCTATAAAACTTGTTCACAAGTTTTTACTTTTTACAATCAAAAAGTTAGATCATAAATGTACATTTAAGTTTTCTTATAGCATCCTAAACGAGTGACGTAAATCGTTGATAAAAAAAAACGTAGTTAAAAGCCTGCCCGTCTATATTAACGTAGACACATAACAAGATGACGGGAGCTACACGAACAACGAACTATCAGAAGAACTCAACTTGATTACAAAGTTTTGATAGACTTGAAGTTTTTGATGCTAAGAAAATGCAGGTGAACGCAGAACAAGAGCACGTCTTAAAGTTAAATATAATTGATTTAATTGCTTTTGAAACAGACGCATTCTAAAGTAATGACCGCATCTCAGCAACGTGTGTGCAAAATTTCAGTAATAAAGACCCGACCCGACAAGAATGACCGATGACTAAAAACTGTAGCCGGTAGACTGGAAGCGAAGGCGAACCGAGTGTTATGGCACAAATTAAGTAGACTTAAATTGGCTGATGGATTGGACGAATAACGTATTTTCATACTTCATTATTTGTCAGATGTTTTAAAAATAATACGTCAGCAAAAGCAATTTATTTGACGGACAAACAAAGTAATTAAGTGTAAGTTCTTAAATGATCTCGGTTTTACATGAAAACAATTTTATATCTAAGTTTTATTGTCCAATTTCGTTTAACAGTTTTACATAAAGCCGGTAGCCATATAAGATTGAAATCTGTGCTCATTTACACCATAAAAATGTCCTCGCATGTAATTCAGACACGCCAGATTCCTAACAATAAAGGTTACAGGCAGGTAGGTTAGGTGCGTACCTAACCTGCCTGTAACCTTTATTCAGGAGAAATATACGCGATTTTTATTGATGAAGCTCCATTTCTGTGGGAGCTTAATCATACCGGTTAAAAAAGTTAGGTGTAGTGTAGATATGCGAAATTTAGCTCACTGAAAAGAAAAGAGATATATAGCCCTTTTGATCAAAATAACTATATCACACTTTTAGCTCTTTAGCTCACCGATTAACTCTTTTAACTCTTTAGCTCAATTGAGTTACTTGCGAGCTACAGATCAAATTGAGCCGCACGTCACAACTAGCTCTTTTAGCTCTTTAGCTCACCGAATAACTCTTTTAACTCTTTATCTCAATTGAGTTATTGGCGAGCTACAGATCCGCACGAGACAACTAGCTCTTTTAGGTCTTTAGCTCACCGAATAACTCTTAACTCTTTATCTCAATTGAGTTATTGGCGAGCTAGATCAAATTGAGCCGCGCTACTTTACGCAAGTCAAACGAGACAACTAGCTCAGTGGCTCTATGAAATCTATGTAGTTCTTTAGTTAATTTAACTTATTTGCGGGCTACAGATAAAATTAGATTCATTGGGTTGTTTTGTTTTTATTACAAAATGAAAGCCAATGATTTTCCTTCATACTTGAACGATGTTGCGTGTTACGGCCAAGCGTGTTGACTATGGCAAATACCCTCCCTCGGGAGGAGGCCACGTTCAGCAGTGGACGTTATACGGGCTGATGATGATGATGATGATAAGAAACCAAAACTAAACTGCGCTTAGCAATATGCGACACGAATGACACGATAATCCGCCGAAACTATTTAAGTAAATTTAAGAAAACAACGATGTTTGTTTTGTTGACAAAATCACAAACTTATTCCCTAAGGATTTTCATACTAATGTAAAAGTGCTAAAGTATTTTTACTTTTAAAACAACGACGATAAGAGTTATTTTACTATGACGTATTGAGCCGAAGAGTCGGTCAGTGAGCGACATGCAAAATAGTTCACCTGTTCCTCGGGGAAGTTCGGGCATTGTCGGCCGCTGTCGGCGTCTCGTCGGTATCACTCGTTACTAGAGCCGAGTCAGTGAGCCGTTGAGCTAAATGAACTAGTGAGCTATTCTGTGAACGACTGAGCTACTGGGAGCTAGATTGTGATTGAAGAGCTAGTTCAATTTTATCTCTCATTCGTGAGCTACCCATGTCTAGTTAGGTGGGTTATTTTTTTTTCTCAAGTCAAATTTCGAGTAATGATAAAACTACTTTTAATTTTGAAAAGAATTTGGAATCCACACAAAAAAAATCGAAACGAGTATAAAAATGCGGGAAACAGCTTGGTATATCGATCGGAAGAGTTTGTTTGCTTGTTCGCGCTAATTTCAGGAGCTACTGGTCCATTTAGAAAAAATATTTCAGTTTAGAGAGCCCGTTTGTTAAGGAAGGCAATTAGCTATATTAAAAAAAATATAGCTATCAGAGTTTTTCCAGTCTACTAGTATTCTTGTGAACCCCTCGTGCTAAGTCAAAATGCTTGTGTTACGAGTGGGTTTACATCGGTAGTGCCGTTTCGATCCCCACCCATTGGTGGGGATCGAAACGGCGACCATAGAAATCCGACGCCATAGCCATTGGCCTCGGCCGCTTTCAATATAATAATAATATTCAATTATGAAGTTCTTACGGAAACGGGAGTTAAGCGGGTGACACCGCAATAAATTATAAAGCTAAATACTATAGAGATATAAAAGTCACAATTGGGCCCAGATACATATCAAATTATTTTGGTTTAATAATTTAAAATAAAACCATTTAATGCGGTGTCCCTGAGTCACATATCCGCGTAATTAATTTCATATTTATCGTTAAACCCTCCAACGATTGTTAACCAAAAATACTTGGTATTATACGAACAATCACGAAATTGTAAATTAAATCTTTTGGTTATTGAAAATGTTATTAGTGATTAAGAATCGCCAATCCACATTTTGATTGAAATTATAATTTGGGAACATAATTCTCGCCTCCGCTACACTTGTTGTTTTGTTGTATAAATACAACAAAACAACAAGGTTAAAACCAATCAAAGTATTAATTTTGTTTATTCTTAATGTTCATACAATATCTGAGTTTCTTTCTTCTTCTTCTAAAGTATATTTAGTATAGTTTTTTTGTCGATGGACGTATGTAGTTAGCCACGAGGCTTTTGCTACTTCACCGGACATAAACGCGAGCAGAGTTCTAGCTTTAACGCTTTTGAAACTAGCCCGCACTCTACTCATCAGATATGCACACTTCTGGCGCATTTTAGTATACAACAATCTACTTTTGCGTTGGAGAACATCCCTGTCGGGATGGTATTTATAAGATTTGATTGATTTGAAAGATCTATTGACATTTTTCAATAAATCTTTATAGTAATGCGTAAATCAAAAATTTTGTCGGATTCAAAGTTTTTACGAAATTTGCAAACTTATAGTTAATACAGTAATTATTATATATTTAATACAGTTAATCATAAGCAGCACTAGTCATTACAGATGAATAAATATCCATCTCCACAATTTTTTTTTTCTGGTATTCTTCCGTATTTTTCCACTTTTGCTACTTCGCAGGGCGTAAAGGCGAGCAGAACTTCAGCCTTTATATAGTTATATTGTGAAGTATCATTTTTCTGAGAGAAATTTAAAAGTATTTCTTAACCGATTCGACCTCTTACCACTATAATAATCAACATCAACATCCATTGCGTAGTTTATAAAATCTCAACTAACATAATGACAAACAGATGCAGGAAACGACTTTGTTGCATACGAGATAAACATCCGTAATACAGCACACTTCAAAACAGCCGGCAGCTACTTTCCAAACTAGAGGCTGAGCTCCTCGTGTAGAAACCCTTACAGTTCACTATAATACTTGGTTCGAATGTTAAAAGGAACATATATATGGGTGGTTCTAGATTTAGATGTAGATATTATAAGTATGTATGAGTGTTTATTACTTAACTATAGAACGGCTTAACGGATTAAAATAACGGACGGTCATCATCAGCCCGTATAACGTCCATTGCTGTACATGGGCCTCCTCCCGAGGGAGGTTATTTGCCATAGACACCCGCTTGGCAGGCGGCTGGTGACCGCAGAATTAGGTTGTACCACACAAGGAAACGCTGCTGCCCGTTCCTTGATATACGATTATTATAGATGATGTTATAACAATCTGGACCAACGGCTTAGCGTGATTTCCGGGGCACGGAGGGTAGTCCCTCGACCAACCGGACCCGGAAAGAAATCTTAGAATTTACACAAACATTTCTTGTCCGGCGTTGGAATCGTACCCACGACTTCCGAGATTTAAAGCTACGCTACGCTACGGAGGTTGTCGCCGCATGGACGGTAAATAATTAGGTATTTTTTTGTGAAAGTCTAGAAACGAAACGAAATCCCGAAGCTCAGAAGATTAACGCTTTCACATTGACAGATATATACTGGAAGCGATTTTATACTATGTATATATGTTACGGCTAATCGCCGAAGTGCGGCTACACCTAGTTTTAGCCGGCTACAACTAGGTGCAGCCGACAACTTGCGGTTAAACTTAGGTCAACCTTAATAAGTTCCTATAAGTTCCTCTAAGTTAACTCTAAATTAAACAATACCTATGCAAGGGACAAAAAGGTGTTGGGGTGGTTAAAAAAAAAATAACCTTAACCTATGGAGTCGAACAGGGACTTATAAACGCATGTGGCCGACTGCTCCTAGTAGTAGCCGGCTAAAACTAGGTGTAGCCGCACTTCGGCTATTAGCCGTAACATATACATACATATCACCAAACGTAACTGAGTATAATAAAAAAAGCCGGCGGTTATTTTCCTAACTTACACCTTACCTAACTCGTACCTCGTGTAGAAACACTCATTGTTCACTATTTAATAATAATATTTGATATATAGTACCTTAATTTCAAAACTTGTACACAAAAACCTTCAAAAAGCTCCTTTTAATGGTGGAATCCGTACGAATTACTTAGTGTATAAAATGTAAACCTACATATTGACTGACAGACGCAGGAAGTGTACGTATGGTTTACTGTACATAGTTGAAAACAAAGTTCTACTATGTCCATAATAACATACGTAATACAGTACAGTTCAAAACTACCTGCAGCTAATCCGACTTAAGGTGAAACAGTATTTAAGGGACAAATTAACGGAAAATGACTTTCCCTATGTCTTAAATTAAGAGATTATTTATTTGTAATTTAAAAGGCAATAAAATACCAACATTCAGGCATCGTTTACGAAGACGCGGGACGTCGTGCGGCGCGATGTGCGGCGCGGCCCGCATTGAAATCAAACATAATGGCGTTGCTTGAGTGCGAGTGAGATGCGAGACGGCACGCTGCACGCGACGCGCGATTCCGTTGGTATCCGTAAACAAGGCCTTAGTCATTATAAGTTCAAATAAATCTACCGTTAAATGTGTTTACTAATGAAACGAATTAAACGATATTTATTCAGCACTTAGGTATTTACATACACTTGCACTTGTCAGTTATACACAATTAAATATGATTAATATAATTAAATACAAAATATCGCAACTGAAATCTATTGCGGATTAGCTAATGACCTGTATGTCAGTCTAGTGTCATGGCATGTGTAAAGTAATAACAATAATTAAGTATTTCTATAATCAAAATCTTAATATAATTTAGCTCTATAGAAAGAGGCACGTCTTTAAACAATATTTTTACGTATAAGCGACACACGCCTGAGGGCACCCTTAATGGGCTAGAACCACGGCTCAGGGCATCGCTAATCCTATAAGAAATATTACTACTTAAATATTACTATAACAATAATAATATTAAAAAAAAGAGGGAGTGATCACTGGCACGGACTACAGGCACTGGATCCTCGGATTGGGACTGTAATAGCATTGTATTGAAATTTCTTGGTCTACAGCTGTAAAAACAGACACACAGATCCGTTATTGCCATTAACGTTTGCAAAACAAATATTCAATTAATATACCTATCAGATTTGTAATTTTTGACTTTTTTCCTAAATTTTTCCTAATTAAGTCTTAGCTAACTCGTTCCTCGTGTAGAAGCCCTCACTCTTCACTATAATACTAGTTGCTAAGCTTTGTAGCTAATTACTTTGAAGTCATGGGGATTGAGTGAATGTATTGTAATTATTTAAACATATTACTAACTAGCTGCGCCCACGGTTTTACACGCGTTACTCTGCTCTAGTGGGTCTGAGCGTGGTTTTTTGTAGCCTATATGTTAATCCAGCGTATATCCTATCCCAGTGCAAAATTTCAGCCAATTTTGTTGAGTAGTTTTGGCGTGAGAGAGTAACACACATCCATCCATCCATCCATACTTACAAACTTTCGCGTTTATAATATTAGTAGGATACGATTTTATGGAAAGACAAGTAGGTTATTACAATTTTATCTTATATAGGAATAAAGGATATATTATATTATATTTTTGTATGCAATGAATAGATATTGCCATAACTACCACGATTGGCCGGCGGATTGGTGATCGCAGTAAGATGGTGAGTATCTTCAAGCTATTAAAATGTGCTGCACATCTGCTGTAAAAACCTTAGTCGCCTCTAACGACAGAACACCTATGGAAGACAATGACATGTGGTCGTCTATTCTAACGCGACAACTTTTATTATATAACGCACCTACATTTCGAAACCATTATGCGCCCCTGTCGCGGGCTATTAGGTACATCAACGAAATTCTGTTACTTAACAAGATATTAGACATTTTCATATGCTCAGAATATCAATTCAATAGGACTGCGGGGCGTTACCTAGAGACTCTGGCCATCCCTAGTAGTGTTACTTAATAAAAAAAACATTTCTACCGGCTATTTAGTAAAAGTCTAGCTTTAAGTCTAAGTTAATCAATATAATACTTACATACTTTGTACCTTATGTCACAGAATCTACCAATTTATGTTACCGAGGTACTATTGTACAAGGAATACTATCTGTTAACAATATGTATTTGTACTTGAATAAATAAATAAATAAATTACTAAACGAAATTTTTACGAAAGTGAGATAATAATGCCATCTTACTAACATCAGCAAAATCCACATATTTCTATGGCAAAATCTGTAGAATGAATTTGACAGGTATATTCAGCTTCCTAATATTATAAGAAAAAATAATAAATGCATTAGTGTTAGTAAAAAAATTAAAATGATTATTAAAAAATAATTATAGGTATGGATCGTAGCAAGTGGAGGTCCATTGTCTCTGCCTACACCGCTGGGAAACAGGCGTGAGCTTATGTATGTATGTAATTATAGGTAGAAAATATAAAATTATATGACAATACACCTTAAAAAGAAACCAATAATTTAGTAAATAATGCCAGGAATGTATCATATGTGTTGATTACTTTTTTTATTAATATGTAAATAGTAATGCAATATAATCGTAAAAAAAGCTCTCTTGTAATTAATTTTTTGTTTAGTAACGGTTTCGAAATGAAGGTGCGATAAGTAGGTATACGTGAAATTTTATAGAATCAATTGTGTTCAATAATAAGGTCGTATTTTTTTAATTTTTTCAATCATACGGTAGAATCTATGCAAATCCGATAGGTCGGAATCGCCGTGAATTTAATTATTAGTTACACCGCAAATTTAAATTGGTTCGATCTCGGATAATCCGCTCCACCGAGGCTTAACCTCGATATTAGGTAGACGGAGTTTACGCTTTAACTATTGACTTACTGGTCTACTGTTATTTTGAATATTTATAATTAAAATATAAACATCCTCCTAATATTATAAACCGCGAAAGTTTTTAAGTATGGATAAATGGAAACTACTGAACGGAATTGGCTGAAATTTTGCACCGGAATAGGTTATACGCTGGATTAACATATATGCTACAAAACATCACGCTCCGACCCACTGGAGCAGAGTAACGCGGGTAAAACCGCAAGGCGCAGCTAGTATATTATATTTGTTTGTAAAATTGACTATAACGTTCACTTTATAGCCACTTTTATTATATAAGTTTCTATGTAAATGAAGTTCTTTTAATAAATTATGCACATTTTCGTAAATTGTCGAAACAATAACAAATGTAAGCAAAAGCATAAGAAAGAAATATATTAACAGTTTTTCAGATTACTACTGCCATGTTAGTTACTGCTGCGATATTAATCAACTAACTGTCCCACGCAACCATCCGATGCCCGCGTAGACCCGAAGTCCGAGAGGCCTGCGAACTGTAAAGAACAGCGACAGTAGCTTAAACCTCCTAAAATACTAAAATTCATAATCCTGTACGAGATAAGCATGGCCCTGAAACAGCTAAAGAACAACAAGGCGCCGGGTGAAGACGGAATCACATCAGAGCTCCTGAAAGCGGGTGGATTACCGGTACTTAAAGTCCTTCAGCAGCGTCTATTAGCCCCAGGTTAACATCTCACTGCGATCACCAATCCGTCTGCCAAGCGTGGTGATTATGGCAATATCCCTCAATGGTCCTGGCTTGCCAAGTTCTGTTAAGAGGAGGCCCATGTTCAGCAGTGGACGTAAACGGGCTGTTGATGATGAAGTCCTTCAGAAGCTCTTCAATTCCGCCTTGCTCAGAGGCACCACGCCTAAAGCATGGAACAAAAGCGAGGTGGTGTTGTTCTTTAAGAAAGGCGATAACATCTTACTAAGGAACTACAGGCCCATCTCGCTTTTGAGTCATGTCTAGAAGCTGTTCTCCAGGGTTATTGCGAATCGTCACGAACGAAGGCTTGATGACTTTCAGCCTCCCGAACAAGCCGGATTCCGAAAAGGTTATAGTACCGTAGACCACATACATACGCTGCGGCAAGTAATACAGAAGACCGAAGTGTATAAATTGCCGCTCTGTTTAGCGTTTGTGGACTACGAGAAAGCCTTTGATTCGGTCGAAACATGGGCCGTACTTGGGTCTCTCCAGCGATGCCGTATTGACTATCGGTATATCGAAGTGTTGAAATGTTTGTATAGAAACGCCACAATGTCGGTCCGAGTACAAGAACAAAGTACGAAGGCTATTTCACTAAAAAGAGGTGTAAGACAGGGAGACATTATTTCTCCGAAATTGTTTACGACCACTTTGGAAGACACCTTCAAATTTCTGAATTGAATTGGAAAGGACTAGGCATCAACATCAACGGCGAATACATCTCTCACCTTCGATTCGCTGATGATATCGTGGTCATGGCAAAGACGATGGAAGAACTCAGTACAATGCTCGAAGACCTCAACCGAGTCCCCCAACGGGTAGGTCTTAAAATGAACATGGACAAGACGAAAATCATGTCTAACGTCCATGTTGTGCCTGCCCCTATAATTATTGAGAATACGGTTCTTGAAGTTGTTGACGTATATGTATACCTAGGACAGACAGTCCAATTAGGTAGGTCCAACTTCGAGAAGGAGGTCAATCGCCGAATCCAACTAGGATGCGCAGCGTTCGGAAAACTTCGCAACATCTTTTCCTCCAATATACCTCAGTGCCTGAAGACGAAAGTCTTTAACCAATGCGTGTTGCCAGTGATGACTTATGGATCCGAAACGTGGTCCTTTACTATGGGCCTTATGAACAGGCTCAGAGTCACTCAACGAGCTATGGAGCGGGCTATGCTCGGGGTTTCTCTACGAGATCGAATCAGAAATGAGGAGATACGAAGAAGAACGCGGGTTACCGACATAGCTCAACGGATTAGTTCGTTGAAGTGGCAATGGGCAGGCCATATAGCACGGAGAACAGCTGATGGCCGTTGGGGCCGAAAAGTTCTCAAATGGAGACTGCGGATCGGTAAGCGTAAAGTAGGACGTCCACCTACTAGATGGACGGATGATCTGGCTAAGGCCGCGGGATCACGGTGGATGCAGGCCGCTTCTAACCGCAATAATTGGAGATCTATGAGGGAGGCCTATGTCCAGCAGTGGACGACCTACGGCTGAAATTATGATGATGTATTCTATATAATCATCCACTGTTGAACTCTTTTGATAGGGGTGTTGCTATAATCACCACAGTTGGTAGTAGTATTAGTGATACTATTAAGTAGCAATAATAAAATAAACTTAATTAATTTAACACAGTAAATTGATAAGCCACAAAATATACTTGAGGCTTAAAAAGTTTTTATTCACGACTACCTCTTGCGTTTGTATATATATATATATCTTTTAATTTTATTAATTTATTTACAATTAAGAAGTGAGTGAAGGATGAAGGTGATAAGTCACATAATTTAAATTTGGAGTAAATCGAAGTTAAAGTGTCACTTTTATTTTTTGAGATAAGTCGCTACAAA